>CM069903.1:74628541-75228541 GCA_036172215.1 Camellia granthamiana
GGCTTCAAGGGTAAGAAGCTAGTCCTTTTTACCCCATTTTTGCATCCTACTTTTGACCATCTTGTAACTGTTTTTGTGTTTAGTGTATAATATAAAAAAGTTCTATTTTTGGGTCCTCTAAATAGTTTGTTTAGAGTGTTTTGTGGTTTGGAGGTGTTTGACCCCTCTTAAGCCTTGAGAGGCCCCATTTTGTGCTATTTTGAGTGAGCTCCGGGACTTTGGTGTTTGGGCCTCCTCACCACTAAAATCTTAAGGGATTTCAGTGGTAAGGATGGTACCTTGAAGTCCCAAGAAGGAGAGGGCCACCCCCTCTCCTTGTTGTCCTTGAAAAGGGCACTTTTTGGCCTCTTGAGGGAGCATCATGTTTGAGTGTTTGTTGATCATGCCATGGCTGTGTTTTATGCTTATTATGCCATGATATAACATTGTTGTGTGTTGGTTTTGGTACACCATGCTTGCTTTGCATACCTACCTTGTAATGCCATGATTTGCCTCAATACATGCATAGCATTTAGACTATCATGCTTTTGTGTTTTGGCCAAGCTTTGTGAAGCTTATTTGCATGATTTGGTGTGCTAAGGGACTGTTTTAAGTCATTGGAGTCATTCATGCCTTGCTTTGTATAGCCACCATGCAATACCTCTTGTATGCCTTAAGCTTTAACCCCTCTAGCATGCCTTACTTGCATGACTTGTTTGATTGGGCACCTTTTCTAGCATGTTTCTAGTGTCTAACATGTTGGTTATATGTCCATGTTTGTGCCTTTTAAGTGTGCTTAAAAGTTGCTTTAATATGCCTAAATGTTGGACCATATTTGCATGCATGTGTGTGTGTGTTTTGGACCTCACTTCCATAGCTTTGGCCACTGTTTTGGACCTAATTTTGGGCTGTCCGACTAGTGTAAGTCCCTCCCTTAGCTTGTGTTGCATGCTTACTTTGTATATTGTTACATGCTTGGTCCCATTTGTGTGATATTGCAAGCCTTGCATATTTGTACATTTGGATCACATCTCACATGCTTGATATTAACATGCTTGCCCTATGTCTTGCATGATCGTTGTCCATGCCTTGCATGATTGATGTATGTTTTGCATTGCTTGCTTGTATGCTCATGTTGCATGTTTAGATTGCATGCTTAGGTTGCATTGCATTGGCACGCATGTCTTGCCTCTTGATCAAGTGATAGAGGTTGGGCCATTTGTTTGTTGGTTTGCATCGCATTTGAAATCAACATGCACAACTTGGTCTCTTGGGCCATCACGCATTGAAATGCGCGATTGATGGTCCGAGAACCAAGGACTATGTCCCTTTGAGTCATAAACATGATAAGGGGCTTGGTTGGTGCATACATTGCTTGAATTGCATTGCCATGCAAAGCTCTGTCCTCTGCTGCTGTCAAACAGGTTCTGCAGGAACTTTCGGCCGATCGACTTCACAGAGTGCCGACCGGCAATCAATTGGTGGCCGATGGATTCATTCTCTGCCGATGATCACACCATACTGCCGGTGGCAATTCCACTCAGCCGGTAGTGTCTCCCAATGTCCAGGGAAGCAATTCAGAGACTTTGGCAGTCTTCAGAGGGGCAGAACAGGGAAAACAGAGGCAGTCTATGCGTGGCAGTGCACTTCCGAGCAAGACCAAGCATGCATTGCATTAGACTCTCTTCCCGAGGCAGTTTACTGTTTCTTCTAGCATAGTTAATTTATTAATTAATTAGGTGATTTGTAATATTTAATTAGCTAGAATAGTTAATTATTTATTCGATTTGTATTATTCTTTCGGTCCCTCTGAGCGAGGGCGAATTTGTAATAAGTGTGGGTGCGTGTGCGTGCATGTCTTCCAACCCCACGCCTTTCTTCCCTTTTATTTACCCGCTTATGATGGTAGATTAGGGCATATTTAAATTAGCATACCTTATGCTATGCATGCGTGCATTCATACATTTGTCTTGCATGCACCGGGCTCGGCGCATCACGCTAACTGCATTTGTACTTCAAATTTAACTTGAATACGTGCATCAAATGATTGCATTTCACATGCCATTTTAGGGTTAGCCGAGCCTATCCTAAGTACATTCTGTATGCGTTGCATTAGCCATTTTTAACATGAATTAGGATCACGCATGTTTTGCTAACTAGTTTACTGTTTTGGCACGGAGTATGATGTAAGTATTTATGCTTTAGCATCTTGCATGTGTGCGAATGTTAACATGACAGCATGCTTACCATGCGGCTAAATGCTTATGTGATATTACTGTTTGATTGCCTGTGGGTGAAGGTTGGATTGTTTGAGTTGAAAAAACTCGTTGAAATCCGTATTTTAGCCTACTCGCGAGTAGCAAAATTCAAAGTGTTTTTCAAGACAAACGGATATGCAATGCTTATTTCCAAATTAGGCAATCTAGTCTATACTTGTTTGCTGTGCGCATAACATAGTAATTCTAGGCTAAGAACCGGAATAAGAACACATAACGTTTTCAAAAACGGATATCACGGTTTGTAGAGGCCGGTCTTCGGACTGGGCGAGAGGGGGTGCTCATAGCTGACCTTCCCCAATCATACCCAAGTTCCCGAGCCGAGGCAACTTTGGTGATGACAAACCCGTGGCCTTTGGCACCGAGTCAGGGTTTCCTAAATTTCCCCATTAAAAAATATTTAGGTGGCGACTCTGTATCTGGCAAAGCAGTCCATGTTTGGCACTTCTTTTCAAAAAAAATCTGTTTTCTCAAAACGATTTGCCGGATTTGGACTCTTTGGTTCAGATTAAGAGCCGACAACAAAAAGGAGTCCGAACTGTAGTAACGAAGCCCAAGGGCGCGTCTACACCTTCATCCACAAGCATTCAAACATTTTAACAAGTAAGTATTTAGCCTCATGGCAAGCATGCTAGTCATGGCAATCACTCACACTCATGCAAGTATGCTAAAGCACTAAAATCTCACCTAGTACTCCAAGCTAAGATAAAACAAAGTTAGAAAAAATGCATAATTCCTAACTATACAAGATGGTTAATGCAACGCATGTGATTTGCAATCTAACTAGGCTCAGCTACTAAACATGGCATATGAATCAATTTGATAACATGTGATCTAAGCACGTATTCAAAGAAGTATTGAAACGAAAATGCAGTTAGAATGATGAATCGAGCCTCAATGCATGCGATACTAATGGATGCAAGCATAAAGAATGCTAAACGAAATATGATGTTCCTAAGCTAACCATCATAAGTAGTAAATAAAATGGAGAAAGACGTAGGGTTGGAAGACATACACATTATTACATTGCGGTCTCATGAAGGAGAGTCTGAATGAACTAACTAGCTAAGCTAATTAATCTAATTATTACAAACCAAACAAATAGCTAAACTACTTAACTAATTATTACAACGCTTGAATTAACTAACTAATTAATTACAACACAAATGTAATTAAACTAAGCAACTCACTACTCTGCCTCGGAAAATGAGAGGTGTGCATGCGCATGCTCGAATTCCATCCGAAAAGGCCACCGTTTCGCTCCCGAATGCCTCTATTTGCACAATTGAACATTTCCAGAACAACTTTGCTCCACCTTACCAACACTCTGCTAAATTTTGCATCAGTGGCCAGCCAATCAAAGATAAAAGTTACCGGCCACCTACCGAACATGGATGGTGGTCTGCCGGCCACCTACCGGCCACTGATCCATAGGTTCATCTTGCTGCAACAGAGGACAAACAGAGCATATACATGGTATTTCAAGTTTGTTTGCACAACTCACCCCTCCTTTTCATAAGCAAATCCAAATAGTGGTGAACCTAAGCCACAAACCACCAATTCAAGAAATTTCATTGCATGATGGCTTGTGAAACCCAAGTGTGCAATTTCAATAAATGCAATGAAAAAACACAAACCTCCTCCCTTTCATGAAAGATCAAGGGAAGTCGTTGACCTTGGAGACTTGGATCATTTCATCACTAGCAAGTATGAAATGGTCTAAGTTTCATGTGTTCAACTAACGTCCGATTGAACACACAAGTTATTATCTTGTACCATTTTTTAGTCCCAATTTTAGTTATTCATTTCAGTTTACCAACCATTCTTTAATTCAATTAAGTCCAATGGTAAATTAAAGTCTTCTAATGGAAAGAGGGCTCAAAATACAAGTTGCTTTAGGTATGAAAGAAGCATCATACCATTGGTAATGAACCCCCTAAGCGATTAAACCATTAAGTATGAAACCTCAATTCCATGCTTAGGCAAACAAGTGACTTAAAACTACTTTCAAAGAAAAATAAAAAAAGCCAAGAATGGAGAGAGGTTGCAGAGTTTATTAGTGCTGAAAATAAGTGAGAAAACCCCAAAATAAGTGCTATCAACTCAAATAAGTAATGTCTAAGACCTAAAACATCAAGCTTATAAGGACTATTACACTACAACTATGCAAAACAAAGCTCACATGCAACAAAAAGACAAAAATAGAGGCAAATCAGTCTAATTCAGAGCCTAAAACATGATGGAATTAAGCTACAAATAGCTAGAAAAATAAGCTAACACATAGAGTTAACTAGGCTACCAAACAAGACACAAGGAGGGGAGGCTAACCCTTCCAAATTTTAACTTCAAAACATGATTTTCACCACTGAAAAAGCTCTGAAAATCAGTGTTAAAAAGCCCTGAAAAAAATAGTTTGAAAGTGGAAAACAAAGGCGGAAAGGCCTCACAAACAAGAAATAAAGAAGGGTGAGCCACCTCTTAACCTTAATGGCCTAAAACCACCAATTTCAGCCCATAAAAATAGAGTTTTTTTATAGCCCAAAACAGCCCAAATTTAGTAGGAAAGGGTAAAAAAACAAGTATGCAAAACAAGTTAACACAAAGGAGTATTATACCTTTTGAAACAAAGATCAACTCTAGGCAACAATTCAAGCCAAAACCACCTTCTAGAGTTCCAAGAAGGCTTCAAGAAACCTCAATCCAAAGGTGATCAACTTTGGTTAAGGAGGTGTAAGCAAAAGTGTAGGAATTGTAGGCAAAAGTATAGAGAATTTGTAGAGAAAGAGAGAATTGCAGAGAGAGAAAAATTTTTGAGTTCAAAATTTTATAACCTTGCTACAAGAGAGAGGGGGTCTCTATATATAGAAAACATGAAATTCCCTGAAGGAGATCCAGCCCTACACGTGTGGACAAATTGGTGCATCTGTGCAAACAGCTGGCACAACTAGCATAAAATATCTGCAGAAAACACTGGTGGCCGACAAGCCACATCAGTGGCCGACAGCCCAAAAGTGATGGCCGGAAGCCTCTAGGGATGGCCGGCAGGCCACCAAAGGTTGCAGGCTGGAAAAACCAAGGCATGGTCCAAAAATGAGACAAAAAAGATGTAGGGTCGGGAAGGCTTAAAGTTGTGGCATTTCGCTGAGGACTTCGAGCACTTGGCGAGCAAACAGACTCATCATCGGGTGAGCATGCGAGAATGTCCAAGTCGTAAGGGCCGTAAAAATTGGGGTGTCTACAGTTTGGTTTCTGTTTTTTGAACTCAGTTTTTTGAGAATTGCGTTTTTTATTTTTCATGTTTTTTTATTTTTAGTGAATATTTTTTAAATTATAAGCAATTTTTTTTTCTTTTTTAGATGCACCTTACTTAGATTTATCTAAATAATAAAATATTTGTGAAAAAATATTGTTAAGAATAATAAAAATATACTGAATTTTCTTTCTTTTTTTTTATATAGTTTTTGGTATTTAGTGTATTTTAAAAAAAAAAATCACAAATATTATACTTTTTAAGTGTATTTATGTTAGGTGTGTCTAAAAATTAAAAAAAAAATCGCTTAAAATATTAAAAAAATCATTGAAAACATTAAAATACAAAAAAATAAAAAAGCATAATTTTTTGAAAATCAGAACCAACCAAGTGATTAATTTTTCAATTTATAAAATAGATTAAAAAAAACTATTGGTTGATTTATTTATTTAATTATTTTATAACTAATAATTATCCCTTAATTTATGGATTTTAAATGGAAAGATAAAAAAAAAAATTCATAATCTATCAATCCTAATCTCTCTCACTGATTTCCAAAAGAAAAATATTCAAACTTGTCTTCCTTCTCTCTCCCCAAAAACGTCAAATAATATTTTTCATGAGAGTTGTAGGTATCTATCTATATCTTATATATTATATTATAACATAACAAAAAAAAAACTAAAAATCAGATATACAAACAGATAAAATTAATAAATTTGATTTCTATTTATTTAGTTAAAATCTTTCTTTTATCTCTCAATATCTAATTTTAAATTTTAAAAATCTTTAAAGTCTATCTAAACAAATTTAATTTGAAAATATCCCCACAATTATATTTTAAATCAATAAAACTTACATGTCTATCACATATCTAACTCACATCATAACTTACCTAAATAATAATAATTTAAAAAAAAATAGAAATCACAGATAAATTAAATTAAAAAAAAATAAAAACTCACAACTCCATCTTAATTAAATTGAAAAACAAACAAATAGAAACCACAAAAAATAAATAAGATAAGAATTTAGATATGTATCTCAAAAAGATATGACAATATCTGAATTTCAATTATGATTTAATAATATAATTATCTAATTTTTTTTCTAAATGTATATCTATCAAAATTTTAAATCACTTAATGGGACAAATTAAATCAATGTTCAAGTCTTATTTAAAGAATAATCTGATTAGTTATCCCAACTCCAGACTTCGCGGGCACTGATAGAGGAGTTGACAGATTGGGTTGGGTGAGGTCTAAGTTGTTGGAGGTAACATCTTACCACTCCATAAATTTATTTGTTTTTTTTTCCTATGTGATTCTCTTTCTCTCATGTTGGTTTTGTTTTGGTTTTGGTTTCGGTTTCGGTTTTAATGAGATTTATGTGTTTGTTTATAGATTTGCATGGTGGAGAAGAATTATTGGTGATGATGGTTGTAATTGAAATACCTATGCCTGTTCTGTGCCAATGATTTTAATCTGATTTTGTTTTCTTCAATGAAGACCATAAATTTGAAGTAAAAAAAAAAAAAAATGGGTATCAAATTTTTTATTTTTTATTGTCGTTTAATTTTATAGAAAATTTAAAAGTTTATTGGGAATTCAAGATTTTACTATACCATTAGATTTTTGTATGCCTAGGTAATTTTAAAACTTTTACATATCATTATATTCTTTATTTTATCCTCTTTCTATCATATTATACCATTATTGTTATTTATTAGTTTGTTAATTATAATTCAATTAATTGAAAATGAAAACTTAGTATAACTTTTCATATATATTATGATTACTTTGTTCCCGCTATAGTTGTATATAATAGTATAATATATAGGGATAATCTCTAAATATAATTTTTATTTTTTATGTGATTAAAATAGTCCATCTTAAATAGTATATAGGGGAGTTAGATGGCTTCTTTTATCCCAAAAAAAAACCAATCTATTTTTTTTTCTACTTTTTAAATTTTTTAAATTGAAACATCAGTTGTTTATGTCCACAAAACAAAACTGATAAACACATATCCAAAAATTACACATTTTTTTCTTTTTCTTTTTCTTTTTCTTTTTTTGTTTGAATAGATAGGATATTTATAAATGGAAAATGTTTGACACCTCAAAAAATTTTCCATAATCCGACTCATAATAATGTGGTCATAAGTGTCAATTTTTGTACAAATATGAGAAGAGAATTAATCAAATTATACATTTCAACCAACCACATACTCAAACTTTCACTTTTTCAAGATGTTATTTCACTATAATTCCAATTAAGAGAATCTTCAACCCTTAATATGTTTTTTTATCAAATTATAATTTGATAAAAATTTAAAAAGATGAAACGTTGGAAATTATTGCTTTTTCCCATCAAAATTGATGGAAAAGGAAAAAAAAAATGGAATAAGAATGAAAGCTCTTTTAAAAATTGATAAAAATGTAATGAAAAAATTTAAAGTAATTCATATCAAATCAAATTTTTTATTCAAATTTAAAATCAAATTAGATAAAAAAAATTAAAGGAAAATGATGAAATGTTGGAAATATTTTGAAATCTTCTTATTCTTAAAGACTAGAAACTTGTGTGTGTATTATATTCATATTGTATTTTTAGTTATGAAATTGAAATCAAAAGAAATGTAACTTAAATTATTGGATTAATAATAAATCACCATATCAATTATCGTTAAATATCATTTCACTTCACATTTAATAATAAAATTGTATGTTTGTCTTAATTATAACTTTTAAATTTGTATATTTTTGTAACTATAGCGATTCTGGTTTAGACCTGACCCATCTTGCATTCTGGAATCGGGTTCATGATTCTGCAATGTTGTTCTTGTCTTTTCTCCTTATTTCTCATTGAGTTTGAGTATTGGAGTGTCTCAGTTATGTGTGGAACATGTTGGTTGCTAGTTGGTTCAAACTGTTATTGCCCAGAATTTGGCCTCTTCGCTCGAGCGAAGCTTCGTGCGCTAGAGCGAGCTTTGTGAGCTTCTAGTATTTTTGCAAGCCTACAGAGATACTAGGGAGGTAGTGTTCTTCGCTCAAGCGATTCTGTTTGTAAAACTTGGGAGCGTGCATTCTGCGCTTGAGCGAAACTTCTTGCGCTCGAACGGAACAACTTATTGTGTCTGGTCAGTCGAGCGAGAACTCTTGCACTCGAGCGAGCTGGGCCTATATCAGTTTGCAGCAGCACCTTTTCACATCACTTTTTCATATCTTTTTCCCTCAAAACCCTAGATCGACCATGTCTCTCTCTAAAACCCAGCTTCTCAATACAAATACACCTAAATCTAAGGATCTCTCTACCCTACTCTCTTTGATAAAAATATAGAGCACTCTGGGGGCTCTCATTTGATCCGAATAAAGCTTGGTTTCGATGTCTTTGAAGTTCCTCCATTTTTTCATTGGTCTTCTAAGCTTGAGGTAGGGACTTTCTACACTCTTTTATGGTTCTTAACTTAGTTATTTGTTGATGTGTAAAAATATTGAAATTTTGGAATAATTTTGAACAAACCTAGGGTTTTGGTTTAAAATCAATAGAGGGGCTTTCAAATGTGTGTATTAAAAGTGGTTATGAGAGTAGATGTGAGATTGTGTTGTGATAAATTTGTTAATTTTGATACCCAGTATGGATTTTGGAAGGAAATGGAGTTTTGCCCTAAAGTGTCTCAAATAGTTATTTTGTATAAATGAATGAAATTGTTATTGGGAATGTGAAATTGGATAAATAGTTATATAAATGGTGGAGTTGAATATGTATTGCCTCTCACTTATAGAAATTTGGATAATTTATCTGTCTTTGAGATTGTATATCTGTTTAGAAATATCTGCTTAGGCTATCGGTGGAGGATAGTTATGATTGTTGTAGAAATTACATGAGGCTTATGTGAATTGAAATTAATCTCTTATCTGTTGTTATTGAATATGACTATGTCTTTGATATATTGTAAATGTATGATGTTTGAGAGAAGAAATGGGATGTACTACATGTTTAAGAGAAGAAATTGGATGGACTCCATTGGATTAAGTTGGCCTGTGTGTCCATGGTGAAATTTTCAAAAACTACGCGTATACATGGGTGCCGATTCCCGTAGACGAAATATCTATAAAATGGCAAAATTGAAGTATTTGTATAATGGCTGTGTTGGTTAGAGACCCACTAAGTTATACCTTCAGTTTGGTTGTTTGAATGAAATGGTGAATGGCTTATGAATTGAGATAAGATGAATTGAGATATAAAGTTCGACATGGCATGATTTTGTGAAAATGTTATAAATGATTTTATCATGGGCATTGGATATGCATATCATATTTATATCTTTGTTGAGATTTATACATTGTGTTAGATTATTTCTACTGGGTTTTGGCTCACCCTATTTGCGAAAAACCATTTTCAGGTGTCGGTGATATGCCTCCGCCAGGACAGTAGCTTGGAGGGATTTGAAGCAAGAGCTTCTCTTTTGTTGCATTTATTTTGTATAGCCAAGGGTTTTAATTGTGTTGAGTTAGACTAATTTTTGTTGTAACCAAGAAGCTAGCCTTCGTTCCTTTAGGGCATATGAATATCTGTTTAGCCTTCATTTCTTTTTATTACCTGTAACACATGTTGTAAATTCAGGATGAACTATTTATGAATGTATATCGCATTTGTCACCTTTTGTACTATTAACTCTCATGGAATGAAAGAACATTATACTCTGATTCATATTGTTATTTATATATGGTCTTGAATGGATTTATGCCATTTATTTCGGTACGTTACAATAACAAAAAGAGGCATGTCATAACTCATTTAATCTCATTTAATTAGGTTTAACTTTTATTTAATAAAAATTATCAAAATTACACTAAATAGATTTATATATATTTTTTTAATTTTTTTAAACTAATAATTTAAAAAATTATAAATATAAAAGTTAACTTATAAATTTCATGTATACCATAAGACAAAATATTAAATTATTTCAAAATAATTATAATAATTTTTTTAAAAATTTATAAAGTCTTGTGCATAGCATGGGTTACCACTAGTTGCTATTATTTAAATACAATTTATATAATTCTATCATATATCTAATGATTTATTATATTTAATTTCATAAAATAATATTCTTATTTTTAAAAATTATCAAAATACAAAACTTAAATATACCATAATAATAGCCCGTATCTTGCACGGACCTTTTTAAACTAATATATATATATATATATATGTGAAATTACTCAATTATGTCTAAAATAAGTAAATATAGTAAGAAAAAAAATATGGGTGTGGGATGAGAAAATACTTCATTTGTGACAGTGCCATAAATCAATCTTAATCAGTGTAAACTCAAATTTGTTTGTAGCATTACCACATCGTTGTCCACTTTAGCCTAAATAATTGCTCATGGGGATGCATTGAGTGTGAATATTTTTAATATTTTTTGTTGTGTAATTTTGTGTACTTATTATTTCATTTTTGTAAGAGTTTTTTATTTTTATTTTTAAACAAGCTTTCAATGAGTAATTCTATTTACATGCCATGAATCATCTTAGTACACATCATTATTTAGTTCATATATATAATATTTGAATTTTTTATTTTTTACTCAACACACACCAAATATTACTCTTTCAGCCTAACCCACATAACACAATATACACCCTCACACAAGATGATATACACACCATCAAAATTAAAAAGACAATAAGGTCCAAAATACAATTCACAGTAATTTTAGATTCATGTGTCTCTTTCTCTTCCCGATCTGTGTTGAATCTATAGAACTTGGAAGCAACATGAGAGTAAACGGTGAAGACCAAAAAGCAAGCTGAAATTTTATGGCGACGAAGCAATCGGTGTGGTATTCTACAAAAATTTAAACAAAAAAAAAAACAGTTTTAGTATTGTACATAAATACAGTGTTAGAAAAACTTAATATATTCACAAATTTATATTCGGACTAAACCAAGATATTCAATTTTTAATGTATGAACTTTTAATTCTTGTTCAACTATAATAATATGAACAAAATGATTCTGTTCAAATATAAATAATTGAATATTTTGTAAATGTTCAACTCTCCGTGCACACAGAACGAATAAGTCATTGTTGTAAAGATGAACAGTGGTCTTTTGTTCCAAATCAATATGAATAAGATAAATAACAAAGTAAACTGACATTTTCATTACTATTTTATTCCAAATCAATATCGTCCATAGTATATATATCTTTAAAATTAATTGATTTCAATATTTTGAGACCTTAAATCTTCCAAAACAATAATATTTTGAGTTTGGAAAATAATAGAAAAGAGATTTATTCTAGGTGATGGTGTGTATAGTAAAGATATTTGTGTTTTCATATATGAATTATTAAAATGAGTATATACATACTCTTATTGTCCTTAATAGCTATTTTACTGAGGATATTATTGTCATATAAATTTAATGATTAAATAGTATGTACTAAAAGAATTGATGGTGTATAAATAGAATCATCTCCTTTTAATGTGAATTTTTGACCTTCATACTAAAATCAATTTAAAAAGTCATAAAACCAATTGAAAACAAAATAATAATAAAAAGGGCAAATTACATTCACATTCCCTAAGATTTGGGTAAAATATAGTTAACTCGACACTACATTTTTGTTATAATTACACTAATTTCTCTTGATAGTTTAATTCACATAATAGTTAGGCTTTCTTATCAGTATTTTGTTATTTGTATGCAGTGGCGGAGCCAGGAAATTGAGTTAGAGGGGGCACTATTAATTATAATTTTTTATTTAAAAAAAATCTTGATGAATATTAAGATAATAATAATTTTATGAGGTAAATTTAAGCATAAAAAATTACATATTTATTATTAATAGGAACAAATTAAAATTCTATAGTAGTGTAGAATAGTTCGGTGCGGGATAGTGATATAAGTTTGTAATTTTAATACAAAATTATGGATCAAAATTCTTAATTTTAAAAAATAAAAACACATCGTTTATAGTACAAATTATTATAAAATCTATTTAATTTTTATTTGATAAAAAAATATTAAAGAGATAATATTACTTATAAATGATGTGTTTCGAATGAAAATTATTAAACAGTCTTAGAATACCATATAACATTGCCTACGTGATGCTCAAAGCATGAGAAATCACAAATCACACTAAGCAGTCTGTCAAATGGTTGAAAATAATGAGTTCATTATATCCAATCTATAAGATTTTTCGCTATTCTATTGGTTTAAACTATTACATAAATAATACCAAATAGTGCTCTCAAATATCAAATAACTACTTGATGTGAATAATACAATAAATCCTTAACCAAAAAACATGTTAACAAAAAAAAAATATACATTTTGTACATGACAACAAGATAAAAAAAAAAAAATCTCAAAACTGATTGGGGGGGCACATGACCCCCCTCGTCCTTCCTTCCCTCCACCCCTGTTTGTATGAATGTAAAAAAATAATATTGTCATATTTTATATATATATATATATATATATTATTTTAGTATCTATCCACCATCTATATTAGTTGTAATCACTTTGACCTTACAAAAAGAAAGTTCAATTTAATTATATCAAAATTGTGAAACTAATTATATATATCATTCTTAAACTTCAAAAGAAGGGAGTGTAATTTATCCAATAAAAAAGGAAAAATGATTCATTTCCATAAATTTCTCTCACAAAAGCATTTCTTCACAAACTCTTACTGGTAAGAGTTTACTGCTATAAAGTAAATAAGTGAATTCTCACCATTAATAATATGTGAAAGAATGCTTTGTCAAAAAAAATTTTGAGGATATAACACTACTGATAAAATAAACATTGATTCAAAAGAGACAGAGAGAATAGTAAACTCATGATTGTGTTTTTTAAAAAACGAAATTACAAAGGGAAAGTTAATGTCAGTGAATTTTTGAAAATTTAATTATATATTAATGAATTTTTTTATAATTTTATATTTTAATATTTATAAAGTTTATCACTATTTTAAAAATATTTTTTTTAAATCTAGATTGAAATAAATTACCACCTAATTACAAATAAGTAGCAATAAGTAAAAGAAAAATTACTATTCAGGTGTATATTTTAAAAATCATTACATATAGATCAAAATTTTTATAAGATTAATAATTAAAATTTATAAATTTTAGAGTGCTCAGGCCAAAAGTCTAAATTTTACTTTTGTTTGGCCAAAAGGGGTATTATGTTTAAGAAATGCTTGGAGTTCGTTCACTAACATCTTTATTTTAATGTTATTCACTGGTTTATAGCTCACTGTACATATATATGTATAGGTGGGCGACACGGAGAACAAGCTTAAAAGGATTCCTTAGCCGAGCCATCATCTGAGGCCCTATTGAGTTTTTGGTGCCTCCGAGTCGAGGCTAGGTCTAGAAGACCGTTGTCTCGTTTTGACCATGTTGTTGGGTTTTTGTTATATGTATCTATGTACATGACTAATGTTTTTGTACAAGGTGGTATGTGTGTAATACATGGTGGGTAAATTAACGTTATGTGCATGTGTATTATTTTATATAGAATCACAACTCATTGAACTACTTGTTGTATACTTATGTATTAAGCTTCCGCTAGCCTCGATTACTCTAATTTGTATAGGAAGGCCTTTGGTAATCTTGGATTACTGGCCGGTCACCTCCCCGACCCATACGGGGTGGGGTTCTGGTCGTGACAAAAAGTCCAGACGCTAAAATATTTTGTCCATAAAGATAAACTCAAGCAAAATAACTATACCCTTCTTTATATATATCATTACATAGTCCCAAAACCCTAAAACAAGTCACGCGTCCTCTCTCTCTCTCTCTCTTCCCTCTACTCTCTTTCTCTCTCTTACTCTCACTTTTCACTCTCTCTCTTTCTTCACTTTCAGCCCCATTGCTACTATCGTTATTGTGGCAGTGGCCATGGGCTTTGCATCTGCTGTTTCTTCTTCCAGTCAAGTTACAAATGGGAAAAAAGGTAGAGAGAAATAGAAAAACCGCAGCCGCCGCCTTTCTCTCTCTTCATTCACCCTCAGCTCCACCTCCCCTGCAGCTTTGCTGCTATTACCGCTGCTGTGGCGATAGCCATAGGCGCTGTCGCCGCCGCTTCTTCGTCTAGTGGAGTTGCGAAGGGGAAGGAGCTGCGGG
The DNA here is from genome assembly GCA_036172215.1 of Camellia granthamiana. NCBI lineage: Eukaryota > Viridiplantae > Streptophyta > Magnoliopsida > Ericales > Theaceae > Camellia > Camellia granthamiana. The sequence continues at coordinate 74,643,206 of CM069903.1, forward strand.
AGCGCCACCACCGCGCCATTACTAGTTGTATGCTTTGCCAAAACGTTGTTGTGAATACCGGCATTGATGACTCCTCTGCAACTCTCATGACTCCTCCCTCTTCCATTGTTTCAGATTCGGTGGCCGATTTACGCGATCTATGCCACCACCATCTTCTCAATGTCTCTCTCCAATGGTTGTTGGGATCTCTTTTGTTGTTGTTGTAGTTTGAAACTTCAGATTTGATCTTGTAGAAGCTAGATCTGCTATACATATGTGTGATTCAATCTAGGGGTGAGCATGGTCTGGATTGGTCCGAATTGAGATAAAACCAAAACCAATCCGTTATCTGCAGTTCTTGAAAAAAGGGAACCAATCCAATCCATCTAAATCGTGGAACCAATTCGAACCAATCCATTTAAACACGGATTAGATTGGTTTAGGACCACGAATTCACATAATTAAATGATAAATATATATATATATATATCATTTTAATTTTATAAAAACATAAACATAGTATCATATTAGTTCCATAATAGCAACATGTCTTTCCATAATAGCGACATACTATTCTAGAATTTAAACAACCATAAGAAAACTAGTTCAATCATAAATATTTATACAATTACAAATTAAAACTAAAAACTAACAAGCAAAAGCAATAAAAGAATATATTATGTAGGTTTAGGTTTTGGTTTAAATTTTATATGGAATGAGAGAAGATACTATGTGGAAGTGTAACGCCCTCAAATTAATACATCAAACCCAACATTCTTAACATGCATTGATATAAAGAAATAAACATCTTTCTATTAAGCCATCAGCTTGAGTAGTTCGTACAAGAGTATTACATGTTGACATAAACATCTTTCTATTTATCAGAGTATAAAGAAATAAACATCTTTCTATTTATCAGAGTAGTTTGTATAAGAGTATTACATGTTGACAACAAAAGTAAATGCCCTATGGGCTTACAACTTTCCAAGCCAACACTTGGTTACAAAAAAGAGAGTACTAACTCAAATACATATTAAGCCATTGGCTTGAGTTTACATGTAATACATCAAAAGATAATAAAGAAATCAAAAGAGTCTTCTACTCCCAGAACCTTCCAAGCTATAATCTTGGAGGTGGCATATCACCTGGACCTGAAAATGATGTCCCATATAGGGTGAGCCAAAACCCAATAGAGATATACTAAACCAAATATAAGCAATGCTTAAAATAATAGCATGTGATAGATGGTCAACACTATAACAATTTATACCACATTACTGTTCCATGACAATCATGTCCATGTTACATTTCCCTTTCCTTTACTTATCAATTCATTTCATAAACGTGGCTCAGAACCTGGCCAGATAACTTAAAAGAGATTACATCTCAAATTAGCAATATTTTCAATTCAATTGGGATAACAATTCATGTTAAACATTTCTTACTTCATAATAGATACACATTTTGATGCTGTATCAGTATCAAACAAAATCACTTCCGCACTTCACAAATGATACACATTTTAGTGTTGTATCAATATCAAGCAAAATCCAGTTTAGAGGTCCATCCCCTATCTTCTCCTAAACCGTGGAGTACATCCCTAATCTCCTCCCACACAACACAATGTATATAAACACAGATCATATACATAATCAATCAATACATAAGGTTAATGTATTATTCCAACCGTCATATTCGATGACATATTCAATTGATTAGTTTTAGTTCACCTAATCCTCATGCATTGTCTACAACAATCAAGACTATCCTCCACCGATAGCCCAAAGCAGTTATTTCTAAACAGAAAATAAATGCGTCAAAGGATATACCATCCACATTTCAACTAGGTGAGAGATAAATTGAGTCCAACTACACCATTTAATTTCATACCTTTCCCATGTGAATATTCTCAATTCAATTTCTCATTTCTCAAAATTAATTATACAAATTAATTAATCAAACTAATTAAGATATTTTCCCATAAATCACATATCAACCCAAAGGTTCCATTTTTCCTCAGTAATCCTACATTAACCTCATTTCTCTATGTCATACATGAATATGGGTTATTATATACAAAACCCCCCATCTTTTGTAAATTACACAAAAACCCAAACTTTTCCCGAAATTGCACAACAACTCCCAACATATCAAAATGTCAAAATTTAAAGACAAAACTCATAAGAAGGAGTAGGGTATCCCTACCTCGAAGTTAGAGCCCAAACGGAGAAGAAGGCCAAAAACCAAAGTGCTCCAAATCCACAAATTTTTATATTAGAACGAAGCCCTCAACACCCTCTATCTTTTATGCAAAGAACTTAGGGTAGAAACTCACTATAGGTAGATCAATCCCTAGAGAGAAGACAAGTATAGAGAGAGAGAGAATCAGTTCTAGGGTTTTGAAACAAAAAGAGGTGAAAAAGTGATGTGTTTACCCGCTGCTGCGATCTGATATATAACAGGCTCGCTCGAGCGAAGGATTGGTCGCTCGAGCGACCAGACACAAAGAATACTCGCTCGAGCGAAGAAAGTCTCGCTCGAGCCAACAACTCGAAGCTTCAGGTCTGCAACCCAGAAGCACGCTCGAGCGACAGAATGCTCGCTCGAGCGAAGAAACTCAAAACATACACCTCACTCGCTCAAGCGAAGGAAAGCTCGCTCGAGCGAAAAACTACACCCTTCAGGTCCAGAACCAGACGCAGACGCAAGCTCGAGCCAAGAACTTCTCGCTCAAGCCACCAGAACCAAAACTCAACTCTCGCTTGAGCGAAGGAACACTGGCTTGAGCGAAGGACCAAAAGCAAAGATCTCGCTCGAGCGAAAAACTGCTCGCTCGAGCGAAGGACCAAAATTTTGGGCAGCAACCACTTGCTCCCAAACACAACCAACCTGTAACAAACCTGCCCATCACATCCTATAACTCAAATAACAAGTATTGAAGGACGGAAACAAGACATAAACAACTACTAGCATCTACGGAACCAAGTCCGGATCACTGTACAACAAGGGGTGAAACCCGGGATTGCTATAACCTTCCCCTCTTAAAGAATTCCGTCCCCGAAATTAAGCACAAGTTTTCAAAAACAAGTTTTTCTCAATTTCCAACAATATGACATTTCAATAATCAATAACTTGACCCATTACCGGTCATTTCATCTCTTATCAAGAGGCATTTCATAATGTGTAAAACAACACATATTTCAACCTGCATTATCATTATGCATTTTCTTTCCAATTCAACAATTTTCAATATATATGATTCACAATTCCATATCATACTCAATGTTCATGATACATTTCCATTTCTACAATATATTCAACATATGCAATGTTCCATTAAACTTCCATTTTCAAGGCATATACCATAATACCTCCACAATGTTTCCATAAACCAAACATATATAATGTTTTACAACTTAAGACATGCACAATGCTCTTAAGGTTTATCAATACAGCAAAATATACAATACATGCTCAAACATCCACAAATAGATTTGGATATTTCTCTCGGACCTCCAATTCACGTTCCCAAGTGGCTTCTTCCACTCCGTGATGCTTCCACAAAACCTTAACCAAAGGAATAGTCTTGCCTCGCAAGATTTGATCCCGCTTATCCAAGACCCGAACCGGTCTCTCCTCATACGAGGCATCCTCATCAACCTCTAGGTCGGTCCAATCTAATACATGTGACAGATTCGGCTCGTACTTCTGAAGCATACTAACATGAAACACGTCATGAACTCCGGACAACTGCGGTGGCAAAGCTAAACGGTAAACAACCTCGCCAATCCTCTCAAGGATCTCGAAAGGGCCAATAAATCGAGGGAACAACTTCCCTCTCTTACCAAATCTCATCAAACCCCGCCTAGGTGATATCTTCAGAAAAACATGATCACCCACCTCAAATACCAAAGGTCTCCTCCTGCGGTCAGCATAACATTTCTAACGACTCTGGGCTGTAACAAGCCTCCTACGGATAAGCTCAACTTTCTCCGTCGTTTTCCCTCACCAACTCCGGGCCCAACAAAGGTGCGTCCCCCACCTCGGCCCAACAAACTGGAGACCTACAAGGTCGGCCATACAAGGCCTCAAACGGTGCCATACCGATACTCGACTGAAAACTGTTGTTGTAGGCAAACTCCACCAAGGGCAAGTATCTCTCCCACGTCCCACTAAAGTCAAGGACACAACCTTAAAGCATATCCTCAAGGATCTGAATAGTAGGCTCGGATTGCCCATCAGTCTGAGGATGATAAGCCGTACTAAAGGTCAGTCTAGTACCCAAGGCACTCTGCAAACTCTGCCACAACCTAGCAGTAAAGCGTAGATCTCTATCTGAGACGATCGACACTGGGACCCCGTGCAACCTCACTATGTCCCAAATATACAAGTCTGCAAGATGATCTACCGAATCTCTCACGCGCATAGGGATAAAGTGCGCCGACTTAGTCAACCGGTCTACAACCACCCAAATAGCATCACTACCCCGCTGAGTCCTCGGAAGACCTACAACAAAGTCCATAGTGACATGCTCCCACTTCCACTTGGCAATAGGCAAAGGTTGTAACAAACCCGCTGGCCTCTGATGTTCGGCCTTCACTTGCTGACAAGTAAGGCACTTAGACACAAAAACTGCCACATCCCTCTTAATACCCCTCCACCAAAACTGGCGCCCCAAATCACGATACATCTTAGTGCCCCCCAGATGCACTGCAAGGCGTGAATGGTGAAACTCTCGGAGTACTTCCTCTCGGCAAGACTCCGGCACAAACAAATGGTCTCGGTATCTCACACTCAAGTCGGGATACACAGTCAAACCCTTCTCAGCTTTCCCACTGGAGATCTTCTCTCGGAGGGATTCTACTTCAAGGTCACCTCTCTGTGCCTCTAACACTCGAGTCACAAGTGTAGGCTGCGCAACAACAACAAACAAGGTCGTAGCCTCAACACATTCACCCAAAAGCAAGTCAAACTCGCCCAGTGCACCCAACATCTCCCATTCCCAGATGGCTATACTAGCTGCATCACTAATGGATTTCCTGCAAAGGGCATCGGCCACAACGTTGGCCTTTCCCGGATGATAATGTAACTCGAAGTCGTAATCCTCAATAAACTCCATCCACCTCCTCTGCCTCAAGTTCAAGTCCTTCTGCGTAAACAGATATTTCAGACTCTTATGATCCGAGAATACCTCGAACCTCTCACCATAAAGGTAGTGCCTCTAGATTTTCAAGGCAAAGATCACAGCCGCTAACTCTAGGTCATGTGTAGGGTAATTCTTCTCGTGTATTTTCAGCTGACATGAGCCATAGGCTACCACTTTCCCCTCTTGCATCAACACACAACCCAAACCCTCTCCTGAGGCATCACAATAAACCGCATAACTCAACCCTCTCTCCGAAATAATCAAGACCGGAGCGGTGGTCAATCTAACTTTCAACTCTTGGAACGACTTTTCACAAGTCTCACTCCACACAAATTTGACTCCCTTCCGAGTCAATCTAGTCAACGGCGAAGCTAGCCTGGAGAAATCCTTCACAAACCAGCGGTAATACCCAGCTAATCCCAGAAAACTGCGGATCTCAAAAACACTCTTAGGCTGTGCCCAACCCTGGACTGCCTCAATCTTGGATGTATCAACAGACACCCCTTCCCCGGAAACCACATGGCCCAAAAACTTGACCTCTCCTAGCCAGAACTCACACTTCCCAAACTTGGCATACAACCTATGGGCTCTAAGTAACTCAAGCACCACTCTTAAATGTTCCTCGTGCTCCTCCTCAAAAGGTGAATAAATCAAAATGTCGTCCACGAAAACGACTACAAAACGATCCAAGAATTCTCGGAATATCCGGTTCATCAAGTCCATAAACACTCCCGGTACATTGGTGAGTCCAAAAGGCATCACTAGAAACTCATAGTGGCCATACCGCGTACGGAATGCCGTCTTCGGAATATCCTCCTCCCTGACCCTCAACTGGTGGTAACCCGATCTCAAGTCTATCTTAGAGAAACAACGGGAACCCTTCAACTGGTCAAACAAATCATCAATACGAGGCATAGGGTACTTATTCTTAACCGTAGCCCGATTCAATTTTCGGTAATCAATGCAAAGTCTCCAGGCACTATCTTTCTTTTTAGCAAAGAAGGCCGGTGCTCCCCACGGCGAAACACTAAGGCGAATAAAGCCCTTATCTAGCAATTCCTGGAGCTGAACCTTCAACTCGACCAACTCGGCTGGGGCAAAATGATATGGTGCCATAGAAATCGGCGCCGTGCCGGGCACTAGATCAATGGAGAACTCAATCTCTCGGTGAGGTGACAAACTGACAAGATCCTCGGGAAAGACGTCTGAGTACTCATAAACCACTCTCGGCAATGCAATCTGGGTCTCATCACACTCACTACTCAAAAGGCTAGCAAGAAGACCACTAAGCTCACTCCGCCCTCGCGAATCATACACCGAGGGCAAAACACTACCAACCCGATCCCCCAAGAAATGGAAACAATCCCCGCTCACAGTACATACTATGACCCTCTGGCAGTAACAATCGATAACAACCCGGTATGACGATAACCAGTCCATATCCAAAATAACATCAAAACCTGACATGGGCATAACTACAAAAGAAAACGGAAGCTGGCGATCAGCGACCTCTATATCACAACCTCTACATCCTTGTTTCAAAATCAATTCTCCCCCAACAGGTGATACAACACATATAGGAGATGCTAACTGTGCCAACTCCAACCCCAAAACAGATGCAAATGCAGCAGATAAAAAGGAATGGGATGCACCCGTATCAATCAACACATTGGCAACCGAGTTACAAAACAAGAAGGTACCTCTCACAACAGATGGAGTAGGTACAAGATCCTGCGCGGTAACAACATACACGCACCCAGAAGGTCTCTGATCAACCTGCTCACCCCTAGGAGCAAAAGACTGCTGCACAGACTAGGATGACGAAGCTCCCTGATTGGCCCTCGAGGCCTGAACAGACTATGCTGGCTAAAAACTCTGCGTCTGCCTAGAACCAGACGCCCCCAATGTGGCACCCAACTGCGGGCAGAACCTCTTCAGGTGCCCCGCCTGACCACACTGATAACAAGACAGTGGCTGACCCCTGCCCTGACTCTAGCTCTACGGTCTAGCCGAAGATGAAGCAGCTCTCTGACCTCCTCCCCTCTGTGGGCAAGCTGGAGACTTGTGACCCAGCTGGCCACATTTAAAACAAGTCACGTCTCCCTGACTGCCTCTCCCAGAGCCTGCACTCGGCACTGGAAAGGTAGATCTAGCAAAACCTCCTTGAGACTGCTAAGGATGTGAACCCCTCTGTCTCCTGCCATCACCCTGACCATCCTGACTCCTCTTGGAGCCTTTCTGCCCCTCCTCCTCCTACATCATAATCTCCATATGGGCTGCAGCATCAACCAGACGCCCATAGTCTCGAGTTATAGACCCACCAACTCTCATCTTGAGGCCACGCCTCAATTTATTCTCAAACTCGATACAACGGCGTTCCTCGGATGCCACAAGTTCAGGTGCAAACCTGAACAAACTAGTAAATGCAGCCTCAAACTCGGCCACTGAAGAACTCAACTGCAAAAGCTGGCAAAACTGGTCTCTCAGCTTCTCCCTGAAGCTGGAGATAAGAACTTCTTCTAGAAAGCACCCACAAAAGCCTCTCAAGTGCCACCAATACGACCCTTCATGAATTTCCACCACTGACACGCATCTCCCTTAAGCTGGAAAGATGCCAAGGTCACTTTCAAAGCCCCGTCTTCGATGCCTAGCCTCTCAAACATCTTCGTCATCTGCTCCAGCTACTCATTAGCCTTAAGTGGCTCCTTCGGATCTCCCAAAAACTCATCCGGATTTGATCGGAAGAACTCCCTCTTCAGAAAAGAAGGCCCTGCATCAACAACCTGGGCCTGGACTTGATTCTCAGCTCTGAGAATGTCCATGGATGCTCTCAATACTCCAGCCATCTCGCGGGCTAAGGCACCCATGGCCTGCTGACCTACTGGCTCGGCTACATTGGCCTGGCCAACACCCTCCTGTTGCGCCGGAATGTCATCCGGTATAGGCACCTCCTACCTCCTAGGCCTACCTCGCCTACCACCACGTCCTCATCCTGACATCCTAATAAAGGTAACGAAGAACATTAGCACATTCACAAATGTGCCGAAGCTATAACACTCGCGTCCTAATGCAATAGACAACAGTAATTCACTCCACGTAAGCACATAATCACATAAGCACTTACGAATTTCATTTCTGGATAATGATAGTCCCGAGGCATTGCTAGAGTTCCAGTTAGAAATAGCATTGATCAAGTGCTTTTCCAATAGGACTCCCAGAAACCCAAGGATCCAATCAACATCCGAGAAACTAAATCCCATACCCAAATAATCACATAAACATGTTATCAAATAAGCACATAATGTCATACATAAGTCTCTAACAAGCGACACAAACTCATTATGATACTAATCACTTCCCACGTAACCAAGTATTCGAACCCAGTACGCTCTGATACCAAGTTGTAACGCCCTCAAATTAATACATCAAACCCAACATTCTTAACATGCATTGATATAAAGAAATAAACATCTTTCTATTCATCAGAGTAGTTCGTACAAGAGTATTACATGTTGACAACAAAAGTAAATGCCCTATGGGCTTACAACTTTCCAAGCCAACACTTGGTTACAAAAAAGAGAGTACTAACTCAAATACATATTAAGCCCTTGGCTTGAGTTTACATGTAATACATCAAAAGATAATAAAGAAATCAAAAGAGTCTTCTACTCCTAGAACCTTCAAAGCTATAATCTTGGAGGTGGCATATCACCTGGACTTGAAAATGATGTCCCATATAGGCTGAGCCAAAGCCCAGTAGAGATATACTAAACCAAATATAAGCAATGCTTAAAATAATAGCATGTGATAGATGGTCAACACTATAACAATTTATACCACATTACTGTTCCACGACAATCATGTCCATATTACATTTCCATTTCCTTTACTTATCAATTCATTTCATAAACGTGGCTCAGAACCTGGCCAGATAACTTAAAAGAGATTACATCTCAAATTAGCAATATTTTCAATTCAATTGGGATAACAATTCATGTTAAACATTTCTTACTTCATAATAGATACACATTTTGATGCTGTATCAGTATCAAACAAAATCACTTCCGCACTTCACAAATGATACACATTTTAGTGCTGTATCAATATCAAGCAAAATCCGATTTAGAAGTCCATCCCCTATCTTCTCCTAAACCGTGGAGTACATCCCCTATCTCTTCCCACACAACACAATGTATATAAACACAGATCACATACATAATCAATCAATACATAAGGTTAATGTATTATTCCAACCGTCATATTCGATGACATATTCAATTGATTAGTTTTAGTTCACCTAATCCTCATGCATTGTCTACAACAATCAAGACTATTCTCCACCGATAGCCCAAAGCAGTTATTTCTAAACAGAAAATAAATGCGTCAAAGGATATACCATCCACATTTCAACTAGGTGAGAGATAAATTGATTCCAACTACACCATTTAATTTTATACCTTTCCCATTTGAATATTCTCAATTCAATTTCTCATTTCTCAAAATTAATTATACAAATTAATTAATCAAACTAATTAAGGTATTTTCCCATAAATCACATATCAACCCAAAGGTTCCATTTTTCCTCAGTAATCCTACATTAACCTCATTTCTCTATGTCATACATGAATATGGGTTATTATATACAAAACCCCCATCTTTTGTAAATTACACAAAGACCCAAACTTTTCCCGAAATTGCACAACAACTCCCAACATATCAAAATGCCAAAATTTAAAGACAAAGCTCATAAGAAAGACTAGGGTATCCCTACCTCGAAGTTAGAGCCCAAACGAAGAAGAAGGCCAAAAACCAAAGTGCTCCAAATCCACAAATTTTCAGATTAGAACGAAGCCCTCAACACCTTTTATCTTTTATACAAAGAACTTAGGGTAGAAACTCACTATAGGTAGATCAATCCCTAGAGAGAAGACAAGTATATAGAGAGAGAGAGTCGGTTCTAGGGTTTTGAAACAAAAAGAGGTGAAAAAGTGATGTGTTTACCCGCTGCTGCGATCTGATATATAACAGGCTCGCTCGAGCGAAGGATTGGTCGCTCGAGCGACCAGACACAAAGAATACTCGCTCGAGTGAAGAAAGTCTCGCTCGAGCCAACAACTCGAAGCTTCAGGTCTGCAACCTAGAAGCACGCTCGAGCGACAGAATGCTCACTCGAGCGAAGAAACTCAAAACATACACCTCGCTCGCTCGAGCGAAGGAAAGCTTGCTCGAGCGAAAAACTGCACCCTTCAGGTCCAGAACTAGACGCAGACGCAAGCTCGAGCCAAGAACTTCTCGCTCGAGCCACCAGAACCAAAACTCAACTCTCGCTCGAGCGAAGGAACACTGGCTCGAGCGAAGGACCAAAAGCAAATATCTCGCTCGAGCGACAAACTGCTCGCTCAAGCGAAGGACCAAAATTTTGGGCAACAACCATTTGCTCCCAAACACAACCAACCTGTAACAAACCTGCCCATCACATCCTATAACTCAAGTAACAAGTATTGAAGGACGGAAACAAGACATAAACAACTACTAGCATCTACGGAACCAAGTCCGGATCACTGTACAACAAGGGGTGAAACTCGGGATTGCTATAGGAAGGGTGTATAATATAAATATAGGCTATTTGTATATGATCCGAATCGGTTCCAATCCGAAATCATGGGGTTCAATTTAGAACCGATCCATGGACTACAGATTTTTAATTTTTTAATCCGGAATCGAACCACGGATTCAAAAAATCAATCCAAACCTACTGAATTGGACTAGACTGGATCGGATTACGAATTTCACGGATTCCTTGCTCAGCCCTAATTCAATCTATTTGAAGTAGTTTGAAACTTTAGATTCAATCTTGCAGAAGTTAGATCTGATCTGAAGTAGTTTGAAATTTTTGATTTGATCTTATAGAAGTTAGATCTGCTCTCATGACTCTTCCGTCTCCCATTTTTTTTTTTTTTAATTTGAAGTAATTTCTAATTTAATTTTGTTTAACTTTAGATTTTATTTTTTATGATTTCTAATTTCTGATTTCTGATCTTCTTCTTTTTTTTGAATCTGTTTCTAGAGATCAAGGGATGAGAAGGCAAAGAAAATGGGAAACAGAAGTGTGTAGAGAGTGAGGCATATTTGGTTTGACAGACAAATACAAAAATTGAACAGATAGATGCTTGCGTTCATTGAATCAGAAATTTGGACAGATAAACTTGTTGTAAACATTGTACACATAAAAAAATGATTTGAACAAATAAAATTTAAAAATCGAATAGGCCTAAATTTTAACTGATGGATATAAATTTTAACAGATAGGCAACAAAAAATCAAACAGATAAAAAAAAAAAAAAAAGAGGGCTAAAATTAGAAACAAAATATCTTTCAGGACTTCTCACTGAATTATTTTACAAAGCGTAAATCTCTTACAAATAAAAAATATCCATTGCACCCAATGTCTTATACCCTTCTTAGATTATATTTATCACCAATTTTCTCTAAATTTTATCATTAATTTGAATTTTTTTTCAGCTAATGACATGTTATTTTCCTATAAATAAAAATAGAGGATTGTTATTTAAGACAAAAAAATTAAACTCAATTTTCAAATTCAAGATGTGACAACCATTTAGGATATTAAATGTAACATTCTCTCTCATTTTTCTTTAATTATTAATCAATTATATCACTTACACATCATTAAATTTTTAAAAATAGATTTAAAAAGTAAATTTATATATTATTTTTCATAAAAATATTTGTAAAATTATTAGAGGTGCATGAACGTTTGTATTACGGTGCAAGGCAAAACTGTGAATTGGCTTGAAACACAAATTTTATTTGTATTTTTATGTTTTTATACTTTCTTAGCCTTAAAATGTTAGTCTCTTTTGAAAAATTTAATTTTTTTTGATAATATAATTATTATACTTAAAAATATTAATTTTTAAAAATTATTTTTTAATAATATATATTTTAAAAAATATTAATTGTCATAATCATATTTTTTATATTATTAATAAAAAAAATTAAAAAGTAAAACAAGAAATTCATATTGTTGTAATTCTTAATTTTTATAAAATATAATTAAAAAAATTATTTTTTTGAGACAGTATTTTACTTTTTTATTTTGATTTCTATTTTTTTTTTTTTTCAAGGGCGAATTACACTAACGGTCCCTATAATTTGGATCTTGTGTCATTTTAGTCCCTAACTTTTTAATTATAACACATTTGACCTCGAATTTTGAACCTTATTCTAAATAAGGACAATTGAAGATACTGTTGCTTAATTTCATGGGCAAAGTCGTCAATTTGATAAAATATAAACTAATTTGACCAAAATAAACGTCAAAAAAATATTTTTGAATTTTTTAAAATTATTTCTATCCACTAAAGATAAAATTATGAAAAATTGATAAATCTTTTAAATATTTATTTATTTTTTACCAAATTAATTTTTATTATGTGTTTAACTGATGATCATATAATGAGTGGTTATTTTTATTTTCATAAATTAGTTTCTATTTTTCTCAAAATCAAATATGACGACAATTTTGATATTATTATTAAACCAATCCATTAAAAGTTTGTTTAGGAAGTGGGTTGACTTTTGGTTATTTTAGCCTGGGGCTAAAAAACCTCATTTGGAAAAAGCTTTTTGGCTTTTTTTAACTTTTTGTGAGAGAAAAAATTTAATGATTATGAATTAAATGTGAAGTTTTATCTTATTGGACTAAAAAGTTTATTTTGTCTTTTTGTAACTAAAATAGCCCCAAATCCAACCCAGCCCTTCTTCCCAAACGAAGCCTAAATCAAAAAATCTAAAACTAAAAATATTTTATATATTAAATATATCGATTATACATTAAAAGCCTAGTAACCGTCCATTACATGATCATCATTTAAACACATAATTAAAATTAATTTGGTAAAAAAATTAATAAATAAATGTCTAAAAGATTTATTAATTTTACGTAATTTTATCTTTGATAAGTAGAAATTATTTTTAAAAATTCAAAAATATTTTTTTGACATTTATTTTTATCAAATTAATTTATATTTTATTAAATTAACAACTTTGTCTTTAAAATTGAGTAATGATATATTCAATTATCCTTATTTAAAATAATATTCAAAATTGAAGGTCAAATTTATCACAATTAAAAAATTAAAAATTAAAATAATACAAACCCTAAACTATATAGACTATTAATATAATTCGCCATTTTTTCGATATATATAGTTTTGGGAGTTTTTTTTTTCAAATAATCCAAAAAACGAAACTATTTAGCGAATTGACCCGTTTTTCAAACTATTTAGGAAACTAACCTATTTTTGAAATCACATTTTGAAAATGTGATTTTGAAATTGAAATTGAAATTGCACTTTCAACATGCAATTTTACCTTGAAATCACATGTTCAACATATGATTTCATTGAAATCGCATTTTCAACATGTAATTTCACGATGTCATCATTTTCAACTTGCGATTTTAAGGTAAAATTACATGTTAAAGATGTAATTTCAATTTCAAAATTGCATTTTAAAAATGCAATTTCAAAAAGTATGTTAATTTCCTAAATAGTTTGAAAAGTGAGTCAATTCTCTAATTAGTTTTTTTTTTATAGATTATTTGAAAAAAAAACTCATCAGTGTGTTTGGTTTGAGTTTTTTGGATTAAGTTTTTTGAAAATTGAGTTTTTTGATTTTCGTATTTTTTTGTTTTTAGTGATTATTTTTAAAATTTTAAACATTTTTTTTACTTTTTTAGATGCACCTTACTTAGATGTATCTAAAAAGTAAAAAATTTGTGAAAAAATATTTTAAAAAATTAATAAATACATAAAAATATAAAAAATATACTGAATTCTTGTATTTTTTTTGTATTTTTGGTATTTAGTGAATTTTTAAAAGATTTTTTTTATAATTTTTTTACTTTTTAAGTGTATTTATGTTAAGTGTGTCTAAAAAGTAAAAAAATTGCTTAAAATATTAAAAAAATTCAATAAAAACAAAAAAAACCACAAAAAATAAGAAACTAAAACTTTCTGAAAATTATTTTTGAAAAAATAGAACCAAGCTGCATAGTTTTGGGGAATACAACTTATTTTTGTTAATTAACCTTTCATAATGATATGTTGATGTCAGGGGAGACTGATGCACGTGTGTCCCCCGGAATCATCGATAAGTTTGAGTCAAAGAGTCTTTTTAAGGATGCCTTGCACGTGTTTCTGCGGTCAAAGGTCCAAAAGCACTAATGGCACACGCGTCTCCACAATTATTCTCTATTTTATTTTATTTTATTTTATTTATTTATTTTAAATAACAATAGAGAAAAGCACAGATACAAGCTAGGATAGGATAAGAACAGTGATGAGAATCCGCTCCATGACATCTAAACCATTGTTTCTTTTCACTATTTAAATGAGATGATTAAATTCCCAAATAATTACTAGAATTTTTTTTCTCTAAAACCATGTTTGTTTGGTTCCATAAAATGAAAGGGATTAATAATACGATAGGATTGAGTAAGAAAATTATTACTGTGATAGTATTAGATTGGAAATGTAGGATAAACCTTTTCAATAATAAAGGAGAAGTCACTTTTTTTGGGATCTTATTTGTTTTTACATCATTGGATTAGTAATACTATAGATATCATTAATATATGAAATTAATATTTTTTAAATTTTTAGTATTTTTTTTAATATTATAATTATTTTTTTGTTCTAAAATATATAATTTTTGCATAAACATTATTTAAAATTTACTAATTCCCGTACCCAATTTATAATCCCAACCCTCCTATAGCTTTGTTAATTCTACCACATGGGGAGATTACTAGTCCAAAAGGATAATTAATCCCCTCACTCATGTCCCCAATGAAACACTCTTCAGGTGGGTACCATGGACTATTAGTCTAATCTCCGTTTTCCAAAGAGCCAAACAAACATGGCTTAAGGTCCTATTTGTTTTCAGAGGTGGGATGGAGGGGATTATTAGTGAGAAGATTATTAATATAAAAATTGTTAGTGAAGGAATTAAGTAAAATTGTGTTTATTTTTATAATAGTTGTTAATGAAGAGATTGTTAAATTATTTTATATAAAATATAAAATAAATAAAAATCATGGTTTTTACTCAATCAGATAAAAATTTAAAAAATAAAAAAAAAAAATCAAATATTATGCCACCGCACAAGTAAAAAATAAAATAAAATAAAAAATTTGCACTTGGCCGAACGACCAACCAATCAATTGGTCAGACGAGCAGTTAGACTCTAATCCAAACCATCTCTTCGCCCAGACTACCAGTCTATTCGTCCAAGGCCTTTCGTAATCTAAACGGACTCTCAATTCAAACTTTCATTTTGCAAACAAACGTGAAATTGGTGTTGATGACCAAACTAACAGTTCAGTCTGGAGCTCTATCACAAATAACAAATGGGGCCCAAATTTTAAAATTTCATTAATCTCTCACAATATATAAATGAATCTGTGAGGACATAATTTTTGAGTGACAACACGTGACCGAGGTGGCACCGAAGTGCCAGCTGAGGTGCCACATGTCCTGGTCATGACGCCGAGATGATCTCGGATAGGCCGAGGTTATCTGCGAAGATACCGGAATCCGGGATAAACGAATAAAGGACAAGAGTCCTAGAATAAACGAGGACTTCAGTTTGGATAAAGATAAGACTCTTAGAGAGTTTATCCCAATCCTGCTGGGAGTCCAAGATTAGCACTAATCCAAAGACCATTGAAGTTAGGCTTCTATTGGGATTATGTCAGTATTGGCTATAAAAGAGAGGCACCCTCGTGAGTCTAAGGTCCGCATTTTGTATTTTGAATAGTGAGTTAAGCAATTTTGCTATCTTTGAGAGATGATTGACTTGATCGTCAGAGTGCCCCCGGGTGGACGAACCACCGCTGGAATCTTTTCTTTTTGATAGGTCGTTCGGACTTAATCTATTCTGCCAATGTTCTCCAACTGAGTACCTGTTTGGCAGTGTGGTCGAAAATTAACACAAACAGTTTGGCGCCGTCTGTGGGAAAGAAAGAGGAATAGATGGCCAACAACGGACAGAAGAAAAGGTTGAGGACGACATCCCTACTGGGAGCGGTAAGCACATTGACCTTGACGTTGAAGAAGACAACTACAACGAAGAGACTCGTGATAAGAATCACGGGGATAAAAACGTTGGCCAGGAGGGCGACGTACTAAAGAAATCAGACCGAAGTGGGTATTATAACGAAGATGACCTCCAGGTATGAAAAGATAGATGTCTGCGGAGGGACGAAGAGATGAAGGGAATGGTCGACAAATTAGCGGACCTGCAAACGGTCGTCAATTTCATGATGCAGAACAACGTCATGCAGCCACCGTTCCCATTACAAGACACGCCAATTCCAGCGGCCAAGAACAATGCCCAGAAGGGAGGGCATAAAACAGTCCCTGTAGCCCCCTAGCACGTCAGAACCAAGGAATACTCTCACCGGCCTTCAAGGGAGATCGGGCGAGGAGAGTTAATAAAAGGAGATTCACGGAGGACACATCGTACCAAGGAGGATGACCCCAAAGAACATCGGCATATTCAAGGGAAGGAGCTCTGTTTTGACACAACTAACGAAGAGAGGTCCAAGAGAACTCACAATGACACCGCAAGTAGTGCACCGAAAAGATTGAAATCCAGATATAGCCGAGCTCCTGGGCGGACCAAGGAGGATCTAAGGGATTACCTCCAGAGGAAGCAACACGATGCCGAGGTAACCTCCCTGGTTAAGCCGAGAACGCAGTTCTCGGTAGAGTTGGACAAATTTGAGGCCTCGAAAAGGTTTAGAATGCTAAGATTCCAGATATACGAAGGTAAGTCAGACCCCAACTTTCACGTCGGCTTATACCTGAACTCGATGGCATTGTACACTGGGAACGAGCCGTTGTTTTGCAAGGTGTTCCCCTCGTCCTTCGGGGAAATTGCATCGGGTTGGTTTCACAAGTTGCCAAAAGGAACTGTGAAGACCTGAGAAGGCCTAGCCGAGATGTTTGTGGCCAGGTTTGTAACAAACAAGCTACAGCCATTAAGGGTGAACTCCCTGATGGCTCTGAGAATCAGCGATGATGAAAGTCTTAGGGCCTATGCCAAGAGGTACTATGAGGTATTCAACCAGATACCAGGATGCAACCAAGAGGTGGCGGTCGTGTCTTTTAAGAACGGCCTGAAAGATTATTGTTTGTTTCGAAAATCATTGGCAAAGACACTGCCAAAAAGTATAGAGGAATTGATGGCCATAATTGAGAAATATGCGAGGGCCGAGGAAGACACGCTGGGGACAAAGGCGTCGAAATAAGAGAAGGGGAACGACTCACCAAAGTGAGGCTGAGGTAATGGCGGATACAATAAGCCAGTAACAGGACTAAGGGCTGCACAGGCAGTCACAACCGTATTCCAAATCCCAATTTACAAAGTCTTGGAGAAAATTCGAAATCAGCCTTTTTACAGAGCACCAGTAAAGGCCCCTGGTGAATTTATGGGAATAAGCCTTGGCAAGCACTGTACTTACCACAACAAAGATGGGCATTTGACTCAGGGGTGCAGAGCCCTGAAAGCACATCTTGATGACCTGGTAAGGCAAGGTCATTTAAGGGACCTTATAGACGAGGCCAGGACAAGAGAAGAGCAAGCAAGACTGTCACCGGCACCGGCAGCACCGCTTCCTCTAGCACCCCAACCGTAGGTAGGCGGACCTTGAGTGATCAATGTAATTCATTCAAAGGTCAATGAGAACGAAATACGTAGGGAGACTCAGAAGGTAAAACACTTACAACATGTGTACCAGGTCAAGCAGAAAAGACGAGTGCCAAGGACCAGTGGTGTCCTTTACTGAAGACGACCTAGAGATGGTGCAGCATCCCCACAACGATGCCTTGGTAATATCTCTCCAGATTGGAGAATGTCAAGTGAAGCGCATCTTAATTGACCAAGGCAGTTCTTGTGACATAATGTATGTCAAGTGTTACAAGGAGCTTGGCCTCCACCAAAATGATCTGGAACAATCCAATGGTCCAATGGTCGGGTTCAATGGAACGCCGACATGGCCCCTGGAAGCAGTTAGCTTGGAGGTGCAGACTAGCACCAAGAAGATAAAAACTGAGTTCACAGTAATTGACACTCCCTCCCTTACAATGCTATCTTGGGATGGCCATAGCTGCATGCAATGGGGGATGTTCCCTTAACATTGCACCAGCTGTTGCGGTCCCAACAGAGCATAGAATTGAGGAAGTCAGAGGGGATCAAGTACAGGCAAAGAATTGCTCTATGGCAGCAATGAAATCCACTTGCAACATACATGAAGTAGAACCAGCAGAGATTGAAGACGAGGACATGAAAGTCCTGGAGGACGTCGGCAAAGAGCCAGCCGAGAAGAATGAGGAAGCCCTGAAGAAAATCCTTGTCCAGCAAGGAGATAAAGAGCGCTTCTTCCTTCTCGACTCGGGCTTGGCCGAGGAAGAGGAAAAAGAGCTAGTGGCGTTCTTAAGAGCAAACATTGAGGTGTTTGCCTGGACGCCGTACGAGATGCTTGGCATTGACCCTGAGGTCACTTGCCATAAACTAAATGTAGACAGGTCGGTTAAACCTGTCATCCAGCGAGCAAGAAGGCCAACGTTGATGCATGTCGAGATAGTAGAAGAGGAGCTAGAAAAACTTCTGGAGGCCAAGGCCATTCGAGAGGTAAATTACCCAACATGGTTATCAAACATGGTAGTTGTAAAAAAGAAGAATGGAAAGTGGAGGGTCTGTGTGGACTTCACCAGCCTGAACAAGGCTTGTCCCAAAGACAGTTTCCCACTACCCAAGATTAACTAATTGGTTGATGCCACTTCAGGGCATGGAAGGATGAGTTTCCTGGATGCATACAGGGGGTACCATCAGATAGCTATGTACCTCCCAGATGAGGAGAAGACTACATTCATCACCCCAAAAGGGCTATATTGCTACAGAGTGATGCCTTTTGGGTTGAACAATGCATGAGCAACTTACCAAGGATTGGTGACCAAGATGTTCAGGCATCTAATAGGCAGAACAGTCGAGGTATACATAGATGACATGGTCATGAAGACCAAGAAACCTGGAAATCATCTAGCCGACCTAAAGGTAGTTTTTGACATCCTTAGAACATATCGGCTCCGACTCAATGCATCGAAGTGCGCATTTGGAGTCGGGTCTAGTAAGTTCTTAGGATACTTGGTTATCAGAAGAGGCATTGAGGCCAGCCCCGATCAAAACAAGGCCATTTTAGAGTTGGAAAGCCCAACATCGGCAAAGCAAGTGCAGATGTTGATTGGAAGGGCTACAGCCCTGAATAGGTTCATAAGCAGAAGTTTTGATAAATGTAAACATTTCTTCAGTTTAGTGAAGAAAGCCACAGACTTCTTATGGACAGAAGAATGCGAAGTCACCTTGGATGACTTGAAGAAGTATTTGACCATAGCTCCAGTTCTGTCAAATCCAATACCAGAAGAAGAGCTATTCTTGTACTTGGCAGTTTCAGAACATGCAGTAAGGGCAGTGGTTATCCGAGAAGAAAAGGGAGAGCAAATGACAGTTTACTACGTGAGTATGACCCTAGCAGATGCAGAGACCAGATATCTACCCCTGGAGAAGTTAACACTGGCTTTAGTAATGGCTTCTAAGAAGCTGAATCATTACTTTCAAGCCCACAAAATTGTAGTGTTAACTGAGCATCCCTTGAAGTCCCTATTGCAACAGGGAGATCTGATAGGTAGAATAGCCAAATGGACAGTGGTGTTGGGCCAATATGACCTAGAATTCAGACCCAGAACAGCAATCAAAGGCCAAGTTTTGGCCGACTTCGTGGCCGAGTTCACACCAGGCGCTATCACACATCGGGCTCCGTTGAGCTGAGGTGAATAAGGAGAAACCTAGTTAGGGATAGCCAAACAGAGGAAAGAAGAGAAACTCAGGCCATGCAGTATTTACATCGGCGACTTCTTCCGGCTATTTATTTATGGGAGTTCAAACTGACAAGGAGCGGGGGCAGGAGTAGTGCTAGTATCGCCAGATGGACAGGTATTTGAACAATCCATTCGTTTGGGGTTTAGAGCTTTAAACAATAAAACAGAGTATGAAGCACTGATTGCAAGATTAAAGTTGGCAGTAACAATAGAAGCAGACGAGGTAATAGTCTTTTGTGACTCCCAGCTTATCGTCAACCAAGCAATAGGCGACTACGCAGCCCGAGATGAAAGGATGTCGGCCTATGTAAAGAAGGTGGGCAGACTAGTGGCCTTATTCTAGAATTGCCGACTACAGCAGGTTAGCCGAGATGATAACAGCCATGCTGATGCTCTAGCCAACCTGGCTAGTGCAATGAAACCTATAAAGGCAAGGACGATAATGGTGGACTACTTGTCGGGTCCAAGCATAGAACCACTGAACACAGAGCATGAAGCAATGTATGTAGAGATGAGACCAAGTTGGATGGATGGAATAATAGCATTCCTTAAAGAGGAAAAACTGCCAGATGATCATAAAGAAGCACACAAGATCAGACTGAAGTCGGCAAGATTCAGTCTGACAGCAGAGGGCCATCTCTACAGAAGGTCTTTTATTGGTCCTCTTTTGAGGTGTGTGCATCATTCACAAGTTGAAGACTTCTTATATGAGATACATGAAGGAGTATGTGGAAGCCACACTAGGGGTAGGTCACTTGCTCATAGGGCCATTACTCAGGGGTACTGGTGGCCCTATATGCAAAAAGATGCTGAAACCTATGTTAGAAAATATGAGAAGTATCAAAGGTTTGCACCTTTAATACATCAACCAGCAGCAGACTTAAACCCAGTGTCCAGCCCTTGGCCATTTGCCCAATAGGGCATGGATCTTGTTGGACAACTGCCTCAAGCAACTGGACAAAGGAAATACTTGCTAGTAGCAACAGATTACTTCACCAAGTGGGTTGAAACTGAACCTCTTGCAAAGATTCAAGACGTTGATGTCAAGAACTTCATATGGAAGAACATCATCACCAGATTCGGGATCCTAAGAGCAATAATTGCAGACAATGGTACACAATTTGACAGTAAGCTAATCAAGAATTTCTGTGCAAAGTACAAGATCAAGAATTATTACTTTACTCCAAGCTTCCCTTAAAGCAATGGTCAAGCAGAAGCATCCAATAAGGTCATCTTGGATGGGATCAAGAAGAGACTGGAAGCAGCTAAGGAAAAATGGGTGAATGAGTTGCCCAGTGTACTCTGGGTATATCGGACGACACCGAGAAGATCAACTGGGGAATCCCCATTTGCATGGCTTTTGGCACAGAGGCAGTAATCCCATTAGAGGTCGGAATCCTAAGGATCAGAACCCAGGGAGTGGAGAATGGAACTAACGATACATTTTTAGTCCGAGATCTAGACCTACTAGAAGAAAAAAAGGAAGAAAGCAGCAATTCAGCTGGGGGCATACCAGCAGCAGCTTGCTAAGGCTTACAACAGAAAGGTTAACCCACGAGAGTTCCAAGTTGGGGACCTCGTTCTAAGAAAGGTCGTCGGCAATAAGAAGGATCCCAGAAAGGGCAAGCTTGGCCTAAACTGGAAGGAACCTTATAGAATCATCTCGGTCCTGAGCAATGGTGCATATCGACTTGCAGACAGTGAAGACAAAGAATTGCCAAGACCCTGAAATACTTGCAATCTGAAGTTTTTTTTATCATTAGATTTTTTATTTTTTAAGTTTCTTGTTATTAGCCAAAGTATTAATAAAGTCTTAACTTGATTTTTTTAACTTGTGTAGTATGATTGACCAACTACTTGGCGATGTTTCTGATTGAAACATGACGAATAATTTAGACTTATTATATTGCAGAGTTTCTACTTGCATATAATAGAGTTGAACTAAGTTGGTGATGTTGCTGATTGAAATATGACGAATAACTCAGACTTATTATATGGCAAAGTTTCTACTTGCATATAATAGAGTTGAACTGAGTTGGTGATGTTTTTGATTGAAACATGATGAATAACTTAAACTTATCATATGGCAGAGTTTCTACTTGCATATAATAGAGTTGAACTAAGTTGGCGATATTTCTGATGGAAACATGACGAATAACTTAGACTTATTATATGGCAGAGTTTTTACTTGCATATAATAGAGTTGAACTAAGTTGGCGATGTTTCTTATTGAAACATGACGAATAACTTAGACTTATTATATAGCAGAGTTTCTACTTGCATATAATAGAGTTGAACTAAGCTGAATTAACCTGTATCAGTCAGATTAACAGGGAGATCGAGGGTTACTACCTCGGCCAGCCTCTATTTGAATCTGATCTCGGCGACAAGATCAATACCACATACTTAAATGAGAACCCAAGTGGAACTTAAGTTCACATTAGGAGGCAGAGAGCTGGAGAATGATGCTTGAGAGTTGGAATTTACAAGCTAAAATTGGTTTTAACACTTGTTGAAATTTACGAAAAATTTATAAGTTGAAGTTAAACCGAGGTCATGTTTAACACTTGTTGAAATTTGTGAAAAATTTACAAGTTGAAGTTAAACCGAGGTCATGTTTAACACTTGTTGAAATTTATGAAAAGTTTACAAGTTGAAATTAAACCGAGGTCATGTTTCACACTTGTTGAAATTTTATGAAAAATTTACAAGTTGAAGTGAATCCGAGGTTATGTTAAAGGAAGATTGGTTTAAACACTTGTTGAAATTTTTAAAGTAAAAATTACAAGATAAGCCAAGGTTGTCTTCAAAGAAGTACCTATGTACTTGCCGAAATAAACTGTTAGCGGGAATAACCGAAGTATTCCACACCGAGAAGATTACACAGTTAAGGTGTATGTTGAAGACATGTAAATTATTCTAAGTATAGAATCATATAAGACAGTAAAAGAAAGACAAACATACAATCACATTGAAAGAAGAAACTTGAGAGTGCATCCAGATAAGGAAAGAAGGCACTTCGGCCTGACATTGAAGGATAGTTGTTCAGATTACAAAACTGGCACATCGGCCAAATTAAAGCTTACATTGTTTCAAAAGTAAGAAAAAGTACAAGGTACAAAAAAAGAAAAACATCAAACTAGACTATTCAGCATCATTGGGTGGTTGGGTTTGGGGCTCAGAGGACATCTGGGAACTCATCTCGGCGGCCTTCTCAGCTGCGAGCTCGGTGTCGATCTCCTTGAGAGTCTAGTCGAGGCTCTTCTCGGCGATAGACGCCTCGAATGATATCTTCTCGGTAGAGGCACCCTTTGAAACCTCGTCCTCCTCATCATGAGTCAAGTTCAGGACTTGCTCATTTAGAGTTGGGGACTCGGTCCCCACAGCCTCAGCCTTCTCGGTCTCTTTGTTCTCAGTCTCTTCCTCGGACTCAGCTTCGTCCTCGGACTGGCTAGAAGTGGGTGGGAACGGTAGGACAAGGCTACTAGCATTCCTGAGAGAGGAGTCCTTGGGGATAGCCAACACCTTCAGAGCAGCCATCCAACCAAGGGAATAGCCATTGTTGCATGCCTGCCTGACTTGTTTCTTGTAATCCTCCTTGACGTAGGCTGCTCCCTCGACGTACGCCTTCTCATCAGCCGCCTTGATCTCGGCTTGTTTTGTGGCCAAAGCAGCTCGAAGCTCGGCCTGGGCTTCGGCAGTTTTTAGCTGGGCCTCATTCTTTTCGGCCTCAAAGACCTTCTTAATAGCCTCTTCAGCGTCAACCTTTTCATCGACCTCCTCCTGAGCCTTCTTGGCTGCCTCGGCCTGATCTATCAAAGTCTTCATCTTTGCCTCGGCCTTGTTGAGGGTCTTTTGCGAACTAGCAGCCTCCCTGGTCTTGTTAGCCAACTCCTTCTTAATGTTGAAAGCTTGCATTGCAAAGAAGTGACCATGCTGGATCGCCTAAAAGGAATGGACAAGACACAAAGTTAGAAAAATTTTCTAAGTTCAGAAAGATAGAGAATGTAAAGCACCAAGTATTAGAGGCTTACTTGTACGGAATGCTGCAACATTAGAGCGAAGTTCTCATACTCGCTCATCTCGGCATTGCAATTGAGATCTTGGGGGAGAAGCGACACGGTAGAAAGGGCAACGCCAACTTCAATATCATCGGCGCTGTCGCCAACTCTAACCGGCTTGTCCTCAATTGTAATCGTAGGAGCCCAAGGGGCATAGACTTCAGAGAGCCTAAGGTTGTTGCTGATTTGGACCTCGGTCTCTTTGACCTGGTTGATTCGGAGGGTGCAGCCTCGACAGGCCTCTTTTCGGCAGCAGAGGCACTTTTCTCCGCCTCAGAAATCTTGGAGATGGGCAAGGTATCCTCAGAGTCGATCTGAGTTACCATTGCCTTAGGTTAGGCTTTCTTCAACCTTTTCAGTTTCGGTTTTGGCTGAGGCTGGGATGGTGCTGGTAGTGCGGTGACAGTATCAGGGATGTCGGCCAGAAGATCGTCTGCAACTGCTTTCTTGCGACCCATCTCGGTGGTGATTGCAGTTCGGCGTTGGCATTTGCGTTGAGATGGAGGGATCAGATATGGAGCTGAGGTTGATGGTCCCTCAACTAGATCAGAAGTTGATCCCTGATCTGGCCGGGGTGATGAAGTTGCTGGTGGAGTTGTGGCGGAAGGAGGAGACTTACTCTTCTTTTTCGGGACGTCAGGTAGAACGGATTTGTAGGTTGGGATGTAGTTGAGCAGTAAAGGAGCTCTTCGCTTCTGAACTGGCAGATCCAACAGCTTCTTGAAGTCCTTACTAGGGAAGAAGGACTTACGAAAGTCTTTTGGCGGCTGTGGAAGAGCTGCAAGAAAAACTGACGTTAGAACATATAAAAAGAACAAAGTATTAAATACTTGAAAAGCAAGTGTAACACTTGGCTCTTACCATTACCCTCTATGAATACTATTTGGCTAAGAGGGTAGAGGTGAAGGTCCTCATCTTGAGCGAACTCGCAGTTGCCCGAGACAATGAAGTAATCATCCCCGGCTCCCTTGTTGGAGTCTGGGAGGTCGGCAACAAGTTTGTATTCTGCGGAACTCAGTTTGAGGTAGTAGATGTAGCCTTTTTTTGACTTAAGGCCACACATGGTATAGTAGTACTGAATATCGGCAAGAGTAACCCTAGCGTTCTCTTTTTTGGCTAAGGCTATTATGCCATTGATAACTTAGTAAGAGTTGATGGCGAGCTGCATTGGGTTCAATTTGTAGTAATGAAGGACTTCTCGGAAAAGGATGTCAAGAGGGAGCCTAAGTCCACACTTTATGAAAGCTATAACTGGGAACGGCATGGAGTCGACTGTGGGCATAATGGAGTCAGCCTCACCAGCCAACCTGAGATGGATGTCGGCTGGGATATCAAACTCCTGCCTGAAGAATTCTAACTTAGTTGGGGTGTTTACCCTATACCTCCACATGTCCATGATGTCGGCTTGGGAGAAGGTGTTGGATTTCAAAATGAAGTATTTTGTGAAGGCTTAAAGGACCTCGGCTAAAACCTAAATGTGTGCTGGGATAGGAATTTGTGAGGATCTAAGGGGAATTTGTTTCAGTTTTCTTTAAAATTCGTAAGTTCTACGACAAATCCCAAACCTAAGTTTAGGCAAACAATGATTGAAGGCAAGAATCTGGAAAAGACACAGAAAACAAGAACAATGATTCAGAATCAAGAATAGTGATAAAGTTTGTACAGGTGTGTAAGGCCAAAAACAGTGGCAAAAATCAACAGATATGTAAGCAATGTATGTATTCACAGGAAAAGATTGGGCGAAAATAAAATCATAAGGCAAACATGCCCTTATACATGATTGAATTCAACGCACAAATGAAGGTTCAAGAAACATGAATAAAGTCACAGTAGTAGAATATAAACGTAACAGCTTAAGGAGAAACAAGAAATAGAAACAGGGAGGAACAGTGAGTCACCGGAGAAAATGAAGCTGGTATTGAGTACGCCGGAGTCAGATGATGGCAGCAATCGGGGAAAATCAGCAAAAGTCTCACCGAAGGAGGTGAACGGAGTGGTTGCAGAGCTTGAGAGCTTGAAACAATGGAAGATTTGGAAGGAGAGAGAGAGTTTGCACGAAAATGAAGATGCAAAAGTAAAAAGACGGAGAGAGAGGAGTGATTTTGATCAAAACCACGAAATGGCGGCAAAATGGCAATTATAGTGCCTAGGACGACGTGCTTGTCAGACGGCGCATGCAAGTGCGATGCAACTTGATGGTGCGTGTCAGGCACGGTTCAGTGGGGGAAAGACGCGTGGCAAAACCGGTTGAAATACTGTGCATAACAGCTCATACGCGTGTTGGAACTCTTGGAGTTCTTGATTTAATGGAGCAGGAACTCGGCTAGAGGGGCGATCTCGGCTGGGAAAATTTGAACAAACTTGGTTATTGGTTTTGAAACATTGATGAAAACAGACTAAAGTCTTGGTTGTATTAAGCCGATGAATGATGACCTCGGTAATGAAAGACGAGGCAAGTTTAGCCGACGTACTAAATGGAAGAAATGATATAGGTTCCATCACCTCAGGATGCCGAGGTAATAGAACCTAGGGGGCAGTTGTGGGACATAATTTTTGAGTGACAACACGTGGCCGAGGTGCCACATGTCCTGGTCATGATGCCGAGATGATCTCAGATAGGGCGAGGTTATCTGCGAAGATACTGGAATCCGGGATAAGCGGATAAGGAACAAGAGTCCTAGAATAAGCAAGGATTTCAGTTTGGATAAAGATAAGACTCTTAGAAAGTTTATCCCAATCCTACTAGGAGTCCAAGATTAGCAGTAATCCAGAGACCATTGAAGTTAGGCTTCTATTGGGATTAGGTCAGTGTTGGCTATAAAAGAGAGGCACCCTCGTGGGTCTAAGGTACGCATTCTGTATTATGAATAGTGAGTTAAACACTTTTGCTATGTTTGAAAGATAATTGACTTGATCGTCGGAGTGCTCCCGGGTGGACGAACCACCGCTGGAATCTTTTCTTTTTGACAGGTCGTTCGGGCTTAATCTATTCTGCCAGTGTTCTCCAGCTGAGTACCTGTTTGGCAGTGTGGTCGAAAATTAACACACACAGAATCAAATAATACTCCTCCAACAAAAACAATGCAAATTTTACATATCTATTTATCTATATCTATCTATCTATCTATCTATCTATCTACCCATTTTGGCAACAACAACAACACACACACACACACACACACACACACACAAAATCTGGATTTTTTTGCCTTTAGTAGTTTTTTTCAAAATTCTGTCAAATTTTTTTACTTTTTCGATCTGTTTTGTCGAGACGAATCTTTTTTTTTTTTTTTAAAAAATTCTAAAAAAAATACTAAAGACAAAAATAAGCTAAAAAAGATTGCTTACTTTGACTTATTTTTGTCTTTTCTAATTTTTTTTTAGATTTTTTAAAATATATATATTTTACAGGTCGTCTTATCAAGCTGAATTTAGAAATTTAAATTTTTTTTAAAAAATTTAAAAAAAGTTCACTAAAGATGACACCTCCTCCCACAAAAAAAAAGAAAAACTAAGAAAGCCGTTCTCAAAACAATATATGTGAGGGCTTCTCGTGTTGATACAAATATGTCTTGTATTTTTTATTTTCTCAAAACACTCCTAGTGTCATATTTTTTATTTTCTCAAAATATCCGTATAATAGATACTTAAAATAAAAAAATTATATAGTGAAATAAATGAGACTTGAACCCATAACTTTAGATAAAAGAAACAACATATTTAACACTTCAACAACACATACATGAATTTGTAAATTAAAATTAAAATATATATTTTATACATTTAAAAACACACACCCATTAGTGTGTATCTATATATGTGTGTGTAGTATTTAACATTTCTCTTCTAATAAAATGATAATATCTTCAAATTAAAATAGGTCTTGTCTCTTACTAATTCAATATTGTTATAATTTTTATTGTAAATCAAAATTACTCGTTAGATAGTAGCAATTAGTTGGAGTAGGATGGGTGGGTAGAGGGGTTGTTTGGTACTAAGAGTGTGTGTTTGATCGTAGGATAGGAAAAAATATTTTTGTATATGCAATTGTAGAAAAAAAAAATATATAAATAAATAAAAAGAGAGAGGATATTTTGGATTTCTTTTAGGGGTTTTATGAGAAGGAAATTTTTGTATTTGAAAAACTATATTTGTTGAACGGTTGGTAGGTTGAGGTAAGGGGTCAATGTGATTTCATTAAATACATGAGTGGTATTTGTAATTGTTAGAAATCTTACTTGATGTTAATGGAATTATTTATTTTTTTAAAAAAAGGAAATAAAAAAAATAAAAAATAAAAACTTAAGATTGGACTTCAATATTAATTAAACCTAATTTTTAAATTATAAACTCTCAAATTCTAAAATTACATCAATTCTAACCATTAATTAAAGGGTAATTTAGAAAATTTAATAACTCTTTTTTATTTTTTTATTATTACTGTTGATAACTACTGCTCACCCTTTATGGTCATCCATCAGCATCTCTTCTCAGCTTACTGACATCGGTCCATCCCTTTGTTCCATCCATTGCTTTACTCATTCCCTTCTCCGAACTCCCTGTCACCCTTCTAATTCCTTCCCCAATTCATTTCCGTCAACATGGTCAAAAACCACCAAATGTGATGTTTTAATCTCACCAGCAGAAATTGGTTTGAATCTATTCCCTCTCTCTATGAAACCCTAGCCACTCTCTCTTTCTTTGCTCTTTAGAAGGGAGAGGGTTGTGTTTTTAACCTTCTTCTCCTCTGTTTCTTCTCCTGCGGTTTCTATCACAATGTTAGCCACTACCGTTTATCTTATCTCTATTATCAGTTTGCTACCGAGGAAGCTTTCAACTCTAAACTCAAATTTGATTTATAATCGAGATTTGATACTGTTAAATGCGTTGTTATACGTTAGGCGACCACCTCAGATCTAAAATGTTTTATTTTGTAATGTAGATACAGAGATTAAGATACCAAAACTAACAGTTGAGATGATGAACGGATCATGAAGGTGATTAGTTTTATTTGTTTGGTGGTGATAATTTTTTTTTTCCAATAATATCTCTCTATGGAGAGGTTTTCTCCTTTTATGGAGGTTGTCTCCTCCTTGCGTGGAGGTTTGTCTTTTCTCTATATGTGGAGAATCATATTTTCTCTGCGTTGAGGCTCTTTTTATCTCTTTTGGAGATGTGTTTTGTATTTTAATATATTTTATTAGACGATTTATTATTGGATGTGTAATATATTAAACTTTGTATTTTTACATTAAAAAAAAAATCTCACTAGCAGTAAGATGCATCTTTTACCTATTTTTGACCTATCAATAAATAATAAAAAAAGGAAAAACAATAAATTAGTATGAGGGTTAAATTTTTTTTTTTCAGAATAATCGTAAAATTTATATATTTTAATTATTAGAATCATAAATTTGTTCATGATTATTTTTAAAAAATACATCAGATTTGTAATTTTTCCATAAAAAAATACAAAAACATATGTAAATTTTATTATATATAGAGAGAGAGAGTGCAGGTAAGAAGATAATAAATGACGATAAATCCCAAGAATGAATCATGGTCGCATCGCATGATACTCGTAAAAGTGTTATACGTTACTACAACGCATGTATTCCACATGGTGTATGATCCACGGTTCTTATTTCTTTTCGCTTTTGTTTTTTTAAAATTAAACAAAAATAAATATTTTAAAATAATTATATTGACTTCACTTGAAATTTTTTAAAAAATATAACAAATCCTATATATTAAATTTTATGGAAAGCCTCAACAAAATTAATATGACTAAAATACACATATGATTTAAAGTATACATTTTATAACATTTCAGATTTTAAAATATGCATTTAGTTTCAAATTATTCTCTAAACTATACATTTTCTTGTATTTTCAACGTTAATTTTTTAATTTTGTTATTTTTTTGTAAAATTCTGAAAATACCCATTTTCTTGTTATTAATTTTGAACCAGACTAATGTTTAGGACTAAAGTTAAACAAATTACAAACTTTAGAAACTAAAATGGAACGATTAAAATATTAAGAATTAAAGTGTAATAAAATACATGTTTTGGAGTGTATATGTATTTATACAATTAATCCTAAAATAAAATCAAAACTTTATACAAACAACTTGACTCAACGCTAGACAATTTTTTTTTATTATGCTCCTGCTTAAAGTACACAAACAAATAAACAAACGAGAAGTATAACAAATTCACAATTTTAGATTTATAAATTTACCAACAATAATATGCCAAGAGAGTTGGATCTTATAAGGTTGAGTGTGTAATAAATCAAAAATTGATACTTATAATACTATGGGTTGTTTTGAAAAATTGGTTAAAAATTGATTTTTTTTTATTTTTTATTTTTTGTTTTTAAAAAATGTGTAAAAAAAATAGAGAAATGATGTGATTCAAAATAGATTGAAAGTTGAAAGATGGATTTTAATCATTTTTCCAAAATAGCCCTATATCATTGCGGTCAAATAAATTTTTTTTTTTTGAGTCTCCAATATTTTTCTAAATAAACTTTGATAATATTCTATCCATGGCAAAACCACGTGTGATATCACGTGCCGTTGTAAAAGGATGTACTAGGAGCTGGTCAGCAAAAGGTGCAACTGGTTTGGATCAAAAGCATAAACTAATAGAGAAAGTAGTATATATAAACCCGGAAAGGTTTTACTTGGCCCGGCAGGGTCGGTGTGCTCCGAAACCCGAGAGTCTAACATGGGATTTAGCGTGCAAAATAAAACTACAAAAAAAAAAAAAAAAGAGAAAAAAAGAAGAAGAAGAAGTGGGATTAGATCCGATTCGTTTTTAGGGCAATGCATCCGTTCAAAAATCTGGATCCTTCCTTCAATTGTAAAATTTATTGAATTATGTAATGAATTTACATTTTTATGAGATTAATTTTTATGGCACAAGTAAAGTGAATGTCAAAATTATCCGATCCGATTATATTTGTTTCAATTCGGTTTTAATTAAAAAAAATAGGAAAATATTGATAAGGTGGGATAAATTATACGAATAAGTAGATAAAAACTGTCAAGATTAAAATAAAATATTAAAATAAACAAGTTTAAAATTAAGAATTCATGTGCAAAATCAAAAAAATCCAACCCGTCGTCGTCATTCCTATAAATGATGGGTATAAAGATCAAAGTTACATGATTTAAAATTATAATTCATTCTTAAAAATACTTAAAATTGTAAGCGATAGAAATTTTAACTGTGAAATAAACTTATTCGTATTTTGGTAAGTGGATTTTTTTAGTTTATTGGCTTATTATAAAAAAACGTGCAAAAAAATAGAGATATAATATGACCCAAACAAGTCAATAAACTAATAAGTTAGCTCTTTTTTTTTTCTTTTTTTTTTTCCCCCTTCTCAAAAGAGTTTTAATTTATGAGAGACTTATGTGTAAATCCTAATAGGTTAACTTATTTTCTAATAGTTTCTATGATAATTAATGACATTTTTTTTTATCATACACTATTAAAAAACGTCACTAATTATTAACTTTCAGCAAAAATTTGAAAATTGTCACAAAAAATGTTACTAAAGATAAGTTTTAACGACAGTTTAAAAAAATCACCACAAAAAAGTCATTAATTTTTAACTTTCAGCGACCCTTTTAAAAATTCTTCACGAAAACATATCACTAATTGTAAATTTTAGTGACAATTTATAAAAATCATGACAAAAGAAAGTCACTAATTATTAATTTTTAGGGACATATGCAAAAAATTGTCACAAAAATTTGTTTTAGCGACGAATTTACTAAGACTTATTTTCAATAAGATTTGATAAGAATTAAATTCAACTATTAGGACATATTAGTAGTTTACCCTTAATTTATTATGACTAAATAGAGAAATCCTATTATACACGCTCCTTAAAAAGGGTGTACCATATGCACCCCTAATTATGTCATTTTAAAAAAAAAATTATGATCATAGGAGTATCTCCATCAAAATAGTCAAATTTTTAGTTAAATTTTATCTAAAAGTCTATTTTTCTATTTTAGTTAACCATCTTTTTAAATACATTCTTCAACAAACTCTCTATTTTCTACTCTATTATATTTTTATCTTATTTTATTTTCGATTCCAAATTTAATATTTAAGAGAGAATTAAAATAATGAATGATCACATTTGTTTAGGGTAATGATATATAAATAAAATATTAGATAAATTACATTCACATTCTTAAAATTTGAAGAAAATACAATAAATTTTACAAGTTTACATAATTATATTAGACTCCTTTACGGTTTTAATTTATGTAACACTTAACCCATTTTTCTTCGCAATTTATTAGTCTTAAGGATAAAAAAAAAAGTGATTATTGTCATCTTTTTTACATTAAATTATATATTTTATTTTATTTATATTTGAGTTTTAAAACTACCTACATTTGATGTTGATTTAATTATCTTAAAACATATGGTTCGTTGTATCCAAAATTCAGGGAAGTTAATATAATTTATCCGAAAAAAATTATATTGAATTTACATACAAAATGACGTGACACTTTATACTCCGTTCATCTCAATTTAAAATACTTATTATTCTAACTTATATTTTAAAAAATAACATAATTATATCATTTTGATTCAATTTTTTTTTTATAAAATTTTTTTATAAATGTTTTTTTCTTAATTTATTAAATTATGTATTTTTATCTTATGTATTACAATTACGTTAATTTAATAATTTCACCACTCGTGTTTATTATTGATATATTAATAATTGATTAAATGAGAAATAAAATATTTAATTGATTGAATGATAAATAAAATATATTAAATATTTTATTATCTAAAATATTTGTTGAGTCATGTTTTTCTAAATATATGTAAGTAGTGGTTTGATATTCAGCTAAAGTAACTAGTCAATAATTGAATTTGGTAAAGTGTGTTTTTATAATTTTGTATTATAAAATAACCAAGGGAATGCTATGTTCTAATGAGCTTAATAATAATGCTTTAAGATTTTTAATTTTGTCTCATATGGCATTTAGTTATGACTTTTTTATTTTTTAAATTATAACTCAAAAAACATGGAGCCATGCTATCTGTTTAATTATAAAATATATATGGTATATATATATTTTTAATTATAAAATAATACATAATTTTGGTAGGTAAATGAGAAAGAGAGAAATAAGGATAAAAATGGTGGGGGAAAGGGCAATCTAGTGTGAGAGGGCAAAACAGACTTTGACGGAGAGAAAGAAAGGAAGAAGCAAACAAAAAAAAAAAAAAAAACCAGAAACTGTAGTAGTAGTAGTAGAAGTCTAGTTCAAAGCTGGCGTAAGAGTTAGTAAATTCCGCCGAGTCCCAACAAATTCCAACCATGTTTTTGTACATAAATGGCTGAATGCTGAATGCACGATGAGTGAGGTTGGGTCTTGGCGTCTATCGTTCCTTCCAAAAACTCTAGTTATCTCTCTCTCTCTCTCTGTCTGGATGGATGGATGAAAATAAAATAGGGCCATACCACCGCCAAGAGCTTCCGACCTGCCCCCACTTCCAATCTGACCAATAGTTAAACGCTCACTCAACTTTTTTAAAATAATAATAATAAGAAATATTTATCAATAAATCTCATTTCATAAATAAGTAATTTAATTAGTTCAAATTTTTTTTATTGATATATTGAGTTCTATTATTGGAGAAATTTTTTTCGTGTGGTATTATTTTTGATTTTGGTAGTGTTTTGATAGACAACTATACCCTTTTATTAATATGATAAGTATGATGTGATATTCTAATGTGACATGTATTAATGTAACAATCCAACAATGCGACACTCCAAAAAAATTAAAAATTCCTTAATGTACTTTTCGTAAACGTAACAACATGACGGGAATGATGTGATACTCAAACACTTTTACTTAAAAAAAAATTAAATTAAAAACTCCTTAGTGTATTTTTTTTCAAATGTGACAACGTAGCGGGTATGATATAACACTTCAAAAAAAAATAAAAACTCCTTAGTGTGTTTTTCTCAAACGTGATAACGTGGAGAGTACGATGTGACACTGTAAAAAAAAATAAAAGCTCCTCAGTGTGTTTTTTCCAAACGTGACAACGTGACAGGTATGATGTGACACTTCAAAAAAAATTAAAAGCTCCTTAGTGTATTTTTTTTCCAAACGTGACATGTAATACTCTAACATGGCGGGTATGATATAACACTCTAAAAAAATTAAAAACTCTTTAATATACTTCTTACAAATGTGACACTATAACGCGGCAGGTATAATATAATACTAAATTTTTTTTTAATGTACTTTTTCTAAATGTAACACTCCAATGTGGCAGACAAATGAGTCATTAGAAATCTAAATGAACTAAATGAATCACAAGAAAAAAATATGAAATTATATGGATTACAAGTTCAAAATATGAGACTTATTGGTCAATCTCCCTAATAATAATCACCATGTTTGTTTTCAATTTTTTGAAAACACATTTCAAAAAAATTTATTTTCTTGTTTTTCGTATTTTTTTTAGTTTTAGTGAATATTTTTAATATTTTAAGCAATTTTTTTAAAAGTAAAATTTTACTTTCTTGTTTCTCGTGTTTAATATTTTAAACACACCTAATATAAATATACTTAAAAATTATAATTTTCTTGAAAAAAATCTTTAAAAAATTTATTAAATACCAAAAATACAAAAACAATAAGAAAATTCAGTATATTTATTAATTTTTAAAATATTTTTTCACAAAAATTTTACTTTTTAGATATATCTACTTAAGGTACATCTAAAAAATTAAAAACTTACTTAAAATTTAAAAAATATTCACTAAAAACAAAAAATATAAAAAATAAAAAACTCAATTTTCATAACTGAAACCAAATACATTGAATAATTTTGGTGATATTTACAGAATGTATCAATTTTTTTTTTAACAATAATTTTATCTTTAAAATAAAGGGTAATTACAAAAAAATACAATTAAGTATATTTGACATAATTATATAAGTCTTTCTTGATATTTTAATTTTCATTTACGTAATATTTGAGCTTTTATTTGTTCAGGGTGTTTGGCATAACTTATATAAGTGTACTTATTTAAATAAGTGCATTTATTTGAGTTGCATTACTTCTTTATTTTTTTGCACATTTTTTCTTAAAAAGTAAAAAAAAATTTAGATCATCTCAAATACCCCTAAGTAATTCATTAATCACATGATTGAAAAATTATATTATTATATTTTTTTTATTAAAATATATGGTTGCATTTGGTAGAGCTTTATAACTATGATTTGAGAGTATGAGCTGTATTTTGAGTTCGTGAGTTTTCAAATTATGATTCGAGTGTGAAAAATTTGTTTGGTGAAAGAATTTTGAAAATAGTTTTAAAAAGAGTTTTGAATTGAGTAGGGAATTTTTAATGTGACATTTGATATTTGATACAAAAACTTACAACTCATAACCAAACATACAACTTCAAAATTTTATTAAAACACATAAAAAATTCGAAAATATTTTTTTCGAATATATAAAAATTAACATATCAATTGCAAAAAAAAAAAAAATAAATTAAAAAATTATACTATTCCGGTCAACCGGCCGGACGACCGATTAGGCCAAATTTCGAATTTTTTTTTGAAAATCGCGCATGAGACAGAGTTTTTTGCAGAGTTTTGTCTTGGTTGTGGAAATACAATTTGAAAGGCGCTACCAAACTTGAAGTTAGAATGTGTGGGTAAAAAACTATTTCCAAAATCGTTCCAAAACAAAGCCTATACTTTTAATTTTTTTTATTTCAATGCCTATTTATCATTTGTATGGTTTCATACACTTTAATACTAAAATGGATCAATATAATTATGTAAAAAGTTTGAGAATGATTGTAATTTCCCAAAACTTTGAAAGTAATGAGTGTAATTTATCCCTAAAAAAAAAGAAATGTCTTAGCTCTAATTCAAGAGCAACTCTAGTGTTGGCCTGGGTTCTACATGGTGAGATGTTTTATTTTGTTATGGTTTTTTTATTTTTATTTTCCAAGCAATTGTCGTACCAACTCTAAGGCAACGTGTTTCTCTTTGGGAAGTGGGTTATAATTCACTTCTTGAATTATAATCCACTTCATCTCTCATAAAAAAATTACTTATAAGCTGCTTTTAACCAAAAAATTGATTATAACCATCTTTCCAAAATAGCCTAAAGTCTTCGTTCAACAAGAGGGTTATGATTAATTTAATTTATTAAAAGATAAAATGGATTAGAAATCAATAAATGTCTCTTTTGGGAACATAATTTTTAGTCACTTTTTTTTATTTGTAACAAAAGTTAAAAGTTGACTTTTTTAACTTTTTTTTTCATTTGGGAAGTTGGTTTTTAGCCAATGGTGAAATTACAATTCTACCACTCATATATCAAAATGTGCTATATAGGTAAAGTTGTAAATATTTTAAATTAAATGGGAGTAGTTTAGTTATTTTATTGTGATTTGACATCATAAACAAATATTAATTAAAAAAGTCAAAAGCAACTTTTTACCAATTTCTTAAATTATTTGTCTAAAAAAGCCAAAAATTTGATTAAAAATCAAAAAGCCACTTTTTACCAACTTCTCAAATTATTTGTCTAAAAAAGTCAAAAATTTGATTAAAAGTCAAAAATTTGATTAAAAATCAAAAAGTCACTTTTTACTATCTTCCCAAAATAGGTCAAAATAAAATAAAATATCACATTTAAATTATAAATTATAATCATTTTATTTTTTCTTTCATAAAATTATATAAAAGTCAAAAATTCATTCCAAACGGCTAAAAAAATTATTCCCAAATGAAGCCAAAGTACTTTAAGTTGGGGAAATTGTAAATAGATGGAACAGTGAAAAAAAAATTACATTACAAATCAGCTTGCTTGTTTTCATTTTTCAGAAAACACTTTTCAGAAAATTCTACATTCTTATTTTTCGTGTTTTTTTGTTTTTACTAAATTTTTTTAATATTTTAAGCAATTTTTTGACTTTTTAGACACGCCTAACATAAATACACCTAAAAAGTAAAAAAAATGTAAAAAAAATCTTTTAAAAATTCACTAAATACCAAAAATATAAAAAAAAATACAAGAATTCAGTACATTTTTTGTATTTTTATTTATTTATTAATTTTTTAAAATATTTTTTCACAAATTTTTTACTTTTTAGATACATCTAACTAAGGTGCATCTAAAAAAGTAAAAAAAAATGTTTAAAATTTAAAAAATATTCACTAAAAACAAAAGAATACGAAAACTAAACAACTTAATTCAGAAAACTCAAACCAAACACACTGAATATTTTTTTTTTTTTTTGTGTGCAACTCTAACACACAGCTCATTCACCCAAAAAAAACTGTAACACACATAAAAGAGTTGCATCAAACAGAAGAATGTATTTGCACCATGCATGTAATAGAGTTACACTATCATAAAAATATAAATTTTTTTTTTCTTCTCATTGCTCCACTATAATGCAATTTCCCCTTTTAAGTTTATAGAAATTTTTACTTATAGACATTATTATAAAATCAAATAAAAATATGATTTGATGATATAATTTTCGATATCTGATCAATTTAATTTTTATGAATATTTTTATTTGATGCATCTTAAAAAGTGAATGTTTCAAATTATTAAAATAAGACCCATACTGAGTTGCATTTGATGCACAATGGTGATCCCTGTCACTACTATAACAAATTAATATTTTAAAGATAAAAATTTAAGGGACAAAATATATTTGTTGTCAAAAGTATTATTATTGTATTTTGAGTTATGAAATTAGATATTTAATGATGAATTACTACATTTTGGAATCAAATTTTTTGTCAAACAAAAATAACTTCTTCGGGATCAAATTATATTTATTAGCGACATTTTTAAAATTGTAGCAAAAAATTATTTTTTTAAACGATTTTTTAGCAACTATTTTTGCAACGACAGAAATTAATTTCCAAATATTTTTAGCAACAAAATTTTAATTTTTAAAAATAAATTTTTTAAATAAATAAATATATATTTTTTTGGTTGTAATCCACCCAATTCCCTAAAAAACAAGTAAGATGTATACAATAGAAAAATTAAGATATAAATCTACAATAATGTCAGAGACTATATTTTGTAATTATAAATATATCTACAATGATGTGGCAAGGATTGTAGATCTCATACCATTGAGGTGTATTTAATTGGGAGATTTGGGAAGAAATTTGAAAAAAAGAAAAGAAAAATGTAAAGGTAGATTAAAATGAATAAAATATACTTATATTTCGCATAATTTCAATACAATTTTCCCTTTTCTTTCTAAATTATTTCCTAAATATCTCAACCAAATACATCATGAGTGTTCTACTAATAAAAAATTAACACTTATTAATAGGGGTGCAACTTGGGTGGACTCAACCCGAGCAATCCGAATCCAGTCCGAATTTTTTTAAGGCTTGGACAAGATATTTTCAAATTCGGTTCGGGCTTGGGTAAAAATTCAGAAGTCCGAATTAAATTTGAGTGGGTTTGGCCAAAAATATCAAACAACCCGAACAACCTGAAGCCTGAATTATATATATATATATATAGATATATAAAAATATTAAATATACATATAAATTATTAGTCATTACATGATATTAAAGTAGTTGAGATTATTAAATCATATTGAATATATATTATTATATATACAAATAACATAAAATCTTAATTTTTTTTCAAAATTTTCACTCATAAATTGTAAGGACTATTATAACGGCATCTCTCTTACATTATATAAATTATTTGTTTTGATGGTCTTAATGATTTTTTAAAAAAAATATATATATAAATAGAGTCAAATTTTAATAATTTAATAATATAGCTATAATAAAAAAAAAATGAAATTCATTTACAATTCAAGAAATTTCGACAATTCAGGTAATTCGGCTTTAACTTGGGTCGGGCTTGGGCAGGTAACTTCAGATTACAATTTGGGCCTAGGCTGACTTAGGCATGTTTCAACATAACTTGAATTGGGCTTAGACAATCTCCCAACTTAATTGAACCCGTCCGAATTCCATCCCTACTTACCAAATTATAACATTATAAATTAAATTGTAACAAATTTATGAAAATGTGAAACATTTTCCATAAATCTATTCTTCCTTGGGTTGGGGAGTAACATACGGCCTACAAAGTTACTAGGGGTTTAACGTTGGTTTCGCTGGTCTCTATGTTCATTGAATAGCCTAATAATGCTACCTATAAACATACTACACAGAGTTGATAATCCACGTTCCTTAAAAAAAGGGGGCCTC
Organism: Camellia granthamiana; assembly: GCA_036172215.1. Lineage (NCBI taxonomy): Eukaryota > Viridiplantae > Streptophyta > Magnoliopsida > Ericales > Theaceae > Camellia > Camellia granthamiana. The sequence continues at coordinate 74,682,662 of CM069903.1, forward strand.
CATTTTACGAATGAAACATGAGCCACTGATGATCGGGGGCTCTTTGTTTCCTGCTTTCTCGGTTATTTGTCTGTCACTTTAATTTTGTGTATTTTTTGATTTTTTATGAAACATAGATTGAATTTGAATTGAGCTTGAAATGATGTGTTAAAGAGGTAATATGACTTAAATAAAATGATGTAACTTAAATAGGATAATAATTTTTTGACTTTTTTGAAACTTGCCAAACTAACCCTTAATGTGTTAGAAAAAATTAATAACATATTTGATTTATCTCTTAAAATATAATTTTGATTTTTTTTTAAATTATATTTTTTATTATACATCAATCAATTAATTTTTCTTTCTCATTCTTTATCACATTTTCTCCTACACCTATCTATTTAACTTCAAAAAATATCAAATCATCTCAAATTATAAAATTCTAAGAATATTTTCAAAATATATAATCAAATAAATTTGTTAATTTCTAAACACTCTCAAAAACATTATTTTTAAAATCTCAAAATACAAACCAAATAAGGCTTAAATATTCCTTTTACATTTTTATTGTGTTCACAATTTCATTTTCTATTGTCTATATGTTTTTATTTTTTGTCTGGTTGAAACCGAGATTGATAGAACAAGACATGTTTAGGGCTATTTTGAAAAGATGGTTATAATCAATTTTTTGATTAAAAGCTACTTATAAGTAACTTTTTTGTGAGAGATGAAGTGAGTTATAATACGAAAAGTAGATTATAATTCGGAAAGTGGATTATGACTCACTTCCCAAAAGGGACTTAATGAGCAAGCTAAAAGCATACATTTTTATGTGTTAAAATTTGACTACATAATTAATAAGAGTACTTTCAATCGCATGTAAGACTAAGCCTCGTTTGGGAACATGTTAGCTATTTGACTAAAATATAAGCTCAAAAAAACTAGTATGTTTGGGATGACTTTTTGATTTTTTACGAAAAGATGTACAAAAAGTAGAGAGAAAAGAGAATCTTTGACTTTTTGGTATGGGTTATTGGTTTTTTGGTTTTTTTAGTGACTTTTTGACTTTTTGGCTAAAATAACCACTTGCCAAACAAGGCCAGGCTTATTTTGGAAAGATGGTAAAAAGTAATTTTTTGGCTCTTAACGAAACTTTTGACTTTTTTAGACAAATGATTTAGGAAGTTGGCAAAAAATGGCTTTTGACTTTTTTGATTAATATTTGTTATGATGTCAAATCATAATAAAATAACCAACCTACCCCTATTTAGTTTAAAATATTTACAACTTCATCCATACAACACATTTTGACCCATAAGGGGTAGGATTGTAATTTCACCATTGGCTAAAAACCAACTTTCCAAATGAAAAAAAATTTAAAAAAGCCAACTTTTAACTTTTGCTACAAACCAAAAAAAGTAACTGAAAACCAACTTTTCAAAACAAGCCTTAGATTTGTATTTGTGCGATTGGTCATCAACTAAGAACACACTCCGACAATAACATTAAGAGAAATACTTTAGACCATTAATTAGTAGTGGCTCTAAAGATGTGGTAGTGGGTCCCACCCACTGTCACAGTGTGTTTATGTTTTTTTTTTTTCCTTTCCGATTGCCATCTTATTAATAATGGAATTAGTGATGATAAATTAGTGATCTATAGCATCGCTTTAACATTAATAACCACCCACAAGAAACACAAAGTACAATAAGAAAAATTGCCCAAGTACTCACATGTCATTTTCCTCAACTTTAATATGGAGTGTTTTGCCGCTCCAAGGAAAGGTTTCTCCTCATAGGAAATCTTTCATGTAGGAGTTCCAGTCGCTTTTGATTCTCTTTCCTTACATGATACTTTCCATCTACGGATCGCATCCTTTACTAGATTGGTTTTCTAGTTAGGTTAAGGTTAATCTTCTCTAATACTGTGTTTGGTTGGGAAATTTGAGTAGGGATTTGGAAAGAGAAATAGAAAAGGTAGGTGAAATGTGAATAAAACATACTTATATTTCACCTAATTTCATATACCTTTTTCCTTTCTCTTTTCAAATTCTTCTTCAAATCCCCCAACCAAACACAGCGTAAGAGTCTTAGTGGCCTAACTTAGAAATTAGATCTTCAATAAGGTCAAATCTTTGAACGCAACAACCAGGTTGGGATATGGGCACTTCAATATCTCGACTCATCAAGTTCTGTCACTCGGTATCTTAGTTTAAGGCCGTGTCATATGATCTAACTCGGGAGTACGTGCTCACAATTTTATCAACAATTTCATTTTCGAAAGTTCGTGTTTTTTTTTTTTTTGATTAGTTGAAATGAAGATTGAAAGAATAAGACATGTGAGAAAGGTAAAATAATGCATTTTATCAACATATATAATATAATTTTATCTTTTTTTTTGGGCGTTTAGGCCACGTTTGTTTGGCGGATTAGGTTGGATGGGATTGTTAGTGAAAGGATTGTTAGTAAAGGGATTGTTAATGTGGGGATTGATAGTGAGGGGATTAAGTAAAAGTATGTTTGTTTTGATGATAGTGTAGGAGATAATTAGTGATGGGATTGTTAAATTATTTTTGTATAAAATAAATAAATAAATTATTTCTATATTAAAAAAAATTAAAACAAATATTAAAGTAAACAAGTGCACTTGGTAAAAAAAAATGAAATTAAAAAAATAATTTTTTTATATAAAATAGACTCAATCCCCTCACTATTTTCCTAATCCCACCCAAAATCTACCCAAGCTAATCCCCCTGTGTGAGGGTATTCATAGTCCCATGGGACTACTAGTCCCCTCCTATTTTTTCCAAGCAAACATGGGCTATGTAGGGCCCACGGGATTGGTAGTCCAATCCCCCCACCTATGGAGCCAAACAAACATGGCCTAGTGACTTCTATTTTATTAGAATAAATCAATAGGGAGGGAAATCCTTCAATTGACTAAAATTTCTGAAGGCTATACATAATTGACTCAGATGTGTGAAATTGTATAAAAAATTAGAGACTAATTAGACTAAGCCCCATTAATTATTAATGAATATTATTTTATTTCACTCAAATGTGTGTATATTGTATAAACACACCATATTTTAAAGTAGTTTGGAGGGATCTGAGGTTTCGTTTGAGATGTGGATTGTTTTTTGGATTTAATCTGGAGCTAAAAAGTTTTATTTGGGATATTCTTTTGACTTTTTATGGATTATTTTTTGGATTTAGGCCAAGTTTGGGAAGACTAAATAAGTGTACTTTTTGACTTTTTATGAAATATGGGTTGGATTTGGGTTGGGTTTGAAATGATGTGTTAGAGAGGTGATGTGACTTAAATAAGATGATGTGACTTAAATAGGATAGTGACTTTTTGACTTTTTGGATTTTTTGAAAGATGCCAAACTTTAATCTGGAGCTAAAAAGTTTTATTTGGGATGATTATTTTGACTTTTTGTAGATTGTTTTTTGGATTTAATATTTTATGAAAAAAAGTTAAATGACTATAATTTAGATGTGACATTTTTTAGTTTGAGATTAAAAAATTTATTTTATCTTTTTATGATTATTTTAGTCTAACCCATCTAAACCTATCATGCAAAACCAGTGCTAAATATAGGAAAGTGATGCATAATTAGGATGATCAAAATGTATGAGTTGAGAAATGAATAGAGAAATGGTATTCGTGATAGTTGAGAAAGGTTTTGGTATAACTAATCTTAAAATGATTTATGATTAAGATTTGGAAAATGTTAACACACACTTTTTGAAAGGATGCATTATATACACTTTTAATTATATTATTTTATTATTTAGTTATGATCAATTTTATTATTTAATTATAATATTATTTTAATTATAATTTACGAATTCTTTAATTGTATCTCATATTATATTTAATTATAATATTTTTTATTTTTTAATTACCACTCAAAAAAATATAAAATTATACAATACAATACAATAATATTTTCCTTAAGATTGATATATCAGTACCGAAAGATTTGGTTGTTTGAGATAACCTAAATAAGTGTATTTTTTGTCTTTTTACGAAAAGATGTGCAGAAAAATAGAGAGGTGATGTGATGAAAAAATAAAAAAATAGATTATTTTTGAGTTGCCAAACTTGACTTTATCCTCAATAAAATTTCTGTAATCCCACTATCCTATATACATTCAGGATTGTACGATGCAGTCCGAACAGGGAAGAATTTCAAAACACAACCATGAAAGTGTATGAAAAATGTTTGATTTTTTTTTTTTGGGGAGATTTGGATTAATAACGTGTTAGTGTTGTTTTGTTTTTTTTTGATTTGATCCAATTACAAATAAATAAGAATTATAAAAATAATATTTTGTGGGGCGTGAATTATTACTGAAAATACATTTAGGTTGGATGTACAAAAATTTTAGATACAAAAAATTAATCTAATGGATTATCAATTTTCTCCTACAGTATTATTCTAATTATAATTACTCTCTCTCTCTCTCTCTCTCTTTTGTCTGTCTCTCTGGTTTTACGCCGGATGGCAGATGAAACCGCCCCATTCCACCCATTATAACCATCCACCTTCTTCTCATTCTTGTTCTCTTCCCAATTTCCACTTCTCTCTCTAAAACCCTTCACTCTCTCTCTCTCTCTAAAGCAGCAGCAGCAGATTTGGGTACGAAGAATTGAGGGTCTTAGTTTGAATCCTTGATTACAGCGTGTAGTAGAACTCTGAAAGCATAGTTTGAGATAATGATGTTGATTGGTGAGGTTCAGTAAGTAACGGATGACCAGGTACTTGTTCTTTTTCAGTTTTCAAGTGGATTCCATCAATTTTGGTTTCATCTACACTCTCAGCTCTACTTTAACTCTCAACTCAAAAGGTGTTTTTTTTTTTGTGTCTTCTTTAGGTGTTCAAACAGAGCTTGATAGGGACCTGACACAGTTTAAAGCATATCATAAATGGCTCCTGAGAATAGCAACTGGCTTTCGTTTTCGCTATCGTCAATGGAGATGTTGAATTCCTCGTCCTCTCGGTCTCAGATGCTGCAATCCACGATGAATCTCTTGCCTTTTCATGGCGCCTCCCCCTCCCCCTCCACCGATGATTCTCACAACTACTACCTCCTCGATAATCTCTATGCCAACGGTATTTCTCCTTTTCATTTCCTTTTCTTCGATTTACTGCTTGGGATTTTCATGTCTTTATTATAACTCGACTCACAGAATCAGAGTCCTTTGAGATTGATCACTCGAATCTGAAAATTTTCGAGTCGGTTTATGGCTGAGTTACTTGGAAATCAATCTTTCTGTTTGGTTCCTGAGGAAAGTATGTACGAATAGAAAAATGAACTGAAACTACTGTTCCTGAAAGTTACATTTCGTACTTGAGAGGATTTTCAGTCCTAAATCCTTATTCTCTCTCTCTCTCTCTCTCTCTCTCTCTCTAGTTCCGCATTTTCTCAGTAACCAAACGGGGCCCAATGTTACCTCTCGGGGATTTATGTATCATTTTCCTATATATTATTATTGTAAAAATTTTAGCAGGAATTGTTCTCTCCCGTTTTTTGTTTGTGATTGAGTTGCTTAGAGTCTGACTCTTCCAACTGAGTCAGTTCAGTTGTATTGTATTGCATCGCAGGGTGGGAAAATACAAAGCCTGAAGGTCTAGCTATGGAACAAAGCATTGGAGATTCATCGATTTTCACGAGCTTCGTGGATTCACAAATCAATCAACAACCATCTCCAAAGCTGGAAGACTTTCTCGGAGGCGATTCGACTTTGGTTCGATACTCGGATAGCCAAACAGAGACACAGGACTCGTCCCTGACTCACATCTACGATCAAAGTGGTTCAGCCTTATTTGCCGACCACCCAGATTTCAGAACAATAGATGGGGGGTTCCATGCTTTTTCAACAAACTCGAGCTCTGAAATTGATGACTCGGCTTCTGTGCCCATGACTCAGCTCACTTCCGGCGACTTCTCAGGCCAGTGCCCAAATGGTGGACTGTCACTGGGTGGTGTTGTTAATGCTCAGAGATCAGAGAAGGCACTCATTTCAGTTGATTCGGAGGAGACTTGTAAGAAGATGAGTGATACATTTGGGCAGAGAACTTCGATTTACAGAGGGGTCACTCGGTAATTCATTCATAGCTCTTCCTTAGTTCCTTTATTATTATTATTATTATTATAATGTTGATACTATCTATGTTTTTTTTCGTTTTTTAATCTTACTGTTCATGATGTGGTTTACTGGTGTTGATGCAGGCATAGATGGACGGGAAGGTACGAAGCGCATCTATGGGACAACAGCTGTAGAAGAGAGGGCCAGGCCAGAAAGGGACGTCAAGGTCCTCTCTCCCTCTCTCTCTCGTACTTACATACATACATACATACATACATACTCTGAATGTAGTATAAAATACACTGTATAACAGAAAAGTGACGACGTCAAGGTCTTCCTCTCTTTTTTCTAGTAGAGTTTTTTGTTTTTTGAATTTATAAATTGCATATAGTTTTAAATAAAAAAATTTCAAATTCAAACAGTTTTTAAAGCTTGTTTGATATTTTAGGGTCATTTATTAGTATATATTTTTATTTTTTCGTGAGATGATTGAAGTGAAGGGGAGGAGATGTGATGTGAATTAAATAAGAAGTGATATGATTCAAATAAGATGATTATGATCCAAATAAAATAATGTTAAAATAACTAGTACATGCTAAACAAAGCTTTAATAGCTTCATAATATCTTGGTGTTAATCTTATTTTTAGTGATTATTTAAGATTATTTTTTTAATTTTTTATGAAAAAATATATAAAAAAATAAAAGGTGATGTGAACTAAATTATTACATTTATCTAAATAAGGCCTACTTTAATTAGGAAAAAGTTAACTTATTGATTTATTTAGATCACATCATTTATTTATTTATTTTTGCATGTTTTTAACAAAAGTCAATAAGTTAAAAAAAAAAAAACTTTTCAAAATAGGCTTAAGGCTTGGAACATGTTATTTTAATAATTTTTTAATTTTTTAATTAAAATATGAGAGAAAAAATTTAATATGTTTGGAATGATTATTTAATTTTTTATAAAAAAATGTGTAAAAAGTAAAAAAAAAGGGAAAATTTTGATTTTTTATAAGTTATTGATTTTTTAAATTCTTTTAGTAATTTTTTAATTTTTAAGCTAAAATAGCGAATTGTCAAATGAGGTTTAAATGTGCTTATTTAAAAGATGTCGAACAAACTCGTTGGAATCATATTTTGAATTTAAAAAAATTAAAAAATTCAGTATATTGTTATTTTTTGAATTTAGTAATTTTTTATTTTTAGATTCCTTCATAAATATTTTATTTTTATTTTTATTTTTAAATGCATTTAGTTTAAAATTTTGATTTTTTAAATTATAAAAAATATTTACTAAAAAATTCATTAAGAGATTAATGGGTTTTGACGCGCAGGTGGTGTTGTGGCGTCATCTGCCTCTTTCAAATCATACTTTTATGATGATTGATTGAGACTGATATGCTTCTACGATTGTACTTCATGGGCCGCCATTTTTTCATTTTTTGGGTTGAATTTGTTGTCTTTTACCTCTTTTTTCTTTATTTTATTTTAGAAAATTCGATTTTATTTCCCTATCTATGATTCATTTGAAATTTTTACTGTTTTCAAACAAGGATTCCCTATAAAATACCAATCACAGAAGTGGAAAATATTAACAATTTATTTTCTTGTCTCATTGTTCTCTGTGGAAAATAAAGAAAATATCCTGAAGTTAACCATCCTTGATCCTATTTTCGGGTTACAACCTGCAACCTTTACGTTGTTGCCTCTCAACTAGTCTGAACACTGCTTCTGAAACTCTGAAATTTTATCACATTACTTTTAACTCTGGCTTTTTTTTCATTGGTGAGAGTGGCTCTCAATGTGGTGGTTGACCAAGTCACCAGAATGAGAAAATGAGGTTTCAATGCAATGCAGAGCCCTCCCTTTTCAAGGAAACTGATGATAGCTGGCTATAGTTATTTATTTTTTGCATCCCCTTGTTTTGAATTTTTTGACAAATCCGCATGGTTTGATAGCTGGCTATGAAATTGTTTTCAGGATTTTTATATGGGTGGATGATGGAAATGATAGTAGCCCCAAGTATGCAATTGATAAATTTTTATTAATGTTAATTATACGGATAGTATTCAAATCGTATATTTGGAGTTCTTCAATTAAAAAATTACCACCTGTGCCTATGGCTAAATAATTGTGTACACCACTTTGTGGTGTGGTGGGGTTGTAGGTTTAGGCCTTGGTTGGCATTTACTATATAATTCATCTTTTTATCTTTTTTCCATCACATCACCTCTCTACTTTTCTGCATATCTTTTCGTAAAAAGACAAAAAGTGCACTTTTTTAAGACACCCCAAACCAACCTTTAATTTCTATGGATAAGAATTTGATAATTTTTTTCCCTTTTCTATTTTGGGATTGTACTTTGTCATTTATTTCTTTGCTTGAGTTTGGTGTGTTGTTAGACTTTAATTGTCTATCAGATTGATGTAATGCTTTTCATATTTGTAATTAATTGCCTATTGAATTACACTATTTTCACTTCTATGGAACGGAGCAGGATCCTCTCTTATTATTTCTCTGCAACGATGTTGTGTTTGAAAAATGACATTAAAATATTACCTTTTCATTTTAAACTACATAACTCCAAAAGGACATCTTTGTGCTTCAATTATTTATGTTGGACCATTGGATTATTACAATAAAATTATTCCAGTGAAAAAAATGGTAGATGATACTCATTTGCAGATGGTGTTTGTAATTATTTTTTATTTGTTTATAGTTGATGGATTTAAATGTTTTATTTAGGGTTAGTTTGGGGTGTCCTAAAAAAGTGTACTTTTTGTCTTTTTACGAAAAAATATGCAGAAAAGTAGAGATGTGATGTGATGAAAAAAAGATAAAAAGATAGAAAGATGGATTATATAGGTTATGCCAAACCTAGCCTTAATTTGAGGTGATTGTAAGTGATACTTGAGGGGTTATTTGTGTAATTAACCGTTTTAGTTAGGCAAAACGGAAAATTTAATTTAGCTAAGAATTTTGTGAAACATGTCAAGTAAATGATTGATTAGGCAAGAACTTTACTGCATTGTTTGTAATTTGCATGATATTGAAAAATTGGCAGGTCAATAAATTAAAACAGTAATGATTTAGATTCTCATAATTCTTGCTTGGAAATGTTGAAGACGGAGTATGAAAAACTAAAAGAGAAGTAACGAATATAAAATTGTCAACACCATCTCAGATTCACACACATCTGATCCTGTAAAACTTCACACTCAATATGCGCGTGCACACACAAGTCTCCTCATTTTCCTTTGTTTTGTTTGAGTAATGAATTTCTTAATCAGAAATCTTTGACTACCTTGTAAGCTAATGTGAAATCTTTCCCAATTTTTGCATGAAATGTGGAATGCTGAAATCTCTGGTTGTCACTCAATGTGAAATTTGATCTGCAGTGTATCTGGGTAAGTAATCTTTTTATCCATTTAATATATATATATATATTTTGTGTTTTAACTTTGCCATCATTTATAATGATTTGTAATGCATTTGTTTAAATATCAGGTGGCTATGACAAAGAAGAAAAGGCAGCGAGGGCTTATGATTTGGCAGCTCTAAAATACTGGGGTCCTACTGCCACCACCAACTTCCCTGTAATATATAATACCCTTCTAGCCCTTCCAGTTTTCTATGTTATTCAGTTTGACAGTTCCTTTGTCAGTGCATTATAATTTAGGTATTTGACCAATAATGTGATCTTAAGCACTGAAGGAGATGTCTTGTTGCCCTATAGGTTTCAAATTACACCAAAGAACTAGAGGAGATGAAACACGTGACTAAACAAGAATTCATTGCATCACTGAGAAGGTCTGCTGACCTGCTTTTGCTCCTCTGTTTTTTTTTTTTCTCCTTTTAATTTTTTTTATTTCTTTAATAACTTAATTATCTGGTAGAATTGCTTGCACCACAAATGATCTGCTCTTGCTGAAGAAATTTCTCTAATAATTGTCAGGAAAAGTAGTGGATTTTCAAGGGGAGCATCTATCTACAGGGGTGTAACAAGGTTTGAACACTCCATCTAATGACCAATCTATGTCTAATGGCTTTTCAACCATTTCATTTTTGTTGTTGCTGACATTATGAACTAGTGATTTTTCACAGGCATCACCAACAGGGTCGATGGCAAGCAAGGATAGGTCGTGTTGCAGGGAACAAAGATCTGTACCTTGGGACATTTGGTAATAATTTTTTCCTATTTAACTTTTAATGATAAAGAGGTTGGCTATCTCATATTGAGCTGCAAAGACCTGAAAAAATATTTTTTTTCATAAAAAATTCTTCTAGGAACATTTTTTTGAATGAAATACTCACTGGACCCAATATATTTATCTTTCAGCAACCCAAGAGGAAGCAGCAGAGGCATATGACATAGCAGCAATAAAGTTCAGGGGAGTGAATGCAGTAACCAATTTTGAGATGAACCGGTACGATGTTGACACCATTTTGAAGAGTGCCCTTCCGATTGGTGGGGCTGCTAAGCGGTTGAAGCTCTCACTTGAGGCAGATCAGAAACCATCTTTGAACAACCTAGACCAACAACCTCAGTGCAGCAGTAACAGTAGCAGCTCTAGCATCATCAATTTTACTAATTCCAGTCAGCCACTTGAAGCTATCCCATGTGGAGTGCCATTTGATTCCACTGCTCGTTACCATCATGACCTCTTCCACTTCAATTCGAACAGTGCCGTCGCTTCTGATAACCCTGGCTCTTCCTCCACCATGGTAACTCCTATGACTTTCTTGCCATCAGCGCCTGAGTTTTTTATTTGGCCTCACCAATCCTATTAACATGACCAAACTAACTAGTTAAACTTAAGTCAACAAATACCGGTCAGTTAATGTTTTTGACTGCTGCTATAGCCCATGTCTGTTGTATTCTCTTCTCTTAAAGCTGAGAGATCTCATCTGACCCACTAAACTTTTGAGTAGCATTTAATTATATGTAGCAGAGATGAGGTATATGGTTCTGTTGAAGGGTGAAGTCTTTGTTTCCTAGAAAGAAAAAAAAAAGCCGAAGTTTTGTAACTATAGCTTTTGTTCAGTAGGTTGATGAGATATGTATGTTGAATGGGCCTGGGGCATTCCATCTTGCGGAAGAAGTGTCCCCCTCTCTAGTTTTGCTTCGGTTAAGAGTTACTTCTCTCATTGCTAATTGTTACTGTGTTAGTGCTTAATTAACATACAAAACCATGGTTTCCATCATTTCATCTTTCATTATCGTTTTCCTAGTTTACCAACTTTTTGTGTGTACTTAATGGAACACGGGCTCTTTCTTTTTTTAAATTTTTTTTTAATTTTTTTAATTTTATGATGAAGTATTGCTATATGAAGTTGGAAATTTTTGGCTGAGGTTGTAAAATGAACCAAGTTATTCATGTTTGACTCATTAAAAATACCGAGATAAATTGAACACGTTGTAAAACTCGTTTTGGTATTCCTAAGTTGATTTGATGAATAGGTCAACATTAAATCATTTTGGGCTGTTTAGGCCTCAAATTAAAGAAGACTATTAAGGGCTTGTTTGGTTTGTTTTTGGGAGAGTTGTTTTTGAATTTTTTTTTAAAAATTTTGCTTGGTTTGTGGTTTTTTTTTAAAAGTTTTCAAAATCACTCTTTCTTACACATCAATCAATCATTTTTTCTTTTACACATCTATTCAATTATAATAAAATATCAAATCAATCTAAACTTTCAAAATTTAAAATTACTTTCAAAATATATAACCAAATAAACTAAAATATTTTTTAAACTACCCCCATTTTTTTTGGGTTGAAGATCACTCTTTTAAAAATAAACCAAACACACCCTAAATGTTTTGAAATTTTGAATGAGAAAAAAGAAAAGAAAAGAAAAAAGAGAATACTGCTAGAATGATTCAAGAAGGTTTGACATGGGCTGGCAATCTTCATATGCCCGTTTGACTGTGATTTGGTCTAAAAAACTTTAAAAAGCATAAAACAAAGTAGATAGACGTTGTGGCTTTGTGGAGTTGGTAAAACCTATTAAGCCAGTGTTACTTGTTTTGTTTTCTTCTTTTCTGGTGGTTTTGCCGCCTTGCTTCAACATTAGGGCTGAACAAAATAATTGAAAAAATGCAAACGGGTCCATTTTAGATCAAATTGTATTGTTTGGTATGGTTTTCTCAAAGTATGATTAGGTGTTAATTCTTACAATAGGAGAATTGTACTTACGGGTTGGTCCATAATTTCGTAGTTATAGTTTTGGTTTGGAACAGGACCATTTAAATATATGCGCGCGCACACATATGTATATATAATTTGTTATTTATGGTAGATATTCAATTATTTTATTAGTATACATATTCATAAGTTAAAATCCCAAGTGATTTGTGATTGAAAATAGATTTAATTGCGGCAAATCCCAAACACAAAAAAATTTACAATCTAAATTATCTAACACGTACGAAAGTGATTTAGATTGTCGTTTCACAATTGATAAATAGACACAAGATTTTAACGTGGAAACAATCACAATTGGAGCACTCATAGGCGGTGTTTGGCAACAATTTTTTTTGGGTTTTTTTTAATATTTTTTTCACTAAAAGACAATTTTTTTGCAAAATCAAAAAAATAAATCCAAACAAAATATCACATCAAATCCTATAATCATTTCACTTTTTCTCTCACAAATATCACATTCAACCACAAAAAAAACTCAACTATCTTCTCAAACACAAATTTTTTTTTCTCTAATAATATCCTACAACTAAAAAAACCTACATAAAAACCCACTTCTCAAATGCCCACATAATTGTGATAAAAAAATCACGGGCTAAAAGGCACTAATCAATCCGTTATAAAGATAATGAAAATATACAAGAGTACAAACAATTACCCAACACGCTTAAGAATTGTCTTCTGCCTCTTGTTTCTCTTTTAACAACACCATTATCTCGGAGTTGATTAGTCCCCCAAGCTTAAATCTTTGGAATGTAATGATCAAACACTTTAGAAAAGTAGAACCATAACAAACCCATTGATATAAGCAATTCAATTCATGTGACACGACTAACTCACAAAATCATCAAGAGAAACAATAGGTAAGCACTCCAGAAGAAAACATGAAGTCTCGAGTTTCAGATTTGGAAGTCGTAACCCTAAAATCTGCAACTTGCGTAGCTTTAAACAAAAAAGGGTCTCGAAGACCGCTTGCGCGCAGGAAAGTTCGCTCAAGTGGTGTGTTTAAGATGCGGAGAAACCATAAGTGCCTTTGCTCGCGCGATAGAAAGTCCGCTCGAGTGCATAATTGAACCTCCCAGTATTTTTGCAGAGCAAGTTTGAATTACTCAGAGATGTTATTCTTCGCTGGAGCCATCATTTCACCGCTTGAGCAGTCTAAGGGCAAATAGGGCACAAACATTACAACTGAAACGTGTTTGTTCGTGGAATTGACAACCCAAGGGACCTAACAATCTCCTATTTTGGAAATTTCCGGACAAAACACTTCCAACGATGAAGCCTAACAAAAACATACACTATACACAAACACAACCCAACTACGCTAAACACCATTTGAAGTGTACCACCTACAATGATCACAATAAGAACAGCACAAACAAAAGTGATAGCATGTACCAATATATAAATGATTAGAATGTACCAATATAACCAATATAACCAAACCATAACCATGCTATTAGCAATTATACTTCCCCCTTTTGACTGGGAATGACAAAGAGACAAATGCATGATCAAAACCGAATAGCCAAGAAACAAGCATACCATAAACTAAGTGTAGACACCTCATTTTTGACCGTCCTCAAGACTTGGACGTCACCGTTTGAACACTCGTTGATCATCCATGTTCGTGTTCGTTTTGAGTTCTCGGAGGTCTCGGCCGCACGCCTCGCCTCAAGACCTCTCAACTTGACTGTTTTGTGCTTGGTTGTGGGCCAAGCATTTGTGTTTCTATTTTGAGGGAAGAGGGCGGCTTGTTTGCTATTTTCTCAACCCACCGGCCATGGCATGATGCCACCGGCCATGTATTATTTCTATCGGCCAAATGTTTGGCCGATTGGCACCCTTTTCTGGTTGGCCGGCCTTTGTTTTGGTCGATCGACCCCTTTTCTAGCCGGGACCTTTTCTTTACCTTTTTCAGGCTTTGTGCATGCCAGCTGTGCCAGCTGGTGAGCACAGAACCTGCCCTCCATACACGTGTATGGAGGGATTTCATCTTTCACTTAGCTTCCCTTGGAAGCTTTGGATTGCATCTCCTATAAGAGGAGGGCCTCCCCTCCCTTTCCAGAGGTTGAAGCATCTGATATACAAGATATATATCTATATCTCTCTATATCTCCCTCTCTTTACATAGTTGTGTGTGTAATAGTGTTCTAAAGGGGTTTTTGTTCTTAGTTTTGCACTAAGACACCTAGTGTTGCACTATACTCTGGTTACTGAGGTGTTGAGGAGTTGGTTTCAGAGTTTTTAAGTTGGTTTTGACCAGAAGGAGGGACTGAAGTTGGTGTTCTTGAAGTGTTCTCCAAGGGTGAGCACTATTACTTTATATTCTCTATTGTTGCATGGGCTTTTAGCTTATCTTGCATACTGTTTTAAGCTTAGTGTTCTACTGATAAAAGTTCTGTATTTTCATGCTTGTTATAGTTGCTTAAGATCACTTTTGTGTTGGGGGTCGTCCACCCCCTCTTGGGCCTTGTTTGGCCTCTTTTTGTGCCTTCTTCTTTGAGCTTTGTGACCCTTTTGTTTTGGCCTTCTCACCACTGAAATCCAGGGGATTTTTAGTGATAGAGAAGTGGCTTTGAGGTCTTGTATAGGGGAGGGACACCCCTCTTCCTTTGTGTCTCCTTTGCTTGCATTTAGGGCTCATAAAGGTAGCATGTTTGCTTAGCTTTATTTGGCTCCATTTCAGAGGCTTTTTGGTGTTATTTGGTCATATTATACCTCTTTTTTTGGTAGGATTGTTAGCCCATTGCATGTATCATGCACTTGCTTTGTAATCCCCTCTATTGTCATAACACGCACCTTGTATTTAGACCACCATGCTTGCATGTTTTAGCTTGACTTCATGCAGTTTTTAGTCATGTTTCATCATGTTTAAGCTTTGTTTGGTGTTGATTTGGTCATACTCTTCATATTTTGTATGGCCACCATGCATCCTAGCTTGTTAGCTTGGAGTATGTGAGTCATGAGCATGCTTTATTTGGGTAATTTCAGTGATTTGGAATAATTTATCATGCTATTTCAGTTTATGCTCCATGCTTGTATGCTTGAATTTACCATCCTTTCAATGCTTTAAAGAGTTGTCCTTTTGTGCCTTAAAATAGGTCATTGTGCATGCCTCTTTGTTTAAGTCCTTGGGCTGCCATATCAGTGGGTATTTGGGCTTATTTTGACATATCATAGCTCTGTTTTTCCTTGGTTAATTCTTGCCATGTTTGGTTGCCATAGGTGCAATGTAATTGCCCTTTTTGGCCTTATACGCGTCTTGCTTTGTGCTCATTTTTCTAGCATGTTTTGGCCTCATCCCATGCATGTTCTAGCTTTATTTTGGTCTGCCTTGGGACTGTTTTGAGTCGCTTTGGCCCTTTGGGGCTTGGTTGATACGGCTATGGTGTTAGCCCCATGGCTAGCCTTGAGCATTGGGTCCATTAGCATGCTATACTTCACTTGTGTATTTGGTTTGGCATTCCTCTTAGCACGATTTCAGAGCTCAGCATGTTTGTAAAATGCCCTTGTTTGTCTCTTTTCAATGTGTTTAAGAGTCACCTCTTTTATGCCTTAGATGATAGGTCTTTGTGCATGCATGTTTCCATGTGTGTTTTGTGCCTTTGTTGCACCATTTTGGCCACTGTTATGGACACGGCTGAGGTCTGTCCATCTATAGTGTAAGACCATGGATCATGCGTTTGTATATTGTTGTATGCTCATTACATTGCATGATTGTTGCATCCTTGTAGTCAGTGCGTTGTTGCATGCCTATCACTTTGCATAATTGCCTATCTAGGTTGCATTATAGTATTGCATACTTATCATATTGCCATGTTGTTTGCATGATAGGTTGCATTGCACGGTATTTGGCATGCTCATGTTTCATTACAATAGTTGCATATGTTGCATTGCTCATGTTGCATTGCATTAATTGCATGTTTTGCATTGCATTTGGCATACATGCATTGCATTTTTTGTTTGGTTTGGGGTGTCAAACCAAACATGAGGAATGAGGTGTGTTCATACTTAAAGTGACGAAACACGTCTCAATCCTCGGTCGCCGACACTCTTGATCCAACATGATAGAGTGTGTAGCATTCATTTGTTTTGTTGCATTCATTCTACATTGATTGGCACACTTGGCTCTTTGGCCATCATGCATTGAAATGCGTGATTGGTGGCCCGAGGGTCGAGAGCCATGCTCCCTTGAGTTTATAGCATGATAGGGAGGGTGGTCGTACATATATTTGACTTGTAAATTCCATGCTATGCACTGTCTGTCCTCTGTTGCAGTAAAACCAGTGTTCTGCAGGGATAAATGGCCGGTCGACCACTTTAAGTGCCGGCCGACTACCAAAATCAAGCCAGTGATCCCATTTTTGGTCGGTGACCATATTTCTATGGCCGGTGGTGTTTTCTCTTGGCCGGTGGCATCCCAAAGTGTTCAGGGAGTGGTTTAGAAGCAACCTTAGGATTTTCACAATTCTCAGAGGTGCAGAACAGTGCAAACAGAGGCAACAGTTGGCATGGCAATGGGTTTCTGAGCATGGCAAATCGAGCATACATCATCCCATCATTTCGAGGCGGAGCTGCGGCGGCCTTTCGAATTTCACACTTAGTTTATTTTGTAATTAATTTGTTAATTAATTAAGGGTCTGTAATAATTAATTAGCTAGAGTAGTTAATTATTCATTTGGTTTGTATTATTCTTTCGGACCCTCCGTCGAGAGGGCGAATTTGTAATAAGGGTGCGTGCGTGTGTGAATGTCTTCCAACCCCACGTCTTTCTCCCTTTTACTTACTTGCTTTTTATGGTTAGTTTTAGGTCATGTTTCGATTAGCATAACTCATGTCAGCATGTTTGCATACATTCATTCGTATTGCACGCACCGGGCTTGGCGCATCATACTAATTGCATAGCATTTCAATTCCAACTTGAATACGTGTATCGAGTTGTCGCATTTCAAATGCCATTCTTAGATAGCCGAGCCTATTCTAGCTGCATTTTGCATGTGTTGCATTAGGCATCTTAACATAGCTAGGATCATGCATGACTATTAACTAGCTGTTGTTTTGGCTTAGAGTACTCGGTAAGTGTTTATGCTTTAGCATCCTTGCATGTGTGTGAGTGACTGCCATGATAGCATGCTTACCATGAGGCTATTTGCTTATGTGATATAACTGCCTGAATGCCTGTGGGTGAAGGTTGGATTATTTAAATTGGAACAATTCATCAAACGCGAGTTTTAAGCCCACCTGAGGTGGCAAAATCATCTTGTTTTCTAAGCCCACCCGAGGGTGGCAAATCTACGTCTTAGCCTACTTGCGGGTAGCACCTTCAAACCATTTTCAAACAAACATGAAATGTTTTGTTCCAACTCAAACGATCCAGTCTATACTTGTGTGTTGTGTGCATCACATAGTAATTCTAGGCTAATAACTGGAATAAGAGCACATGTGTTTTCAAAAACTCGATATCATGCTTAGTAGTGGCCGATCTTCAATCGGGCGAGCGAGGGTGTTCATGAGATGACCTTCCCCAATCGTACCCAAGTTCCCGAGTCGAGGCAACTTTGGTGATGACGGACACGTGGCCTTAGGCACGAGTCAGGGTTTCCTAAATTCCCCAAAAACAAAATATTTAGGTGGCAACTCTGTATCTGGCAAAGCAGTCCATATTTGACACTTCTTTCTAAAAATCTGTTTTTCAAAACGATTTGCCAGATTTGGACTCTTTGGTGATTCATCGGTCTCGCATTGCACTTTGCGGGATTAGATTCAGAACTGTGACATCGAGTCCGAGCTGTAGTGAGCCCAATGAACAAAACATAATTCCCTCCCGGGACGTTCGGGGACGTCTACAATTTCTGGCGACTCTGTTGGGGAGTTAGAGAACTTGACTCGAACTCATGATATCTTGTTTTGATTACACTTATGTGTTTCTTTGTATTGCATTTGCATTGGTGCGCCTAGGACACCGTGTTTGCCGTCTGCTATTCCTGAATGGTGTGTCGGAGGCTCGCTTTGAGAAGCGTGCCATAAGGCTAACCGGTTACGGGCTCTGCCACGATGGGAACACAAACCCCGATTTTTACTGGGGCACCCATTTTTACTGGGGCACCCTTTTGACCATTTGACCTAGTGCATATCGGAATCCGTAGTGACTATTCCAAACTAGGACAGGTTGCTTACCCGATTGCAGGTTGTTTGAAACCGCTGCGTGCGTAGTGAAATCCTAGCTCCTGACAAAGTAGGACAGGGGAACCCTACCCCAACATAGGGGTGTTTTGGCTCTCACTTGTTTGTTATGTGCTTTAGAGTTGGCCTCTACAGGAATGCATGTATCAGTTTGCAAGTTTGGGCATCAGGCCTGCGGGCACCAGTGTTTTGAGGATCAGCTATCTGCGGGTATCAGATTCAGATTTGGGGGCAATAATTTGGGAACAATGATTAGCGTCTGAGAACAGTGTATTCAGCTTATCAACTGCGTGTTGTTATACCCAACTGTGTGTTGTATTTATTTAAGCCGTTATGCTGTTCGTTTTCTGGTTGTTTATTTCCTTATTATTGCTTTATTTATCTTTTTGCTAGGTAGTTTAGCACAATTGTTTCAGACCAAGCAGATATCCCCCAAGCACTCTGGACTAGAGGTCGTCGACTCCATCGATCTGAGGATCTGGTAGACGGACAACCAGTGTTTCATTCTTTACCCCCGGTTACTAGACGGAGGGTAGTTAGGCAGAGGATATCAGTTCAGCAGTCAGTTCAGAGGGCTTTGTCTACCCCGCCTGAGTATAGTAGTGATCAGAGTCCTGTTTCTCCCGCAGAGAGGGAACATATACCTGCAGTACAGCTAGATCAGGGCAATATGGTAGGAATCGAAGAAATGATGCGCCAGCTCCAGGAGAGCATGAGAACTATGCAGGAGGACGTTGTTCGTCAAGCAGAATTTTCCAAACAGCAGGCCGTCGTCATGGGCCAACAGGCAGAACTAATTACCCGGCTACAGCAGCAAGCTGGAGCATCAGCTTCACACCAAGCTCCTCTCCCACCAAGGGTCCCACTACCCGAGGAGACGACGAATGTCCAGAATGTCCAAGAGGATACAGACATCCTAACGGGGCCGGCTCTGCCCCCGATTCTATCTTAACTATCCAAGGCACCTACGCCTATCAATCAACCGGACTCTCCCTTTGAGTTCGAGGTGGACCCTACAGCGTTGAAGTTGAGCAAGCTTGAAAAGTTGTTCAAGAAATCCCAAGGGGTAAAGTCCATCCCAGACATTGAGGACGGGTATACCGACGCGACTGTGACGCTGCCAGACCGGTTCAAGATGCCACAAATCGACCACTTTGACGGGTCCGGGGATCCCATGGTGCATCTACGTTTGTTTTCGGACATACTAAGGCCGATGGGCCTCACCAGACTACAGAAGCTTTCATTGTTTGGCCGGACCCTGTCGGGTGTGGCGGCCATCTGGTACGCAAAATTGGAAGACGATGTCAAGCAGAACTGGGATGGGATGGCCGAGGTTTTCATTGTACAGTACTTTTATAACACGCAAATCGAGATTGCCACCCGTGATCTCGAGACAACAAGGCAGGAGCCTAAGGAGAGTTTCTCTGAATTCATAACCCGGTGGAGGGCCAAGGCCTCAATGATGACCACTAGGCCCACTGACAAGGATCAGATTCGGATGATTGTGCGCAATCTCCAACCCAAACTGATGCAAAAAATGATCGTGCTCCCTTTCCCTACCTTTTTAGATTTACATGAGATGGGGGTACAAATTGAGGATGCGATGGAAACAGGGTCTGATTGACCAAGACAGAGAGCAACCCAGGAGAACCTTCAACCGCAACACCAATACAGGCACAAGCAATGCCGCAACTACCAGAGCTTCAGAAGTAAGCATGGTCACCACCAATCCCCCAAGAACCCTTGCAGCTATGCCATTCACCGGTGCATCCGGTAGTAGTTCGCAAACAGCCAGATACCCGTCAAAAAACCAAAGAACTTTCACTCCACTATACATGTCCTTGTCCAAGGCTTTAGGAGTTTTGATTAGGAAAGGGCATTTGAAGCCCCTAGAGCCGCGACCGTTACCAGAAAAACTCCCCCCCTCCCATAATCCAGCCAAGTATTGCACTTTTCACCAACAGCATGGTCATGACACCGATCAATGCTTCCGATTACGTCATGAGATTCAAGATCTCATTGATAATAGGGTGATTGTGCCTCCAGAGAAACCCAATATCACAACCAACCCCCTCCCATCACACAACTAAGCTCCACCTCCCAAACGCATCAACTTTATCCAGACCGGGGTCATGTCATGTGACCCCAGCGTATGTATCACCCCGTCCCACCTACCCAAGCCGGAGGTGCTCCTTCTCGATAGCACTGACTTGTGCATGTTGGACATTTCCCGAGCCCAACCTGAACCAATGGTGGTGACCATCGAAGATGGAACAGGGATGATTTTAGAGGAAATTGGTACAGTGGATTCAGAGATTGAGGAATTGGGGAGCTTTACTGAGGAGGTGTATAGTCCGAGTGACTACATTGTGTCAGCGGGTCAGATTAGGCCAAATGTGGGATTGCCGGTGGGGGCAGAAATCTGTGTACTACGGGGGAATGGAGTTGATCAGAGGATAGATGACGTAGCAGTTCTGGAAGGGGACATTGCTGACCTCCAGATTTTCAACGAGCAAGAGCCGGGGGACGTGGCAGTCAACTAGTTCGATTTTGAGGAGTCAGCAGAGGTCACAGGGTGGCTTGACGACCAACCAGATATTGTCGAAGAATCTCAGCTGGAAAGGGGCTTATCAGGGGCAAGGACATCAATTGTGGCCGGAAGGGTCAGGGATCAGAATACATCGCCGGAGAGCACCGGTGCCAAGAATTTCGCTCGGGATCTGGGTATTTTGAATACAAGAGATGTTGAACAACAGGCTGCATTGACACAGTTGGAACAAGAAGGAATTGAAGACTCTGAGAGAGCCAGAAAAGCCAAGGCTCCCGTGAGGACTGACAGTGTTGCGTGCACAAGAACAGAGGGTGCTGTGAGCATATGGACAGAAGGTACCGTGAGTACAAGGACAGTGGTAACGGAGCCGGACAGGTGTCTGTCGACTACCGATGGAATGTGGTGGGAGGACGATGATCTATGTCTTGCCCACACAGATGAGGACTGGGGAAGCAATCAACCGGATGATATCTGGTACATTGGTGAAGTTGACCATATGACTAGGAGTGGGCAGTATTTCAAGCCCCCACACCTAGATCAGCTAGAGGCGTCCGGGAAGGACAAGGAGGTGGAGAAACAGAAAGAGAAGCAACTCGAAAAAGAGGCCGTGCTGAGACAGTTGAAAAAGATACAAGCAGACATCTCCATCTAGGGACTGCTTATGGCTTCACGTGTTCATAGACAGGCTGTTCTATCGGCCATGGACAAGGCTAAGCTCTCAATAAACACCACGCTTGAACAGCTGGTGGGATTGGTCTTTCCGGGAGGAGGTTCCCCGACGTTGACCTTTTCTAACAACGAACTGCCGCCTGAGGGCACAAATCATAACAAACCTCTCTACATCTCTGTGGAATGTAGGAGCAAATGGATACCAGTGGTTCTTGTCGATACCGGATCAGCCATCAACGTATGCCCGTCAAGGACGGCGTATGCAATCGGGTTAAAACCCGCGGACTTCGTGCCAACAGCCCAGGTGATAAGGGCATATGATAACACGAGCAGAGAGGTGATGGGGACCGTGAAAATTCAGACCCAGGTTGGTCCGGGACAACACGAGATTGACTTTCATGTCCTGGATGTTCCCGCAACCTTCAATCTACTTTTGGGGTGGCCGTGGCTGCACCAGGTAAAGGCAGCCTCTTCCACCTTGCACCAGATGTTGAAATACCCCCACGGGAAGGGGGTGGCTATTGTTTTTGGGAATTCATCCATCCATCCACCGCCAGAGGTGTCTACACCAGTCTTGGAAATCAAGCACGGCACGGAGGATGTGTTCTTATCGGGGTTTAGTCTGGCTGAGGCTCGAGTCGTGCAAAACATCTTGGCTGTTGATGAGGGGGTGTATGTTAGCGTACAATCAATATACCTCATGAACAAGCTTCAACACATCCCCGGGATGGGATTGGGGAAGAGTGGTCGGAAGGGCCTTGCAGTATCGGCCGAAGTGCCGTACAACCCGCATACCTTTGGCTTGGGTTATCTGCCCACCAAAGAGGATTGGGTAAGGAAAGGTAAGGAGATAGCTGGGAGAGCCAGAGCGAAGCGGGCAGGGAAGCCTTTTGAGTTGATGCACCGACCCATCCAGGGTACCCTAAACGGACGCTTCGTCCGGGAGGGGGAGGACTTTCCATTTTGTGGCTTCCCAGAGCCATGGCTGAATGCCGAGAAGAGGCGCTTGCCGGGGTTTGAGATCTTCTTTGACCTGCAGTTATCTGGGGATGATATTGCCGAGGAGCAGACAGACCCATTAGCTGAGGTTGAGCAGGATGAGAAAGTGGATTCTGAGAGCACTGAAATTGAAATGGAGGTAGCGCTGGCTTGTCTACTTTCAGATCCTCCAATCGTACAGAAGTGCTTGGGGGATAACTTCTCGATGTCCATGATTGGGAATGAAACGGCTGCGAGACCACCGTTAAGCATTTTAGATGCATCTATCGCACCCTCTCTCATCTGGCAATACGAGGAGGGATTTTTATCAAGCAGCACCAGGTCAGGTAGTTCGCTGGAATCTGATTCCACCGAGTCTTTAGAGTCGGAATCAGGTTCCAGCTCGATTGAGTTTGAGTCCGGTATTCCTGGGGGTGATAACACGGATGCCATAGTCCTGTCTAGGTCGTCTTTTTTCTTTCTCTTTTGAGTCTGTTGTAACAGAAGAATCGGACGATTTGGAAATGCTTAATGAGAATGGAATGGATGTGGTTTCTGAGTACTTTTCTGTGCCCTTGATTTATTGCATTAATCAGGACTTTCAAAATTTTGATGAAAACGACGGGGAAGAAATTCCTTCGGTTTTGCAACGCTTAATTGATCAAGAGCAGGAAAGATTTGTTAAACCTTTAGTTGATGAAATCACTACTGTTAATGTTGGTACTGAGGAGGACCCGCGGCTAGTCCAGATCGGGTCCACGTTGTCTTTGGAGGAACGCGAGCGCTTAGTCGCTTTATTAAAAGATTTCAAAGATGTTTTCGCGTGGTCCTACGAAGACATGCCTGGAATCGATCCTAAGATTGTACAGCACCGGATCCCTCTTGACCCCGAGGCCCGACCCGTTAAACAGAAACTCAGGAGGATCCGCCCGGACTGGGCCCTTAAGATTAAAGAAGAGGTCACCAAACAAATTGACGCAAGGTTCCTGCTGGTATTCGAATACCCAACTTGGTTGGCCAACATTGTTCCGGTGCCGAAGAAGGATGGCAGGATCCGGGTATGCGTGGATTTCAGGGATTTGAACAGAGCCAGTCCGAAGGACGACTTTCTCTTGCCGTATATTGATGAGTTAGTGGACTTCACAGTGGGGCATGCTTTGCTTTCATTCATGGATGGATTCTCGGGCTATAATCAGATAGTGATGGCACCTGAAGACCGGGAGAAGACTGCTTTCACCACCCCGTGGGGAACTTACTGTTATAGGGTGATGCCATTTGGGTTGAAGAACGCTGGAGCTACATATCAACGGGCCGCGACCACAATATTGCACGACATGATCCACAAAGAGGTTGAGGTGTATGTGGACGACATGATTGTCAAGTCCAAAGATAGAGAGGGCCACTACACCGCCTTGCAAAAGTTCTTCCAAAGGATCAGAGGATTTCGGTTGCGACTGAATCCTCAGAAGTGTACGTTTGGTGTTACAGCGGGGAAAATGCTGGGGTTTTTGATTACACAGAGAGGTATTGAGGTTGACCCTTCCAAAATCAAGGCCATCTTAGAAATGCCACCACCAAGGACTGAAAAGGAGGTGAGAGGCTTTCTGGGTAAAGTGCAATTCATAAGACGGTTTATCTCAAAATTAACCTTGACTTGTGAACCACTTTTTGGTCTCCTGAAGAAAGAAAAGAAGTTCCAATCGGACGGCCGATGCCAAGCTGCTTTTGAAGAAATCAAGGAATACTTACAGAACCTACCCGTGTTGTCACCACCTGAGCCGGGAAAACCGTTGATTTTGTACCTTTTAGTGACCGAAACTACAATGGGTTGCATGCTTGCGCAGGAATCAGAGGATAAAATGGAAAGAGCTATCTACTACCTGAGCAAGAAGATGTTGGAATACGAGACCTGCTACACTCCACTCGAAAAGGCTTGCTTAGCCTTGGTATGGGCTACCAGGAAGCTGCGGCCCTACCTGTTAGCTCACTCTGTAATGTTGGTTTCAAGATTAGATCCCATCAAATATCTCTTCGAGAAACCGGCACTTACGGGTAGGCTAGCTCGTTGGTTGCTGTTGCTCTCCGAATTCGATCTGAAATATGTGACGCGCAAGTCAGTCAAGGGAAGAGCGGTAGCGGAGTTCTTAGCCGATCATCCAGTGGAAGGAGGTGAAGCAGTTGAGTACTTATTTCCAGATGAGGCCATTTTGCATATCGACGATGAGTTTTGGATGATGTATTTTGACTTAGCGTCAAATCAGTACGGGTATGGGGTAGGGGTGTTGTTGATAGCACCCGACAAGTCCCGTATCCCTCTGGCATTTAAACTCTGGTTCAAGGTCTCGAACAACGAAGCAAAATATGAAGCATGCATTGTTGGTTTAGAAGCAGCCCTGGAACTAGGGGCAAAACGGTTGGACGTCATCGGGGACTCGAACCTTGTTGTATCTCAAGCAAAAGGAGATTGGAAAGTCAAAGAAAAAAAGATGATAATGTATCACCAGACCTTGGACTTGCTGATTCCTCGGTTTGAGAAGCTGAACTTCGCTTATCTATTAAGAGAGAACATCAAGTTTGCAGATGCACTAGCAACTCTATCTTCCATGATAGACATTCCTTTCGGAGTCCAGATGCGTTCGATCATCATTGACCAGAAATTTGTGCCGGCCTACGAGTCAATTGCTGCCATAGAAGATGTTCAAGATAAGAACCCCTGGTATCACGATGTCTGGAACTTCTTGGAAAAAGAAGCGTATCCACCAGGGGCGAATGCCAAGGATAAAAGGGCAATTAGAAGAATGGCCACTCAGTTCATCATTTGCGGAGGAAAACTATATAAAAGAGGTCATCTGGGAATGCATAAGCTGTGTGTTAATGCCGAAGAATCGAAGCGCCTAATGGAGGTCATCCATGGAGGAGAGTGCGGAGCGCACATGAATGGGGTGATGTTAGCTCGGAAGATCCTCAGACAGGGTTACTACTGGTCCACCATGGAGGAGGATTGTATCGGCTTTGTTCGGCGATGCCACAAATGTCAGATCCATGCTGTAGACACCCCATTTTTGACCGTCCTCAAGACTTGGACGTCACCGCTTGAACACTCGGTGATCACCCATGTTGGTGTTCGTCTTGAGTTCCCGGAGGTTTCGGCTACGCGCCTTGCCTCAGGGTCTCTCGACTCGACTGTTTTGTGTCTGGTTTTGCACCAAACACTTGTGTTTTGCCTTTGAGAGGCAGTGTAGGGCTTGTAGACCATCCCCACCCATCACCGGCCAGGGCTTGAGGCCACCGGCTGTGTTTTGTGGCCACCGGCCAAATGTTTGGCCGGCCGGCTATCTTTTTTTGGTCAATTGTACTTTTGGCCGGCCGACTACTGTGCATCTGCTTTTGCAGATATTTTGGCACAGCTGGATTGCACTTAGCTCCCCCCCATACACGTGTATGGAGGGATCCCTCTCTTTAGAAGCTTGTCTTGTAAGCTTACAAGACTAAAGCTCTATAAAAGAGAGCTTCTTCTCTCTTGGTTAGAGGGAGACAAAGGTTAGACATCTTAGACAACATATTTTTAGGGTTTGAGTTCTAGGGTTAAGGTTTGGTTCATATCCTATCTCTATCTCTCTCTCTCTTGTGTGTGTTTAGGCTTAGATTTGCACACAAACACCCACCATCACACCTTTTCTTGGAGCTGAGGCCCTTGAGGGTTGTTTTTAGAGTTTTGGAGCTGGTTTGGAGCTCAAGAAGCTGCTGGAGCTTCATTTGTGAAAGAGGTCTACAAGGGTAATCACTTTTCCCTTTTATTCCCCATTTTTGCACACTACTTTTACCTATCTTGCAACTGTTTTTTGGCTTTGCATATAATACATAAAAGTTCTGTTTTTAAGGCCTCTAAATAGCTTGTTAAGAGTGCCTAAAGCTTTGGGGTTGTTTGACCCCTCTTAAGCCTTGTTTGGCCCTTGTTTTGTGCCTTTTTGTGTGAGCTCCGGGACCATAGTGTTTGGACCTCCTCACCACTGAAATCTTGAGGGATTTCAGAGGTGAGGATGGTGCCTTGAGGTCCTAAGGAGGAGAGGGCCACGCCCTCTCCTTGTTGTCCTTGAAATGGACCATTTTTGCCTCTTAAGGGAGCATCTAGTTTAAGTGTGTGTTGACCATGCCTTGACTGATATTTATGCTTATTTTGCCATGAAATAACATTGTGTTGAGTTGGTTTTGGTACACCATGCTTGCTTAGCATACATGCCTTGTAATGCCATTTTGTTGCCTTAACATGCATCTAAGTGTTGACCCTTGTTTTAGCATGTTTTTGGCCAAGCTTTGTGAAGCTTATATGCATGTTTTGATGTGCTAAGGGACTGTTTTGAGTCATTGGAGTCATTCATGCCTTGCTTTGTATAGCTACCATGTAATCCCTCTTGTATGCCTTAAGCTTTGGTCCTTCTAGCATGCCATCCTTGCTTTGTTTCAGTGATTTGGAACCACTTACCATGTTATTTCAGAGCTTATAATGTATGCCTTGCATCCATGTTTGCATCCTCTTAAGTATGCTTGAGGGTTGCTTTTTGTGCCTAAGTGATGAACCATGTTTATATGCATGCTTGTATGTGTATTTGGCTCCATTTTCTTAGTTATTGGCCGCTGTTTTGAGCCTAATTAGGGCTGCCTAAATCAGTTTAAGACCATCATTTTCATGTTATAGCATGCTTGCCTTGTGCATTGTTGCATATTCGGCCTATTACGTGTTATTACTTGCTTGAAATCATGATGCATTTGGCATGCATTTCATTGGTCAAGTTACTTTGCATTGTTCCCATGCTTAGTCTACTTTACATGTTGTTGCATGTTTGTCACTAACATGATTGTTACATGCCTTGCATGCTCACTTTGCATACTTAGCCTCCATGTCTAGGTTGCATTCCATTTGCATGCATGCTTGGCCCCTTGAAGTGTTTGTGATAGAGGTTGAGCTCCATTGGTTTGTTTATGTGCATTGCATTCCATATCAAGATGCACACTTGATTCTTTGAGCCATCATGCATGGAAGTGCGTGATTGGTGGTCCGAGAATCGAGGTTCATGTCCCTTTGAGTCATAAACATGATAAGAGATGTGATTGGTGCATACATTGCTTGAAATGCATTGCCATGCCAAGTATTGCCCTCTGCTGCTGTCAAACCAGATTCTGCAGGAACTTTTGTCCGACCGGCCACATTTAGTGCCGACCGGCCACCATTGTTGGCCGATGGATCAAAGTGATGGCCGGTGACCATTCTGCATGGCCGGTGGTGTTCTCCTTCAGCCGGTGGTGTTTCCCAGCATCCACAGAGTAAACCCTGAGGCTTTGGCAGTCATCAGAGGAGCAGAGCAGGGAAAACAGAGGCATCTTGTGCATGGTGGCGGATTTCCGAGCAAAACCGAGCGCGCACTGCATTGGGCTTTCATCCCCGGACTGTTCATTGCTTAAATTAGATTAATTAATTTGCTTAATTAATTTAGTTGGTCTGTAATAATTAATTAGCTAGGGCAATTAATTATTTATTCGGTTTGTATTATTATTCGGCCCCTCCGAGCGAGGGCGAATTTGTAATAAGTGTGGGTGAGTGTGTGTATGTCTTCCAACCCCCATCTCTTTCTCCCTTTTACTTACCTGCTTTGATGGTTAGTACTAGGTCACATTTAATTTAGCATACTTTATGCTATGCATGCGTGCATCATTCATCAGTCTTGCATGCACCGGGCTCGGCACATCATGCTAATTGCATCATATTTCAAACCTAACTTGAATACATGCTACTTGCGCATTTCACATGCCATCCTTAGGATAGCTGAGCCTATTCTAGTGACATTTTGTATGCGATGCATTAGGCACTTAACATGGACTTGGATCATGCATTGATTGCTAACACGTTCTTGTTTTGGCATGGAGTACTAGGTAAGCTTTTATGCTTTAGCATATTGCATGCGTGTGAATGTTAATATGACAGCATGCTTACCATGTGGCTAGATGCTTATGTGTTATAAACTGCCTGAATGCCTGTGGGTGAAGGTTGGATTGTTTGAGTTGGAACAGCTCGTTGAAATCCGTGTTTTAGCCTACTTGCGAGTAGCAAATCTTAAAATATTTCCAAACAAACGGATATGCAATGCTTTGTTCCAAATTAGACGATCTAGTCTATACTTGTTTTGCTGTGCGCATAACGTAGTAAATCTAGGCTAATAACTGGAATAAGAACACATAACGTTTTCAAATCGGATATCACGGTTAGTAGAGGCCGGTCTTCGGACCGGGCGAGAGGGGGTGCTCATAGCTGACCTTCCCCGATCGTACCCAAGTTCCCGAGCCGAGGCAACTTTGGTGATGACGGACACGTGGCCTTTGGCACCGAGTCAGGGTTTCCTAAATTTCCCCATTAAAAAATATTTAGGTGGCGACTCTGTATCTGGCAAAGCAGTCCATGTTTGGCACTTCTTTCAAAAATCTGTTTTCTCAAAACGATTTGCCGGATTTGGACTCTTTGGTTCAAGATTAAGAACCGACAACAAAAGGGAGTCCGAACTGTAGCGAGGTCCCCCGCGGGACGTGTTACACATGCAAACCGTATGAACATCCCGCTGTCGAAGCTGTACAATATGACTTCGCCATGGCCTTTTTTAGTTTGGGGAATCGATGTGATCGGGACCATCACTCTGAAGGGGTCTAATGGGCATGAGTTAATTCTGGTTGCGATAGACTATTTCACAAAGTGGGTTGAGGCCCAATCTTATGCGGTGTTGAAGGCTTCACATGTTGCGAAGTTTATCCGGAACAACATCATTTGTCGCTACGGGGTCCCAAACGAGATTATTTCAGATAACGGTTCCCACTTCAAGAAGGAAGTGATTGACTTGTTGGAAAAATACAACGTGGCTTTTCATAAGTCATCCACATATCGGCCACAGACCAACGGAGCAGTTGAGGCCGCCAACTAGAACATCAAACACATTTTGTAGAAGATGGTGGAAACCTACCGGGACTGGCCAGATAAGTTGCCATTTGCTTTGTGGGGCTACCGGACTTCGATTAGAACTTCCACTTGAGCGACTCCGTATTCATTAGTTTATGGGATGGAGGCTGTTCTACCTATTGAAATTGAGGTTCCGTCATTGAGAGTGCTGGCTGAGTGTCAGATAGCCGAAGCAGATTGGCAGCAGAGCAGATTTGAGGAACTCATACTCTTTGACGAAAGAAGACTGAAAGCACTGTACCATGTTCAAGGTTATCAGCACAGAATTGCCAAGGCTTTCAACAAGAAGGTCAAGTCCCGGAATTTGAAAGAAGGAGATTTGGTGCTCAAAGACAACCAAGCTCCCATTCATGACCCTAGGGGCAAGTTTAGACCCAATTGGACTGGTCCTTACATCATCAAATCTATCTGGTCAAGAGGAGCTGTCGTTCTGATGGACCTAGATGACCTAGAGTTCTTCCAACCAATCAACATGGACAAGTTGAAGAAATATTGCCTCTGAGAGGCTCGCTAGGTCGAAAACCCGAAAGGGCGACCTAGGCAAAAGTTAGAGCATGAAAAATTTGAAATTACAAAAACTGAGCTCGTAAGGTTAAAAACCCGCAAAGGGCGGCCTTGGCAAAAGTTAGAGCGTAAAAGGAGAGTGAAAATACTTGAGTAAACCCCAGCCTGAACTACGTAAGGTTTGATTCCCATCTTTGGGATATGTAGGCAACTTCATCCTGAAGTTCAGCCATAAACTTTTCCCCGATCAACTTTGTCCATTTGGTCATCTCGGTCATCTTTGTCTATTCAACATTCAAGGGTTCGGTTGTGATCTCCAGTGCAGTGCTACTCAGACTAGGGGCAACTTTCCAGTTGCTGGGATCCGGGGTTGTGCATCTTAGTGACAGATCTCAGGCGTGTCTAGTTCTGATCCATATCGAAAATGGTTTTGAAAAGTTTTAATAAAAGTTGATTTTGCTCAAATTAATCTTTTTACAACTTAGACCATTTTTGGACCCAAGCGGAAAATTTTCAGTACCCACAACCTTCAATATTATTGATTTCAATACAGAGTTCTCCTGCTCTTGCATACAAATTAAAGTTTCTTTTGGTTACATTCATAAAGAAAACTTAAAGGTACTAATAAAGCAATAAATCCAAGGCATAGCTAAGTCAGGTGTTCCCGTGTCCCCTCCCAGAGCTGGTCGAAGCTTCTAATGACAAGCTGGGCCCAATCTGCGCCTCTTCGTTGAGCCAATCTATGTACTCGTCAGACAAAGTGCAACTGAAAGTGGGAGTGGGGACCAGGAGCTCTCTAGTCCTCCATGCTGTGGCATACCGAGCAAGCTGCGCACCTCGGACCGGGAATACAGTTGGATATTCTATCCCCTTTGCCGGGCAAATCTGATCATGGCCGAACTGACGGTGGAACCGGAAAGGAAAGTAGAACACGCAGTGTGTCAGGCCAATCAACTGAATCCCAGTTTGTCGGGACATGCTGTAGCTCATTGCCGGTAGATTGAGCCAAGGACAACGCCAAGCAATACGGTCTGCGGACAAGCTGCACATCCAGTCGAACCACCATCCCTCATCAAGGACATCGACCAGATGTTGTTGGAAGAAATGGCCGCGAGCTGAGTATGCCAGGCAAGAGTCCACAACCTGCAACTTATCCATCAACCACACCTAGGGAGGGATGAAAAATGAGAGATTAAAGAATAGAGAGATGTACGATGAGAGAAAAGTGAGAAAAGGGTTTTGTGAGAAAAATCAAGCTTGAGGGCCGAGTGATGTGAGCAATATACATGAGAGATAAGGTGGGAAACATTACCTGCAGCAGTAATGGACTCCCCGCAAATCTGGTCGTCTCTCGGCGATGAAAAGCATCCAAGCCCATCAATGTCTCGGCCAATGACATGGCAATGTAGCTTTTGCCTTCCTTTAAGCCTTGGGCAACCTCGATCAACCGGACGCTAGATCCTCCAGAGCCTGAGGCAAGCAAGAAATGAGATAGCATGCACAAACAAAGGGCATATCGCCGAAAGCCTTGCCAATGATGGTCACCACGGTCACCGACATCGGAAAACCGACAAATCAAACTCAGAATATCCAGCATTCCGTCACAAATCAAAGATCGAGCGTCGTGCATAGTGAGCCCACACATTCGCCCGAAGGCTTGGGCGTGGCCGAAGCGAAGTTGGGGCAAGATTTCTTCATTGCGCTCGGATTCCATCAAAGCTTGGAAATCTTCGAAGGTAGGACACAGCTCTTGCCCGCCAAAGCTAAAGACATGTGTTACCGGATTCCAAAACCTTGCCGTGGCATTGAGGAATGGAAGATGTAGCGGAGTGCGACTCAGCGTGAATAGTGCACTTATGCCGAAGCCCCGGAAGTTCAACTTTTCAGAGCCATCCAAGTTGGCAATCCAATTTGTGAGATTTTGGGCTAGAAACTCTTCCATTTGGTGCAAAACAGTGTTGGAATAAGCAAAACTACGAAGCTGGGGCTTTTAGAGAAGATAAGATGTGAGTGGAAGACAGATGGCAGTATTCTGGTGGTCCTTGCCATTTCTGGCCGGTCGGCCAAAAATAATGCCAGCCGATTATCACTTTAGCCTGTTGGCTGGTAATTATGGCCGATGGCCATTTGTTATGGCCGATGGCCTCTCCCTTTGGCCGATGGCTTTCCCTCTTATCCTCAGAGCTGTTTGTTTGCCGAGGGTACTGACAACTTGTGACTGATTCCATTTCCGGTGCCTCGGGTGCTGATTTTGCGAAGTCACACCTATTTGCTTATCAAGTTGTTGTACATTTGTTTGTCGAGTTGTATTTCGTCCTCTTTAAGTCCTTGTTTTGCTTATCGAGTTGTATTTACACTTGATTAACTTGTTAAGGTTGTTGTTTGCTTATCGAGTTGTTTTGTTGTTAGTCGGTTCACTACTTGATTATTACGGTGCAAGTGCTTAATTTTCAAAACAAAGTTCAATCTCATTTACATTGTTATGTAATTTGATGCGATGCATAAAATGTACAAATACAACGCCCTTTGGAACAAAATAGCTGTTTCATTTCCATCATGTTTTTGCAAAAAGTACATAATTTTGAGGAAAATAAAACCTGCCTAAGGCAGCATAATGTGCTTAAACTACCAGTAAAAAGAAAAGTAAAGCAAAAGAGGGAGAAAAGCAACAAAATGTCTGAACAGAGCAAAGAAAAAAAAAAGCAGAATGTCTGGATCAATATCGGTGGCCTCCCCTTGTGGTCGATGCACCTCCCATACCCTTGTTTAGGTGAGTTATGTGGTTTGGCGCCTCCATTACCTAAGACAGTGCAAGAAGGTGCGCTTTTGAAACCTTAACCGGCTTTCGTGTTGACCTCGAGCTGTGTCTTCTGTGTGCGATGCTCGGTGCGTGCAAAGTGCATCCTTTCTCGTATCCTTTTGTACTTTGCAAGTTTCGCAGATCGCTTTAAACTTGTTATATTACAATGCTTTGTTATGACTGGAATAAGCGCACTCGCTACGCGTCTTTCTTTGAACAATGCCCCGTCTTGTTTTGGTTGCATCTCAATATCGCGAATAGTATGCCTTCACCATACTTATGCTGAACATTATTTATTCTCTGCTATACACATTGCTTGCGTTAATTGCGCATGCTTTACTTACATGTGTATATATATCTTCAGGTGGTTACACATTGTACACGTTTCCACGTGTGCTTTATTTACATGTGTTCATACCTTGCTTGCTTTACACATTGCATGCGTTTTCGTGTGTGCTTTACTTACATGTGTTCATGCATTTTTCAGGAGGTTACACATTGCACATGTTTCCGCGTGTGCTTTGCTTACATGTGTTCATTCCTGCTATACACATTGTACACGTTGTCGCGTGTGCGTTACTTACATGTGTTCAACTTTCTTTTATTTCACACATTGTACATGTTGTCGCATGTGCTTTACTTATATGTGTTCAAGTTCCTATACACATTGTACATGTTGTCGCATGTGCTTTACTTACATGTGTTCAAGTTCCTACACGCATTGTACATGTTGTCGCATGTGCTTTGCTTATATGTGTTCAAGTTCCTATACACATTGTACATGTTGTCGCATGTGCTTTACTTATATGTGTTCAAGTTCTTTATTATACACATTGTATGCGTTGTCGCGTGTGCTTTACTTACATGTGTTCAAATTCCTATACACATTGTACATGTTGTCGCATGTGCTTTACTTATATGTGTTCAAGTTCCTTTTATTTCACACATTGTACATGTTGTCGCATGTGCTTTACTTATATGTGTTCAAGTTCCTATACACATTGTACATGTTGTCGCATGTGCTTTACTTACATGTGTTCAAGTTCCTTATTATACACATTGTACACGTTGTCGCGTGTACTTGACTTACATGTATTCAAGTTCCTTATTATACACATTGTATACGTTGTCGGGTGTGCTTTACTTACATGTGTTCAAGTTCCTTATTATACACATTGTATGCGTTGTCGCGTGTGCTTTACTTACATGTGTTCAAGTTCCTATACACATTGTACATGTTGTCACATGTGCTTTACTTATATGTGTTCAAGTTCCTATACATATTGTACATGTTGTCACATGTGCTTTACTTATATGTGTTCAAGTTCCTTCCTATATACATTGTACACGTTGTCGCGTGTGCTTTACTTACATGTGTTTAAGTTTCTTTTATTACACACATTGTATGCGTTGTTGCGTGTGCTTTACTTACATTTGTTCAAGTTCTTGTTACACACATTGTATGCATTGTCGCGTGTGCTTTACTTACATGTGTTCAAGTTCCTTTTATTTCACACATTGTACACGTTGTCGCGTGTGCTTTACTTACATGTGTTCAAGTTTCTTTTATTTCACACATTGTACACGTTGTCGCGTGTACTTTACTTACATGTGTTCATAATTATCTTCACCTTCACACATTGTATGCGTTGTCGCGTATGCTTTACTTATATGTGTTCGTACCTACCTAGCATTGTTATGCTTGTTTCAAATCGCATTGTTATGTGTCCTACTCAGCTTGCGTTGTCGCGCATGCCCTCATTGCATTGTTTTGCATCCTTTCCGCATTGTTATGCGTCGTCCTTAAGTTGCATTGTCTTGCACCCCTTCACCTGCATTGTCTCGCACGTCACTTGCATTGTTATGCACATTTCACCTGTGTTGTCACGCACTTCTCACTTGCATTGCTATGCACGTTTCTAACAAAGTTGTACCTATTAAGTTCTCTTTCTTTTTCAGGCACGATATTGTATGTACGGTTCATTTGAAGCTGGCGCAACCAGACGAACCGGATAGGTATTGTATTCTCCGCGTGAGACGTAGCGAGAATTAAATAATTCTCTTACATCTTTTCTGCATGCAATGTAGTTAGATTTGCATCCGCCTGCTTAACTGTTGCATGATTTGTTTCATTACAACATCCTTTGCATGATCATAAGTTATGTTCGGCATCGTGCATGTTCCTTGCATCTTGCCCCCGCCTACGGGCACTTTTGCTATCTTGTATGCTTGTCTAAGTCTTCGGCCTTGTCAAAAATAGGTCGTCTCTGGGCTTTGACACTCACTCCCGTCATTGTTATGACTTTCGAGTTCTGTCAAAGAGGGGCAACTGTAAACACCCCATTTTTGACAGTCCTCAAGACTTGGACGTCACCGTTTGAACACTCGGTGATCATCCATGTTCGTGTTCGTTTTGAGTTTTCGGAGGTCTCGGCCGCACGCCTCGCCTCAAGACCTCTCAACTTGACTGTTTTGTGCTTGGTTGTGGGCCAAGCATTTGTGTTTCTAATTTGAGGGAAGAGGGTGGCTTGTTTGCTATTTCCTCAACCCACCGGCCATGGTATGATCCCACCTTTTCCTTACCTTTTTCAGGCTTTGTGCATGCCAGCTGTGCCAGCTGGTGAGCACAGAACCTGCCCTCCATACACGTGTATGAAGGGATTTCATCCTTCACTTAGCTTCCCTTGGCAGCTTTGGATTGCATCTCCTATAAGAGGAGGGCCTCCCCTCCCTTTCCAGAGATTGAAGCATCTGATATACAAGATATATATCTATATCTCTCTATATCTCCCTCTCTCTACATAGTTGTGTGTGTAATAGTGTTCTAAAGGGGTTTTTGTTCTTAGTTTTGCACTAAGACACCTAGTGTTACACTATACTCCGGTTACTGAGGTGTTGAGGAGCTGGTTTCAGAGTTTTTAAGTTGGTTTTGACCAGAAGGAGGGACTGAAGTTGGTGTTCTTGAAGTGTTCTTCAAGGGTGAGCACTATTACTTTATATTCTCCATTCTTGCATGGGCTTTTAGCTTATCTTGCATACTGTTTTAAGCTTAGTGTTTGTAGACACCCAATTTTTGACCGCCCTTAAGACTTGGGCGTTACTGATGGTTTACTTGGTGGAGAAAGATGTGCAGGGGAAAGG
Organism: Camellia granthamiana; assembly: GCA_036172215.1. NCBI lineage: Eukaryota > Viridiplantae > Streptophyta > Magnoliopsida > Ericales > Theaceae > Camellia > Camellia granthamiana. Next base: position 74,718,776 of record CM069903.1, read on the forward strand.
TTCAGTTTCTTCGGCAAGGAGAGAGACAAATCTCAACTTTACACCCCATTTTGGACCAAAGCTATTTTGAATGGTTTTTAGACCTTAAAACCCTCTTTTTCAAAACATTTTTGAAATAAAGTTTCTACAATGTTCCGAGGCTCACATTTTGTCCAATGATGCGCTTTTCTATAAACCGAGCAAGGACAAAGTGGAAATGAATGAAAGCAAGATGAAATCTTTGAAAAATCTTTCAAAACACCTTGTTTAGGGGTTTGGAGTTGAAGAAAAGAGGAGAAGAGAGAAGAAACCTAGCTGAGGAAGAAGTTGGGTATGAATCGCTCAGAGAGAGTCGAACGGTCCTCGCTAAATCAGACTTATCTATCTATACACTTGGAGTTAAGCTATGAGGCCATCACCGTTGGAAAGAAGACTTCCGAGGCTTCATTTTGCACTCAAGAATCTCCTAAATCCAAGTCCGGATGGGGAAGATACGATTGGTTAAAGTTGGGTATCATCTCGGTTGGACCGAAACTGAGCAACCTTTACCAAAACAAGCATAACTTTTTGCACAGTTGGAATTTTGATGCAAGGCTGGTGCCATTGGAAAGCTTACTTCCGGGGCTTCAATTTGGACACAAGAATGACCTGAAAAGGAGTTTATATGAAGGAGTTATGTCCGTTTGAAGTTGGACCTGCAGAACAGATTTTTCCTGCCGACCGACCAGAACAGATGGCCGACCGACCAGTTAAAGTAGCTGACTAACCATTTTTGCTAGCCGATGACCTTCCAGAGTATTCTATAGATTGAATGGATGCCAGCTGTGCCAGCTGGAGGGCACAGACTGGATCCTCCATACATGTGTATGGAGGATCTTTGCTCTTGGTTTGAAGCTTCTAAGAGAAGCTTTAGTCTCTTGGCTCTATAAAGGAAGGCTCTCCTCTCCTTTGCCATGGTTCTGAATTTTTCAAAGGCTCATACACACTCCATCCTCCATAGCCTTATTCTCCAAGCTCCAAACCCTAATATTCTTGGCCATTTTACACTACACCTCATAGCCTACCACCCCCACCATCCATTCCAGCATCTTGGAGGTCATGTGCAGAGCTTGAGGAGTCACATTCTTGGTCCAGAAGTTGCTGAGGGTCAGCTCTACAAGGGTAAGTCTCCATTCACCCTTTTTTTTGCACTATTTTGCTCTATACTTTAGCTCCATTTGCAAGCATTTTCGAGCCTTGGTGTAAACTGAAAATAGTCTTATTTTGAGCTCCTCTTCATGTTTGATTAAGGATACTTTTCTGTTTGAGGTCTCTTACATCCTTGTATGCTTTATCTCTCTTTTAGGGCTTATTTTGCATGATATATTACCCTCATTTGTGAGCATTTTTGGACCTCGACCTAAACTGAAGAAAGTCTTGTTTTGACCTCCTCTTTAAGTTTGATTGAGGTCACTTTTCTGTTTGGAGTCATCTTCTTCCTTGCATGCTTCATTTCCTCATGCTTTGAGCCTTGCATTTGAGCATTTGCATTGACCTTGTTTTGCCCTCTTGGCCACTGAAACTTAGTGGATTTTTAGTGGCCTTGATGTGTCTTTGAGCACCAAAATCATAGAGGGTTGACCCTCTCACCCCTCATTCTCTTTACTAGCATGGTTGGCCTTCCAAATGGACCCTATTTTGCATGCATCGAAGTCATGTTTCAGGCCTCATTTTGAGGGTTTTAAGGTCTGCCTAAGCTCTTTCAAGAGCCTATTTTGCCATATTTTATGTCTATGATGCCTGTATAGAGCAATCCCATTCAAGGCCTTTCAAGGGGGCCTTTCTTTGCATGTTTCCTAGACTGATTTCAGGGCCTATTTGGTGGGTTTTAGGGCTGTCATAACTCATTTCCAGAGGTGGTTTTTCCATGTTACATGTCTATCTTGTATGTGCTTAATAACCCCTTGTATGGCCCTCTAAAGAAGCTCATCATTTTTGCATGCATTGGCTGCATTTTAGTGGTTATTTGGGCATATTTTGACATATTTTATTCACTGTTTTTGGCTGGTTTGATAAGTTCTCATACGCTTCATATACATGCCATGTAAACCATGCTTGCTAGCCAATGTTGCATGTTGTTTTAGCCCTTCATGTGAGCACTTTTGGGCCATGCTTGGAACTGATATTGTGCTTATTTTGGGACTGCCTTGGCTCTGTCCTTGTGCTTCATGGTCAAATAATGCTTGCTTTGTATAGTTATAGTTCAATACATGTGCCTAGTTTTGAGTTTCGGGGGCTATTTCATGCATCGGGTGGCATATTTGCATGTTTCGGAACCATTGAACATCATACTTCAGTGCTGGAACATATGCCATTGTATGCCATAATTCATCTTTTCAATGCCTTTGTGGAGTTGTGTTTTATGCCTTAGACTCGGGGCCATTGCATTGTGCATGTTTGCATGCATCTTGGTTGCCTCATTTTCATCACATGGCCATTGATTTTGGTATGCTTGCGAGCTATCCATGTTAGTTTAAGTCCATCATCGCATGTTGTTGCATGCCATGTTTGCTTACATGTTTAGGTTGCGTGCCTATTATACATTGCTCATTTGCATGTTCATGTTGCATACTTAGCCTCCATGCATAGGTTGCATTTCATTGAGCATGCATCCCTTGCCTCTTGATCAATCATGATAGGGGTTGGGGCCCTTTGATGTGTTTTGTGCTTGTATTTCATTTGATATCGAAGTTGCACACTTGGCTTTTGGGCCATCATGCATTGAAATGCGTGATTGATGGCCCGAGGGTCGAGGGCCACACTCCCTTGAGTCCATTACATGATTGGAAGAGTGGCCATGCACACATTGCTTTGAAAATTCCTTGCTATGCACTGTCTGTCCTCTGCTGCTGTCAAAAACAGATTTCTGCAGGAAGCAATGGCCGTCCGGTCACATACAGTGCCGACCGACCATCAATGTCCAGCCGGTGGTCCAACATTTGGCCGATAGTCCTGTTCCAATGGCCGGTGACCTCTTTTTCTGGCCGGTGGCACTCCGAAGCACTCAGGAGGAAGTTCATAACAGATCTGGAGACTTTTAGAATTTTCAGAGGGGCAAGGCAGTGTAAACAGAGGCAGTAGTGCTATGGCAGCGAGTTTCCAGGTGAGACGAGTCGAGCATGCATCATTCACGCATCCCAAGGCGGGGCTGCGGCCACCTTCCTTTTGTGATTAATTTGTTAATTAATTAGAGGGTCTGTAATAATTAATTAGCTGGGATAGTTCATTCATTATTCGGACTGTACTATTCTTTCGGTCCCTCCGAGTGAGGGCGTATTTGTAATAAGTGTGGGTGCGTGTGTGCATGCCTTCCAACCCCCACTTCTTTCTCCCTTTTACTTACCTGCTTTGATGGTTAGTATTAGGACATATTTAAATTAGCATACCTTATGCTATGCATGCGTGCATCATTTATCAGTATTACATGCACCGGGCTCGGCGCATCATGCTAACTGCATTGTATTTCAATTCCAAGTTGAATACGTGTTAGTTGTTGCATTCCACATGCCATCCTAGGATTAGCCGAGCCTATTCTATTGACATTCTGTATGTGTTGCATTAGCCATCTTAACGTAAACTAGGATCATGCATATGATTACTAACTAGTTTCTGTTTTGGCTTGGAGTACTAGGTAAGCTTTTATGCTTTAGCATACCGCATATGTGTGAATATTGTCATAATAGCATGATTACCATGTGGCTAGCTGCTTATGTGATATAACTGCCTGAATGCCTGTGGGTGAAGGTTGAGTTATTTAAATTGGAACAACGCATTGAATACGAGTTTTAAGCCCACTTGAGAGTGGCAAAATTATATTTTCTAAGCCCACTTGAGGGTGGCAAAATTCATGTCTTAGCCTACTTGCGGGTGGCACCATCAAACCATTTTCAAATAAACAAACATGACATGTTTCGTTCCAATTTAGGCGACTTAGTCTATACTTGTTTGCTGTGCACATCACGTAGTAAATCTAGGCTAATAACCGGAATAAGAACACATAATGTTTTCAAAACTAGATATCATGGTTAGTAGAGGCCGATCTTTGATCGGGCAAGAGGGGGTGCTCATAGCTGACCTTCCCCAATCGTACCCAAGTTCCCGAGCCGAGGCAACTTTGGTGATGATGGACACGTGGCCTTAAGCACGAGTCAGGGTTTCCTAAATTCCCCCATAAAAAATATTTAGGTGGTGACTCTGTATCTGACAAAGCAGTCTATGTTTGGCACTTCTTTTCTAAAAATCTATTTTCTCAAAACGATTTGCCGGATTTGGACTCTTTGGTTCAGATTAAGAACCGTGACAATTTGAGTCCGAATTGTAGTAGACCCACAGATGAACAAGACGGGATTCATCCTCCCGAGGTGTTCGGGGACGTCTACAGTGTTCTACTGATAAAAGTTATGTATTTTCATGCTTGTTATAGTTGCTTAAGATCACTTTTGTGTTGGGGGTCGTCCACCCCCTCTTGGGCCTTGTTTGGCCTCTTTTTGTGCCTTCTTCTTTGAGCTTTGTGACCCTTTTGTTTTGGCCTTCTCACCACTGAAATCCAGGGGATTTTTAGTGGTAGAGAAGTGGCTTTGAGGTCATGTATAGGGGAGGGACACCCCTCTCCTTTTGTGTCTCATTTGCTTGCATTTAGGGCTCATAAAGGTCGCATGTTTGCTTAGCTTTATTTGGCTCCATTTCAGAGGCTTTTTGGTGTTATTTGGTCATATTATACCTCTATTTTTGGTCGGATTGTTAGCCCATTGCATGCATCATGCACTTGCTTTGTAATCCCCTCTATTGTCATAACATGCACCTTGCATTTAGACCACCATGCTTGCATGTTTTAGCTTGACTTCATGAAGTTTTTAGTCATGTTTCATCATGTTTAAGCTTTGTTTGGTGTTGATTTGGTCATACTCTTCATATTTTGTATGGCCACCATGCATCCTAGCTTGTTAGCTTGGAGTATGTGAGTCATGAGCATGCTTTATTTGGGTAATTTCAGTGATTTGGAATCACTTATCATGTTATTTCAGTCTATGCTCCATGCTTGTATGCTTGCATTTACCATCCTTTCAATGCTTTAAAGAGTTGTCCTTTTGTGCCTTAAAATAGGTCATTGTGCATACCTCTTTGTTTAAGTCCTTGGGCTGCCATATCAGTGGGTATTTGGGCTTATTTTGACATATCATAGCTCTGTTTTTCCTTGGTTAAGTCTTGCCATGTTTGGTTGCCATAGGTGCAATGCAATTGCCCTTTTTGGCCTTATACGCGTCTTGCTTTGTGCTCATTTTTCTAGCATGTTTTGGCCTCATCCCATGCATGTTCTAGCTTTATTTTGGTCTGCCTTGGGACTATTTTGAGTTGCTTTGGCCCTTTGGGGCTTGGTTGATACGGTTATGGTGTTAGCCCCATGGCTAGCCTTGAGCATTGGGTCCATTAGCATGCTATACTTCACTTGTGTATTTGGTTTGGCATTCCTCTTAGCACGATTTCAGAGCTCAGCATGTTTGTAAAATGCCCTTGTTTGTCTCTTTTCAATATGTTTAAGAGTCGCCTCTTTTATGCCTTAGATGATAGGTCTTTGTGCATGCATGTTTCCATGTGTGTTTTATGCCTTTGTTGGACCATTTTGGCCACTGTTATGGACACGGCTGAGGTCTGTCCATCTATAGTGTAAGACCATGGATCATGTGTTTGTATATTGTTGTATGCTCATTACATTGCATGATTGTTGTATCCTTGTAGTTAGTGCGTTGTTGCACGCCTATCACTTTGCATAGTTGCCTATCTAGGTTGCATTGTAGTATTGCATACTTATCATATTGCCATGTTGTTTGCATGATAGGTCGCATTGCACGGTATTTGGCATGCTCATGTTTCATTACAATAGTTGCATATGTTGCATTGCTCATGTTACATTGCATTAATTGCATGTTTTGCATTGCATTTGGCATACATGCATTGCATTTTTTGTTTGGTTTGGGGTGTCAAACCAAACATGAGGAATGAGGTGTGTTCGTACTTAAAGTGACGAAACACGTCTCAATTCTCGGTCGCCGACACTCTTGATCCAACATGATAGAGTGTGTAGCATTCATTTGTTTTGTTGCATTCATTCTAAATTGATTGGCACACTTGGCTCTTTGGCCATCATGCATTGAAATGCGTGATTGGTGGCCCGAGGGTCGAGAGCCATGCTCCCTTGAGTTCATAGCATGATAGGGAGGGTGGTCGTGCATACATTTGACTTGTAAATTCCATGCCATGCACTGTTTGTCCTCTGTTGCAGCAAAACCAGTGTTCTGCAGGGATAAATGGCCGGTCGACCACTTTAAGTGCCGGCCGACTACCAAAATCAAGCCAGTGATCCCATTTTTGGTCGGTGACCATATTTCCATGGCCGGTGGTGTTTTCTCTTGGCCGGTGGCATCCCAAAGTGTTCAGGGAGTGGTTCAGAAGCAACCTTAGGATTTTCACAATTCTTAGAAGTGCAGAACAGTGCAAACAGAGACAACGGTTGGCATGGCAATGGGTTTCTGAGCATGGCAAATCGAGCATGCATCATCCCATCATTTCGAGGCGGAGCTGCAGCGGCCTTTCGAATTTCACACTTAGTTTATTTTGTAATTAATTTGTTAATTAATTAAGGGTTTGTAATAATTAATTAGCTAGAGTAGTTAATTATTCATTTGGTTTGTATTATTCTTTCGGACCCTCTGTCGAGAGGGCGAATTTGTAATAAGGGTGCGTGCGTGTGTGAATGTCTTCCAACCCCACGTCTTTCTCCCTTTTACTTACCTGCTTTTTATGGTTAGTTTTAGGTCATGTTTCGATTAGCATAACTCATGTCAGCATGTTTGCATACATTCATTCGTATTGCACGCACCGGGCTTGGTGCATCATACTAATTGCATAGCATTTCAATTCCAACTTGAATACGTGTATCGAGTTGTCGCATTTCAAATGCCATTCTTAGATAGCCGAGCCTATTCTAGCTGCATTTTGCATGTGTTGCATTAGACATCTTAACATAGCTAGGATCATGCATGACTACTAACTAGCTGTTGTTTTGGCTTAGAGTACTCGGTAATTGTTTATGCTTTAGCATCCTTGCATGTGTGTGAGTGATTGCCATGATAGCATGCTTACCATGAGGCTATTTGCTTATGTGATATAACTGCCTGAATGCCTGTGGGTGAAGGTTGGATTATTTAAATTGGAACAATTCATCAAACGCGAGTTTTAAGCCCACTTGAGGTGGCAAAATCATCTTGTTTTCTAAGCCCACCCGAGGGTGGCAAATCTACGTCTTAGTCTACTTGCGGGTAGCACCTTCAAACCATTTTCAAACAAACATGAAATGTTTTGTTCCAACTCAAATGATCCAGTCTATACTTGTGTGTTGTGTGCATCACATAGTAATTCTAGGCTAATAACCGGAATAAGAGTACATGTGTTTTCAAAAACTCGATATCATGTTTAGTAGTGGCCGATCTTCGATCGGGTGAGCGGGGGTGCTCATGAAATGACCTTCCCCAATCGTACCCAAGTTCCCGAGCCGAGGCAATTTTGGTGATGACGGACACGTGGCCTTAGGCACGAGTCAGGGTTTCCTAAATTCCCCCAAAACAAAATATTTAGGTGGCGACTCTGTATCTGGCAAAGCAATCCATGTTTGGCACTTCTTTCTAAAAATCTGTTTTTCAAAACGATTTGCCAGATTTGGACTCTTTGGTGATTTATCGGTCTCGCATTGCACTTTGCGGGATTAGATTCAGAACCGTGACATCGAGTCCGAATTGTAGTGAGCCCAATGAACAAAACAGGATTCCCTCCCGGGACGTTCGGGGACATCTACACTAAGCTATCAAGTTCCAAATCCTAATAGACATCAAACAGTTCCCAAAATAAACATCAATGAACCATAGCTAAAATATGTCAAAGCTAGGAAATAATACACAACCAGAATAGAAAACAAATATGTCCAAAATAGTAAGATATGAAAGGAAATAGATATCCACAAGCATGGTCAAAAAAGAAGGAGAAAACATCACTGAGATGACGGTGATGGCTACTGCATCTGTAGATAGGATAGAATCTGGGCAAGCTGGTAAGAGGACTAATCCTCTGAGGTAGAAATGTGTCCAGTAGTAGCCTCTAATGTAGCGAGACTGACATGCTGCTCTTCCTCACAATCAGTTGCAGCATCCAACACACCTTCCTCTACCAACTGTTCCACACATGCATCAGAAGGACTTGCCTCCGAAGACTTCCCCTTAACATGAGCCTGACTTTGAAAGACGGTCTTTTTGGTGAACGGTTTAACCAGAGAAGTAAACTCATCATCATTGGAAGAGGAAACCTCAAGAAAGAAGAGGATCCAATTAATGAGACACCCATAAAGAAGACCTAAAAACTTTTTACCCTCGAAGACAGACATCATTTTTGCAAAATCATTACTAGAAGATCAATGGGAATGAGGCGATCAATGCAGTACAAAACATACCCCTGGTCTTGATTTATGTTTGCATGAAGGTTAGCATTGACCATGAGGTTTGAAAGACGAAAACGAGAGAGGAGTTCATTTTGTTTGATTTGAGCCTCGGAAACGCAAACCCGAGGTGACCTACATAGAATAGAAGTTTCTAAATTGAAGTCAGCATTTGGAGTGGCAAGAAAAGTATAATGGCAATCAGTAATCGGTGGAATCCCAAGCACATGACGAATCAAATCTCAATTAACATGAATTTGTTTGGACCTGAACTAAGTGATAAAAGAATGACCATTCTCATCAATTGAGTAAATGTTATAGTAGAACTCTCTCACCCAATCGAGATTTTGAGAACCTGAGAAAAGAAAGACCCAGTCACCACCTAAGGAAGTGAATACATGCCTAATGGGAATAGACTCAAAGGTATTGGGGTGAACATTGCGTTTGAGATGAACAGGCCGAGAGACAAAGAAGTCCCTAAAAATTTTAGCTTTTTCCTTCGATTGGAATTTCTCAGTATTAAAAGTAGGGCAATTGGTCGTAGATTTTTGATGCTTGGTGGATGAAGACATGATTTAGCACTACAGAGAAAGATATCCACCAACAAGGACAACACATACCCATTCACAACCGACAAGCCATGCCTAAGAACACCCAACAACCAAACACCACCAATAGCAATGACCCACGAAGACACCCCTAAAGACCAACCAATGGCCCCCAATATCAACCAATAGCCCTCAATGTGAACCCCCAAAACACCACCAGTCAACCAACATCATTAGAGCCAATAACAAAAAAAAGAGATCAGGGAAATTAAAAAAAAACAATAAACAACCAAAACATGAGCATTGTATTCATGAGTGAGAGAGCAATAGGCAAAACAAATAAGCAAGACCAAACATAAAAAACAATCTTAAACAAAATATAAAGCCCTAGAGGAAAACTAGCAAAGCAACTAAAGATATGAAAAAATAACAACCAAAAAAAAAAAAAAAAAAGGAAGATAGAAATAAAGAGGAAAGCCCTAGATTAAAGCTCTCAAAACAACTACGGATCACAATAAAAAAAGAAAAAAGAAAAAAGAAAAAAAAAAGAGAGAAAAACCCTAGAAAGAGGAGAGAGGAGAAAACCCATGAGAGATAAACCAAATACGGAGCGAACAGAGGAGAAACTTACCACAAAGTGATGAAAATCACGTGAGATGGGATGAAATCAAGAGAAACCAAGGAGATGAAGGTCGTCAATGGCAATGTGAGTGAAATTGCCCTAGAAGGGGAGAACGTGAACCAATTTGGGGAGAAAATGGAAGTGAAGAGATGGAAGTGACTATTAAAACCCGCATAGACCACTCCAGCGAACACTTCATCGCTCGAGTGAACTAACTTAAACTCGTGCATATCGCTTGAGCCAAGAATCCATCGCTCGAGCCCAAAAAGTATTGGATGAGGTCATTTACCACTCGAGCACAAGAAACATCGCTCGAGCAGTCTCAATAAAAAAGAAAAGTCCCCAATAACCTTAACCATACCCCCGAGCATCCAAACCATCCAAAACAGAGTATCATCTGAAACTGCAAGGTATGAGTAAAATTGTAATAATGTGATACTAAGATGAAATAATCTACAGATCATGAAACCGGCAAACTTGCGAGATAGATAATTATGAACATGAGATCATCAACAAGCAAGGTAAGAATGTATAAAATGACATAGACAACACATGAATGCAAAGCTCAAAGGAGAACATGATAGCTCACAAAGATAGTGCATATGTGCAATCCTTGAATGTCCACAACCGCTAGAGTTAATCTTAATAGTGATCGGATGGCTAAATGTCATGACCCAAACCCGTCCCTAGAGGTTTGGATCATAACTGGCTAGCAATCACATGATTACCTACGGCCTCAAACATAATGCAAAATGTATAATATATTGGGGCCTAAAGTGAAAGCAGACAGACAGTAATTAAAGTCCATTGAGCAGTGCATAAATGATAAAGATAAAACATTCCTCATTCATATCATTGAACCCATATATAGAACATATACAGTAGGTAAACTTTCATACATTAAGTTCAAACATTCAAACTCAACTTTACAAAAACAAAAACTTAACAATAAAATGCAAAAGCCCCATCTCGGAGGCATGACATCACAGGTTCACAAAAGATAACTCCTCAAGCTGACTTTATGGTTGATTGCAATGTTGATCACCTATATACATATAGGGAAAAGGGGTGAGCTAAGCCCAATGAGTAATAATAAAGTAAAGAGTTATTGAATGAGTTTGAATTTTAGAAAAAAGAAAAAAAAAACAACTTATCATAGTGAAAATATCTTTCAGAAATAAATCATTCAATAGCATTGATCATATCTCAACATGACAGAACGACCTCGGGTCCAATGTAAAGCGAAATGACCTTAGGTCCAAGTTATAACAGAACGACCTCTAGTCTAATTTATACGGAATGTCACGACCCAAACCTGCCTCTATAGGTTTAGTACCGTAATTGGCCAATAATCCTGGGATTACCACAGGCCTCTGAACTGATTAACACATAATAAGGGGCTATGGAAGCAGATATACAAAATATTTTGTCCATAAAGTTGTGCAGACATACATGAGACAATAAATTTAAAGCTTATATACATATACCCATATATGACGTCATGTACACATCTATCTTACATCATCATTAAACATATCATACAAAAGAACTGTTCACTTAAAACAACCAAAAGTCTTAAACTTATAATTTGATTCACAAAACTCGACCATTGACTATTTTCGGAACCTCTTCAGGAGGCACAAATGGTGGCCGACAAAATTGAAGCCCAAGCGATCATCACTGAGCCTGGTTACGCGCCTGATCACCTACATACATAAATATTACAGTGAGCTGGAGCCTAGTGAATAATAACAGAGTAAAGATTTTAACGAGTGATGTCCATAACAGATTCAGAAATCAGATTTTAAATCTCTTGTCAAGGCAGAAACATAATCATGTTCGTATTCGTATCATAAACAGAGTTATATTCATATTCAAATAATGCGCAGTACATCCATTAGCGTTAACAAATCACATTGGTCATTCATATCAAGTTCCATACTAGAACCTGTAGTACCGAGTATCATGTAACATACGTAGGCCATAGTATTGTTTCCCGCGAGGGCTTTATGACTATAAGTCACAATATTATCTCCCTTGGGAGAGGGCCTTCGCTAAGGATATCACAAATACATTTCAAAGAATTGGGCCATCATTTATGTAATCTCAAAATAGCATTTTGTACCATTTGTTTTAGAAACTGATCATATCGTATCATAATATTCAATAAGGTATTCCATATTGAACATAGCTTTACAGAGTTATTACTCATAGATAGCTTCGATAGCAGAACAAATAGATCAAATAGCTCACGGCACGTGACCTACACAAACGTATAACAGATATACATATTGAAACACATGCTCGGATAATGCGTAACTTATTTCGTTTTAGTCTTAGTGTGTTTCTAGCCTTTATCCTCATTATTATGTCTTAATTAGGGTTTAGGAATGCCTAAGATGCAATGAGGATGCCAAAATGTAACTTAGAACACTTAGTCAAATTTTCAAAAACAGGGCAGTCAGCTCGAGTGCAACTTCGATCACTCGAGGGGCATGTAAGGTCTACAAAAGTACTGGTTGCATGAATTTTCCGCTCGATGGACGCTCGACGATTGCTCGAGTGTAAGACTGAACAAAAAGGGTCTCCGCTCGAGCGCAACTTTGGTCGCTCGAGTGGTCTGCAAAAGTCTGTAAAACTTCTGGGAGCTCTCATTTTACGCTCGAGTGCAATTTCAGTCGCTTGAGTGGAAGGTCAAAAATAAGGGTGGCCGCTCGAGTGCAGATTCTGCCGCTCGAGCCAAACCCCAAACTCTGTAAAAGTACTGGGAGCTCGCATTCTCCGCTCGAGCGAAGGGTGCAAATTATGAAATTTCCAGATTGCAGTTCTAAGTTCAAAACTCGAATCCAAAGCTTTAAACCACTTCATTTGGGCCCAAAATTTGAGAAAACACTTGTAAACTCACAAAATATAATGAATTAAAGATCATTACACAAAATCAAGGCCTAAAGACAAGTGAATTATTCAAAAACAACTTGAATTGTATGTATGTATAACATGCATGTATGTATTGGCTTCAAAGCTTTCAAAACATGATCAAATGAGGTCTAATGGTGAGAAATGTTATGAATTCTTAAAACCATGCTTGAATTACCACACGTATGAGAGAAATCTTTGGAAAATAACCTCAAAACTCCATAAAATGCATATGCATGCAAATAATGATCTCCTTTTCTACTTTCCAATTCAATTCTCATGTTAAAACACTTTAACCTCTTGAATTCATAAGTGATCCAACTTAATATCATAAATCTAAGGTTGAATTCCTACCTAGAAGTTTAAATTCTCTTGAATTCTAGCAAGTCTAAGCTTGATTCCTTCAATTCCTCTTCAATGTTTAGCAATCTCTCTTTTTCCTCTTCTTCTCACGTTTTTGAAGGCTTCAAGATGATCACATGTGCATTTTTCAGGCTTCTGGACTCAACTTGAGCCTTATATAAGGTAATTAGTGGAGCTTAAATAGGTTTGGTTTAAACTAATCAAATTGTAATTATTAATTCTAATTATTTGATTTCGAAACGAATTTCAATCAAACCTATCATAAAACTCTAAAAAATCCAAATAACACATAAACCAAGTCAATTTCATAATCAGACGCTGATAAGGCTTTCAATTCGCATAATGAAACAGAAACACAGACAGATATTCCTACCATGAATAGATATAAATGCAAATAACATATCACACATGCAATTACCACAAAATTTCCTCTTAATTACTTATTAGGCATTCTTAATAATGGTTTAACAATTAATCATAGGTCGGGGTTGTTATATGGAACGACCTCTATCCAATTTATACAGAATGACCTCTAGTCCAGCATATATATAACTCAGAATGACCTCAGGTCAAATCATATCATAGATAAATAGAATGATCTCCGGTCCAACATATAATTCATAGAGAATTTATTTAAGGTTAGCATAAAAATCAACAAATAGAAAACTGATTCAATTGGAGCAAAACATAATTTCAAGAAAAACATAGCATTTCATGATGTTTCAAAATAAATATTTAAAATATATCTTTACAAAAATATTATTCACAGTGAGTTTGATTCTGCGAAGTCCCCTCGAGCAAACGATTTACATAACACATTTATACAAATTCGATAAAACGGAAACATTTATTCACTTATACTTTTCTTTACTTGTTCAAATTAATTTAAATTTCTAAGTGTCTTTTAATTTCTTGGTGGGTCGAATAAGGTACAAAACAGTGTTCAAAAGGTCAAAAAGGTCAATAGAAAGTCAAGCCACATTCCCCTGTTTTTCGCGTGTGCGGAGGCTCCCAACCGCAAGTGCAATTAAAACAGTAGCAATGACTCTGTTTTGGCTCAATGACCGCATGTGCGGTTCTGGGTGTATTTGTGCAGTCCAAAATTTCTTCAAAGTGTAAGCTATCAAAACCCAATTTGGTGAAACTTATGCAAAACTCCATCAAAACATGAAAATAAACATAAACCATGATCAATCTTCACTCAATTGAATCAAAACTTCTTTTAATTTCAAAATCAAACTCCAACTTCCATGAATTCAAGATTTTCAAAACTTTTCTTCAAAATTATTTATATACCTCATTGCATGGATCAAATCTTCAAACAAATCTTGTTGTATGTAAATTATAGAACTCAATTCATGTATATTTCTCAAAATTGAACTAAAACTTAACAAATTTAAAGAATTAGAACCCATATTCTTCAACCTAGTTCAATCAAACATTCAAAACCAATTTCTATAAAATTATATTATTAACCTTCAAATTACTTCTTGAATTCTAGTAATAGATGAGTTATATACTAGATTTTGGTTTGAATGTCTTACCTTAAACTTGAATTTTTGAGTTAACTTAGAGAATTGTTCAATTTCCCCTTCTTCTCTTCTTGTTCTTTCTAAGGCTCTTTTCAGGGTCTTCTCCAGCAAAGTGACTTGGTAAGTTCTCTCTAACTCTAGAATTTCCTTCTATATACATCATCTTCCACTTAATTGATTTAAATTAGATTAATTACTAATTAGACTTAATTCATCATGATTGGAACTTAATTCTCTTAGTTGCTTTAATCTCAATTTAAGCTTAATAAATTATTTTTAATTTATATTAATCTAAATCAAAAATTTAATTAAGCTCTCATAAGGCTCTAAATATTTAATTAAGTTGATTAAACTTGCCACTTAAAGGTTTCTAAGTCATATGACATTCAATTTCTGATTTGAAACATAACACCTAACAAATAATTCACACATACAAATCACAACAGGTATTAACATCAAAATCAAAATTTTCTACAATTAAATGAATGCAAACATGATATGCATGGTTAGGTTATTATGCTAGACCTCCGGCAAGAGAATTTGTATGAAATTGAGAAAAATCAAACTACTAGGGATCAAGGGATATTTGTTGAGTAAATGCAAAAGCTCCTCCTCAGTCAATGAATATATATTTTTTCTTTATTTCTTTTGCGCACTCACTGGAGGTTTTCATGCTCAAGAGTATGGTAACCTAACCAGAGATGCATGGAAATGATAAGGATAGCCTGGTTAGTGCCTTTGAGGTAGCCTTTTTCTTATGCCTTGACTACAATGAACCGATGGGAAAGTCGTAGAGATGCAAAAAGATGGTAGGTGGTTAAGAGACTCAATATCACCCAAGATATGCTAGTATAGGTCAATTCCTCGAGAAATGCACAAGACACAATGCTAGAGGTCTATAGAGAAGCTTGATCACTTATGCGGAAACCCCTACAATTGCTTAACTCAAGGATGCGTACAAAATGACATCATGAAATCAATAAGCAAGTCCCTTCAAGATGAGCTATAAGCAAACACATATGAGATCTTGCATACAGCATGAGAGATGTTCAAATAAATCTATATGCAAAGAAAACAACCACCAATGACAATGAGATTATAACATGCCAACTAACCCACATCCACTTATACAACAAGTCACACTCTAGTCAACAAACATTATACCCACGGTCTTTCTAAGGAACTCAAACCTAAGAAGATCAAGGGGTTTTGTAAAAATGTCTGCTCTTTGATGCTTATTGGATACATGTTTAAGAACAACAAGGTCTGTTCAACTAACTCTCGAATAAAATGGTGATGAATGTCAATATGTTTAGTGCGAGAGTGTTGGACTGGATTCTAAGAGATATTGGTGGTACTAGTGTTGTTACAGAAGAGAATGAGTGTGTGTTGGTCTATCTCATAATTATGAAGCGTTTGCTTCATCCAAATCATTTGAGCACAACTCCTTGCAGCAATGTACTCCGTCTTGGTGGTCGAAAAAGAGATGACATTTTGCTTTTTTCTATGCCATGCGACCCAGTTATTTACGAGGTAAAAACAACCTCTGGATGTGCTTTTGCGATCATTAGCACACCTTGCCTAATCGGTGTCAGAATAGACAGTAATGTCAGCTGTGGTGTCAGAAGAGAACCAAATCCCATACGTCAAAGTCCCATTCACATATTTGACAATATGCTTGACGGTTAGAAGATAAGACTCTTTAGGGAAAACTTGATAATGGGCACATACACCAACACTAAAGGCAATATTAGGCCGACTCGTGATAAGATACAAAAGAATTTTTATCACACTCATGTTGAGTGTAGGATCAACATCAGTGCCAGAGGGGTCCTTAGACAAGTGAAGACTTGTGCTCATAGGGGTCTGTGCATGTTTGGTAGGCTCAAGACCAAACTTAGACACAAAGTTCTTAGTATACTTGGTCTGAGACACAAACATACTCGACGACAATTGCTTAATTTGTAGCCCCCCCTCCCAAAAATGACAATTCTCCCGTCATGCTCATTTCAAACTCTTGTGTCATGCAATCCGAGAAGTACCCATTCAAAAACGCACTTTTCGCATCCATTTGAAACAACTTAAAACTAAGAAAGCAAGTAACAACAAGTAAGATACGAATAGATTCGAGATGTGTAGCAGGGGCAAATGTTTCATCATAGTCAACGCCCTCTACTTGCATATAGCCTTGAGCAACCAACCTAGCCTTATTTCTAACATCAGTACCATTATCATCAGATTTATTCTTAAAGATCCACTTGGTACCTATCATATTCATGTCTTTAGGTCTAGGAACAAGAGTCCAGACTTTGTTACGTTCAAATTGGCCTAATTTCTCGTGCATAGCATTGACTCAACTATCATCTAGCAAGACTAATTCTACATTCATAGGTTCAATTAAAGAAACATAACACATGTGATACCTCCTCCTGAAGTTGCTTTCAGGTTTTCATTCGATCCGTGACACTCTCTATCACTTGTTGTATAGGATGATTCAGTTTCATCCTTGCCGATGGCTTCAAGATAGGAAGAGAAGAGACTGGAGTAGCAATGGTGGTATCTCCTTGTGCACTTTTTGAACTTGAGCTTGCCATGGGAATTGGTGCTTGTTCACCTTCTTGAGCTTTGCCTTGACTTTGTGGTACCATGGCTGATGTTTGAGGATCACCATCTTCTTCCTCATGTAGATATGCTATTGGAGAACCTATATCATCTACAACTACATTGATAGATTTTATTATAGATAAAGTAAGAAGATTATAGACACAAAAGGCTCTACTAGTGGTTGAATAACCTAGAAAAATACCTTCATCATTGTGGGAGTCAAATTTTCCTAAAGTCTTTTTATTTTTGAAAATATAATACTTACTCCTAAAAGTTTTGAAGTATTTCACATTAGGTTTTAACCCTTTTCGCAATTCATATGGAGTTTGTAATGTGTTGGGCTTCAAATACATACTATTCACCACATAGACTGCGGTATTTAAGGCTTTGGTCCAAAACTTGTGAGGAATTTTCTTGGTAAGGAGCATGACCCTAGCCATCTCTTGAACCACTCGATTTTTCCTCTCAGTAACTCCATTTTGCTGTTGGGTGATTGGAGCTGAAAATTCATGCTTAATACCATGCATATCACAAAAATCTAAAAACGAACTATTCTCAAATTCATGGCTATGATCGGTTCGGATTCTTATAATACGCCCAATGAAAACACCCTTTTCATTTTGGATTCTTAGGACTAAGGACTTGAAAGCATCGAACGTATCAAATTTTTCCCGTAAAAAATGTACCCATGTGAACCGAGTATAATCATCAATAGTTAAAAAAAAAAATCTTTTATCTCAAATGCTTTCAGTATGAGTGGGTCTCATAAGATCCGTATGAACCAACTCAAGAGGACGTTTGTTAGTTGAACTATTTACCTTCTTATGAAGGGTTCGAGTTTGCTTCCCCAATTGACATGACCCACACACTTGGGTCAAAGAGTTACTCATTTTGGGCACTCCTCGCATTATCTTCTTATTGGTTATTTTGGCTAGATCTTTGAAGTTGATGTGACCTAACCGTTGATGCTATAAGTCTAGATTACTTATGATGGTTGAGTGACATGTGAGACCATTAGTAGAACAATCCCATAGCAATTATCAGGTGTGCGAACACCATGCATGACGACATTTCTTTTTTTGTCCAAAATTTCACATTTATCTTTTGAAAACAATACCTCATGATGTGAGTTGCATATTTGACTAATGCTCAATAGATTAGTTTTAAGCTCGTCAATAAGCAATACACTATCAAATTTAGGAAGATCAGGAACACTTATAGAGCCCTTACCAATGACTCTAAAGTTGCTACCATCTCCAAATGTGACAATTCCATCTCCATATTTCTTAAGGGATGTGAAGTAGGATTTGTCACCGCACATGTGACGAGAACACCCACTATCAAGATACCACATGTGCTAGTCACGTGCTTTATAAGCAGTATGAACAACAAAACAAGACAAATCACTCTTTCTCACCCACACTTTTCTAGACTTAATAGAAGAGGGATCATCATGATTCTTGGGAGATATCTTAGTGTTGTGAACACCATTATGAATCATGGTATTCCGCCTTGACATATAAGGTTGTCTCTTGACCCATGATGTATTAGAGTTTATTCTACCTCTTTGAGACACCCTACCAAACAACTTAAAACAATATGGATGAATGAGGCCATACTTATCACAGTGATGACAAATAAAAATAGGTTTTACCTCCCTTTCATTGATCATACCACCTTGAGGTCCTTTTGTCATGACATGTGGAAGCATTCCCTTTTTGCAGTATATCATCACCATAAGAAATTCCACTTTTGTCAAAACCCATTTGTTGAGGCCCAATGATATCTTCCAATGTCTTTGACCCTTTGTTCCAAAGATGAATTGTAGCTCAAGCACTCTTGAGTTCTTCCTCTTGATCAACTCTTCCAAGGCAACTTAAGACATCTCGTGAGTTTCAATCTTTTTGTCATATGTTGCATAGATTTTCAATAGCTCATTGCTGTCAGTCTCACAAGTCAAAAGTTTTGCATAAAGAACTTGTCGATCATTTGAGATCTTGATGGCATCATTCCTAATTGCAAAAATCTCCTCCTTTAGCTTGACATTTTCACTTTCACATGCTTTGAGTTTGATAATGAGTTTGTCATTCAACATTGATAAGTTTAGAGATTCCTTGTATAACTTTTCATACGCTTGTTGAAGCTCTTCACCATCTATTTCATCATCATGCTCCTAGGTTTCATCATTTGTGGCATTCTCCATCCTCTTTTTGTTTCTCTTGTTCTTCTTCGAGAGCATCCAGTCGAGCAACTAGAGCATTGAGGTGAACAGTGTTGGGTGTTCGTGAAAATGACTATGCTCTTTCATGGAATTGCATAAGAACAACCCATGCATATTTGGCATTCTAGCAATGAGAGATATGTTGTCGCTCTCCTTCAGAAAGTGCTTCTTGAATAGCATTCAGAACTCACTCACTACTCTCCATGTCAGCCATTTCATTAGCACGCCATTCCTCAATAGACTAGGGGACTTTTTGATTGGTAATAGGATTATTCACAGACGGTGTTTCAATATTCTCCTCAATTGTGCGCCAACCTTCAGGATCCCAAGCTCTGAGATACACCATCATTCTATACTTCCAAAACAGATAATTTCTCCCATCAAAGGTAGGAGCACGATGAAGATTAGCCCTGTGAGCAAACTCAATTGGCCTGGGAGTTGGTTGAGGAAAGCTAGAGTAGAATGCCATAAAAGTACTATCTCTATCTTCACCGGATTTAGCTTCATCAGCTTCTTGCTCTAATCCGCTTTCATCATCCTAGGTCACTGTGTATACTTTCTTTTTGTTCTTCTTCGAAGGACACTCTAGAGCAATATGCCCAAACTCTTGGCATTCATAGCACTTGACTCCCTGTCCTCTTATTATCTTTTTCTTGGGTTTTGGAACAACTTTGAGTTTGTCATTACCCTTATCCTTAGAACTTTTGTCCTTGAAATTAGGCTTTTTTTTCTTTAAATTTTTTATGAATTGTTTGGTAAACAAAGCCGTCATTTCGGATTCTAGATCAATTTCCACCTCAGGATTCTTAACAATCTCATGAGAAATAGAAAAAGCCACACTTTCTTTTTGTTTTTTTCTTTGAAATCATATATGCTTCATAAGTTTGCAAATTTCTAACCAACTGATCAAACTTGAGATTCTAAACATCTTGAGCCTCTTCTATAGTTGTCACTTTTGATAGAAACCTATTGGGTAATGACCTTAGAATTTGTCCAGCAGCATGAGATTTAGGGATTTTTTTCACCGAGTGTGAAATAAGAATTCACAATGTCACTAAGTTTAGCATAAAAATCATCAAACGTTTCATCCTCGCACATAAAAAAAAGTTTCAAAATGGAGGTGATACGTTGAAGTTTTGATATTTTGATAGAAATAGTACCTTCGTGAATTGTTTCAAGAATGTCTCAAACCTCTTTTGCTACCTCACAAGTGTAAATATGTCGCAACCCTTCCGGAGTGACGGAACAAAAAAGGGAATTACCAAAAATTTTGATAATCAATTGTGTCATATTTATCAATTGGCTTGGGAATATCAACACCATCAATAATTTCCATATGTTTACTCCATCCATAGATGACGGAATGCCAAACTTTCTCATAAATAGATTTTAAAAATGCCCTCATATGAGCTTTTCAATATGAGTAGTTTGTTCCATGAAGTAAATGAGGTCTATGAGTTGAGTTACCTTCCCGAATCGAATCTATTAACACAAATGACCCAAGATCACACTCCTATAGCTTTTTTTTTTATTTATTTTTTATTTAAAAAAAAACCATCGAAGAACGAGTGACTCGCTTTGATACTAATTGAAAAATCTAAGTGATTTGTGATTCAAAATAGACTTAATTGCGGCAAATCCTAAACATACAAAAATTAACAATCTAAATCATCTAGCACATACGAAAGTCATTTAGATTATTGTTTTACAATTGATAAATCGACACAAAAGATTTTAATGTGGAAAAAAATCACAATTGTATCACCTCCAATTGTGATAAAAAAATCACGGGCTAAAAGGCACTAATCAATCCACTATAAAAAATAATGAAAATACATAAGAGTACAAACAATTACCCTAACACGCTCAAGAATTATCTTCCGCCTCTTGTGCCTTTTTCAACAACACCTTCATCTCGGAATTGATTAGCCCAATGTTGAATGCACAACACCCAAGTCGAATCCATAATGATGAGCAGCTTCTAACTCTTTCAAAGCCTCCTAGTTTAAATCTTTGGAATCCATAGATCAAACGCTCTAGAAAAGTAGAACCATAAAAAACCCCTTGATATAAGCATTTCAATTCATGTGACGCGACCAACTCACAAAATCATCAAGGGAAACAGTAAGTAAGCACTCTAGAAGAAAACACAAAGTCTCGAGTTTCAGATTTGGAAGTCGTAACCCTAAAATCTGTAACTCGAACAACTTTAAACAAAATAGGGTCGCGAAGACTGCTTGAGCGCAGGAAAGTTCGCTCAAGCAGTGTGTCTAAGATGTGGATAAACCATAAGTGCCTTTGCTCAAGTGATAGAAAGTCCGCTCGAGCACATAATGGAACCTCCCAATATTTTTGTAGAGCAAGTCTGAACTACTGAGAGATGTCAAGCCATCGCTTCACTGCTCGAGTGGTCCAAGGGCAAACAGGGCACACACATTCCAACTGAAATGTATTTGTTCGCGGAATTGACAACTCAAGGGACCTAACAATAAGTTGTTAACTTTTTTGCTTATAAATGTGTTTTTATATAATAGTATAACTATTTCTAAACAATTATTTAAACAATTTTGTTCGTAAAATGATGATATATTGCTTGATCGCCGATCAAAAAATATTGCTTGATCTTTGAGCAAGTTCTAAATGATGATAAAGTTTGTGGTTTCAAACTAAATCGAACTACATTTTTATGGTTCAGTTTGGTGTGGTTTTAAAGTTTTCGTGGTTTGATTTGATTTTAATTTTATGAAACCATACGTATTCGTTTGGTCTTGGTTTACTTTAAAACCGAACTAAGTCAAACCATGTTCGCCCATCTACAACATTCATGTTTAAACTTGAGATGCTTTTTAAACGAGACAAACAAAAAGGAAAGGGGTTTAAAGACCGTTGAATAAATGAAATGATAAGAGATTTTACTTTGAGCTATTTGAGAGTTATCCAACTTGACAAATGATTTTTTTTTTTTTTTTTTTTTTTTTTTTTTTTTTTTTTTTTTTCAGGAAGGAAGAAGAAAAAAGGAATTAAATTATAATCTAATGGATTTGATAATTTTATAAACCCATTTGCCATTGTAATTCTATACATAAATAGAACTTTGAATAATTTTTTCTAGAGTCGTACAAGGAGAAAACTTAAGACATGACACTTAAATTTATTTACAATGATATGAATTATTACATGTCATTTAGCCTTCGTTTAGGAAGCCAAAAAGCCAGGCTTTTTGGCTATTTTAGCCACAAAAGACAAAATAGGCTTTTTTAGCCACAAAAAACAAAACATCACATCCAACCCATAATCATTACACTCCTCTCTCACAAAAAAAGTCAAAAAAGCCAAAAAGTCAAAAAGCCCTTCCCAAACCAAACTTTTAAGCCCAGGTTAAAATAGTCAAAAAAGCCAAAAAACTAAAAAGCTAACCCACTTCCCAAACGGAGGCTTATTGGTTAACACAAGAAACACGTCGTTGAACTCAAGGAAAAAAAAGAGCTGAAGGAGTCTTATCATCATTCATAAATTATTAATTTTTGTCTTATTTTGTTAGTATTTTTAGAGAGTTTGAAATTTTTAAGAAAAACATGCAATTATTACAGTTGAATTCAAATTTCAAAACATTAACAATGCCCTCTTATTCTCTTTTCAAAATATATTCATATTCACCTTTAAGGGATAATTTAAAAAAAAAAAAAATACTTTTTTACTTTTAACTTTTTATAATAGAAAAAATTAGTGATAAATCTAATTTAGAGGGTGTTAAAGGCATTAAATTTAGTAAATATTTTTTATTACTGAGAGGTCCTCGTTTTGTGAAATATATTTTTTGTTTGTGAGAGGTTTATGTTTTGTGAAATAGTTTGGTGACAAGTTCTAAGACATTTTGTTTCTAATTTTACCCCTTAACTTTTTTTTTTTATATTTGTTTGACTTTTCGTTGACTATTTGTTCAATTTTTTTACTTATCTGTTCAAATTATTTACTCTATATGTTCAAATTTATATCTATCTGTTTAATTTTTTTTTCTATTTGTTCAAATTTATATATATATCTATTCAATTTTTTGATCTTTTCAGTTTAAAATTTGTTTCTATTTGTCAAACCAACTTTATCTGTTGTTAAAATCTTTATATTTATCTATTGAACATACTCTATCTAGATAGAGATATCTATTAATTTTTTTTTAAAAATCCCGGTCATCATCATCATCAACAATAACAAATAATTGAAAAATATTAGGAATTTCAAATATTTTACCAAATATCTCACATAGGTGTGGGATCAACACCATGTGTGTCCCATATGAGCCCTACACCCACATGAGACATTTGATAAAACATTTGGTAAAATATTTTGGGTTGCTAATATTACTCAAATTTGTTAATCTGTTAAAAAATAACAGCAAAACATGATATGTCCAACAACAACAATAAAAAAAGAAAAAGAAAGAAACTTGCTGTTTGATATGTTGAAACTAGTGGTGCCCTCCAAAAAAATAAAAATAAATAAATAAATAAAATAAAATAAAATAAAAACTGAATTGAAAAACAACAAATTGATTGAAAGTTTATTTATAATAAGCGCAAATTACCTACACCTCCTTTGAGATTTAGTTAAATTATAGATTTTCTCTTCAGGTTTCAGAAATTACGTCTTGCCCTCACTACAAGAAAACTCACCTTTGGCGACTAAATTTTTAGTCGCCAAAGGTCCATTTTTAGTCGCCAAAAGTCGCTGTTTAACCTTCCCCGACTAATTTTTTTGGTCGCCGGTTTTGTCGCCAATAAACGGTCGCAGAAGGTTTTGGCGACTAATCTGTCTTTTAGTCGGCAAAAGGCAGGTGTTTAGCGACTAAAGGTTTGGTCGCCAATACTCAATTCTATTTTTGGAAATTATACCTTTGGCGACTAATCTGCCTCAGGGAGCTCCCAAGGGATTTCGAACCTGCGACCTCCACCTTCCAAACTTTAACACAACACGCCAGCCCACTATGCCACTCAACCATCACATGAATATAATTGCAACTTATATTATTTATATATTACTTTCACAGTATTAATACAAAACTATATATTTAAATATAATTATATATATTGAATATAATTTATGTAAAAAATAAATGATTTACTAAAAAAAATTATAGGCCACTTTTGGCGACTAAAATAAATTTTTAGTCGCAAATTTACTAATTTTCGGCTACTAATTATTTGTTTGTCGCTAATTAGCAGCCAAAAACAGCCACTTTTGGCGACTAAAGTCAGGTTTAGTCGGCAAAACCCCTCCTTTTAGCTACTAATTTTTTTTTAGTAGCCAAAAACATCACTTTTGGGGACTAAAGTCAGCTTTAGTCGGCAAAACCCCTCCTTTTAGCTACTAATTTTTTTTAGTAGCAAAAAATCTGCACTTTTGGCGACTAAATTGAATTTTAGTCGCCAAAACCCCTACTTTTGGCTACGAAATTGATTTTAGTCGCCAATAACTATGCATTTGGCTACTAAACTGTTTTAGTCGCCAAAAGTGTTCACTTTTGGCGACTAATTCCATTTTAGTCGCCGATTGTCGTACTTTCAGCGACGAAAATTCATTTTTTAGTTGCCAAAGCTGGATTTTCTTGTAGTGCCTCTTGTAGTTAACGCTGTTAACAGAGATAATAAATTGACTAAAATGCCCTTGGGTAAATTACAATGATACCCTCTAAGATTTCTGTTTAATACAGATCCCTCCTCACGTTTGAAAAATTACAATCCCCTCCTTGATGTTTGTAATCTCATTAAGATTGCTGATGTCATACCTTAAAATTTTCTAAGTGATCATCTTGCCATTTTTCCTACCATTTCTTCTTCCTATCATCATGACTACATTTTACAACTTTCCATTATTAAATTCTAATTGAACATATTGTTATTGAGAGATGATATACAAACATAAAATTTATATAGAATTTTCAAACACAATAATATAGCTTAATGGTAACCTTCCACTTTAAAACAAAACATCCATAAACATGATTTATATATTTACAACAATATAACTATCACAACATTTTTATGATATTTTTTTGTATAAATCTTTATATATGAATATAATTTTTCATTTTTATTTCCACCATTATATCTAGGGCTGAACAAGAAATTCGTATAATTTGTAATTCGATTCGGTTCAGTCCAATTCGGTAAGTTTGGATTGATTTTTTAAATCCGTGGTTCTGTTCCGAATTATAAATTTAAAAATCCGTAGGCCACGGATCGATTCCAAATTGAATCTCACGGTTCCAGACTGTATACAAATAGTCTATATTTATATTATAGATCCTTCAACATAATATCATTTCTTATTCCATATAAAAGCTAAACCCTAACCCTAATTCAACATATCACATGCTACTGTCTCTCAGACTCTCATCTCTTTGTCGATACTCTTTCTCTCTCTTCTATTTCTCAGAGTGAGTTCTCTCTTTATTCTTATGATTTAATCTCAGATCAGATCGGTGGATTTCCATCTTAGATTAGATCGGTAGCGGCTTGGTCTCTTTCTCTATCTCTTTTTTGGTGAGCTCTCTCTCTCTCTCGGTGACACTTTGTTTTTGTTTGTTTCTTCTTAGACTCAGTAAGCTAGCGCCCTCTCTCTGTCTCTCTCTCTCTGTCTCTAACACTCTGTTACTTTTTTGTGGATTTCATACCAGATCGATGGACTTAATCTCAGATCAGAGATATTCAGTGAACTCTACACTTTCAAATCGATTGTTCATCTCATCTTTGTTGATCTTTTCTTCAATGGATTCGGTAAATGTAAGTAAAATGTTTTGCTGAGGTGTCTGTTTTCTTCAAATCGATTATGTCTGTTTCTTGCTCTTTTTCTAATAAACTTGAATCCTCATAGATTTCCCACCTTTTCTCTTTTAGATTTTTAGTTTTGCTGAGGTGGCTTTTTTTTTTTTTCCGAACCATGATGCTCGGCTATGTATTGGGTTGTTTCCCGAACTTGAATCCCTATAGTTTTCGGTAAAGAGAGCTTTCCGGCATGGAGCTTTCGGCGATGAGAGGTGTGTTGGTTTTGTCTCGGAAATGAAAAGTGCAGCATTGGTTTAGAAGTGCAACAGTGTTGTCAGGAACATTGGTTGTCAGCATGGGTCTTGGCATTGGATTGTGTGGGTTGTTAAAAAGAGGAGTGGTTGTTTTTGGTGGAATTATAGAGTGCAGCAGCATGAGTGAAGTTATTTTTGACAGTGTAGCACTTGGGAATTTGTTTTGGTTAGTGTGGGTTGTTTTGTGGGTTTCAGTTATTTTATTTTTAGAGTTAAGTGCTGTAGCTTTTGGTGGAAAAGAATAGTGTGGGTTGGTGGAAAAAAAAGTGATTTAGGTTCAATTATGTTTATGTTTTTATGAAATTAAAATGTTCTATACATATTTTTTGTTATTTAATTATGTAAATTCATGGTCCTAAATCGATCCAATCCGTGTTTAAACGGATTAGTTTCACAATTTAAACGGATTGGATTGGTTCCAATTTTTCAGGAATCGTAGATAACGAATTGGTCTTGGTTTTACCTCAATCTGGACCAATCCAGACTATGCTCATCCCTAATTATATCTAGATTAGATCAATTTAATTTAGATATATTTTAAAAGTATAAAATTTGTGCAATTTTTTTTAAAAAAATTCATTGAATATAAAAAAATAAGATAATGTATTGAATTTTTCTAAGCTAATATTTCAATTTCAAGTTACTTGAGTGCTCTTTTTTCATTCCTTCCATGTTGAAGAGGATTCCATGGTACTTACTTATTACCAGAAAATAACTATTCACCCAAAAAAAAAAAAAAAAATTAACTGAATAAGTTGTGAATACAAGATTAATTAATTGAAAAAGTTATGAAATGCAAAATTAAAATAGAAAAAAACTTATCAGATGGTGAAAATATCATAAAATAAATAATTAAATAAGTTACCAACGCAAGAAATGGCTTATCAAAAGATTCTTAGAGTATGTTTGATTTGATTTTTAGAAATTTGTTTTAGAATTTTTTTTAAAAAAATTAAAAATTAATTTGGTTGAAAAATAAAAAATAAAATATAATCATCATTTTTATATAATTTTATCGTTTGATTGGTTAGAAATTTTTTTTACAAATTAAATATATTTTTTCATATTTATTTTTATTAAATTAGTGTTCATTTTTTTTTTTTTTTTTTAAAAAAAATCTGATTTTTTTTTTTTTCTAAACAACAAACCAAACATGGTTCCAAAAACTTAATTTTTTTTTTTTCTTTCTATCTAACCTAATTCTTTTATAAATTTTATTGATTTATCAAAAGGGATTTCAAGTCAACTTAGGTTGTTTGGTGCTTTGGAAAGATACTAGGAGTAATATCGTTCATCAATATATATTTTGGTGATGTTAGCATGCTTCTGTAATCATTCTTAACGTTTAGTTCACGGTAAGGATTAAATTGTTATGCGAATATGAATATCAAGATATGGAATGTAATTTCTAAAAACTCAATAAAAAATCTATAATTTAACTAAACGTTAAGGGGTGCAAGTAATTTGCCCTCATAATAATCTTAAAAGTCTTGCTTCAACTTCTTGAGAGAGAGAGAGAATGTGTTCTTTACTACCCTGAGTAAATCCAAACAAAAAAGAAAAAGAAAAAGAAAAAGAAAAGATAAAAGATTGTTATGATCAACATTTAGATCAAAACTTGACATGTATAGTGAAGGTCATATAAACCTTGAATACCATAGAAGCCTGAGCCATTGCCATCAAAACCTTAACAAACTCTAACTCTCTATTTGCGTCATACAAATCACAATAATGTAATATTATCTTGACCTGATGAATGAATAATATTTATATATAACTTGGAATAAAATAATAAATTATATAAACAAAAACCTGGAAGCTTTGATTTGGCCAACTGCAATCTGCGAGTTGCCCCGAGCATCTTATTCATCACCATCACTCATATATATATATATATATATATCTCTCTCTCTCTCTCTTCTCACATCTCCCATTGCGGCAACTCCGACTCCCACTATCGCGGATCAAAGCATTACGGTTAGGGATGTGATCGGTTCGATACGATTAGTATTTAGATAAAAATTTACACCGAATTGATAATCTCGGTTTTATTATTTTAAATACCGATACAGACCGCTTTTCCCATCAAACTGAACCGAATCGAACCGAACCGATTGAAACGGTTCGGTTTGGTGCTGTTTAATCGGTTTAGAATTTTTTAAAGTTAAGCCACTTTTAAATATAATTATTAATCTATATAAAAATATTAAATTAGTAATTTGTCTACCATTCCAAACATATCCAATTTAATACATACTTTTCAATTCTTAAATTAACAAAAAAAAAAAAAAAGCTTAAAAATACTAAGATTTCAAGAATAATATAAGTTAGAGTTAAGATTATATATAATAAGAGTTTACAAATTTATGTTATGAAGATGATAAGGTTAATAATTTATTATACTTATTAATATCATTATATTATTAGATTATATATATTAAAAATACAATATATGTTGAAACGGTCGATTTCGGTTTAGATTGGTGCACAAGGTGCTTAAATTGATACCGAACCAAAAATCGCAAAAATTCAAATTTAAAAACCGCACAGACCGATTCTTGTTAAAAAACAAACCAAATATAGCTAGTTTGGTCCGGTTCAATCGGTTTGGTCGGTTTTTCTTACATTCCTAACTACGGTGATGAGATTGTCGGCGACAGTGTGATGTGACTTAGATCTATTAAAGGACAAGGAGATCTGGTCGACGGGAAGCTTAGGAAGTACGCGAAGCTATGATTGAAGACGGTAACAAGCCAAGAGAGAAAGAAAAGGTCGTCGTTAGAAGACTAAGCTCGTCGCCCGTCGTCGTATTCGATGGAGGAAGACCAAGCTCGTTGTCGGAAGCTTTGAAGAATTGAAATCTCCGATCTGAAAGTGGTACAAATTGGCGGCGACAGAGGGAGAGAGAGAGACCTACGGGCGTGACAGATAAAGGGAGACTTTGAAGATGAGAGAGAGAGAGGGGTTAGAGTTAAATGAGAGAGAGTGTATGTAGGTGTTTTGATATATAATTGTATAATCAAAATTTTAGTTGTAACTTTAGTTTTAGTATGAATTTATAAATTTTTTGGCTCGTTAAGGCTCGTGAATAGGCTCGAGCTTTAGTCAAACTTAAGCCAACTTGGTTCATTAAATTTTTGTTGAGCTCGTACTTAAGGTTGAGTTCGTTAAAATCTTAACAAACAAGTCCAAATATACTAAAGCTCGACTCGGTTTGGTTCGGTTCGGTTCATCTCATTTGCAGCTTTAATAACCAGGTATATTTTGAACTAATTTTTTTACGCCTAAATCTTTGAACAAAAAAATAAAAAAATAATAATGCTAGAGACTCCAAATGTTCTACCAAATGTCTCATATAGGTGTGAGGCCCATCCATATAAAACATTTGGTAAAACATTTGAGATTCTTAATTTTTTTTTTTATAAAAAAAGTTTAATTTTGGATTTTTGAACCGCAAGCCATTTTAAATAAGACTTTAACATACATAAGTGTGAGATTCAGATGATATAGATTTCGCATCTATGTGAAATATTTGACAAAACATTTGAGATTCCTAATATTTTTTATAAAAAAAGTTTAATTTTGGATTTTTGAACTGCAAGCCTTTTTAAATAAGACTTTAACAGTTCGAAAAATGTCAAAAAAAAAAAAAAGAAAAAAAAAAGGACGGGGAGGGGGCGGACACAAAATTAGGCAAAGGAATAGCTTATTTGCTTATGGCTACAAGGGAAGCGATTAAAAAAGAAAAAGAAAAAGAAAATGAAAATTTATAATACAAGTTTTAAAGTTACAACAAAACTCAGCCGTCAGATCAATGACATTAACTAACAATGATTCTTCTTATCAAAGGGAGTGCCAAGCTCAACCACTTGGCGGATGTGCCAAACGGTCCAAACCTTGACGAGCCGCGGGCGAGCCAGGGTCGACCCTGAGGGCCTGATCGAAGGCCTTCCTGGCCTCATCACTCATCCCCTTCATCTCATAACACTGTCCCAACAAACAGTACGCCTTGGCGTTATCGGAGCTGAGCCTGATCGCCGCCACCAAATCCTCCACGGCCGAGTCAAGTCTCCTCCGTTTGTTCACCGCCACGTGCAGCTCCGCCCTCTTGAAGAGCGCGTCTCCTTTCTCCCTCTCCGACAGAGACTTGACGGCCGGCGGAGAGAGGGCGGCGTCGAGAGATCTGAGGGCGGAGGACTTGTGGCCCATCAGATCGAGGGCCAGGGCCTTGAGGATGAGAGAGGCGGCGTCCTTGGGATCGAGAGAAAGGGCTTTGTCGGCTTCGAAGACCGCGTCCTTGGCGAGGTTGATGGAGGTGGTGCGGTTGCGGGCGGATCGGGCTCGGGCTAAGAGCTGCGCGCCCTGGACGAAGTGGCGGTTAGAGAGGGCGGTGGTTCGGCCCTTGGATCGGAGTTTGGTGAGGGCTTTTTTGGGGAAATTGAGCATGCCGAAGAACAAGGCTAGGGTTAGCAATAACATGGCCAATTGTAGCATCGCATCTGTCCCCATGTCTCTCTCTCTCTCTCTGTGTGCGAGAGTAAAGGGTGGGGTTTACACAGAGAGAGGGGGTTGTTTGACGAAGAAGACGATTTCGGGCTGTGGACGATGATGGCTTAACCAAAGGCCCAAACTAAAGACAGTATTTATCCAATCAATGATATGGGGTTTTGACTTCCCTAGCATTTTTATTTTCTGATTATTTTTACTTTTATTTTTAAAACGAATTTTCAAAGGATTCTAGATAAGCTCACTACATTACATGAATTATTATTATAATCTTGTAACTTATTTTTAGTAATCTAGTTGGTTTATAATATAGTAGGGGTTGTTCATCAGTCGGTTTAGTTTGATTTGACATTAAATTTAAAATTAATCCAATTATGACTGGTTTTGAATTTTGATTCGGAACCAATTATGCACTACAATTTATCATACATATTTTAGTAAATCTCATTTCTTACATAATATATATTTAACACACCTAATTATATTATTGGAGCATACAATCACTCTCTATACTAACAAATACTTAGCAAATATCATTAAATTTCACTTTTCATACATTTTGTCATGTAATGTACTTTGGAGATGCTATTGAAGACGCACTTTGTCATTTTGTCATATAATACATTAAGTTTGTCACTTTTCATACATTAAGTTTTACTTTGTCACTTTTTATACACTTTGTCATTTTGTCATATAATACATTTTGTCAAATATTACACACCCAATTATATTTTTTTAATCATTCTATTAGAGATGCTCTAAGACGCCACGAAACCAATCAACCTTCTTCTAAGCTGAATTTGTTTTCTTAAGCAGTGAAAATTCATATTGCATAGAGAAATATTGTTTATTTTACCTGATTTATTTCATCTATTTATATCACATTTTATTTTACATGTATAAATGTAATAAATATTATATATATTGATAATATTAAAAAAAAATCTCCACTCGCAAAACCACCATTGATTGCTTATACGTCATTTTGTTAGTATCAGTCACCCTTGTCATATGCATTTTATTGATATTATACATTTTTGGTTTACTAGAATGAAAAAAAATATTTAATAGATAATAGAATCATTATTTATCATTGTGGAAAAAAAAAAAAAAAGTCATTTCATAGGAAAAATTAAGGAATGATAGTTTAATTTCATTCAATTTCATTTCAGTTAACGAGATCTACATTAGAATGATCAGCCATTGATAAAAGGGGAAGGAAATGAGAACCTAGAATTGGAAACAAAGATGAAGTAAATGGAAGATGAATAAGAGTGATAGTTTAACATTCAGATACTAAAGTAATTACAACAGATCATGATGGTTTATTAGTTAGACTGAACAAACTGGATTCAGTGGAAGTTCATAAGTTGTGAAGTTTCACCTGTTTTCAATGCCAAAAACAGTTCCATTATTCCATAGTTGACAAAGCTCATATTGCTCTGTAAAGGAGTTATGTCAAGTGCTATGTTAAAATATGGTGTCTTGAATTTAGAAAGGAAAATGACTTTTAATTGCAACAACAACAACATGACTTCATGATACCAAGTATGGATTCTTTGTAACTTGTATGAATTGCCATACTTTTACAGCCATAAAGAGTGGTGTTCCATTTCTGAGTTGTGTGTTCATATCATACTTCACATTTTCTACATATGGATTAATAAAGCAAACATTTGGTATAAATAAATAAAAAATTCAAAAATATTTATATATTTGGAATAAATACAGAAACCCAACTTTGGATGCTTGATTGTTACAAAAATATATATAGTTGTTGGCCATCAGAAAACATTCCTCACTCTTGGAAGAAACCATAATTTGTGCCAACAGACAGCAAAAAGGTGAATAAACTAAACTACTAAGCAGCCATATTATTATTTTCTTCCAAAACAAGTTGCATATGGCGATTGAGGTCTTTGAGGTAACATGTAGAAGTGTAGTTTTCCAAATCACATGCATCCAAAATGATAGCTCTCCCTCCTATTGACTTCTGTTTCACCTCTATTTGTCCCCCCTCTCCTCTCAACAGCTGCACTACCTGCATTTTCCCAGAAAAATTTATAATCTCGTGCCTTAATTTTTGTAAAAAACTTTACCAGAATAATGTGTAAATCGATAGGCTATAAAACAATTAAACTATTTAAGGACTTGTGTTTGGCTCGTTATATTTAAAACAAGTTAAGCTTGTTATGATTGAACACATTTTGTTTGTGTGTAGAAGATTACTCGTACATTAGATTAGAAAAAAAGAAGTAAACAAATAGGGGAATAATAATATTTCATTACCCGGGTCATGTTTGGGCGCATGTCAGGTAAGTGATGAAGGCATGCCAATGCTGTTGACATAACACGTTTCATTTCACCAGAGTCATATGCATCTCCCAAGCTAGGATCTGCTATGTCCTTCACATTGCTATTTTCCAACAATGGTTTTGCCTATACATATATAAAATACCCAAGTTTTTATCAATACATGATTCATGATCTTGGAAGGGTTTGTTAACATAGATGTCATGTTAGATTTGCAGATATATTATAGGACAAGTTATCCTATGAAGATATTATACTTAATTTAGAAATCAAACATGGTAAAGGTCATATTAAATTGCAAAATCTATTGGTTGAAACAAATTTATTCACCTACCTAAAGAATCAACATATTTAGACATCAAAAAGCATTCCTCTGGATCAACAAAGAAAGGAGGACAAATAACAAATGTATTTCAAGATAAGACACAAATATTTGAACGGTTATTTTTGAAAGTTTTGTTTGGATTAAGCCCTATAGCTAACATGTAAACAATAATTATCTTCAAAAGATTTCTGATGAATTTTGTAGCAGGACTTATTAGTATTATAGTAAAAATTTGAAGAGTTTGATGACTAAATCATACCCACATCACTAGGCTTTGTCGATATGAATCAACTGCATGATGACCAGTTATAATTTCCAATAACAGCACCCCAAATGCAAATATATCAGTCTTCTCATCCACAATTCCATGCATGAAATATTCTGGAGCCATGTATCTGAATCGTTTAAAATCACAATACATAATAAGCTCACATGTTTACATGAAGTAAGAAAATAATAGTAATGTCACGTGCGCACACAAAAAAAAATAAAAATAAAGAAGTGCAATTTTCTTTTCATATGGCATTAGCGATGAAAAAATCATGGAGGCTGCTCTTTTGCCTTACCCGAAAGTCCCCTCGATGGGATGGACAATATGGTGAAGCCATTTTTCAGGGAGCCATTTTGCTAGCCCAAAATCAGATATCTAGCATACCATTAATGGTATCAGAAAGTTAAATTAATTAATCAGATTTTGATTTCTAATTATTTTCCCAAAAAACCAAAAACCAAATGGAAAACGAAAAACCTGAGGTTCATAGTCTTCAGCGAGTAATATGTTTGAGGCTGTGATATCCCTGTGGATTATGCGCCTCGGGCATTCACAGTGGAGATACTGCAGTCCTTCAGCTACCCCAAGAGCCACTTTAAACCTTATCTTCCATGCTAGACTCTCATTTGCACCTGAAATGCTGAATCTCTCTTGTTCAGTCAAATTAAATAACTAATTGATACAACTATTCAGATCTAGTGTTTTTTTTAGTTCATTTACTATGGCTTTAAATTTTTTGAAACAATTGATGATTTAATATAGTATCATATCTTTGGTTTCAGGAGGTCTTCATTCAAGTCTCATTATCACTCCCATTATCATGTCATTGTGTGCTGAGTCCGTTCTCTCTCTGTGTGAGGTAAGGTCGCACGTAAGGGGAGTATTAGATATACGTTGTTAAACTCTTTAATTTATTTATTTATTAATATTTTAGGATAATTTGTGATCTAACAAGGGTGCTAGTGTCCAAATTTTAGAATTGATGTCTTGATGGTCTGCTGCACTCATATTTGGTTTGAGCCAAACCATCAAGACTGTTTGTGTCTCTGCAATTGCAGTGTAAACATGTGATACAGGGCAAAGAAGAGAATGAAAATAAGGGGATGGATAGAGCACCATGAAGCAGAGAAGCAAGGCTTCCATGGGGAGAAAATTGGACGACGAGGTGCAAGCCACCGTCAGCACTGAACCCAATCAATTTAGCAGCATTTGGGTGGTTGATATGAGCTATAATCCCAAGCTCAGTTAAGTAAGAACTGACTCTGTCCTCCTCCTTTTGTTCTGTGTTTTTTGTTATTCTCTTCACCGCCACAACTTGACCATCCGGTAAGCACCCTTTATAAACTTCCGCATGACCCCCTTTCCCAATCAGCTTCTCTGTCGAAATTCAATACACAAACACAAACACGACTTAGTGAAACAGCCTAGAAATGCTGCAACTGCGAAGTTGGTTGATGTGGATTGTGAATGTAGTTAAAAGTCAATATCTAACCAGAAGGATAGGCTAACAATTATGCAGCAACAATCCGTTAGCTACAACGAGCATGGACTTTTTTTAAAATCACATTTACTCAACTAAAGCCAGCCTGATTTGGATGTTGATTTAAATCACTGAAAACCGATGTTCGAGAAACTCAATAATAATTTCAAAGAACCAGTTGGGGATTATGTTGGTTAAGTTCAAAATGCGTGAGATGAACATGGATGAAACATTTCATCATCCTTGACTTGGGCATAGATTCATTTTTTTGGGAACAAATTTGGAACTTTGATTAAAATAATTACTTAAGGATGTAGATTCATTGCTGCGTAAAAAATTTAGGCCAAATAGTATAAAACACTTGTGAACCATGTTTGTTGTTTATTTTTTTTTTATTGGTATTATTATTTATTTATTTTGTGTTAACTCGTACAAGAGAATTTACAAATATTATGAGATTTATATCAAACTAAACATTTAGGCCATGTTTATTTGAGTGGACATGAGTTTGGGATTGGACTAATAGTCCAATAAAATTATTAATCCGATGTTTGGTTGAACAATTGAAGTACGGACTAACAATCCATCCGGATATGGTATTCCACATATTATGGACTATTCAATCCCACAGAAGAGGGTGAGATATAAATTGGAGGAGTAAGCCAAAGTCTAGATTATTAGTCCCTTTATAATTCTAATTCAATCCAAACATAGGATATGACACATAATTCAAAGGAGTTTGTAATCTTAAGACTATTAGTAATGGGAATGTTAATCTAACTTAATCTAGTCCACCCAAAACATGGCCTTAACGATATATGAAAGTCTAACAAAAAGAAAGAAAGAACTCAAACAAACAAAAAAGAAAAAGACTCACATAATTAGAAACAACACAACTTATAAATTTTTAGTGAGATGCATGAACTATTAGCCAACGAACATCTTCATACTACCGAGAACGCTCTACCCAATCTAAACCAAGTTCCAGTGGTCCCAATCTCCCTATCCCAATGTTCTGCAATTCACATTATCAATAGTTGAGAGATTAATTGTATGATATAGAAGTAATTTGCAAAAGAAACATGAGACATTGACTTTTCCAACAGAACAGGTCAAAGTGTGAGGTCAACAATCACTTTCCTAACCTGTCCCTCCAATTTTCTTTCTCAATCAAAAGGTTTTGTCTTTTATCCCAAGCCCAGGCGGCTTTGAATGATTGTTGTTGATTGATATTCAAAAACAAAACGAAAAGGTGGACCATGACATTAATCAATCATACAACTAAATTGCATTTAAACCCTGTTTGGTGCAAATGAATATATATAGATAAACTAAAGTAATATCATCCACAAAACTATGTACGAAGGAAAAAAGTGAAAGAAATACAGATGTAGCTTTCGATTTAATCTAGGCAAGTAGCAGTCAATTTAATGCATTCATCTTCAACAAAACATCTCTCTGTCACAGTTGAACATATCTTGATTTTTTATTAGGGTTTGAATATTTTTTTTTTGAACTAGAGGTTTGGATTTTTGTTGTAATCCAATTTTTTTTTACGTGAGGGACTTATGGGTCTTTACTCAAATGTTCTGTCAAAAACAGGGGTGCGCAAGAACTCAAATGTTCTCTCCCTGAACCATTAAAAACAGATTACTCTGAACAATAATGATAAAAACAAAGAAAGAAAGAAAATAAAATAGGTTACCAGAGTTGAAATTGTCGGTTGCAGCGACAAGCTCGGTCCGACTGAAGCTCCTCCATGATGGTTTGGGCACCACCATATCACCGCAATCGATATCATCATCAGCACTCTGATTCCTCCCCAATTTCTTTATCAAGTTCTTCTTCGAAATATCGTACCCAGACAACAATGGAATGGTGGTGAACCGTCTCACCGATTTCATCTTTATGGTGTCCATGAAACTTTTCCAGTGCAAACCACCCTGACTCTCCCCGAACAGAGCTCTGTGAACCACCGATCTCTCCGACCCCGACGATTCACAACTACTGATACTGTTGTTATCGGAGTCTGACGAATCCAAAACAGGGACCTCCAATACACCTCTCGGCGATGACAATTCATTGTCTCCATCGGCCTCTTTTTCTATTTCATCAACCGACTCTGTTTTTGGGCTCTCTTCGATTTCTACAACTATTTCATCACATTACCATCAAAATTGAGAGCAATTCAATCAGATCAAAACATACAAAAACAGAGACATTAATTGAATTGAATATTTTTGAATAATGAATGAATAGAATAGCATGTGAATATAGTGTTACCTTCCACAGACATTATTGTTTTGGTGCTTTGTTGGGTTTCTCTCAAATTGTTGCAGCGTTTTTGAATTTGATACTTGGGATTGGGAGAACTGTAATAATTTGAATAGAATATATCTACATAAATTAGGTGTTCATCCCTTTTCTTCTCTTCTTCATGTGGGTAGAGAGAGAGAGAGAGAGAGAGAGAGAGAGAGAGAGAGAGAGAGAGAGAGAGAGAAGACACAGAATGAGAGAATTAAAAATGGTAATATGTTTCAGAGTTGGTTATTCCTTTGATAGAGGAGTGAAGGAGATAACCGGTTTTGTGGTGATTGGTGTATATGCTATATTTATACACATGGTGATATTGATGTATCCATTCTATTATTTTATTGAGGTTAATTTCATTAGGATAAAATACATTTATAATTACTAAAATATGTGAAATACATTCATTATTTCATTAGGGTAAAATTCATTTATTATTAAATTTTTTTAATTTGAATCAGTTTGGTCGAACTTGAAATAATTGTATAAACAATTTATAGAATGATAATGAAATACACATGTGACCTTAATATATGTGTTTTGTGTGACTTGAGAAACACTAGGGCATGCACCATATGCACCTTATACCTAAAAAGAAAAAATGACATAATTTCAAATTTTTAAGTCATAACCAAAAATAGGAAAAAAAAAATGTCATAACTAAAAATAACATAAGGTATAATTGAAGAACGCATGCGTCATAACTAAAATAATATCATAATTAAAAAAAAAAATAGTCATAACTAAATAAGAAAATGACATAATTAAGCGTGCATATATTACACAATTTTTAAAAGAGTGTATATTAGAATTTCCTGTGTGACTTTCGTTCCTAAAGTTTTTGATTTTGTCAATTTGATTGGGAAACATTGAAAACAAAGATAACCTTAAACTATCAAGGAATAAAATTGACAAAATTAAAAAACGAAATTGAGAATTTAGGGATAAAATAGAAAAAATAAAGATAGTTGAGGGAATAAAAGTGAAATTAACCCTATTTATTATTGTTATTATTTTTCAACACTAATGTTATTAAGTTAATAAAGTTAAAAGGGCTGTTCAAATAAATAAATAAATAAATAAATAAATAAAGTTAGAAGGGCGATGCTGCTCAATTGACTCGAATCATATCTCATTTAACTAGCGTATAAGGCATCGTTTGGGAACAGATTAATTTAGTAACTTTTTGGTTATTTGGCTAAAATATTAGTTAAAAAAATTTAGTATATTTGGGATGATTTTTTGACTTTTTACGAAAAGATGTGTAAAAAGTAGAGAGAAAAGAGAATATTTGACTTTTTAATATAAGTTGTTGACTTTTTAATTTTTTTAGTGACTTTTTGGCTAAAAAAGTCACTTGCCAAACAAGGCCTAAGTCTCTTGTCATAATCACTTTGGCTATAGTCTGGTTGTTACGTATTCTATTATATAAAATACACAATTTAAATTAATTTTGAAGCTTTATCATGTTTTTTTTTTCTTTTATTTTTCTTCAAGAATACTTCTTATAGTTTCAAATTTAATTCATCATTTTCATAAGGGAATTGCTATATATCATATTTTTTTTTTCACTAGATCTTTCACTTCCAAGCTTCGCATGAAATATGTTAAGTTTTAAATATATAAGTTCTATGTATACATATGATTTTTAAGATTTTTTTAAAGATACAAATACACATAAAAAGTGACATAAAGACTTGATATAAATTCAATAATAAATAACATTTCTATTTTCATTAACTAAATCACACACAATATATATATATTATATAATTAGGACCACATTTGTACTTAATGCTAATTAGCCTATGTTTGGGAAGTGAGTTTTGTGATTTTTTTGGCTAAAATAATCACAAAAAATAAAATAGACTTTTTAATCTAATAAGATAAAATATCACATTTAATTCATAATCATTACATTCTTTCTTTTACAAAAAAAATCAAAAAAACTAAAAACTCTTTCCAAATCAAATTTTTTAACTCTAAATTAAAATAATCAAAAAAATTAAAAAGCTAAAAAACCAACTCACTTCCTAAACCACGCCTTATTATATTTACAAACACCTTATTGGATAGAAGTATGTTTGGGCTGCCATCAGCTGATGCAATCTCCGCCGTCCTTTTTTAACTTGTTGGCGCAACAACTTTTAAAGTGGGGTTCACTCAAAATAAATAAATAAATAAATAACTTTTAAAGTGGGGCAGGCGAGGGTAAATAACCAACCCAACTAACTTATGTGAATTTGGTTCTTCAAGTGGGCATTTGTAGTACTCAAAAGTTGATTATATATATATATATAAGGATTTTGAAATGTTATTTAAAAGGACAGTGACTTCGGTCCAGTCTAAGATCAGATTGGACCGTCACGGGCCTATCACGAGTCCCGTTTTGATAATTCGAACTGTTCAATGTGTAGAACTCGTCGAGTACTATATGCTTGTAAAAAATCACGTTGATCGGATATCGATAGCTATGTGAACAAAACAGTTTTTTATCAATCGTTAATTTTTTCACCGTCTATTTTTTTTAATACAAAACTGATTTGATCACATAACTATTGATATCCGATCAACGTGATTTTTTCTAGGCATGTAGTATTCGACGAGTTCTACACATTGAACGATTCGGATTATCAAAACGGCCCCAAAAAATGGGCCCCAAGGGCCGAATTGGACGGGTCCAGTCTTGATCTTAACTTGAGACAAGCTGGACCCATTTAAAAAATTGATGAACTCAAGGACATAAAAAATAATACAATTATGAATTTTTTCAGACTAAATTTATCTTTGTTTTTATGTACTAAATTCTTTTTCTAACTAAATGATGTTTGTAACTGTAGGAATTTCACCCTCTTATAAAAATTTACACAATAAATATGATGTGTATATATGACTCATTATATATACATTAGATTTAAATTGTCGATTTTTCTAACTCCCTCATCTTTACGAAAATAAAATGGTTTTTTTTTTTTTTTTTTTGATTTTTGATTAAGTTGAAATAAACAAACAACAAAACAATAATTGTTCATGAGGATACTAGGTCCTCTCACAAAAAAAGGTTAACCATGTCTGCAACAAGTAGACTTACAATTTGGCTAGGAAGGTCTTTAAAAACTAGGAAGGGTTCTTGGCTATTCACACTCAAATTGGCTAATTTGTTGACACATTGATTTCCTTCACGCCTTATGTAGTTTAGAGAGCAGTTGCACCTATCCATGAGAAACTTGGCATCTTCTAGGAGGGCCCATTAGGGGAAATTGGATGGTGTTTCCCCTTTGAAGAGCTGAACTAGTTGTTCCGAGTCTATGTCGATGATGACTATTCCTTCATTCCCTTTTCGAAGATGATGGTGAGACCCCTATAGACTTCCCATAGCTCTGTTTCATCACTGGTCGCATTTCCAATAAATCCGTGATAGCCATGCAGCCATGATCCACGCGAATCCCTAATACTATTTGGTTGAGGGATTTAGGAAGGGATTTGGAAATGAAAAGAGAAAAGATGTGTGAATTAGGTAAAATGTAGGTACGTTTTATTTACATTTTACTTACATTTTCCCTTTCCGTTTCCAATCCATTCCCAATTCCCCCAACCAAACA
Source organism: Camellia granthamiana (assembly GCA_036172215.1). Lineage (NCBI taxonomy): Eukaryota > Viridiplantae > Streptophyta > Magnoliopsida > Ericales > Theaceae > Camellia > Camellia granthamiana. The sequence continues at coordinate 74,759,964 of CM069903.1, forward strand.
CAACGTAAAGAAGTCATTGAAGCCAGCAGGTCATGGGTTTTCCTTCAAGCAGCCATCTGTATTAAGCTTGATGTGTTAGTCCACTGGCCAAATGAAGAAACCATTATGGATTGTGGAAGAAGATAAGTAAGGTGGGCTCTCCCACTCTTCCACTCCACCAACCCCACTAGCTAGTGGAAGGGGTAGGTGGTGGCCAATCAAAGCCTCCCTCATTTGTGTATAAATGAGGTAAGGAGGAAGAGCTAGTAAGAGATTGCAGTGTGTAATCTGAGAGAGATTGTGAGAAAAAAAACATAGAGTGTATGTGTAAGTGAGAGTGCTATAGTGAGTGAGTGAGGTGTGAGTGGTGTAAACTCCCTCCGGGAAATTCTATAGTGGATAGCTCTCCGTGGACGTAAGCAATTGCCGAATCATGTAAATATTCTTTTGTTATTGTGTGTGATTGATTTCTGGTGTCTCACAGTCCCAACAAGTGGTATCAGAGCCAAGTCGGTTGCGTTTCGAAAAAACAGAGTGCGTTTCTTCGAAACTGCCAGAAATCAAGTTGCTCAAAATCAGATTTTGAGGATACCAGGAGCAAGGTCTCGAAGAGGAGGAGTCCAAAACTGCAAAGTAGAGCTCCAGAAGCCCTCCCACGCGCCTACACGCGCCTCTCAAAGAAGGCGCGTGAATCCCAGTTTCACCACGCGCATTCACGCGCCGTTAGTGCAGTCGGCGCATCCTTCCACTCTAGATACGCGCCTCACGCGCGTCTAAAGGAAGAAGACGAGCCACGTGTAGCTACGTCATCGATACGTGTAGCCCTGTCATTGCCACATAGGGGCCACGTCATCCTCGTTGACCATTGACCGAGCCGAGCAGGAGCCGGAGTCGAGCCAGAGCCATTCCTCGTTGACCAGCTATTGACCTAGCTACTGAGCCATTGACTACGCCATTGACCGTGCAGAACTGGAGAAATCATCTGGTGCTTCTCAGCCTCACCAGATTCTGCAGATCAGAACCGTCCAAGCTGTTTTGGCTTGATCTGAGTCATTCTGAGTCTGTTTTTGACGATCCAATAGCACTTTCGAACTATTTGGAATTTTCCAAACATATCTGTGTGGTTAGATTTTGCAAATCGTATTTCAAAAATTTTCAATTTGTATTTGGACAATCCGAAGTGTTTTTCCGGCTAATTTGACTAGTCCGAACTCAACAGTGAAGCCTGTTTTTCAGACAGAGACTATTTTCTGTATAGACAGGTGTTGATGGAGGAATCAACGTTGACTTTAGGATCTATGTTCAAGTTGACTCCTTCTAATTATGCAATTTGGAAGTCACGGATGAAAGACACTCTGTATTATAAAGACCTGTTTGGCCCTATTTTTGTAAAAGGGGTTAAACCAGAAGCAATGAAGGATGATGACTGGATAAAGATGAACCGCAAGACTATCGGTTGTATTAGACAATGGATAGACTACGGTGTGTACCATCATGTCGCCGAGGAGACAGATGCCTATTCTCTATGGACAATGTTAGACGACATGTACCGATCAAAGATCACTCAGAACAAAGCCTTGGTGATGAGAAGGCTTGTCAATTTGAAATTGAAGAATGATATGTCTGTCGTCGAGCACACCAGTGAATTCAAAAATCTGGTGAATCAGCTTGCAACCGTCAAGATGTGCTTAGACGATGAAATGCAAGCCGTTCTACTACTCAGTTCTTTACCGGATAACTGGGAGACGTTGGTGGTTTCTCTCAGTAACTCTGTACCAGAAGGAAAACTGACCATGAGCATGGTTACAGACGCCATGTACAATGAAGAGACAAGGCGAAAAGACTTGGGTGGAGATCAATCCCATGCCCTCGTCACAAAAAATAAAGGTAAAGGCAAAGGCATAGAAAGAAGCAAAAGCAGATGACGCAGCAGAAGAAGATTTCAAGACAGAGGGAAATCCAAAGAAGGTATGAGTCGACCGAAGTTCAAGTGTTACCATTGTGGCCAAGAGGGTCACATAAAGAAATATTGTTATGCCTTAAAGGGAGAACAAAAACAAGGCAATAGACAACCAAAGATTGAAGATGGGAACACTGTAGTTACTGTCTCAGAGGATATTGCATTATTCTCTGTTGAAGAAGAAGAATGTCTTCATATGTCAGACAACGACACCGATTGGGTGGTAGATACAGCAGCTTCCTACCATGTCACACCCCGGAAGGAGTTCTTCAGTACATACCAAGATGGAGATTTTGGTATAGTGAAGACGAGTAACTCCAGTTTTTCAAAGATTGTGGGAATATGTGATGTTCACATCCAAACCAAAGTTGGGTGCACGATGGTGTTGAAAGATGTCAGGCATGTTCCCGATTTATTCCTGAATCTTATCTCAGGGATAGCCTTAGATCGACAAGGCTATGAGAACTACTTCGGCAAAGGTATGTGGAAGTTGAAAAAGGGATCTCTGGTGGTAACCAGAGGACAGGAAAGTAGCACGTTGTATAAGACTCATGTGGAGGTGCATTCAGATAACCTTAATGCAACAGAAGATGAGGCATCACCAAATTTGTGGCACAAAAGGTTGGGTCACATGAGTGAGAAAGGGTTGCAGATTCTGGCAAAGAAGTCGCTTATTTCCTTTGCCAAAGATGCGAAATTGAACCCCTGTGACAACTGCTTATTTGGGAAGTAACATAGAGTCGTTTTCCACTCATCATCCAGAAGACAATTAGAGTTGTTGAGCAGAGTATACTCTGATGTATGCGGTCCCATAAAAGTGGAATCTTTGGGTGGCAGAAAATACTTCCTGACGTTTATTAATGACGCATCACGGAAGGTATGGGTTTATATCCTAAAAACCAAAGCTGAGGTGTTCCAGCATTTTCAGACATTCTATGCTATGGTGGAAAGGGAGATTGGAAAGAAGCTGAAGTGTCTCCGAACAGACAATGGAGGCGAGTACACGTTAAAGGAGTTTGAAGCCTACTGTGCTACTCGCAGCATCCGACATGAGAAGACTATTCCTGGAACCCCACAACACAATGGTGTAGCCGAAAAAATGAACCGGACCATTGTGGAGAAGGTCAGATGTATGCTCAAAATGGCAAAGCTGCCAAAGCCATTTTGGGGCGAAGCAGTTCGTGTTGCATGCTATTTGATCAATAGATCGCCATTAGCTCTACTGAATTTTGAATTTCCAGAGAAAGTATGGTCTGGAAGGGAGATTTCTTACTCTCACTTGAGAGTGTTTGGGTGCAAAACATTTGCACATGTATCCAAGGAGCACAGACAGAAGCTGGATGACAAAGCTACTCCATGCATCTTTATTGGCTATGGAGATGAAGAATTTGGATACAGATTATGGGATTCGAAAAACAAAAAGGTCATTCGAAGCTGAAATGTGGTATTTCAAGAAGGCTAGACCGTAGAAGACTTTGGGCAACCAGCCAAATCCAAAGTTAATGATGTTTTCGAAATTGTTCCCAATCCTGCACCATCACAGCATGCCATTGATGTAGAAGAGTTACCACAACGTGTAGCCAATGATGTAGAGTTACATGATGAATTTCCAAAAGAAGAAGATCCAGAAGAAGAGGGTGTGGAGTAGAGGGAGCCACAACCCGCTCTGCCAGAGACTGTTGGTCCACAATTTCGTTAAAATACCCTGCTTCTGATTATATTTTGCTTACTGATGAGGGGGAGCCAGAAAGTTTTCAAGAAGCTCAGAATCATAAGTAGAAGAGTAGCTGGCATCAAGCTATGCAAGAAGAGATCTAGTCCTTGCAGAAGAATCAGACTTATGATTTGGTAAAACTTCCCCAGGGTCGAAAACCATTGGAGAACAAATGGATGTTCAAGTTGAAGAAACATGGTAGCGGAAAGCTAGTCAAGTATAAGGCTCGATTGGTTGTCAAAGGTTTCAGGTAGAAGAAAGGTATTAATTTTGATGAAATCTTCTCGCCAGTTGTGAAAATGACATCCACTTGAGTAGTTTTGGACTAGCGGCCAGTTTGAATTTGAAACTTGAACAGATAGATGTAAAGACGACATTTCTCCATGGAGATCTGAAGGAAGAAATTTACATGGAGCAGCCAGAAGGTTTTGAAGTAAAAGGGAAAGAAAACTAAGTCTGCAGATTGAAGAAGAGTCTTTACGACCTCAAACAAGCGTCGAAACAGTGGTATGAGAAGTTTGTGTCATGACCCGAACTTGCCCCTATGAATTAGGGTCATAATCGGCCAGTAATCAAGGGATTACTTGCGGCCTCAAACCAAATAAAACATATTATATCAGAGTTAAGGGACCTAAAAGGAAACAAACTTATGAATTGTCCATAGAGCTGTGCTTACATGGCTTAACCAAACATTCTTATATACTCATAATAACTCATACCATAAGCATATTCACAAAAAGTATGTCATACATACATCCAGGATTATTCAACCAGTGTTAACAAAAATTCAGATTATATACACGGTCGGCCAAGGTTGTACTACATGACTACAAAAAGCCTTCAAGAGTAATAAAACAAAAGCAAAGCCTCTGCATGAGGCGACCTTGGATGATCTCACAAAACTTGGTTTCTCAACGCTCACTGGGACTGTGGTTGGACATCCCGCTGCTCACCTACATACATATAAATATAGAGTGAGCTGATACCCAGTGAATACTACCAGAGTAAAGAGGTTAATGAATGAGATTCGTTCATGACTAAGTCATACGTATAATTTAAACATTGGAACTACTAGTTCCACTTGTATCAAATGCATAGACAGTAACGTACGGAACGACCTCGGGTCCAACATATCATATCCATGTACAAAACGACCTCAGGTCCATGTCATATCTAAGTACGAAGCGACCTTAGGTCCATTACACTAAAAACAACCTTGGGTCCACCTGTACAAAACGACCTCGGGTCCAATACTCATTCATAGACCAACTTCAGGTCTAATGGATCCATGTGCCAAGGACCACCGGTCCTCCTTATCACATTACAAAACGACCTCGGGTCCGACATTCTCATATTCATAGTGATGCGCCTTTAATCATGGTCGCATCTGTATTCACACTTAAAACGACCTTGGGTCCAATCAGTTCTTTATCCAAAATGGCCTTTGGTCCATTTATCAATTATGCAAAACGGCCTTCGGCCCAATCTACATCTTTGTGAAATATACTGAACGGCCGTAGGCCCATTTTCCATTTTCACAACATTCATTTTACAGGTACGAACGGATAGAATACTCATTCATAGTACAATTTCACAAATTTAGAAATTACCACTTTGGCAACATTTAGGAAGTAATGCGTATACAAAAATATCTTTACTAATATATTACTCACAGTGATCCGGTGCTTGATTTGCCTTTACACTCGACCCTACATAATTTATAACACAATGGGTCATAAGTTATTCAATCCGTTCTTAACTTACTATTTCTCTTAGGCTTCTTTCGTATCCTTTTAACTCATTTATAATGTTCAATGCATGCCCAAGAGTGCTTAGAAATGAAAGAGAGCGGAAAACAAAACTTAAGTCAACTTTACAAAATTTCTGAAACAGGGCTCCCCGCTCGAGCGCGGTTTCCGCCGCTTGAGCGGACCCCTTTTGTCCACAAAAGTACTGATTGCCTCATATTCACGCTCGAACGCTAATTCGGACGTTTGAGCTGAGGGTCAAACATATGGCTCAGACGCTCGAGCGTGACTAACTCCCGCTCGAGCGGATATCAATGTCTGCAAAACTGCTGGGAACTAGCATTTCACGCTCGAGTTGCCATTACCCCCGCTCAAGCGAACATGCCAGATTTTGGAATTTCCAGCAAGCTGCTTGAGCTTCAAACTTGCATTCAAACTAATGTAACCTACATATTATGACTCATACTTCACATGCAAATCTTTTAACATGACACAAATGCTAAATTACAACATTATGAAGCTCAATTCCCATGAATCAATTACATGCACATACAATTCATGTCAAATTCATCTTCAAAATATGTGGTTGAGTCCCATAGCCTCATTTTCTTGGATGCATGTCTTAATGACCTCCAATTCAACTTATTTAGCATGTCTTATACACAAACATGAAGACCCATAATAAATTGTCACTTGCATGCACACATTGATCTCAATTTCATCATGTTCATCATGCTTTACATTCAAATATGCATCTACAAGGAAATTTCTTACATGCATGTGCATCTTAGCTTCAAACTCACTCAATTCAACACAATTCCTCATTCTTGATTCCAATATAACTTGAATTCACAATATTACAAACTTAACTCATAAATCTTTGCTCAATCACTCACCTATGAGCTTCAAGTCTCCCAAATTATAGCTAATTCTTGAGTTAATCTTCAAGATTCCCAAGCTTCTTAATCAATCCTCTATCTTGAGCTCCCTCTCTCTCTAAATTCGACACTCTCACACTCTCTCTAAGGTGTGATTTCAGCCAAAATAAGGTCACAGAGAGGAATTGAGTATATATAAGCCTATTTATAGGCTTGGCTAATCCAATTAATTAAGGCTAAGTAATTGAGCTTAATTAATCGTTTTGAATCTAATTATTTTGATCCAAATCAATTTCTAATTAAATTTCACCATAGGCTCTAAAAATTATGCCAATCACGATGGCGTAGTCAATTTCGGTTTTTGTGGCCGATAAGGCCTTTGATTTAAATTCTAAAGTAGAAAATCAAACAGATTTTTCCTACGGTGAACAGATAGAAATTCAAAACTATATATATTCATATAAATGACACTCAAAATCGTATTAAACACATAATCACAAGCATAATTAAGATTAATTAGCATAATGCGAAACAGGGTTATCACAGTTTGACTCATTCATGGTGGGTCATGAGTACAAGAGAACTGCTGCAGATCAGTGTGTCTATGTCAGGAAATTTTCCAATGGAAACTTCATCATACTTCTGCTCTATGTTGATGACATGATGATTGTTGGACAGGATGCCACAGCAATCAGATCACTGACGAAGGAGTTATCACAGTCCTTTGACATGAAGGACCTAGGCCCTGCATAGCAAATGTTGGGCATGCAAATTGTGTGTGACAAGAAAGCCAAGAAATTATGGCTGTCACAGGAGAAGTACGTTGAACAGGTGATTGCGAAGTTCAACATGAAAGATTCTAAGCCAGTCAATACTCCGCTGGCTAATCATTTTAAGCTGAGCAAGAGTTCTTGTCCCTCCTCTACTAAAGAAAAAGAAGAGATGGAGGCTATTCCCTATTCATCCGCTGTAGGGAGTTTGATGTATGCAATGGTGTCTACTCGACCAGATATTGCTCATGTTGTTGGAGTAGTAAGCAGATTCCTTTCCAATCCAGGAAAAGAGCATTGGGAAGCAGTCAAGTGGATTCTGAGGTACCTTAAGGGTACGACAAAAATGTGTTTGTGCTTTAGAGATGCTAAACCAGTTTTGGAAGGCTATACGGATTCAGATATGGTGGGAGATCTTGATGGTAGAAAATCTACATCAGGATTTCTGTTCACTTTCGCAGGGGGAGCTGTGTCTTGGAAGTCCAAGTTGCAGAAGTGTGCTGATTTATCCACAATCGAGGCAGAGTATATTGCCGTAGTGGAAGCTTGGAAAGAGATGTTATGGTTGAAGCGGTTTCTCCAAGAGTTGGGATTAAATCAAGAGAAGTTCACAGTACATTGTGATAGCCAAAGTGCCATCGATCTGAGCAAGAGTTCGATGTACCATTCTCGCACAAAGCACATTGATGTTCGGTATCATTGGATACACGAAGTGATGGAAAAGCAGTTATTGGAACTGATCAAGATCCATATAGATAAGAATCCAGCTGACATACTTACAAAGGCGGTCTCGAGAGACACACTCGAAATGTGCAGAGACATTGCCGGGATGGACTTCAAGTGAGAAGTCAGTTATCCATATGGGCGTGGAGGGGGAGAATTGTTAGTCCATTGCCCAAATGGAGAAACCACTATGGATGGTGGAAGAAGATAGGTAAGGTGGGCTCTCCCACTCTTCCACTCCACCAACCTCACTAGCTAGTGGAATGGGTAGGTGGTGGCCAATCAAAGCCTCCTTCATTTGTGTATAAATGAGGTGAGGAGGAAGAGCTAGTTAGAGATATAGATTGCAGTGTGTAATCTGAGAGAGATTGTGAGAAAAAAAAACACAGAGTGTATGTGTAAGTGAAAGTACTATAGTGAGTGAGTGAGGTGTGAGTGGTGTAAACTCCCTCCGGGAAATTTTATAGTGGATAGCTCTCCGTGGACGTAGACAATTGCCGAACCACGTAAATATTCTTGTGTTATTGTGTGTGATTTATTTCTAGTGTCTCACAGTCCCAACATGATGCCACCTGAAGGAGGACAACACAATGTAATTAGAAGATTTCAAGTTCCAGTAAAGTGATCACATTGAAAAGCATCATAAATCTCTTGAGTTAGGTGTTGTATTCTTGAAGTTGCTTCTGCAGTGGAGCACTCGTCTTGCCGAAAGATCACATTGTTTATGTCTTTTCAAATTTTCCAAAGAGTAACCGTGAACATTGTGCATCAGGGGATGTTATTCTGCTCTTGTTTTTCTTTATTCTGAAAATTAGATAACAGCCACTGTTCCATAGACAGATTTGAACGGGCTCTTTATATGACATTGTTTGGTATGATCTATAATTTTTTGATTTTAAAAAAATTGTAATGAAGTGTTCGATATAATTTTTATTTATGAGATAAATTAACTTAAATGAGTTGAATAAAAGTAAATTTTTAAAAAATTGAGTGAGTTATACTTTTAGTTTTCTTTTATCTTTTAATTATTACCTTTTAATTTGTAAGAAATTGTACTAAACGAGTCCATTGATAGCATGTGAGAGATGAGAAAATCTAATAAAATGCTCCTAGTGATATATAATTGTTTTTGGAGAAAAAATATAAAATTTTATGTCCAACACTGTTGACATTAAAAAGGAATGGATAGTAAAATTACACAAAATTACTCAAGCCCAATAACAATTGAATATAATTTTTTTTAAATTTGAATTTATATGAAGTAAATAAGCTTCAAAAGTGCATCCAATAATAAAGTGTATGCGATTATTTATTTAGTAAATTTTTAATTTTTTACGAAAAGATATATAGAAAAATAGAGATGTGTTATGACAATTTATAACAAATAAATTGCTTATTTATAGATTGTTGCAAAATCATCCACATAAGACCTTGTTATTAGACGAAAAATGATAAGATTTAAATTTTTGATCCATTTGATATATATATATTAATTTTTAATTTTTTTAGTGGGCTTAACACCAGTTATTGGTCCGCACACATATGATTGTGATTATTTCTTTGTAAGAAAAATGAGAAATTTATCGGTAAGTCCTATATATAAAGTTTTAAACCCATCTAACTCCAAAATAAAATATTTGTACCAATTAGTCATACACATTTTTTAATTGTTATCAAAAAATCCTTTTCTTTTTTTAATTTTTTTTATACAGATGCTGCTACATTCCATTACTGTCGGATTTCCGTCAGACGGTTACCAGAGACTTGCCAGAATGTTTAACATCATTGGGAAGTCGCCGAAGTATCGCCGAATGTTCGCCGGAGTGTTTTGAACGTTACTGGTAGTTGCCGGAATGTCCAGAACGTTCACTGTACATTAAAAATATCGTTGGAAACTCACTGGAATGTTTAGAATATTGCCGGAAAAATAAAGAATAAATGGAGAAATAAAAAAAAAAAACATAGCAAAATGTGTTAAATATTGATAAACTAGAAGGGAAAAAAAATAAAAACATAACAACAACAAACAACAACAATAAGAAAAAAAAAAAATGTTATTTTTTAGTTTTTGTAGGATTTAAGCAAATAATCTCTAATATTGATTAAACTGAAAAACAAGTTTTGAAATTATAAAATATTACAGTTTCAAAACAAAAATCTATTAAGCATTTATCCTTATTAATCAAACTGAAAAACATGTTATCAAACTGTAAAATTTTGTGGTTTTAAAATACGATTCATTTTAAAACCAAAAAAAAAAAAAAAAAAATTGAAATTGTAAAATTTTAAAATTTTCATCTCCTGTAATTAAAACTCGAAAATAACATGTTCATAATTTAAAAATTTTCTCCCTTAAAATAGGAAAAGTGACGTGTGTAGCAGAGAAAATATAAAAAAATTGAGAGATCGAAAGAGAGACAGATATAGAGAGAGAATTGTACTCCAGTAACTATTTTTGGTTTAGATTTAGCCAGATATAATGTAGATCTATTTAGATCTGATGAAGATCTGAATATATCTACATTAGATTTGAGTAGATCTATTCATCTTTTTCGCCGTTGGTGAAAGCGAAGTAAGGAGTCAGTGGTTGCCGATAAACCCCAATCGATGGTGGTCATCGATCGTTGGTGACTATATATCAAAAAGAGAAAGAGAAGAAGTAAGATGTGATTGTCGGTCGCCGATCGCCGAAAATCAAGAAGAGAAAGAGACAAAGAAGAACGGAAGCAAATAAGAAGAAAAACGCTATAGGATTTTTGAGTATAAACAAAAAGTTATGAGACTAAATAGGTTACACGTCTCTCAAATAAGACTTGTCAATAATTTCCCCCCCCCCCCTCCCAAAAAAAAAAAAAAAGAGTAGAATTCAAGAAACCTTGCAAATTGAAATTTGTCAAAAGTTTGAGCATTAAGGGGCATTTATTTTATGGGATTAAGACATGAGATTGAATTTCATATTCAATAGATATACTAGTTGATCATTTAGACTATGTATCTTAGAACTAACACTTTATTGTATTGCAATCCTCCTTTTTCTTGATTTGAAATATATAAATATATATATATTTTTTCAACTGATGGGAGAATAAATACAAATATGAGAGATATTACATAAAATAGACCACTAGTTTAATAATAACTAAAAAGTCAAGAATGATCAGGCCCAAGCCCAACTTAAACCTAACAACTATTGATTACATACAACCCTAATAATGGGGGATAAAAAAAGAATAAAGGTTGGGACCCCCTTTGGGGGTCACCTCCTTTACCCCCCTTTGCCACGTGGCAAGAGGTAATTGGAGGAGCAGGAAAAAAAAGAAAAAGAAAAAGAAAAGGTGACCAATGAAAGAGAGAGGGGGTCCAAAGGGGGTCCTAAAAAGGGGAGATGAATCATTGTTGATAAAAAAATACCACCGCAAAGAGTTTCAAATTTTACTTGGTAGAATCCAAAATCTTACACAAAGAGTGGTACAAACAAGTACTATACCAAAAACCCTGATTGAGATAAATAATATCACTCACCTAAATTTTTAGAATATGTATATATATATATTGGCTAATAAGTAGAGTCAATTACATTTACTTGAACATTTAAATTGAACAATTACATTAAACTGGATAATTAATGTCCAACAATATATATCTACAAATCTACCACAAAGAATGGTCCATAATTGGTAGGTAATACAATCTATGTAAATAATCAACATTTATTTTTGGCAAGAATTGACCCTTTCAGCTCATTTTAAGTGAACAATTCCCTAATACTATCCTAATTTCAATTTTTATCTAAGTATTTTCACAAATCATTATAATTTTAAATAACCATCGAAGCAAGCATTTTGTTAAATTCTAGATTATTTTGAAATATTTTTACAGTGCGAACAAGGTTTTGTTGTAGTAATAATCTATCTTATCATGTATCATTATCATCTTTTCAACATGAAGTTTAATGTCATATATAAAAATAAGATTAGAAACAAAATTACCCCCCAAGTACATGGCGTGAGTTTACTTTATTCTAACCCAATTTTGATACTTTTTTAGAAAAAATATTATTATTTTTTTAATTTTTTAATTTTGTCAATACTGTTAAGATGATGATGATTGAATATTTCAATTTTTATTTTTTTTCTTTCTAAAATTGTTAAGATGATGATAAATATTTCAATTAAAACTATTAAGTTTTATTATAATTTATTTAAAATATTTAATTTTTTTAAAAATTTTTGTTTGAAAGTATCTTGTGTAATATATAATAATACAAACTACTATTTGGTGAGGTTCACCATTAGTTGTCCAACTAGTAGTTGTACTTTGAAAAGTTAGGGAGTGGTAAAATTTTGCAGGTTTTCTGCATAAAAAGCTCAAATTATTTTTTTAAAGTTGAGTTTGGGATGCTTTTTTTTATAAAAAAAAACTAACTCTTTTTAAGTTGCAAATAAAATTTTCTAAACAGCCTAAAAAATCACATTTAAAGAAAATTCAATATTATGTGATAATTTTAGTGATCACATGATTTTGTATATGAAGATTTGATAGTTAGAATACTTTTAAAAATGTTCTAAAAACTGTTGTGAGGAATCAAAAAGTTAGGGTTCTTCAAATCAAATTGAATTTTCTTAGTGTATGGTCAAAACTCTACAAAAAGGCAAGTCTTGAATTTAAAAAAAAAAAGAAAAAAAAGAAGAAGAAAATTTAACTGACAATATATGCCTAAATACTTTTTTACAACACCAAAACTCAAACTACACAAAAAAAATTGCCAAACGTTAATTGAAATTTAAAACCAGAAGAAAATGAAAAGAAAAACTGATTATTGCAGACTTGCAATTCATGCTTCACCCCCCCCCCCCCCTTCTTATGGAGATCTCTATTTCCTATTAATGCCAGTTAAAAAGCAAAATCAATAATTTTTTAAAATAAAAAATAATTAAGGGAGATGTTAAAAATTTCATAACGATGTGATAATTTAACGAGTATTGACTTTGCAATTTAATAATCTATTGCATTCTCATGTATTGAAATGAAATTTTTTGGATCAAAATACCATAATCCAAAGTTTAATCCCATTTGCTTATATTTCTTTCTTTTTAATTTTTGTTTAAGAAGTTAGGTTCTGACTTCTGAGGTCTTTTTTGAATCCTCGAGTAATTCTGATTCGAGACCACATTGGCCTTTTCTTTGACAAATGCTAATAAGTTTCCATATATACAGTATTGTTTAATATTGAAATTTGTGTAAAAAATATTTTAAAATAGTAAAAAAGTTCAATAAAATAAAAATTAAATTCAATGAAAAATGTTATGAAGTTGATGAAAAATGTCTATATTTTGTTTCTTTTAATAATTTTCTTGTATCCTGAAACACTTGTTAAGAATATGTTTTTTTGTTCTTCATCAATGTTCATCAATTTAACATGCCCCATTAGTAATCATTTTGAATAATGTGCACATGCAAGTGTGAAATTTTCTTGGGTAGTTGTGAATAATTGAAATGCATTAAAGATGGACCCTTTAGCATGGAAAAAAACAGCACACATCAATTGAAGCAATAGAAGAGAAGGCCTTTTAAGACTCCCAAATGGGCCATGTCATGATAATAGTTTTTAGGCTAACAATTCAAGTACTGGTTTGTTGGGAGAATAATACAGTTTTGGGGGTATATATATATATATATGGGTACTGTTATGGTGTGCAACTTACGCTTTACACTTATGCCTTTCTGTGTTCAGTCCTGCTTTTTGTTTTCACCTTCCACTTACACTTTTTTGTGTAAGTGGCACATGGTGTGCAACCTTCAGGGTTGCACACTTAAGAAAAGTCCATATATATATATGGACTTTTCTTAAGTGTGCAACTTACACCTTACACTTACGCCTTTCTGTTTGCTGTCCTGTTTTATGTTTACACCTTCCACTTACACCTTTTGTGTTGGTTGCATATGGTGTGCAACCTTAAGGGGTTGCACACCATAACAGGACCCTATATATATATCTTTTGATCTAATTACACTTACCACCCTCGTGGAGGGTTTAAAATGGAGATTTTGGTGAAAAGGATTGGGAACCACTGTCGAATTTTGGTCAAAGAATTGGAGTGTCAGTGAGATGAGAAAAAATGTCATACAATTCACATTTCAATTTTATCATCCTTATTAAAATTAGATAAACAAATGGGAGACCATGCAATTTAATTTATAGAGTAATGATTAATGGTTACAATTAAAATAGAAGATAGCAAAATAATTTTTTGGTAAAAATATGAAAGAACTGTAAGAATAATTAATTTTTATTTTTATTTTTATGTTCTTTAATTTTTTTTTTTTTTTTTTCTTGTAGCTTTGCAGGTTTATAATCAGTCATTACCAAGCAAAAGGAGACAACCAAATTTTCACTGCGTTAACGTTGCGCCACGATAAAAAAGCTCAGCGTGGGAGTACCAAGATTAGGAGAAATGCAGAAGTTTACCCGACCCATATTACATGTTCATAAAAACTTATATTACATTTTCATAAAAATTATTAGAAAATATATGAGAATTATATCTGTACATCATATACATTCTCAGTATTTTTACTTTCGAAGTAAAAATTATGAATAAAATAAAAGTATCCCTGAATTTTGTATGGTGTAAATTTAGGATTATTATGAGAATTAATTATTTTAGTTGATTTTGATTTTTTTACTTTTTACGAAAATATATTGCAGAAAAATAAAGAGTATAGTTGACATTTTTATAGCGACTTTTTGACTATTTTATTATGTTCCCAAGCATTTATTTAATATAGACCATACTCAAAATAAATGTGGTCCATAAATCATAAAAGTTATTATAAAATTAAAGAAAATAAATAAGGAAGAGTCACAATGGAAGAGGAAATAAAATATCGCATATGTAATACACAATTTTTGTATATGATCATTACCATGCAAACTCACCTATTTATAGGTGATAAAACCTTCCACATGGCATACCATATTTCCCACATGGTAAAACTTTTTCCTATTTCCACTTTGGCCCAAAACTCATTCGAATTCCGATTACATCTCTTTTGATAGCTATCCAAATATTTCACAACACACCTCCTTGGATAACCATATATTAAGAATATGCCTCATTAAAACCTTACCATGGAAAACCTAGTGGGAAAAAAATTTTGGTGAGGGAAAAAAATTTTGGTGAAGGAAAAAAAGTACAATATTCTTGTATGTGATTTGCTTAGATTGCCTCATTAAAACCTTGCTAAGAAAAATCTAGTCGGAAAAAATCTTAAACGAATGAAAAAAGTACAATTTATAAATCTACTAAAATTGATGACTCCCCCTCAATACTGCATAATAGGTCTTTATGTAAACATATCCCAATATTATGTACCAACTTCTTAAATGTTGTAGTCGGTAGTGCTTTGGTAAATAGATCTGCCAGATTATCACTTGACCGTATTTGCTGAACATCAATATCACTATTCTTCCGGAGCTCATGTGTGTAAAAGAATTTTGGCGAAATGTGTTTAGTCCTGTCACCTTTGATATAGCCTCCTTTGATCTAAATATACACAATATTATCTTCATATAATATGGTTGGACTATTTTTTGTTGAAGACAATCCACATCTTTCTTGAATATGATGGATCATGGATCTAAGCTAAATATATTATCGACTTGCTTCATGAATTGCAAGTATCTTTGAGTGATTTGAAGAAGTAACATTCAATGTTTGTTTTACTGATCGCCAAGATATAACAGTATGCCCATAGGTAAAAATATATCTTGTTTGTGAATTGGCTTTATGTGGATCAGAAAGATATCCAGTATTTTCATATCCAATTAACTGCGGCTTTGATTCATTTGAATAAAATAAACTCATATCAGTTGTTCTATGAAGATAACGTAATATTTGCTTTACTTCATTACAATGTCTTTTGGGTTAGTGCAAAACTATATCATGCTAATAAATTGACAGCAAATGCAATATCAGGCCTGGTATAATTTACAAGATACATGAGGCACCAATTGCACTAAGATATGGTATTTCAGGACCAAAAGGTTCTTTATTATCTTCTCGAGGTCGAAAAAATCCTTTTTCACATCAAGAGATCGAACAACCATAGGAATACTTAGGATGAGCTTTATCTATATAAAAGTTCTTCAAGACTTTTTCTATATATGTTGATTAATGTACAAGAATCTCATTTAGCAAATATTCGATCTGCAAGCTGAGACATAAACCGCGCAACCAAACACTCTAAGGTGTCTAACATTTGGTGGTTGACTAAATACAAGTTATAATGGTGAGTACTCATTATATGCAGTTGGTTTGACACAAGTCAAAGATGCTACATGCAATAGAGCATGACCTTATGCTGAAACAGGTAATTTACTTTTCATAAGCAAAGACCAAGTAATCAACTGAAGTCTCTTAATGAAAGATTCAGCTAAACCATTTTAGGTATGAGTGTGTGCAACATGGTGTTCAATATCAATACCAATGGACATGCAATAATTATCAAAATGCTCAGGATGTAAATTAACTGGCATTATCAAGATGAATTGTCTTGATAGGATGGTTTGGAAAATGTGCTTGCAATCTAATTATTTGAGCAAGGAGTCTGGCAAATGCAACATTACGTATAGAAAGTAAACAAACATGTGACTATTAGGTTGATGCATCTATTAAAATCATAAAATAACGAAATGGTCCACAAGAAGGGTGTATGAGTCCACATATATTCCCTTGAATTCTTTGCAAAAATGATGGAGATTCAACAATTACTTTTGTAGGTGATGCTCTGATAATTAATTTCCTTTGTGAATAGGAAGAACATGGATAATCACTTGGTAAAAGAATCTTTTGATTCTTTAATGGATGTCCATGTGTGTAACGCTTCGAAATAAACACAATATACCCATCTCAGAACAACCAATAAATAGCAACATAAATGAATTGATAATCTTCCATTAATCAGAGTTTGATATACAAAAGGTGATACATGTGATATACATTTATAAACAGTACATCCTGAATCTACAGTATATGTTACAAGATAGTGTAAAGAAATGAAAGCTAAACAGATAATCATATGCCCTAAAGGCTTACATCTTTCCAAGTCAACGCTTGGGTACATCAAAAGCGAGTCTTAAGCTCAATACAGATAAAGCCCTAGGCTTATACAAAATTAAATACAAAATAACGACACTGAACCTTCAACTCCACAGTCCTCCCAAGCTAAGTCCTTGGTGGAGGCATATCACCAGCACCTGAAAATGGTTTTTCCTACGTAGGGTGAGCCAAAGCCTAGTAGAAACACTACAACACAATGTATAAATCTTAACGAAGCCATAAGGTTTAATGCATATGCAATGCCAGTACCAAAACATTTATATCCTTTTTCAAAAGTCGTGCCATGCGAGGTTTCTATCACAATTCTCAAAACATGCCTCTTTATGATAGAAAATAGAGGGAAATCTCAAACCAGTACAATCTTTCTCGGATATTTTGTCCGTGGAAAATCGTTAAACGGCACCTATATAAACGTAGCCTATACAAGAGCTACTATTACCATTTTACAAATATTTCGTCCATTGGAACCGACACTTATGTATACGTGTGTTTTTCGGGACTTTCGTCCTGGACACACAAGCCAACTTGATTTGGTGATACATACCTCTTTCCTACGTTCACCCATTTTTCTCAAAATCATATACATTTTCAATGTATTAAATGAGCAACAACATTCAATGTACATGGATGAGAAATTTAGTTTTAATTTACCTAATTCTCATGTAATTTCTACAACACTCATAGCTATCCTCCATGGATAGCCCAAAAAAGATATCTCTAAATTAATAAATAAATTTCATTAAAGATACACTTTTTCAAAATCTCAAGATGAGAGTGATAATACATATCCAACTCCGCCATCATCATCAATATAACTATAGTTTCATAATTCTCAACATCATTTTCATTTTCTCTTTACAATCTCAAACATTCACATTTTAGGGCAGGACCCCTTTCTCTTTGAAAATCAATTTTAATGTAGGAAATACCTCATTTCAACATATATCAACTCCTATTTCATACCCTCAAGCTTTTCCAAGAAACCATTTGAAAATCCCTCTTTTTCATTGTGATTTCAAACCCTAGCTTTTACCAAAAACCCCCAAACAACAATAATCTTTTGAAATAGCAAATAACTAAGGTAAAACTCATACAAGAGTGTGAAGAATAGGGGTGTGCATAATACCGCCAAAACCGCCAAAACCGCTCCGAACCGCGCATTTTTTGAACTATGGCGGGCGGGTTGGGCGGGTTGGGTTCCAACTCTGGCGGGTCGGCGCGGGTGGCGGGTTAAAATTTGCCAACCCGCAGTTATAACCGACCCGCCCCTCCTATTATGCAAAAAAAAAAATTCCTGTGCTACACTACACACACAGCAACAAATTTTAGCCATAGATTACACAAATACACATCTAGCACACATACACTCACACACACACAATAATTCTTCAACTAAACCTAATTGACCCACACATTTCATCTCATTCATTTGTATCGATTCATCGCCGCTGTCTTGTGGTCTCATTCCTCACCTCGTCGATTGGCTCACCGCCGCTGTAGTCTCTCCTCACCGCTGCCACCGCTGTCTCCTTTCCTTGCCGATCGGCGCCTACTCGTCGTCGTCGACTCATCACGTCGGTACGTGACTCTCTCGCTGCTCACTGTCTCTGTTCATTTCTCTTTCGCTTCGCTGATCTCTCTTTCTCTCTTTGCTTTTTTTCTTTTTCTCTGGCTGATCTCTCTTCTTTGTTCTTTACTCTGCAATGTTGTTTGTTTGTTAGCCCTCATTGATATATATATATATAAATAAAAAATCAAAAACCAGTTTAGATTCAAATATATATATATAATCTGAGTGTATAGATTCAAATATATATATATAACATCATTGATATATATAGTTTACCTGCTGATAGTTTTTGATGTTCTGGTTGTTTCTGTCAAATTTGGTTATTTAGTTTTAATTTTGTAAGATCAATCATCACTGTGCATTGCCCATTTTCGAGATGCGATGGGTGGTTGAGGTTGATTTATAGACTGAACTAGATGATTTATAGTTGTTGTTCTGAACTTATGTTGAGGTTGATTTTGTTTATTTTTTCCTTGATGGTTTGATCAGTCCTTTTTTCATATGTTAAACCAGAAAACTTAATGACTTTTGTTCAGAATTTGGTTGTATTTGTGTATCTCATAGTCCGTTGACAGGAAACTTAGGTTGTGTTTGGACTTGGACCTTGGATTTGTGGAGGGAAAGGAAAAGAAAATAAAATTTAGCTTCTCCTTCATTCACTTTTTTGATGAATCCATGATCCAAACCCAACAATAGAGAATCTCTAATGGATGTGAGTATTTGTGGGATATTTTTTTCTCAAATTTCCATAGTTTTAAATTGTGTTTTTTTTTCCATGTATAGTAAATCAGATGAAATACTGATTTTTAAACCCCGGAGTGTTTCCTTCGTTTTTTATTTTTTGGTCCATGGGAGGCCATAAGACCAAGAACTAATGGAGGGTGATACCAGTTATGTCTTCCCTTCAGGGAATCAGGATAGGAAGCAGCCCCATAGGAGGATTCACGAGGGCTTCACAATAATTGTTTTCATGCTTGTTAGCCTGTTCCTGTCAAGGTGATCACAATGCCTCCTGGACTTTGGACAAAGTGGAAAATTAAATAAAAATGAAAATGTGAAATAAAATAGTGATTATCAAATTTTGGTTGAGATTATGTTTAGATGACAGTAATTTTGAGAGTAATGGTAATCTCATTATTGGTAATCCTCCATTATTTGCCAACCGCCAATCCGTCCGAACCGCCAAGGCAAATCCTCCATTATTTGCTAACCGAACCGCCGGTTTTTGATAATAAAAATGGCAAATTCTAATGATAATTTTATCAATCCGCCACCCGCCTTACGGTTTCTAATTTTCCTTTAAACCGCACCGACCCGCACCGCGCACACCCCTAGTGAAGAATCCCTACCTCAAGCTTAGAAGACGAGAGAGAGAGAGTGACAAAACTTCAACAACGTCGAAACCCAACTTTGTTCGGATGAAAATGAAGCTCCAAGTGAGCTCTACCTTATTCTCAAAGGGAATAGGGTAGAGAAATCAATGGATCTAGGTGTTTTAGAAGAGAGAATGTGACTTTTAGAGAGAGAGAGAGATAGTGTAGATCTAGGGTTTTTAGAAAGTTTAGAGAGAGAGTGAAATGAAAAAGTGATGTAAAAAGTGACTTTTACGGACTGATATACGCGTAGTCCGCTCGAGCGCAAGAAGTGACGCTTGAGCATAAGACACAAAAGATGTGACCGCTCGAGTGCAAGAAGTTGTCGCTTGAGCGTGAAATACAAACTCCCAGTAATTTTACAGACAGAAGACCGATGCTCGAGCACAATAAGGGCCGCTCGAGCCAAGATCGCTCGAGCGCAAGAATCTTCACTCGAGCGAAGAATACCAAGTCCTAGTAGTTTTGTAGACCTGCAAAAGTACTGAGAGTCCACAAAGACCGCTCAGGCGCAATAAGTGGCACTCGAGTGTAGAAACAAAATTATGGGCAACAAGGTTTTTGAAAAACAAGGTACCAACATGTTCCAAATGTAACCAATACAACCCAAAAGCGAAGCTCAAAGAGGTATAAGGGATATGAGACATAAATGACAATACAAGGAAATGAAACCCGGATCCAAAACATCAAATGGTTCAGGTCCAAACCAGAATCGCTACAATCTTCTCCCTTAATGAATTTCGTCCCTGAAATTAAAACCAAGTTTAAACCAATTACAACAATGATAATCAACTAATCTCATTACCATGACCCATCCATCTGTCATTCATTCATATCAACATGATAAACAAGTTCTCAATACTGAATATACAATTCACATTTCCAAAACATATACGATGTTTACATTATATTAACACAACAGAATTCTCAAAACATGCGCAAGTACCAACAAATAGGTTCGGATACTTCTCGGACTTCTAACTTATGTTCCCAAGTTGCTTCCTCAACCTCATGATGTTTCCATAACGCTTTCACCAAAAGAATTGTCTTTCCTCGCAAGACTCAGTCTCGAGAATCCAAGACTCTCACTGGTCTCTCCTCATATGAGGGATCCTTATCTACCTCTAACTCGGTCTAGTCCAACATGTATGATGGATTCGGCTCATACTATCGGAGCATACAAATATGAAACACGTCGTGAATCCCGGAAAGCTGTGGCAGTAAGACCAAGCGATAAGCTACCTCTGCAATCCGCTTTAGGATCCCAAAAGGCCTGATAAATCTAAGAGATAACTTTCCACTCTTCCCAAACCTTATCAAACCTTGTCTAGGTGATATCTTTAAGAAGACATGATCTCCTACCTTAAAGGATAAGGATCTTCTCTTATGGTCGACATAACTCTTTTGATAACTCTGAGCTGTAACCAACCTCTTACGGATATGTGCAATCTTCTTCGTTGTTTCCCGGAGTAACTTAGGACCTATCATAGGTGTATCACCCACCTCGGCCCAACACACAGGTGATCTACACGGTCGGCCATACAAGGCCTCAAACAGTGCCATACCAATACTCGATTGGAAGCTATTGTTATAATCAAACTCCACTAAGGGCAATTGTCTCTTCCACGATCCCTTAAAGTCAAGAACACAACCCCGAAGCATATCCTCTAGAATTTGAATGGTGCGCTCTGATTGCCTGTTAGTATGAGGGTAATACGCGGTACTAAAAGTCAATCTCGTGTCCAAGGTATTTTGTAGGCTTTGCCACAAACGAGCTGTAAGACGCGGATCTCTATTTGAAGTAATCGTTATAGGGATCCCATCCAACCTTATTATTTCCTTAACATAAAGGTCAGCTAGATAATCTACCGAGTCACTCGTGCGCATCGGCACAAAGTGTGTTGCTTTGGTTAATCGGTCAACTACCACCCAAATGGCGTCACTACCCTATTGAGTCCTCAGAAGACCTACAACAAAATCCATTGTGACATGCTCCCATTTTCACTCAGCTATAGGCAAGGGTTGTAATAAACCCGCTGGTCTCTGATGCTCGGCCTTCACTTGTTGGCAAGTAAGGCACCTCGAAACAAATAAGACCACATCGCTCTTCATACATCTCTACCAAAACTGGCGACTAAGGTCACGATACATCTTTGTGCCTCCTAGGTGCACCGCAAGGCGTTAGTCGTGAAACTCCCGAAGTACTAAACTCCCGAAGTACTTCCTCTCGGCAAGACTCCAGCACAAAAAGATAGTCAAGGTATCCAACACTCAAGTCAGAATACACGTTTATGCCTTTCTCTACCTTCCCACTAGAGATTTTCTCCCAGAGGGTTTCTATCTCAAGGTCACCCCTCTGTGTTTCTACAACTCGACTTTTAAGTGTAGGTTGAGCAACCATGGTAAACAAAGCTTCCGACTCAACGGACTCACCAAGATGCAAGTCAAACTCGCCAATAGTGCCCAACATCTCCTATTCCCGAATGACAATACTAGCTAGATTTCCAATGGATTTCCTACTCAAGGCATCGGCCACAGCGTTGGCCTTCCCCGGATGATAACGCAACTCAAAGTCATAATTTTCTGTAAACTCCATCCACCCTTTCTACCTTAGATTCAAGGCTTTCTGTGTAAATAGATATTTCAGACTCTTGTGATCACCGCTGCTAACTCTAGGTTATGAGTAAGGTAGTTCCTCTCATGTGTTTTCAACTACTGTGAGCCATAGCTAATACTTTCCCCTCTTGCATCAATACATAACCCAAACCTTCCTGTAAAGTATCACAATACACATAATAGCTGTAGACGTGCTCCCGGAGAGAACTCCCGAGGGAAATCTTGTTTTGTTCTCTGAGCTACTACAGTTCAGACTCAAATGTCACGGTTCTGAATCTAATTTCACAATGTGCGACGTGAAACCAATAAATCACCAAAGAGTCCGAATCCGGCAAATCGTTTTGGAAAACTGATTTTTATAAAGAAGTGCCAAACATGGACTACTTTGCCAGATACAGAGTCGCCACCTAAATATTTTATTTTGGAAAAATTTAGGAAACCCTGACTCGTGCCTAAGGCCACGTGTCCGTTATCACCAAAGTTGCCTCGGCTCGGGAACTTGGATATGATTGGGGAAGGTCATCTATGAGCACCCCCGCTCGCCCGATCAAAGATCAGCCTGTACTAAGCATGATATCTTGTTTTTGAAAACACATGTGCTCATATTCCAGTTAATTAGCTAATCTTACTATGTGATGCGCACAACACACAAGTATAGACTAGATCGCCTAATTTGGAATGACGCATCGCATATCCGTTTGTTTGGAAAATAGTTTGAAGTTTGCTACTCGCAAGTAGGCTAAAATGCGAATTTTGATGAATTGTTCCAATTTAGGTAATCCAACCTTCACCCACAGGCATTCAGGTAGTTAATCATGTAAGCAATTAGCCTCATGGTAAGCATGCTTTCATGGCAACATTAACACACATGCAGTATGCTAAAGCGTAAACACTCACAGTGTACTCCGAGCCAAAACAAAGAACTAGTTAGAAATCATGCATGATCCTAGTTCATGTTAAGATGGCTAATGCAACACATGCAAAAATGTAACTAAGATAGGCTCGGCTATTCTAGAATGACATATGAAATGCAACTTGATACATGTATTCAACTTGGTATTGAAATACAATGCAGTTAATATGATGCACTGAGCCCGGTGCATGTGTAGACACCCTATTTTTGACCGTCCTCAAGACTTGGACATCATCGTTTGAACACTCGATGATCATCCATGTTCGTGTTCGTTTTGAGTTCCCAGAGGTCTCGGCCGCGCACCTTGCCTAAAGATCTCTCAACTTGTCTGTTTTGTGCTTGGTTGTGTACCAAATACCTGTGTTTTTGCTTCTGAGAGAAGAGGGTGGCTTGTTGGCCATTTTCTTAACCCACCGGCCCCTTTTTTCTTTCCATCGGCCAAGAGTGTTGGCTGATCGGCACTGTATTTGGTCGGCCGACCATTGTTTTGTCGATCGGCCACATTTTCTGGCCGAGGCCTTTTTTTTGCCTTTTTCAGGCATTGTGCATGCCAGCTGTGCCAGTTGGTGAGCACAGACTCTGCCCTCCATACACGTGTATAGAGGGATTTGAGCCTTGTTTAGCTTCTCTTGGAAGCTTTGCAAATTTGGTTTTCTATAAAATGAGGGCCTCCTCTCCCTTTCCAGAGGTTCAGCCAACTGATATAGAAGTTAGATATATCTCTCTCTCTATATCTCCTTCTCTCTAGATTAGTGTGTGTGTTTGAGCTCAAAAGTGTGTTTTGTTCTTACTATTGCACACAAACACCTAGCACTACACTATCCTTGGTTGCTGAGGCACTAGAAGGTTGATTTCAGAGTTTTTGAGTTGGTTTTGATCCAAGAACGGTGCTGGAGTTGGTGTTCTTGAAGTGTTCTTCAAGGGTGAGTCAACTTGCTTTTGATACCCCATGTTGGCTTAAGCTTTTACACATACTTCTATATTGTTTTAAGCTTGACTCTAAACTACAAAAAGTTCTATTTTTGTATGCTAAATATGTTTGTTTAAGGTTACTTTTGGGTTGGGGGTTGTCTACCCCCTCTTAGGCCTTATTTGGCCTCTTTTTGTGCCTTCCTCTTTGGGCTTTGGAACCCTTTTGTTTTGACCTTCTCACCACTGAAATCCAGAGGATTTTCAATGGTGGAGAAGTGGTTTTGAGGTCTTGTATAGGGGAAGGACACCCCTCTCACTTTGTGTCTCATTTGCTTGTGTTGTTGGCTTATAAGAGTAGCAGGTTTACTTAGCATGTCTTGGTTCTATTTCAGCACTTTTTGGTGGTTTTTAGGACCTACCTTAACTCTATTCCATGTTGGTTTGATGGCATCTTGCATGCTCCATATACTTGTAGAGTAATCTTGCATGTTTGCATAACATGCATCTTGTGTTTGGACCACTACTCTTGCATGTTTTGGCTCGACTCCAAGGAGCTTTCCCTCATATTTTACCATGTTTAAGCTCTGTTTGGTGTTGATTTGATCATATATGCATTGCTTTGTATAGCCTTAGTTCATCCTAGCTTGTTAAGCTTTGTGCACCAAGTTGCTAGCATACATTGTTTTGACTATTCTCATGATTTGGTATCATTTGAAATCACATTTCAATCCATGTAGTGTGGTCACAAACTTGCATTTATCACCTATTCCATGCTTTGGGTAGTTTGTATTTCATGCCTTTAGAATAGGTCATTGCGCATGCCATCATACCTAGACCTTTGGGATGACATCTAAGTGGGTTTTTGGGCTCCTTCTAACATGCCATAACTCTGATTTTATTGGCCTAGGTCGTGCCATGTTTGGTTGTAATAGGTGTAGTGCAATTGCCTTTTTTGGCCTTGTATGCGTCTTGTTTTGTGCTTGCTTTTCTAGCATGTTTTGGCCTCATCCCATGCATGTTTTAGCCTTGTTTTGGCCTATCTTGAGACTGTTTTGGGTCGCCTTGGTCCTTTGGGGCTTGGTTGATATGGCCATAGTTCAAGTACCTTGGCTAGTTTTGAACTCGAAGTCCATTAGCATGCTTTGTTTGTGTTGTGTGTTTGATTTGGCATCACTCTTAACATATTTTCAGAGCTTATGGTGTCACCCTTTTGCCATGATTGTCACCCCTCGCTCATGTTTGAGTGTTGTGACCTTATGCCTTAACTCTTGGACCATTTCACGTGCATGCTCATTGTGCATTTCATTCTGTCCCTTGCATCACCTTTGGCTACTGTTTTTGGTACGGCTGAGGTCTATCCATCTCTAGTGTAAGTCCTTGGATCATGCATTTGTGTATTATTGTATGCTTACCGCATTGCATGTTGTTGCATCCTTATGATTGGTGTCATTGTTGCATGCTCATCACATCACATGCTTGCATGTTTAGGTTGCATAGTATTGTTGCATACTTGTCACATTCCCATGTTGCATTGTACTTGGTTGCATTGCATTGCATTTTTCATGCTCGTGTTACATCACCTTGCATTCCCATGTTGCATTGTACTTGGTTGCATGCATTGCATTGTGTTTGGTTTGGGGTGTCAAACCAGACACAATGAGCGAGGAACATTCGTACTTGAAGTGACGAAACATCCCTCAATCCTTAGTTGCCGACGCTCTTGATCCAAGCATGATAGAGAAGGCATTCATATGTTTTGTTGCATTCATTCCACATTAATTTGCACACTTGGCACCTTTGGCCATCATGCATTGAAATACGTGATTGGTGGCCTGAGGGTCGAGAGCCATACTTCCTTGAGTTCATAGCATGATAGGGAGAGTGGCTGTGCACACATTGTCTTGTACATGCCTTGCCATGCACTGTCTGTCCTCTGCTGCAGCAAAAACAGGATTCTGCAGGAAGATATGGCCGGTCGGCCATCTTCAGTGCCGGCCGGCTATGAATTGTTGGCCGAGAGCCTCACAAGTGGTCGATAACCATTTTCCAATGGCCGGTGGTCTTATCTCTTGGCCGGTGACATCCCGCAGTGCTCAAGGAGTGGTTCAGAAGCAGCCTTGGGACTTGTGCAGTTTTCAGAGGCATAAAACAGTGCAAACAGAGGCGACATGTGGCATGGCAACGGGTTTCCGAGCGAGGCGAATCGAGCATGCATCATCCAATCATTTCAAGACGGAGCTGCGGCGGCCTCTTTAATTTCATACTTAGATTGTTTTTGTAATTAATTTGTTAATTAATTAAAGGTTTTGTAATATTTAATTAGTTAGGGTAGTCGATTAATTATTCGGTTTGTATTATTTATTCGGACCCTCCGTCGAGAGGGCAAATTTTGTAATAAGTGTGCGTGCGTGTGTGAATGTCTTCCAACCCCACGTCTTTCTTCCTTTTACTTACTTGCTTTTAATGGTTAGTTTTAGGTCATGTTTCAATTAGCATACTTATATTAGCATGTTTGCATACATTCATTCGTATTGCACGCACCGGGCTCGGCGCATCATACTAACTGCATAGTATTTCAATTCCAACTTGAATACGTGTATCGAGTTGTCGCATTTCACATGCCATTCTTAGATTAGCCGAGCCTGTTTCTAGTTGCATTTTGCATTGTGTTGCATTAGCCATCTTAACACGAGCTAGGATTATGCATGATTTCTAACTAGTTTCTTGTTTTGGCTCGGAGTACACTGTGAGTGTTTATGCTTTTAGCATCTTGCACATGTGTAAGTGTTAATATGATAGCATGCTTACCATGAGGCTAATTGCTTATGTGATATAACTGCCTGAATGCCTGTGGGTGAAGGGTTGGATTGCTTGAATTGGAATAATTCATCGAAATCCGTGTTTTTAGCCTACTTGCGAGTAGCAAAAATCAAAAACCATTTCCCAAACGAACGGATTATACAATGCTTTGTTCCAAGTTAGGCGATCTAGTCTATACTTGTTTTGCTGTGCACATCACGTAGTAAAGATTAGCCAATTAA
Source organism: Camellia granthamiana (assembly GCA_036172215.1). Taxonomy (NCBI): domain Eukaryota; kingdom Viridiplantae; phylum Streptophyta; class Magnoliopsida; order Ericales; family Theaceae; genus Camellia; species Camellia granthamiana. The sequence continues at coordinate 74,787,283 of CM069903.1, forward strand.
CCGGAATAAGAACGCATATGTTTTTCAAAAACAAGATATCATGTTTAGTAGTGGCCGATCTTTAATCGGGCGAGCGGGGGTGTTTCATATCTGACCTTCCCCAATCGTACCCAAGTTCCTGAGCCGAGGCAACTTTGGTGGATGACGGACATGTGGCCTTGGGCAAACGAGTCAGGGTTTCCTAAATTTCTCCAAAAATAAAATATTTAGGTGGCGACTCTGTATCTGGCAAAGCAGTCCATGTTTGGTACTTCTTTCTCAAAAAATCAGTTTTCCAAAACAATTTGCCAGACTTGGACTCTTTGGTGGACATATCAATCTCGCAATTGCACTTTGCGAGATCAGATTAAGGAACCGTGACATTTGAGTCCGAACTGTAGTAAGCCCAAAATGAAACAAAAACAGGATTCTTCCCGGGATGTTTGGGGACGTCTACAGCATGCAATACAGATGCATGATGCAAAACATGCATAGCATAAGGATGCTAAATGGAAACGTGCCCTAAAAACTAACCATCGAAAGCAGGTAAGTAAAAGGGAGAAAGAAATGGAGGTTGGGAAGGACATGCATCACACACACGCACGCTTATTACAACAATATTGCCCTCTCGAGGGAGAGACCGAATAAGAAGCTAATTAGCTAATCTAAGCTAATTAAACTAATTATTACACAAACAAATTAATTAACTAATCCTAGTTAACTAAATTATTACAGAACGAATTGAATAGCTAAACGTATTAACTATTAAAGGTACAAACCAAAGCAAAGCCTAGCTATCTAAGCATGGCAGCTAAGGAAAGTAGTAAAAGCAGGAGTTTTAGAGGGAGAGGAATGCATGCAAGCCCGGTCCGCCTTGTTCGGAAAATCCAATGCGATGCCCTGATTTGCCTCCGTTTTCATCTGTCCTCAGAAACTTGCACCAAGTACCAGAAAGATGAAACTTCACCTTGGGGAATCCTATGGGAGGGTGGCCGACCACTTTTGGGTCTCTAGAAACACCTGCCGGACCACTTTTTGGTTGTTGAAAAACCAGAAAAAGTGGTCGGCCAGCTACTTTTTCTGGCTGGCCCGGCCAGTTGTTGCTGCTGAACTGGCAATGTATTTGCAAGATATGTGTGCACAACCACCCTCCCTATCATGTCATGAACTCAAGGGAGTGTAGGTTCTCGACCCTCGGGCCACAAATCGCGCATTTCAATGCATGACGGCCGAGAGGCGAAGTTGCACAATTCAATATGAAATGAATGCACAAGTAAACACATAAAGCCTAAAACTCTATCAAGGATGATCAAGAGCGTCGGCGACCGGGAATTAAGGCACGTTTCATCACTTGAAGTATGAAATGTCCCTTGTTTCCCGTGTTTGGACTAACACCTATTCCCAAACACATGCAACAAGAAACATGGCAAACATGTAATGCAACTACATGGCATACACAATGCAAGGGACAAGCATGCAACAACATGCAATTCAACATGATCAAACTACCGATGCAAATGGCATGCAAACAATGCTAACACATGCATGCACAATGCAATGCTACAAGGGCAACTTGGCAATATTAGGAATATGCATACTCAATGCGAAGAAACAACTTGGCATACATAATGCTATGAACTACATGGCATACACAATGCATAATGTAAGATGGCATACTCAATGCAATGAAACAATATGGCATACTCAATGCAATATACATGGCATAATCAATGGACTTAAACCAAAAGGGGTAGACCTCAGTGATGCCTAAATTAGTGGCCATTGGTGATACAATGAAGGCATATGAAGCATATATAAGCATGCACAATGCATTGGCCTATCAAAGAGGCCTAAGAGCACAACTCTCAAGAGTGCTCAAAGAGTGACAAAAGTGGAAGTGTAACAACACTAAGTGCACTGAAATGAAGCAAGAAATGATGCCAAATCATTCAAACAACATAAGTAAAGCATGCTAGGGTCCTAAGGCATGAAAGCTAGCAAAGAGCAACACAAAGGAGGCATGCAATACATGGCACAAATGCATGAACTAAGCATAGACAGAGCTCAAGTAGGTCAAAACAAGGACCAAAACATGCTGAGATAAGGGCCCAAAGGCCTAGGCAATGCAAGCATACGAGCTAAGCCATAAGCTAGGCAAACATGGACAATACTTAGAGGCATTCAAAGCATGAATGAAGTTGGAACATAAGCATGCTATAAGCTCTGAAATGTCATGTATTAAGTGATGCCAAATCATCTAAATAACTCAAAGATAGCATGTATGAGTCATTAAAACACAAAGCTAGCAAGGCCAATTGCACTACAGCTATACAAAGCATGAAGGATATGGCAAAGGCAACCCAAAACAGTCATAGAACATGTCAAAATGATACTAAAACATGCATGAAAGGAAGCCAAAATAAGCTAGCATGAAGGGCATAAGGCATGATGCATACAAGGCAAATAAGGTGGATTACACTACACCTATTAGGACCAAGTATGTGATGACTTAAGCAATAAAAATCAGAGTTATGTCATGGCATAATAACCCCAAAAACACATTGAAATGGTGGCTCGCAAGCTATGGCATGAAGGCATACGCGATGGTTCATGTTAAGGCATAAAAGGGCAAACCCTCCAACGTATTGAATGAGTAACAAATGTGAATGCATGGCCATGAAACATGGACTAAAATCACATAACAAGTGATGCCAAATCATTGAAATAAGCCAAGTAATGCATGCTAGAGGATTCAATACACAAAGCTAACAAGCTAGATTGAACCAAGGCTATACAAAGCAAGTCATGCATGACCAATACAACACAAATCAGACCTTAAACATGCTAAAACATGAACAAAGTCTTCTTTAAGCTAAGCTAAAAGCAAGCTAAAATGACATGTTACAACATGATGCATGTTAGGCTATTTCATGGGATTGCACTACAAGTGCATGGAGCATGCAAAGGCTAACCAAACCAAACCCTAACAAAGGTATGACATGGCAAAACATCACCAAAACATGCTGAAATGGAAAGAAAACAAGCTAGAATGACATGCTACTTCATGAAGCATACAAAGCTAGTTTAAGGGATTTACACTACAAGTGTATTAGGCATGCAAGAGCCAACCAAACCAATCCAAAAAAGATCTAAGGCATGCTAAAACAACACCAAAAACCCACTGAGATGGCTCCAAAACAAGCTAGAAAGACATGCTCAAACATGAGGCATACAAGACTAGATTGTGTGATTTACACTACAAGTGTATTAACCATGCATGGAGTGACCAAAGCAAGCAAAAACAGTGGCGTGCCATAGCAAAATAACCACAAATACAAGCTAAGATATGGTCAACATACACTTAGTAAAGATGCTCAAACATGTGGCATATTAAGGCATGTATTGAAGATGCAAGGAGAGGGGATGGCCCTCCCCTTCTTAGGACCTTAAAACACCATCCCCACCACTGAAATCCAAGAAGGCCAAAATAAGGTGGTCCCGAAGCTCACAAAAAAGGCTAAAAAACAAGGCCAAACAAGGCCTAAGAGGGGGTAAACAACCCCAAACACAAAAGTGATCTTAAACAAACTTTTTAAGCATGCAAAAATAGAACTTTTATCAGTTATACGTCAAGCTTAAAACAACATTCAAGATAGGCTAAAAGCTTAAGCAAGAAAGGGGGATTTAAAGGTCAAAAGCTCACCCTTGAAGACCCTCTTTATAACTGCAACTCCAGCAGGTTTTTTCAAGCTTAAGACAACCCAAGAACACCAAAATCAGCCCCTAAGCACCTCAGTAGCAAAAGGATGGTGTTTGAGTGTGTGTTTGTTTGTTAAAGTAAGACAAATCTACACTTTAAGGCATGAAAATGAAGCAAACAAGGCAATATAGATACAACACTATATCTATCCTCTTTCCTCAGATTTTCTGAACCTATAGGAGAGAGGAGAAGCCTCCCTCTTATAGAAGAGGAAAGCCAAAGCTTCTTGGAGAAGCTAAGCTTGAATGCCATCCCTCCATACACGTGTATAGAGGATGGCTCAAACGCTCTCTGGCTATGCCAGGTATCCCAAAATATCTCCAAAAAGGTGTCAAAAAGCAGCCGGCCACTTGAAGTGGTTGGCCTGCTAGTTTAAGTGGTCGGGCCGACCACTTTAAGTGGTCAACACACTAAATGCAAGGTGGTGGTGTGGTGGCCGACCAGAAAAGATGGTCCAAAGACCAAGAAAGCCAGTTATCTGACAAGAAAACTAGCTGGAAAAAGGAAAAGTGATCTCCAAGGAGAAATACTGGTCTCCCACCCTTGTACCACCTTCCAAACAAGGAAAACAAGGTTTGTACCAAAAACAAACCAAAGCGGATGTAAGACGAGAAATCGGGAGGCGAAACACGCGGCCAAAAGCCCCGGAAAACTAGTTGACGAGCATCAAAAGTGGTATGCAACCACAAAAGTGGTCTCTCGGACCACAGTGTTGCTCTAGGCAGAGGCAACAAGGTGTGGTTCAAAAACCATGCCAAACGGAGAATGTTTACCGGTCCCGAGACAAGGCGCGCGGCCAAAGGCTCCAAAAACCAGAAACTAGTCTCCAAACGGGGAAAGTGGCCTACGACCTTGAAAAGTAGTCTACGACCACACAGAGATGGTCTACAAGACCACTCCCTCCCTCCGGGAAGGGGAAAACAGGACTTGGTCCGCAAATCGAGCCAAAGCACAAAAAGTTCCGAGGCCCGGAGGCAAGGCTCTCAGCCAAAACTCCGAAACCTCAGAACGAGCACAACATGCACCATCACCGAGTGCTCAATCGATGACATCTGAGTCTTAAGGTTGGTAAAAAATTGGGGTGTCTACAATAGCCCAAACCCCTCTCTAGAATAATCAATACTGGAGTAGTGGTAAGTCTAACTTTAAGCTCTTGAAATGACTTCTCATAGGTCTCACTCCGCACAAACTTAATTTCTTTCCTTGTCAGTCTAGTCAATGGTGAAGCTAATCTAGAGAAATCTTTCACAAACCGACTATAATATCCGGCTAACCCCAAGAAACTACAGATCTCAAAGGCATTTTGTTGGCTGTATAAATTGTAAAAGCCAATCACAATTCAACACATGGCATGAAGGAGGCAATTTAGGAAGTTAATACAAGTTGCCAATCAACGTCAGGCATGTGTCAGCTCGTATTGATAATAATGGATCTGCGTGGCATTGGAACAATCAAGGAATATAAGGTGATGTGGCCTGACGGTTACTCACAAAGTTCAAATTCAAAATCAAGAGGGAAGCCTAACTGCAACGTGGCGTAGTGGGATTGACTGTGAGAGAGCATGTTCAGCAATCATGGGAGGACATTTCGACAGTTGGAAGCCCACTTCGACGGTTATCATTGAGAAGTATAAATAGCAGAGAAGGCTGCAGAATAAAGCATCCAGACTCAGAGAAAAAAACCAGTTTTATTTACTTTGTTTCTCTTCCAGTTTTTACAGTTCTTTACATTTCTGTACTTCAAATTCCTGCACTGCACTTCATTCATAGGAGTAGTTTCAAATAGCTTGTTGCTGCAAACCTCTACGAGGCTAGGTTAAATCATTGTAAGTTTTTCATTTTACTTAATGAAATTCTAAAATTTTTCTTCACTTAATTGTTATTTACCAAATTCTCCTAAACCAGTCCTATATATACCTCTCTATGGACCAAAAGGACCTCAGGCACAAGGTTTTCCACCAAATCCTGTGTTTGTTCTTCCAGTGGTAGTCTAACAAGCACAAAATATGGTTCCTAGGGACTAAATTGCTGATATCGTCAGAGAAATGTGTGGATTTATGGCTCGGGAGATTCAAACTCCTATGTATAGGAAGCCATACCCAGAATGGGTGGATAGGGTGCATGAATACCAAAAGGGGTTTAGAATACCAGTCTTTGTTCTTTTTTATGGAAATGGAAACTAGTCAACAGTAGAATGCATTGCTAGGTTCGCAGCCCAATGTGGTGAATTTACTAATAATGATTACACAAAGTTAAGACTTTTTCCAAATTCTCTAACTAGGGCAGCTTTTGTATGGTATATTAACCTTACACCTGGCTCTATCCAAACTTGGCAGGAAATGGAGGAGGCATTCCATACCCAATTCTTCCAAATGGAGCTAGAAGTCTCCATGGCAGACTTGGCAAGGTTGAATCAAAGGCCTGATGAGAAGGCTGTTCAATTTATTACCAGATTCAAAAGAGCACGAAACAAGTGTAGGGTCATTCTACTAGAGCTTGAATTTGTGAGATTGGCTCAAAATGGTTTAGAGTTTAGGCTTTGAAAGAAGTTTGACTCAACTGAGTTTCGAGACTTAGTGGAATTAACCTATAAGGTGTTTAGATATGAATCATTACTTGAGGAAGAACAAAATTGAAATAATGCATCATACAAGACTTATTATAGAGATCCTAATTATGATATTGATGCAGCAGAGATTGTAGAGAAAGAGCCTGTGATCTGTGAGGCATTAATTCATAAAGACACTACAATAGACCAGCAGTTTAAAAAGAAAGACCTTCATAGGAAATACTCTTTCGATTTAACAAAGACAGATAACATTTTTGATCATTTGCTTGCAGCGAATTTTCTAAAGTAACCAAAAGGAGTTAAAATTCCTTCTCCAGAAGAACTTAAAGAGAAAATGTATTGTAAATGGCACAATTCTTGGTCTCACTCAACCAAAAACTGTATTGTTTTTTGGGACAAGATTCAAGAACAGATTCGAAAGGGGAGTTTAAAATTCCTAGCTAAAGTAGAGAAAGCTATGAGGATTGACACTAATCCATTCCCAGAGATTGGAGAAGTTACAGTCAATGTTGTTGTGCTAGACCTTCAAAACTTATCCTTGAAGGAATTAGAGGAGGTTAATGTGTAGATGCATGTTGCCAGCCAGACTACTGTCAAGAAAGATACCAAAAGTTCACCAGCGAATGGGCAGAGCTTTGCAGACCAAAGGGAGGACTCTAGTGAGGAAGCACTGGATGATGACTCTCTAGAGGCAGCTGTCATGCAAAGGATGTGTCCTAGATGCATGTTAAGTTACAAATGGTTGAAAGGGCTCCCAATTGATGGGAAACAGTATTACAAGGATGTGCAGAGATGTCCTAAACCAACCAGTACCTACAACAAGAGGCCATACCCAACTGGTCCTAGACAGTAGCCATTCTTGGCTAGACCATCAGCCACTAGAGTGCATTCCAAGGGCAAGAGACCTCTATATAGTTCAGACCACCGAACTACTACAGGATGGAGGGTAATCATCCTGAGAAGAGGCCTGAAGTTGGCTCAAGCTATGGAATCAGAGCCAGAGATTGGCCTTCTAGATCAGCCTCAAACAAGATGAAAGGTAACCACCCTGACAAAAAGCCTGAATTAGGCTCAAGACAGGGGATCAGAGCCAAGCAGTGGCCTCTATAGGCAGCTTCGAAGCTGGCTTTGAAGGCAAAAAGAGCTAGTTTAGCAATTGAACTAGTGAGTTTATGGGTACTTAGGGTTCCAAATTGGTTTGTTATGCAGAACAAGCCTAAGGAAATGCCTATCCAAAGAAGTGTTGTTCGAGACCAGGGTAGAATGGTTAAACCTTCCTTGGTGGCTCCAAATAATTGGGTGTTACTAAAGTACCCAAAAACAAAGGAACCAAATATGGTTCGGTAATTTCTAGGTCCCAAAGGAGGAAGATCCATCGAAGGTACACTCAATACCAAAAGGATCTGAAGAAAAGTGGAGAGAGTTCTTCATTGGCTCAGCCAAAAGACCAGACAGAGGAAAGAAAAAGTCCAAAATTGGATCATAGTCCAAAATCGACTCCTCAGAACAAAAGAAGTTTTAGCAAAGAGCAGTTGCCTAAAGTTCACTCTGAATTGAAAGTCAAGGAAAGATCCAGCTTAGCAGGTCTTGAAAAGGCCTTGATGGAAAGCGACAGTGAGACAAAAGGAGAAGTTGACCTAGGCCAGAGGAAAGAAATGGTTGAGGAGGAGATGTTTGAAGCCTTCATGGCTGAACAAACATTTTTGGTCGAAAAACCAGCAGGAACAGACCATTTGAAGGAAGTCACTAGTACTGAAGTGCCAGAATGCAGCATGGAAGATGCTTCTGAAATAACTGAACAAGTTAGCCTGGCAAAGAAACAAGTGCAACCAGTAGTTCAGTTTGGTTCATTTCCTCCAGTGTCAGTGAATATGGTGCATATACTACCACAGGAGTTCTAGGCTGAAGATGGAAACCAAGAAGGTCAGGAGATTGACCCTATTCCAGTTTCTAGTGAAGATTTACAGGTTAGCATGGTTCAAGATGAATCTGAAGTGGGCACATCGATGGAAACTGAGGACGAGAGTGAGGAAGAAGTGAGTATTAATCTCTCATATCCTTTTGAGTATCCTACAACATCCATGACACAACATGTCAAGCCCTTGTATATCAAGGCTTTTTTTGATGAGATATAGATGAATAGAGTATTGGTGGATAATGGGGCAGCAGTGAACTTGCTTCCGAAATCCTTTTTGAAAAAATTGGGAAAAAGGAACCCCAAATTAATCCCAACCAGCACAGCCATTGTTGGTTTTGCTGGGGATAAGTAGATAGCTTAGGGTATTTTGCCCATCAACCCTGAGTGTGGGAACCAAAGATTGCATGACGACATTCTTTGTTATTGATAGTAATGCTAAGTATAATGCTTTACTTGGCAGGGATTGGATTCACGCCAATAAATGTGTGCCTTCCTCTCTACATTAGAAGATAATGATGGCCTTGTGCAACGGAGAGATAGAGGAGATCAATGTAGACCTTCAACCCTTCGTCGCTTGTACTGACTTTGCAGAAGCCAAGTTGTATACTGAAGGAGTGACACCACTCAGTATATTGAGAAAACCTGATGGTTCAGCCGAAGTGACGACTGATAAGGAAATAGCACACCTGAAGCACTTTGTACAGGAGAGTGCTGATAAAGAATTCGTCATCAAAGATGAAAAAGAAGCCTGGTTGTAGGCAAGAAGATGCAACCCAAGAAGCCAGACCCTTGGCTTTAGTCAAGTTTTCAGCATTGGACTTAAAATCAATAGTCCAAAAAGTTCAAGGACAAGAGAAAGAAGCCATGGTAATTGGTTGTAAGCAGGAACAACAATAGGTCAGGCTTTTGATCTTTGATAAATACTGTGCATTGGACATCGAAACAAAAGTCCAGGAAATGCAAGAAGAAGAAGCCCTATGGACAGACTTTGTCTATGAAGAAGAAGAAGGCAAAGATGTTGAATCAGAGAAAGTGGGAGCAAAACAAAGCAAAGAAATTGCTTCGAGGGTAGAAGAAATCAAAAGAGAAGTATTAGTGAGTTCTCAAATACAAGACCCTTTAGAAAAAGTTAATTTAAGGGAAGGTTCTGCACAACAATCCACTTACATCAGTGCTTGGTTAAGTGCTCTTGACAGGGACTAGCTATTGATGGTCTTAAAGAGATATAAAGATTATTTTGCATGATCTTATAATGAACTGCCAGGGTTGGATAGGTCATTAGTGGAACATAGGCTCCCTATGAAGCCTAATTTCAAGTCATATAAGCAGAAGCCAAGAAGGATGAGTCCTAAAGTGATTCAGAAGGTTAAGGAGGAAATTCTTAGGCTCCTTAAGGCAGACTTTATTAGAACAACTAGATATGTTGAATGGCTGTCCAATATTATGCCTGTGGTTAAAAAGAATGGTAAAATGAGGGTATGCTATAGCAAAAACGTTTTTGGGTCAGAACACTTCTGGTGCATGATAATATGTGACTTAATCATTTTTATTATCGTATAATATAATCTAGATGAAAATACAAAAAGTTTTTCCAATGCTAGCTTCTGACTAGAATTAATTGAAGTGATTAATAAATACTCTTCCTGACCTTTATTTATAGTTTTAATATGATAACCATTACAACATATATCTTTGAAACTTAACAGATTTCTTCTGGATTTGGTAGAATATAAAGTTTCATTAATACAAATTTTTGTTCGATTTGGCAACATAATATTGGCGCTTTCGGAGCCCTTAATTAGGTTTGCAGAATCTGAAATTGCATTGACATTAGCTTTTCTCATGATTAATTGTATTAAATATTTTGCATCACGTAAGATTGTATGTGTGGTTGCACTGTCCACTAGACAAATATCATTACTAATCATTTCAGAGTTAGTCAATGCATCAATGAAAGTCATGCCTATAAAAAAAAAAAATTGAAATTCATTATTCTCAAAATAGGAAAAATACAAACTGTCAAACTTAAAAATACAAACTCTGAATGGTTAACTAAAACAAGAAAATGAACACTCCAAAATAGAAAAATACAAATTCTAAAATTGTAAACTGGATAATGCAAAGCATAACCCAAAAATATGATATCTAGAAAATCAAGTTAATCAATGTGAACATTTCTATTATCAATTAAATGATTAATTTTTTCTTTAGAATCTTCAAAGAAATCAGAAACATCAAGATGATTAATATCAATGGATTCATAATGATCTGTGAAATGCATCTCAATTTCTTTTTCTTTTTCTTTTATCAAGGCTTGATAAAGACCCACTAAATGTTTAGGGGTACAACAAATACGCGACCAATGCCCTGTCATGCCACATCTATAACAAGCATTTTCATGATTCTTAGGAGGTTTATTCTGTAAACTTTTTTCCTTTTCTTGTGATGTTCCAGAATTATTCCACTTTTGATGGAATGGCATGTTATTTTTCTGAACATATCCCCCATGGATTCGGTAATTATTTCTACCTCGGCCACATCCAAAACCACGATGTCTCCCTCGCCTATGACCATGAAATGTAACCTCATTCACTTCAGGGAATGGAGCAGAACTAGTTGGACGAGATAGATGATTTTTCAATAACAATTGATTAGTTTGTTCAGTCACAAGAAGGCATGAAATCAGTTTAGAGTACTTTGAAAAACGATACTCTCTATATTAAGGAAATATAAAATTAACTTTAGAATTTATTTATACTTACTACAACCACCTGGTAGCTTTGTCTTCTCAACTGACTAGAATCTCGTACTGATAGTGTATTATAAAATTAAAGAAAATAAAGAAGGAAGAGCCACAATGGAAGAGAAAATAAAAGATCACACATGTAATAAATAATTTTTCTATATCATCATTACCACGTAAACTTAGTTATTTATAGGTGATAAAACCTTCACTATACACTACTATTCGTCACACCATATAGTTATCACATGACATACCACACTTCCCACATGATAAAACTTTTTTCTATTTTCACTTTGGCCCAAAACTCATTAGAATTCTAATTGTATCTCTTTTGATGATTATTTAAATATTTCATAACAAAATTAATTTTTTGATAACCTTTTGTGGATACCTATATTTTTGGCCTCTTGTTAACCCCACTAATTAGAGTAAAGCGTGTGAGTGGTGACTATTATTGTGAATGTATTAGTTATCCTTACTCTTAAGCAAGTGATCACTGTCTCAAGCATAAAATAATAAAGAACTAGACAATCTCAGTTAAGTGGGTGAGCTAAACCTAGAAGTGTTACTTAAAATATTTTTATTGATTTATGAACCCAAAGCCCATAGTCCACCAACCTCACCAATGTTTCAGTTCAGTTAGGGAAGTAACTTTAATGGAATTCTCTGATGTTCATTGAAAGTCCCAAAAGGGAGAAAGCAAAAACAAAAACAAAAATTAGAGAAATTATTTAATACTTGTTGACCAATTTTCTATTCCATTAATTAATTCACACTTTTTATATTGTCTTTTAATATTTCAACACAAAGCCCATAGTCCACCAACCTCACCAATGTTCAGTTCAGTTAGGGAAATAGCTTTAATAGAATTCTCTGATTTTCATTCAAAGTCCCGAAAGAGAGAAAACAAAAACAAAAACTAGAGAAATTATTTAATGCTTGTTGACCAATATTCTATTTCATTAATTAATTGACACTTTTAATATTGCCTTTTAATATTTCAGCATGAAAGTGACGATGTGTGTCCTTTAGCTTAAGCCAATAACTATTGATTTGGACCATCGTCTCGATTTGTTATGGGAATATTGAATAATTATTCTGAAAATAAATATATTCTTGTTATGAGATTTTTTGTTTTAAATTTTTTTTTGTTACTTTATCTACAAAACTCTTAGATATACAGTTGTGCTTTGAGATTCTTATATTTCTTAATTGTCATCATATCGTGTGATTGCCAGAAAATCTATTGTGGCCAAACTTCAAAGGGGTTTTCAGGATTTTCTTGACTATCAACACTAACCACTTCATGAGGGACCTAAAGAATAAGTGGACTTTTCAGAAAACATCTCAATGCGACTTTTACTTTCTCACCACTGACTGCATTTGGTTATCCAAATTCATGGTGGGGCACCAACCCAGAGAGAGAGAGAGAGAGAGAGAGAGAGAGAGAGGAGATGATGATGATGATGATGATAACAACAACTAATGTTTAGTTGGGTTGCTCAAAAGCATCCTTGGTTTAGTTGTTTCAATTGATAAACTTCCTTGGGGGTCATGATCATTCATTACCAAAAAAGGAGAAAATTAAAAAAAAAAAAAAGCTTCAGTGACATAAGTGATAAACAAACATGAGAAGAGACATCAACAAAATGCTAGTAATAATGATAAAAACAAATTAGGACACAGAACGACAAGTTATGTAGACGCAATGATACTACTGGTGCCGTTTCAAGTGCTTTAGATGGGTGCTAATGTCATAAAGCAGATTGAACCAACCCCTTTTGAACTCATCCATATCTAAGTACTAGTTTATAAGGTTAGAGAGAAGTGAGCCTCGCTATTATTTCATTTCATTTTCATTTGAGTTATTTACATTTAGTATTTTTTTATTTTTAACATAATTTCACTTTTGTTCTATTAAATTTAAATGTGATAGTCAACTTTTTATATTTTAAAAGCTAAGTTCTAATGTTATACTTTCGCCTATCTATTGCTAATGAGATTGATGAAAATTAAAGTGAAGGGACAAAAGGAAAATTTGCAAAGATTAAAGTGAAATTTTGATTAAAGTGTAGAGACACTAATTTGATGAAAAAAATATTCTCATATGACATATCCTCTCAAACTTACTAGGGCAAATTGTGATAATAGTCCATATACTTTGGTCTTTGTGTTATTTTGGTCCCTTTAATTTTAATTGGCTTGATTTTGATCATGAATTTATGATTTTATTTCAATTCGATTCAATTCATTACAACTCTTAGCATTTTTTTTATAAAAAATATGGATATAAGTGGCATATGTCATATCTTTTAGAGTAAAATTATACATTTACTAACCTCAGTGAGTTAACTTCAACCGATTCAGTGATTGTTTTCAAGAAAAAATAATAACGGCATTATCAATTGGACTAAATTGATACAAATTTAAAATTACGGGTCAAAATTGTGTCAACTGAAAGTATAAGAATTAAAATGATACAAAGGGAAAAATGTAGGGACCACTAGTTTAATTTACCCAAGTTACTAACAATAGATCAACAAAAAGACATCAAATTGTGATCCTCTCTATTACATATTACTAATAGAGAGGTTCCATTACATTATCTAATGAAGAGTATAATGATTTATTTTAATTTAAATTAATTATACATTTATATTCCTATTTTATAGATATTAAATAAGTAATAGAAATTCTCCATTACACATATGAAATGAATAGGATTAAAGTTCCATCCAACCTGTGCTATGTACAAATATTAAAAAAAAAAAAAAAAAAAAGAAGCATTTTTTAGACTTAAATTAATGGATATCACTACAAGAAGAATTGGTTGTCACGACGCTTAAAAAATGACGTTTTTTTGAAAACGTCTTTATTTCTCATTTCTCAAGACACGTCGCTTCGCTGTTCCTTAACTCTACCAATTAATAATGAGTTAAAAAAAAAAAAAAAACTCTGTCACTCAAACCTAATAAAATATCGCTTTTTTTTCAAACATCACAGACTTATCACTCTCTCTCTTTCTCCAACATTATTCTCGATCTAAAATGGCACGAAGGAAGCTCTCTCTAGAGACGTTGACGAAGCAATTGATGATGAAGATTTCAACTAAGTCTACTGTAGATCAAAACCTTAGGTCTTCTATCTCAATTGTTTCTAATTATTATTTTTTAATTTTGAAATCTTATTTTGTGCACTCGATTTGACTAATTTTTTTTGAGATTCTTCAATCTCTCTTCGATATTGTTCGATCTCCCTTGATTTGACTAATTTTCTTCGAGATTGTTCAATTTCCCTTGATTTGTATTTATCTAAGGTTTCGTTCTTCATTGAGTTAGGGTTCTAGATCTCTTTGAAAGGGCTTTTCAATCTATACTTGCTATGTTTACTCGAGATTCAGAGATTTTCATGACTGCATAGTAATAATCTGGATCTGTTTTGATTTACATTCTATTAGTTTGATTTCACTCGATTGATTGAAACGCTTGCGTAGGGTTTTAATTTCCATTGTTGATCTAGGTGCTTGTCTCTTTTATTAGTCTGACTCAAACTTGTTTTGGATGATTTTGATTTCAACCTATGTTTTTGTTCTTCTCAAGTTTGGGATCTATAGCTCTTTTATTTGTTTTAGTTTTCTCGGGTAATCGGCTTCAATGGCTTTGATCTGTAACTGTATTTTATTTAAATAGTTTTGCTTGTTTGTTCTACAAATAGGTAGCTAAGAAGATTTATGTGTTTTTCTTTCACTCTCTATGTTTCCTCTTTTTTAGGTTTTTATTTGCTAAAAGATGATTTATGAAAATTGCTTATTGCTCCATTTATTAATTAATTAATACTTACCGCTATTTGTTGTTATTATCATCACTATTAGTTTTGCTATGCAGACATCTTTGATTGGCCCTCATGGTGTTCATGCTGTTTTAAAAGGTATAATTTTTTATGAAGCAAGATATAACAATTTCATTGATTGACAAGATACGTTTCATCATAGCATCTGTAGGTAACTTATAGTTCAAATCATATATTGTAGCATTGCCTGCTCTTTGTTGTCCAATGTTTTATTTATATTACTTGCGTTAGGCAATTTTTTTTACACTGAAATCTATAGAGAGAATCACATTCCTAGTTCCCAATAATATATATATATATCTGACTGTAGGAATGAATTAATCTTTTCTTTTTAGTTTAATTAGTTTTTTGACTTGGCAGAAATTGTATATGTTAATATTTTAGTTAAAATAACATGGCTGTGTAACACTACAAATTTTATATGAAGGAGGACTCATTTGTTAGAATGATAAGAGGGTAGAGGCAAGGGGGCTAGGACTACTTGTCCTAAGGACCTATTTATCTAGTGTTTGGATGGGCAAAAAGTAGTGGGAATGGGTAACTTATCAGGATTGGATTAGTTTATCCTCTATAACGACATTTTGATTTATGGGGTTGAATAACATTTTGAGATTTTCTTTTTATTTGAAGTGCATGATAATTTGTTTATGTGAATGAGTTTTCTTTAAAATCATTCAACAACATGCTGCAATTATAAATCTCTAGCAATCCTC
The DNA here is from genome assembly GCA_036172215.1 of Camellia granthamiana. Lineage (NCBI taxonomy): Eukaryota > Viridiplantae > Streptophyta > Magnoliopsida > Ericales > Theaceae > Camellia > Camellia granthamiana. The sequence goes on from CM069903.1 coordinate 74,802,816, forward strand.
ATAGCTAGCTTAGATAGCTTCACCACAACTGATGATTGATTGGCTCTTTGCATATGTATTGATTTGATCTCAATAAAACTTTGTATCGAACTTTAATTATGTTCTTGAGTTTATACTTTGGAATTTGGATATATTCAAAACTTTTATTTTTCATTTTTTAGATTATTTATTTATTTTTGGTTTTTCCTTTATTCCTTAGGTTTGTTTGTATGCTGGTTGAAATTTTAAACTACAACATGATATTAGTAGTTTAACTGTCATTCAGTTATGGAGAAATTTTTTTACATTTACTCGCTCTATTTCACATGTAAGCTTTCATGTGTTTGGTCTCCATAAAGAGAAATGGAACAAGATTTTGGAGCTGTTACTTACCACAAGCTTCATCTATTGCCTCACTCTGTACAATCACTATATCAGATATATTTTGCCTCTCTTACCAAAAGTGACTCATTTTCTTAATCTCTGTGTGTGTGTGTGTGTGTGTGTGTGTTTGTTTTGTTTTGATTCTGTTTATCATGAATAAAATGTTTGGCAGTACTTTTCTAGGTTATATAAATTTGTCTGTATGGTGAATTTTGAATTCCATGCTTATATAAATTTGTATTTGATGGATAAATATTTCTCTTGTTTTCTATTTTTTTTTTTCCTTTAGGAAATTGCCAAGTTAATTGAATTCGATTGAATTGAGGATTTGATTTTATACAGGTACCATGGATGATTTTATTACATGGATTCTATTTGGTGACTTCGTTTGTTGTATAATTTAGTCCTCATCTGCAAGATCAGGTACTATATTGTTTAGTTGTACACACACATAGAAGTTCTTAATTGTGTACTTTGATCATAATACTATGTTCTGTTGCCATTTCCATTTTAATTATTCATTGTCATGTAACACTCTGCTTGGTTGCTGAGAACTCTAAAAGGAAAAGAGAGAGGGAAGGAAAAAGTTGACTAATTTTTGAATCTTCTCCATCTCTTTTCTCTCCCTATATATACACATATACGTTAACTTATATGTGTTGTGTATCTGTGTTCTAAATTCTTCTGATTCTTATGTGTTTTCTGATTGCTTTGGAGTCAAATTTAAGCCTAAAGATGATTGAGCCTTTGAAATCTTATTTCTGTTAGGCATTTCTTTTATTTATTTTTTGTTCTTTTTCCCCACTATTGTTTGATGCAGCGAAGTGAACAAATCTCTAATTTCTTGATGAGGCAGTTAATTGAGTAAACGAGTTTGCTTTTCCTACTTTCTACTTGACTTCTTTTTTGACTTCGTTGATTTCCTTAATTATACACTTGTGGATCTGCTTGTCCTGTTTTAGATTGCTTATTGTGATGATGATTGATTAAAGTGAAAACATGCCCTCCACCGAAAAGATATGAAATTTAGGAATTTAAATGCAAATCCTCAATCTCATTCATAGAAATTACAATTCATCCACCATTTATGATTGAATAATATTATATCTATGGACTTTGAGAGATAAAAGATCTATTGTTGAATAGGGAGAAGAAAGAATATAGAGATGAAAAGGTAGAAAATAGGAGGGAGAAGAAAGAAGGGGGAAAAAAAATAGGGAAGAGAGAAAGGTCTTGATGAAACATATATTTAGTTTCAAAAAGGCCAAATATGGACTTAATAAGAAAGAAAGTCCATATATGAATGTCCAAATGATTTGTGAATTGGAATTGGTTGAAACCATCATTGTGGGATGGAATTCTTCATGCTAATGTTCGAAGTATATGTATGAGTATGATTATTTATGGCTGCATTGTAGGAACCATGCAAACGGCAGTTGGAGTTACATTTGGTATGTGTCTGAACTTTTTTTTTCCTCTACAATAAATACATACTGGATTTATTGCTTACTCTCAATTATCTTAGTGCGTTTTGAATTTTATTTTATTTTATTTTTGGTTTCTTCATGATGGCTTCTAGTGCTCTTTCTATCAATATCATGTTTGTTCCATAACATTAACCTCGTTAGTTTGTTACAGTTAATTACTTATAATTACTTTTGAGTAATTTTTTAATGTGTACTGTTACCATATTCACTATGAGGAATAATAGCTGAGATTTCTTTTAGATTTTTTTCTTTTCTTTTCCAGATTCTTTCCAATTAGTCTCCTATATTATCAGATTCTTGCTTTTCTTCTACTTTGGTTATCACAGGATGAAGAATTTACTATTAGAAAAAGGAAGGAAAAAAGTGATACACGTGAACTCAGGCGTGTTTATCGCATGTACAGGGAATATATTATCAAACATGTCGGAGACTGTAATCTTGAAAATAGGTAATTGTTTCTGCTTTTGTTGGAATTATGTTTTGCTTCTTTTAATCTGAAGTTTATGGGATATTTTTAGTTTCTGTTAGTTGAAAAAATGAAAACTCTCAAGTTACATCTTGACAGAGAGAATAAGGCACGTGCAATTGCTTTTGCTTTGTTTGAAGTATTATGTATAGTTAACAAAGCAACTGGTTTGCAGGTATCTTCTTTTTCCATTATTGTTTTTATTATTTGTTTCTGATATATATTTTAATTATTCGTCATTCCTTATCCTTTTCGTTATTTAGCAGATTTCTCATAGGATTAAATTAATTTATTTTTACTTTTCATATACTTAACAGGCCCTTGCCAATTATTTGTGCCATATAATATTCTTCCACTTGATCAAGGAGGTGTTCATCATGCTACAATGGAACTCCTTGAGGTCTGATGTTGTGCAGAAAAAAAAATTCATTTTAAGCCCCTTAAGTTATTACAATAGTGTTAGCTACCCTTAAGTTATTAAGCCCCTCATTGCTGCAGTTGTAAGAGTATTATGCTGTCAAGTGGTACATATGTGAGGCCGATTTACTGTGCCAAGTGATATCAGCATGTTCTCTGTAGCACGCCCCAACTTTATAGAATCGAATGAGTTTTATGATAAACTAATAAATTGCTACAGATTAAAGCTGCAGTCTTTGTTGTTCGCAATGTTCGTGGTTTACCTTTCTTGGAAGACTTCAAGAAACGTGTGGTGTACTTGGATTTATTTGATTGGCTTCAATTTTGCTTTGGATTTCAGGTAATGTCATCTAACATCTTCTATTTATTTTATAAATGGATTACATCCCAAATGGCCATGGAAATATAGAAATTCACTTGAATTTTTTTAGTTTTGTGTCTTTTCAATTTTGAGGATTTTTTTTTTTTTTTTTTTGTTGAGTAAGAGGATTTCTTATTGCATTTGCATTGAATTTCTCATCTCAGAAAGGAAATGTTGCAAACCATAGGTAGCATATGATTTTACTGCTTGCTAACACCCATATTCAGAAAATTCCTAAGAAAATAAATGTGTTGCAGGTACTTATGGAATTCCATACTTAGCCTTTTTCTTTACAATGATTTGCTCTTAAATTTGAAATCTAAATTCTTTTATGGTGTTAGTTGGGAGATGAAGCTATCAATGAACTAATGAAGAAGTTTTTTAAAAATTATACAAATTGGTGCAAATTTTTGGGGAGAGAAAGCAACATCCAGTAAGATTGATAGTTTAATACTCCTATCATGTTCTTCTAATTAGAAATATCTTCACTTCCATTTAATATGAACAAATCGTGTAGCAAACAGAGTGGTTTTTTTAACCCATCGTGGAAAACTCAAATTTGTGTCAATAAGTTTAAAAGATGCAAGAAGGCATATTATTTGACAACATTGTGAAGGATTGATTTCTAAATATTTGTCTCTCACATTGTTCAGGAATAAACCAAGTTCAAACCATGACATTTAACAAAATTTTGTTCAACAACGTTTACAGCATGCATGTTTAGCTTTCTATAATTTCTTGATAATGTCTAATAATGTTTTTATTATATCCAAACAACTTGTCCAATTCTCATAGATATCTTATTTTATTTTAAGTGCAGGCATTTGGAGTACCACCTTAGCAGCCATGGCAGACAGTGAACTAATATCTATTGAAGATTCTGAGCTGAAGCAGAATAGCAGTTCAACTGCTTCAACTGATTCTGTTACACCCAATGTTGCAACTGATTCTGTTATATCAGCTACATCAAGAAGCTTCCCGAAGCCTCTGCCACCTCAGCCATACAGTTGTAACTATCACTCAGTTGTAACAACTTAGAGCTTACATACAAGTCTATATATAAGCATTGTAACTCATCATCTCTGGTATTCGAAAAAATATAATAAAAAAGTTATTTAGTTCTTTCAATTCTTCATGGTATCAGAGATACTCTCTCTTACGAGTTGATTCATGGCTCCTTTAACTTCTTTCATGCCTTCAACCTCACTTCCTCCAAATCTCTCATTACTGATTTCAAACCTTTCTTCGTTTATCACCATCAAGCTTGATGCATCAAACTTTCTAATCTAGAAAACTCAAGTGCAGAACATTCTTATTGCTACTAGTCTTCTTGGATTTGTTGATGGTACTATATCATGTCCGCAAATGACAATGACAGATTCTTCTGGTTCAGAACAAGACAATCCTGAATATGTGCAATGGAAAATTATTGATGCACACCTGCTCAGTTGCATTATTGCAACTTTGTCACCTGAAATCTGTTCCTCTGTTCTTCATCTTCATAGTTGTGCTGAGATCTGGACTGCCTTACATAAGCGATTCACTTCGCTTTCTCGATCGCATGTTCATCAGTTGAAGAACAAATTAAATAGCATTTCTAAAAAAACAAATTCGATGAAGAATTATCTCTCTAAGATCAAAGCCTTGGTCAGTCAATTGGCTCTTTTTTCTTCATTTATAGATGATGAAGATCTTGTTTTGCTTACTTTGAATGATCTTCCTGATGAGTATGATGCCTTCAAGACTACCATTCGAGCCAGAGCAGAGTTAATTTCCATGGAAGAATTGACTGCTCTTCTTCTTTCTAAATCGGTTCATATTGAATCCAAACTTCAGAAACTTTCTTCTGAACCTACTATGGCCTTCTCTTCGGTTCGAGGTTCTTTCAATTCTAATATCAGAGGTCGTTCTTCTGGCTTCAAAGGTCACTCTTACAGAGGTAATCGAGGTGGTCATTTTTACAGAGGTACTCCTCGAGGTGGTGGTAGATCTGGATCTAATTTCACCACCAACTCTGGTTTTTCACGAAATTTTCATGATCAATGAGGTTTCTCTCGCAGCAAAGGTAGATCTATAACTTGTCAGATTTGTGGAGGTTCTGGTCACTCTGCATTAGATTGCTGGTATCGGATGGATTCTTAGTATCAATCTTCCTCTAGTTCTCAACATCCTTCTGAGTCCAGCTCCAGAGCATTTGTTGCTGCTACTCCATCAGCAGCTGCTTCTCTTCCTCAAACGCCTTGGTACTTGGACTCTGCTGCTACAGATCATATCACACATGATCTTCACAATCTCAGTCAATCACAGCCCTATCCAGGTTCAGATCAGATCACTATAGGTAATGAAACTACAGTTTCCATTCACAACGCTGGTAAGGGACTGCTTTCTACACCTCATTGTTCTTTTCGATTAAATCATGTTTTACATGCTCCTTCAATTTCTTCTAACCTTCTGTCAGTTCACAAATTTACTAAGGACAATAATTGTCTCATCATCTTTGATGATTCTAAATTCGTGATTCAGGACAAGGATTCGAGGAGAACTCTTCATCAAGGTTCTAATACCAATGGCCTCTACCATTTTTACTCTCCTTCTACATCTGTGCTGCCTGCTGATCCATCTGTCCATAATTCTTAGTTTACTACATCACATACACCTGTTTCTTCCTCCGTTTGGCATAATAGATTAGGCCATCCCTCCTTCGTGAAGTATAATCATCTTAAACCATTATTGACTGTTTCTCATAATAATGTTTCACAGAATAAATGGCATCTTGTACTGATTGTTGCATAGCTAAAAGTCATAGACTTCCTTTTCAATTGTCTAATACTACTGTCAATGCCCCTCTCTCTCTTATCCATAGTGATGTATGGGGGCCATATTCTTCTACTTCTGGTTATAAATACTACTTACTTTTTGTGGATGACTTTAGTCAATTTACTTGGCTTTTTCCATTATCTTATAAAAGTGAAGTGTGTGATAAGTTCATAGAATTCAAGGCTTATATTGAAAAACAATTTCATACTTCATTACAAATTCTAAGAACTGATGGAGGATCTGAATATTTTACTAATAAAATGAACTCTTTCTTGCGTACCCAAGGGGTTATTCACTAACATTCTTGTCCTCACACTTCCTCTCAGAATGGTACTGCTGAGAGGAAACATCGACATATCACTGAAACTGCTACTGCTTTTCTTCATCACTCATCTGTACCATTACAATACTGGTTTGATGCTGTTGCTATTTCTACTTTTCTTATTAATAGACTTCCCTCTTCAAAGCTTGGACATAAATCTCCTTTTGAAAAGCTTTTTCAATACACTCCAGACTACTCATTTTTCCGCGTGTTTGGTTGTCAGTGCTTCCCTTGGCTTAAGCCTTATCAGCCTCTCAAGCTACGTCCTAAATATGTCTCCTGTGTTTTTCTGGGTTATCATCCTTTTGCTAAAGGTTATCGCTGTCTTGATCCACTCACAGGTCGGATCTATCTGTCTAGACATGTGGTCTATAATGAGCATGTGTTTCCCTTTGCTCATTTGAATTCTTCTCCAATCTCTTCAACCTTACTAACCTTACCTGCTATTCAATCTTTTTTCTGGCCTTTTTCCTCTTCTTCTATTGATTCTCAGACCTTATCTAGTCCAGTATCTCCTAGTCCAGTATCTCCTCCTACTTCTTCTTTACCAACTGCTACAGTTCCTATTAAGTCCATTTCTATTGAGTTACCTCCTCTACCTCCTTCTCATTCTAATCAGCATCCTATGATTACACGATCCAAATCTGCTGCTCCTCTTCACTGTTTGATTGCTTCCCCTGCTACTGCCATTGTCCCTGCTTCCTCCGCTAATTCTGCACCTGCCACTGTCACTGCAACTGATTCCTACACTCATTCTGAACCTCCTTCTTACAGAGAAGCTTTGATGTCTCCTGTTTGGCATCAAGCTATGCTTGATGAATTCTCTGCTCTTCAGCAACAACATACTTGGTCTTTGGTGTCTCTTCCCTCTAACAAAACTGTTATCGGCTGTAAATAGATTTTCAAGGTAAAACAAAATTCTGATGGCACTATTGCAAGGTATAAGGCACGCTTGGTTGCCAAAGGGTACCTGCAGCAAGATGGTATTGATTTTCATGAGACTTTCAGTCCCGTGGCTAAGCAACCCACTATTCGAATCTTACTTTGTCTTGCACTTCACCATTAGTGGGCTCTTAAACAGTTAGACATTTCCAATGCATTTCTTCATGGTCGTCTTGAAGAGGAAGTCTTCATGCTTCAGCCTCCAAGTTTTGAGGATTCTTCCTCCCCTAATCAAGTGTGTAAACTCCACAAGTCCTTATATGGATTGAAACAGGCACCCCGAGCGTGGTTTTCCACATTTTCTCAATACTTGGTTTCTCAAGGCTTTACTAATAGCAAGAGTGACTCTTCTTTATTCATTCAGAAGGCTGCTACCTTCTCACTTATTTGTTGGTATATGTGGATGACATCTTGATCACTGGTGATAGTTCTTCACACATTCAATCTCTCATTACAAAGATGCACAGTGTGTTCTCCATGAAGGAATTTGGTGATATTGCTTATTTTCTTGGTATTTCAGTCCAGCCTACCAGCTCCGGATATCTTCTATCTCAGTCTAAATATGCCAAAGAAATTCTTCTTAAAGCTGGTTTGTCCTCTTGTAAACCCCGCCCTTCACCTATTTCTGTCAAGCCTAGTGTTCCTCCAAATGCTACTTTACCATTTTCTGATCCTGTTCTTTATCGAAGTATTGTTGGCGCTCTACAATAGCTCACCATTACAAGACTAGATCTTTCTCTTTCTGTTAACCAAGCTTGTCAACATATGCATGCCTACCATCGAACATTTTGCTGCAGTCAAGAGAATTCTTAGATATGTTCAAGGCACCATCACTCATGGCTTGTCCTTCTCCTCCAGTACTTTTGATGTTCATGGGTATTCTGATTCCAATTGGGCAGGAGATGTTCATGACAGAAAATCAACGTCCGGTTACTATGTCTTCTTGGGTTCCAATTTGGTTTCTTGGTCTGCAAAAAAACAGGCCACAGTGTCTCGCTCATCCACTGAAGCTGAATATAGAGCTTTAGCCAATGCTGCTGCTGAGTTAAGTTGGATTTCCATGCTGCTTACTGAAATGGGTATTACTTCTCCTACTACCCCCATCTTGTGGTGTGATAACCTCTCTGCAATAGCTCTAGCTTCCAATCTTGTCTTCTACACACGTTCAAAGCATATCGAAATCGATTGTCATTTCGTCCAAGATAAGGTTCTGGCTAAACAATTTCAGTTGCAATACATTCCAACAATTGATCAGCTTGCTGATCTGTTTACTAAACCTTTAAGTGTCTCTCGGTTTCAATATCTCAAATCCAAGCTCATGGTTCTTGATCGCCCCATCAGCTTGCCCGAGAATATTGAAGATTCTGAGCTGAAGCAGAATGGCAGTTTAATGCTGAAGCAGAATAGCAGTTCAACTGCTTCAACTGATTCTGTTACACCCAATGTTGCAACTGATTCTGTTATATCAGCTACATCAAGAAGCTTCCCGAAGCCTCTGCCACCTCAGCCATACAGTTGTAACTATCACTCAGTTGTAACAACTTAGAGCTTACATACAAGTCTATATATAAGCATTGTAACTCATCATCTATGGTATCCGAAAAAACATAATAAAAAAGTTCTTTAGTTCTTTCAATTCTTCAATATCATGTAGTGTGTCATGATCTGCTTATGTCTGTAAATATTTTTAATTTTTTGTTATGTCAGAAATTTCCATTGGTCAAATTTGTATTTTTCTAAAAATATTTATGACTTAATTGGTTCCAATTTATTTTGAATGTTAAAGGTGATAAAGGTGATCAAATGTTTGAGTTATTGTGAATTGTGTAATTTGAATTTTGCTTTTGTTGTTTTTTTTTTTATTTTTTATTTTTTTGAGGAAGGAATTCATATTTTGATTAGATTTTGTTGTTTTATTGTAAATTTATTTGAAAAAATTTCTAACTAGGTTTAGATATTTTTTTTGTTTTGAAAAAAAAAAAGCATTTTAACAGCATTTAATAAAAATGCCACTATAAGTTAGTATAATGTCATTTGTGGATTGGGGTAGCTTATGTGCTGGCATTCAAAAAAAGGCCACAAATGAACTTGTACGGCATTTATAAAATGTTGCAAAACTAATAACGATGGCCGCATCCTCGACATAATTTTAAAACACCAATAGATGTTTTGCTGACGTTTTTGATAACTTTAGCGATGTTTTTGAAACGCCAGTAAAAACTAATTTTCCTGTACTGTATCCAGCAGTGGAGTCGGTATCCAGCAGTGCTGGAATATTATTGACTGTGAGGACTATTGTTCAAAGAACGGTTGGATTTTCACTTTTGAAAGAGAAGCAATCTCCACTTTTCGATGTACCCAAAAATAAATAAATAAATAAATAAATAAACTCTTGAGAATCCAAGGAAGCAAACACAACAACTCTACTATAAGAACTAATTTTGTATTGTTGGCTTTTTTAACAAAGAGGTACCTCCGTTTGTTTGGACATAAAGTATTTTTTAAAAATATTTTTTATATTTTTTTATATTTGCTACAATAAAAAAGTAAAAGTTATCAAAAAATATTTTGTATGATGGTCAACAGAAAATAAACTTATAAAGTCAGCAAATATTTCACTTTTAAGAGGTGAAAAATGTTTCTGCACTAAAATTTTACCAATATTACCTTTACCACTACACCACCATCACCACGTCCACTACTACCATCATTGTCGTTATCACCACCATTGCCGCCCCACCACCATCCCACCATCTCCACCTCCACCTCCACCTCCACCTCCACCTTCATTTCACCACCACCATCACCCGACATAAAAAAATGTTTTCGCCAAAAAATATTTTTTGAAAAAAATTTTCTATAAATTTTTTTTTTGAAATTTTTTTATATAAAAATTTTTTTCATTTAAAAATATTTTCCGTCCAAACAAATGAAACGGTAGAGTGGCTAGGAAACTTGTTCCTTTTTTTTTTTTTTTTTTTTGATCAGCAAAAAGAAAGTTTTATTGATGGAGAAAACATACAATGTATGATAACGTACATCAATAAAGAGGAGGGTGCAAAGAGCATCAAAGTGAAGCATTAAGATCCCAACTAGGTTGGCACCTAGAGGCACACCAAATCATTTGCTAGCACCAACTCCAAGCTCCAAGTTGGTGAGAAACCAACGAACAGAGCAGAAACAAAAAAGTAAAACACAAACAGCCACAAAACATCACCCACATCAGTATAGCATCTCAACATTAGCACACCTCCAAGTTGAAGACAATTCAGCAATAGCACACCTCTATATTAAACAAATCAGCATTAGCATTAGCATAGCACACCTCTACTGGAGCATCCAAACTTGTTCCTACCGATTACTCTTTGGCAAAAATCTATTTCACCTACATTTTTATATTGTGATAGTGGAACAATGGAATAACACGAGTTTATAGCAAAGAGTATAATGAGAAGTCCAGGCATATAAGATTGAGCCATAGCTATATTAATTGGTTATGTAAATCAGCAGTATAACACAGCGGAATAAAAATTATGGTCATACCTTCTGCTGCAGAGTCTGAATAGAAAGGATCTCGTGCGTAAATCACGTGCTTCCTGAATCTGATCAGTCAACCCAGCAGTGGGGTGATATTACAACAGTGAATATCACCCACACAAATCACAGTGCAAACGGCTTTGATCGTTGTTTTTGGGAGAGAGTCAGAATATGGGAAATTTCTATCTCTTAGACTTGACAGGAGGGTCTCAATTTATACATGTATAGGGGAGAGAGGAAAAGCCTCCAGCCTTTATGGCTGGTCATTAATGCACAATTAACCTCTGCAATAAAGGCAGGAGTTACAAACCGCATTAATGCAGGAGTTACAAACCCCATTAATGCAGGAGTTACAGTTATAAATTCAAAGCATTGAAATGGTCATGCCACATGGGCGCCCATTTCTAACATCTCCCACTCGCACATGAGTTGGCATGACACTGCCACATCTCTATCTCAATCTCCCCAAAAAATGAACAATCTCATACTAGCCAATGCACCGTGCGACCGCTGAGAACGCTTGCATGTGGGAGTTCTATACTAGAAACTCAATATGAGTCAGCATAGAGACATCAACCCAAAAAAAAGATAGTGTCTCATGTACCCAGACCCATCTAGCTACATCAGTCCAAAAAACATCTCTAATCCCTCAAAGAGCATGTTTGACTCTCCTAGGTCCCGCATTATATTCACACCCAATCAGCATCCTATAAAGAGCGATGTGAGTTGTCGACAGTGCATATAGAGCAGAGATGTAGAACTAGATGATCTTCCCTTTACCCTTATATCATTCAATTTGAAATTGACCGCTTTTCCAGTAATGTCCCTTAAAGCCGAATCATACATGACTGCAGGCAACATACCAAAGTAGCTGAACATCAACTCCTCATCTTATGACATAGTCAAAAGTCACAAAAGGCACAAAGTGAAATCATTTAGGGAAAAATGACTTTTAGGACTCACACGGTGAAGAAGCAGGGATCCATTCTTTCACCTCGCTAATGGGTCGATAAGCACATGCAGTATGAATGCATGTTATAGTGGAGTTACTCTTCCAAAGAGTGATGTTAAAACTCACACACTATACAGATCTTAGTCTAGTCGCTTTTAAACGCACAAGTCACTTCCTAACGTCTAACTCGAATTCTCTATTTGCTCGCCTCTCAGGCATCAAATGAGATCTCGCATCTGGCTATCCATAACAGGCACATCATGGAAAAGTGGGTACTCTCATATCCATGGTCGGTCTCTAACAAGACCTCATCTTGGCTCCAACCAAGGCGACATAGCTAGTGGATAATTTTGGCTTTTCTAATTGCTCCAAATACAATAAGCCACTAGTCTCATTCTTACTCGCTACCTAGCGCTAAGGGCGATTGCTCGTGTGAGTGAGCCAATCTTGCCTGCTAACATCAATTTAATTCTTTTTGAGTATGCTAATTCACAAACCATTACAAAAGGTAGTAAACATAAATGTGTAATAGAAACAAATATGAATACTAATGGCATAAATATCCCCAAAAAAAATATGAGTTCAACTGGATACACATAAAAAAATCACTACCTACGTAGTCCTAAAGCCCTAACATGAGTAAGATAAACATCTCTAGCAATGGGCTTAGTCAAAGGGTCTGCAACCATACGACTCGTAGGGATGTGCTCCAGGATCACTTCTTTCTGCGCCAAAATGTCTCTGATAAAGTTGAACCTCACATCAATGTGTTTGGTTCTGCCGTGGTATTTAGGATCCTTAGCGTAAGCGAGTGCAGCCATGCTGTCACAATGGATAGTCACAGGGTCTGCGGTGTGTGTGACAACATCCAAATGCTGAAGGAATCTCCTCAACCACACGGCTTCCTGAACGACAGATGAACAAGCCACAAACTCAGCCTCCATTGTCGATAAGGCGATACAGGATTGCTTCTTACTGCTCCAAGAAATAGCACCATCGCTAAGCATGAAAGCATATCCTGAAGTAGACTTACGCTCATCTAAGTCTCCTCCTCAGTCAGCATCACAATAGCCAACTAGATGTAGATCTGAACTCTGGTAGCAAAGTGTGTAATCTGCAGTCCCTCTAAGATATCGTAATATCCTCTTAACTGCTTTCCAATGAGCTGGTCCTGGGTTGGATTGGTAACGACTCACCAATCCGACTGCATAACAAATGTCAGGACGTGTACACATCATAGCATACATCAAGCTTCCAACAACATTTGCATAGGGAACACGGGCCATCTTTTAACTCTCTTTTTGAGTCTTAGGACCCATATCAAGGCTTAGGCTCTCACCTTTTGCAACAGGAGTGTCAATGGGTTTGTAGCTCTGCATCTGGAATCGCTCTAGGATAGTCTTAATGTAAGTCTCTTGAGACAAACCAAGAAGTCTCCTAGTGCGATCCCTAAGGATCTTAACACCGAGCACATAGCTTGCCTCACCCATGTCCTTCATCTCAAATGTAAAGAACAACCACCTTTTGGTGGCGACAATCAGCTCTTTGTCATTTCCAGCCATTAATATGTCATCTACATATAATGACAATATCACAAAAATGTCCTTGGACCGCTTAACGTATACACAGCGATCTTCATCAATCATCGTAAACCCATTAGAAACAATGGCTCGATGAAATCTCAGATTCCACTATCTGGATGATTGCTTTAAGCCATAAATAGATCGTTGAAGCTTGCAAACTTTGCGCTCCTGACCTACTGCCACAAAGCCTTCTGGTTGATCCATATAGATCTCTTCATCCAATTCTCCATTGAGAAATGCAGTCTTAATGTCCATCTGATATAGCTCTAAGTCCAACTGAGCTACTATGGCCAGGATTAGGCGAATAGAGGCAAACCTTACAACTGGTGAAAAAGTTTCCTCATAGTCCACACCCTCTCGTTGGGTGTAACCTTTCGCCACTAGGCGAGCCTTATACCTTTCTATGGAACCATCCGCCTTGCGCTTGATTTTGAGAACCCATTTGTTCCCAATAGTCTTGCGCCTTGGCGGCAAATCAACCAAGTCCCAGACATGTTTTTCTTCATAGACTCTATTTCTTCATCCATTGCAGTACTCAATTCTTTACTAGCAGGGGATGAGAGAGCCTCTTTGAGATTCTTAGGCTCCATCTCGTCACTCGGAGCAATCATGAATGCTTCCCCTTCAATCTCAAAACGACGACGGGGTATAGCTCCACGTTTGCTTCTATGTAGTTGAGAATCCTGAGAATCCTCATCCATTGGATCTAATCCATGGGCAGGTAGATCGCTCCTATTGTCCCTAGGAGCTTGAGGAATTATCTCCTCATTCTCTATTAGGCTACTAGGTGTGCCTTCAAGTAGATCCTTCATCTCATAAAGTTCTACTTCTCTAGTTACCTTACCTCTGCTAGGGAAATCCTTCTCTAGGAAATCCACATCTCGTGACTCAATTTTAGTCACACTTCCATCCAGATGCTCCCCAACAAACACATAGCCCTTAGAATGCTCACTATAGCGAATGAAGATACACTTCTTTCCTCTAGGGCCCAACTTCCCAAACTTATGAGAAGCGTTGTGTATGTAAGCTGCCGGACCCCAAGGCCACAAATTGCCCAAATCAGGCTTTTTGCCAGTCCACATCTCATATGGGGTGGAAGGAACAGATTTGGAGGGCACACGGTTAAGGACGTAGGCAGCAGTCAATAAAGCATCTCCCCAATAAGAAATGGGAAGATTAGCTTGCGCCATCATTGATCTAACCATGTCAAGCAATGTGCGATTCCTTCTCTCCGCTACACCATTTTGCTGCGGAGTCTTAGGAATTGTCAATTGCCTGATGACTCTTTTTTCCTCACAGAGCACTTTAAATTGCTCAGATAGATACTCACGTCCTCGGTCAGTCCTTAGAGCCTTAATGCTCCTGTCTAATTGATTCTCAACCTCATGAACATACCGTCTAAAGCAATCCAACGCTTCTGACTTGTGAGAAATCAAATAAATATGACCAAAACGCGTGCAATCATCTATAAATGTGATGAAATAAGGGGCTCCATGTCTTGCCCTCACATTCATTGGTCCATATATATCAGAATGAATAAGTTGCAATGGGACTGATGCCCTTATGGCTTTCCCAAATGGTTTCCTTGTTACCTTACCAGCAAGACAGTGCTCACAAGTAGGCAAAGTGACTCTAGCGAGTGGGCCTAAAAGACCTTCTCTAGCCAATCTAGTCATCTTGTCTTGCCCTATGTGGCCTAATCTAGCATGCCATCTCATAGAATCATTATCACAAAAAGATGCAATATTAGAAACAGAGCCATTGGCCTTTTTATTAAAACTAGAATCATTCACATCCAAAACTAAAAAACCATTTGAAAGGTAACCAAAACCATAAAAAATTGTTCCCAAATAAATACTAACACCATTATTCTCAAAACAGAAACTAAAACCAAGGCTCATCATGCTAATAACTGAAACTAAGTTTCGCCGAATATCCGGAGCATAAAGAACATCATGAAGATACAAGGTGCGCCCTTGTCGCATTTCCAGCTTGAATGTGCCAATGCCAAGCACCTCCACACTGGACTCGTTCCCCATGTAAACTTTTCTGCTCCCAGCAGGTACTCGGCGATACTCAACGAACCCTACTCTGTCCCTCGCGATGTGGTCTGTTGCTCCGGAGTCTACAACCCAAAAATGAGGAGAATGAGCAATTAATGCTTGACTAGACACAAAGCATTGAATGCGAGAAATTAAGTAAGGGAGTACCTTCTTCGGCTCAGGGCAATCCCGAGCGAAGTGTCCTTCTTTGTTACAGTTAAAGCATGTCAATTTAGCCTTTGCCTTCTTACCACCTCTCGTGCCCTTACGCTTGAAATTTCTAGCGCCATTGGGCTTAAGCACAGCTGCTGCTTGCTTCTTAGGGGCACCTTCTGCTTTTCCACGTTTGAACTGAGAAGTCCTATGTGAGCTTGACTCAACCACCATAGCAGAACCATCAGACTTAGCCGCCTCAAGGCGCTCAGCCTCTAGCTCCAAATGACGCGATATGTCTTCGAATGTTTTCACACTCTCATTATGCATCATGTTCTGCTTCATCTGCTCCCAAGAATTTGGTAGAGAGCGAATCACAGCTTGTACTTGCTGCTCTTGAGTCAAATTGTGCCCAGCAGCCGCAAGCTCACGTATCATGGCTGACATGACCCTCAAATGCGCCCTTTTCTGATATGAGTCAAACTTTATAGTCAGCCCACGTAGCTTTGCCAAAGAGGTAATACCAAACTTTTGCTTGAGAGCTTCCCACATCTCAAATGCGGTCGGGCAATGCTCAAACTCACTAATCAAGTCGTTGTGCATGCTGCTCAACATAGTAAAGCGCGCACACCGATCTTTGTTACGCCAAGTCTGAAAGGCTTTAAGATCACGACGATGTTAAGCTGTATTGCCCTGCTCTGGCTCAACCATCACTTGTTCAAGTGTGGTCAACACTTCTTGCTCATTGAGGAGGTATTGGATCTTACGGCGCCATATGTCATAATTGTCGCAATCCAATTTCTCTCCCTTAGTTAAGTCTGCCACCACTGTCTTAGCAGCCATTTCTACATATAGAGTAAACAAATGCACAGGGGATATTAATGATAGCAACACAAAAAAAAATATTTTGCAGCAAAAAAGAATCTAAAATAAATTTTGATAATTATCACTAGAGGCGCAAGAGATGATTACGAGCATAGCAAATTTTCTTCCATGCGCAAAAAGCAATCAATCAATCTCCCACTACTTATGGCGTATACAAAGCATGATAAATTCCATACAATAGCATCTTAATGTAAATTTACAAACAATTCATGCTATATAATGTGTACATATATATATACATGATTAAGAAAACACGAAAATACCCAACTTTGCTCTGATACCAATGTAAATCAGCAGTATAACGCAGCGGAATAAAAATTATGGCTATACCTTCTGCTGCAGAGTCTGAATAGAAAGGATCTCGTGCGTAAATCACGTGCTTCCTGAATCTGATCAGTCAACCCAGCAGTGGGGTGATATTACAACAGTGAATATCACCCACACAAATCACAGTGCAAACGGCTTTGATCGTTGTTTTTGGAAGAGAGTCAGAATATGGGAAATTTCTATTTTTTAGACTTGACAGGAGGGTCTCAATTTATACATGTATAGGGGAGAGAGGAAAAGCCTCCAGCCTTTATGGCTAGTCATTAATGCACCATTAACCTCTGCAATTAATGCAGGAGTTACAAACCTCATTAATGCAGGAGTTACAAACCCCATTAATGCAGGAGTTACCGTTATAAATTCAAAGCATTGAAATGGTCATGCCATATGGACGCCCATTTCTAACAGGTTATGTAAAATCAAGTGAAATTTTAGTTGGCTCTTTAACCAATGGACTTCAAAAAAATTTGGTATGAAAAACATTTAGGGGGATATCTCTTAAGCCCACATAGCATAATCACTGCTAGTGGAGATTTAACTCAACACTTCAAACATGAGTTCAATGCACGTGTCTTGATTGCAATCACTTAATTGTTATTTTTATTTTTATTTTTATTTCAAGGTACATCGCTCAGAATTTGTAAAGTGAAAAGAAAGGGTTGAGTTAATTAACTCTTAATAGACTTATAATGGTGGTTAGGGTATTGTAAATAAGCTTAGTTGTGAGACATATCCTGAGGTAACATATATACCGTACGTGAGACATATCTAGTTAGTCATACAAAATCACATGTTAAATAACAAGTTTATTATGTCATCTCTTGATTAATTTTAATGTATTTTCACTAGGTAAATGGTTCAAATCGTAAGAAATATTTGGGTGCGGATAGAATATCACGCTGGCAACCACAAGTGGTACATTTCGATCAATGAGAGATGGACAAAACACAAGAAGTCAGATTTTGTCAGCAAGTTACCACATCAAAAAAAACAACTCTCAAAAACTAACGGAAAATTCACGGATGGTTTCAAATTCTCCCTCCTCTCATTTGCTTTTAATAACATATTTTTTTCGATGGTATTACATGCACCAATTAATATACACATTAATATACTAATTAGTATAATATCATTATCACTGACTCCACTTATTACAGTGGTGTTACATACACCAATCAGTGTATTAACTATTACGATGATGTTGGTATATTAGTTAGTACACTAATTGATACATATAGCATTATTCCACTTATTATACAAACTACAAATATCCAAAACCTTTAAAATTATGTCAGATCATCTATTAGTATATTAGTTAGTACATTAATGGGTACATATAACATTATTCTATTTTCTCTCTCCCCCAATTAATTCACTTTTTGTTTTTTTTGCTATTAGTGTTCCACTCGTGCTATGCACATATTGTGTTTACAATTATATATATATATGAATTGTGATTTTTAAATGTCTTTTTTTTTTTCACACAGAAAAAGGAATATAAAAAATGCAACATATCTTTAATCAATTATTTTATGTTTGCTTTTATTCAAAATTTAAAAATAATGCACAGGTAAAATTTATAACTAAATTAAGGAAAAATTTATTCCTAACGACATTTTTTACTTCTATATAAATACTTAAAAAAATAAACTTGAAAAAAGTAGTCAATATAATATTATACATTAAGTAAAAAAATATGGTTAGCAATTATGCTTACATAAATTTACTATTTTAAAAGCATTTTATTTTGCTTGCTTATATTGTTAAGCATTATATTATATCAAAGATCAAAACTCCTAAAGTAAGCAAGAAAACAAATAAGCATGTAGAATATAATGTTTAACAATAGACATTTGAAAATTTGCAACAAAATTTTATAATTTTTCTTTTTGCTAAGAAAATTCTATTTGGTACTAGCTAAATAAAATACTTTTAAAATAGTTTTTTTTTTTTTAAAATTAAAACCATAGTAAATTTATAACCATAATTGCTAACGACATTTTTTTACTTAATGTATGATATTATATTGACTATCTTTTTCAACTCTTTTTTTTTTTCTTTCTAAGTATTTATATAGAAGTAAAAAAATGTTAGGAATAAATTTTTCCTTAATTTAGTTATAAATTTTAGCCGTACATTATTTTTAAATTTTAAATAAAAACAAACATAAAATATATTGATTGAAAATATGCTGCATTTTTTATATATTTTTTTTCTGTGAGAAAAAAAAGACTTTTAAAAATCACAATATACATATATATAAATAATTATAAACACAATCTGTGCATAGCACGAGTGACACTAGTAGAAAAAAAAAAAACAAAAATTGAATTAATTGGAGAGAGAGAAAATATGTTATTAAAAGCAAGCGAGAGGAGGGAGAATTTCAAACCATCCATGAATTTTCTGTTAGTTTTTGGGAGTTTTTTTTTCGATGTAGGGCTATTTTGGAAAGATGGTTATAATCAACTTTTTGGTTAAAAGCTGCTTATAAGCAGCTTTTTTGTGAGAGATAAAGTGGGTTATAATCTGGAAAGTGGATTATAACCCACTTCCCAAAAGGGGTAAGTTTTGTTCATCTCTCATTGGTGAAAAGGTACCACCTGCGGCTGCCAACGTGGTATCTTATCCGCACCCACAAATTTCTCTACTTTCACATATGCACAAAATTGCCAAGTGAATCATAAAACATTATCTTTTATTTTAAAAATGATGAGAGATTGTCAGGAAATTCTCAAAATAAAATTCAAAGTTCTATGGGTTTTCAAAAACATTCCTGGCTTGCCTTATGAAAGTTTGAAACAGTTTTGGGAACTTGTCTCATAATGGAAAGGGAAGAAAAGTTGGCGCTCAATATAGAATCCCTTAAATGAGAAATTGTGGGTGCAATGTATCATCCACACACGTGTGTGTATGGCATGAGCAGTGGGTTGTGGTGCTTTAAGATTTGATGAAAATCTTAGGAAAATGTGTGAGAGTTCGAATGTCCCGAATGTCAAAACGATGTTGTTTTGGTAATGTTTTTTTTTTTTTTTTTCTCGTTTATATCTGAACACACAGCGGGGAGGGCAAGAGAGAGAGAGAGGGAGAAAGAGAGGAGGAGAGGAGAGAGACGGAAACAGAGAGAGAGAGGCAACGGTGATGGCGGGGCGGGACGACGGTGATGGAGGGTGCGATTTCAGACTCTGTTTTTTTTTTTTTTTTTTTCTAGCTCTGAAGATGAAGTGTTGATGATGGTGATGTTGATGAAGATGTTGTTGTTGTTGATGATGTGTTGATGAAGATTTTGTTGATTTTTTTTATAATTTTTTTAGTAGATCCAGATCTGTGAATGGGTTTGATTTTTGTGTTTGATTGGGTTTGATTTTTGGGTGGGTAGGTTTGATTTTGATTTCAGTTTTGTGATGGGTTTCAATTTTGTGGTTGAAGGAAAGTGGGTTTGCTTCAGCTGAGAGTGGTGGTGCTGTGCTAGTTTTTAGGGAAAGAAAGTAGAGGAAGAAGAAGATGAGGTTCTGTTTGTCAATGTTCACAAATGTTTGAGACAGAAGGTGAAGGGGGAAAAAAAATATATTTATTGACTGATGATGATGTGATGAAGAAGATGATGCTGATGATGATGATGTTCACCAGCGATCTTCTTCTTCTTCTTCACACTCTTCTTCTTCTTCTTCTTCTTTCCTCTCCTCTTCTTCTTCTTCTTCACACTCTTCTTTTTCTTCTTCAGACAAACGAGAAGGAAAAAAGAAAATAAAAAAATAAAAAAATAAAAAAAAAATCCCAAAACGACGTTGTTTTGGGATTTCGGGCCATTCGAGCCGTTGATAATTCGAGTTACGTAGCGGAGTTGAAAATCTTATCAATTTTTGATTAATTTAATTTTTTTTAAAAATATTTTATTTTATATTTTTAAAAATATAAATGGTCTAAATTATTAAAATGGACTTTGAAATGGGCGAAATCTATTGTTTAATAGCCTGTAGTAGCAACCCAAAGGATTTTTTTTTTTTTTTTTTTTTTTGTTGAAGACAAAACCTCTTGCATAAACTTTTTATTTTATTTTATTTATTTATTTTTTTTAAGTTTTTGCAAAAACATTTTTTTGTTGGAAAAAACCTATTGCATTAACCTTTTCTGTTTAGTTTTTTTCTTTCCCCAATTTTTTGTTAGAATCGTTTATATTAGACAAATGTAAAATTCTTAGTTCTCATTTGAAAAGTATGGATTTTAGTTTAAAAGTCAAAATAAAATAACATAAAATAAAAAACTAAAAAGTTAACAAATTATACAAAAAAAAGTTAAAGATTATATTATTTTTTTTTTAAAAAAAAATAATATTTTTTGCATGTTTTTTCATAAAAAAATAAAAAAAATCCCAAATATACTAATTACCTCATATTTTAGTTTAAAAATTTTTTTTTTTAAAAATGACTAAAATAGTGTGTTCCAAACAAGGCCTTTGACTCAAAATTGAAAACATTCACTAAAGTGGAGGAAAAACCTCATTTAAAGTCAGAAAATTTACTTATAAATCTCATTTGGGGAATGTTGATTCATTTGGTTCTAAGAGTTTTCTTATGAATCAGTTAGTTCTTTTTATTTTGAAAAGTTGTATTTATTTGATTTGGTATCATTTAAGTTTAAGTGAATATTATTTTGTGATTCATTTTTTCAATTTTCTAATTCATTTTTGGGATGTGAATAGAAAGGTGAGGTGTGAAATATTATTTTTGGAGGGATTAGTGGAAATCTACATTTCTGTTACATTTCTTTTGCTGCTACGTATCATTGGATTGCCATTGGTGGCTGCTTTCAATACTTTGGTTGTGTATGCTGTTTTGTTACCTGGGTTTTGTGCTTGGAAGTGTAGCTGTTTTGCTTCAAGTGTCTGCTGATTGCTGTTTTGTTGTTTTTCTCCTTTCTTCTTCTCTTCTTCTCTTTTTGTTGGTTCCTCACCAACTGGCGCTTGGAGTTTCGATTTAGCTCCAAACTCCTCTTTATTGATGTATCTTACCATACCTTTTATGTTTTCATCAATAAAGATTTTCTTTGTCGATCAAAAACAAAAAAAATATTGGAGTGTTACATTAGAATGTTACATTTAGAAAAAAGTACATTAAGGAGTTTTTGTATATTATATTGATTGGAGTGTTACGTTTGGAAATAATATATCGAGGAGTGTTTTTAGAATATTATGTTGTTATATTTAAGAAAAGTACACTAAGAAGTTTTTTTTAATGTGTTACATTAGAACGCTGCATTTGGAAAAATGACACTAAAGAATTTTTATATGTTATATTGATTGAAATATTATGTTTGGGAAAAGTATACTAAAAAGTTTTTTTGTTTTTTTTTTTTAATGTTGCGTTGTTACATTTGGAAAAAGTACATTAAGGAGCTTTTTAATGTATTACATTGGAGTGTCACATTTGTGAAAAACACACTAACGAGTTTTTCTGTATTACATTAGTTGGAGTGTTACGATTGTGAAAAAACACACTAAGTTCTGTTATTATGTTAGAGAAAAGTACATTAATGAATTTTATAGTGTGTTACATTAGAATGTTACATTAAAGTGTTACGTTTGAAAAAGTGCACTAAGGATTTTTTTTGAAAGGTTACGTTTACTAATTTTAATATTACTAATTTTAATTTCACATATGTCCCTTAACACATATGTGCACTAATTTTAATATTACTAGTTCGAATTTCACATATGTCCCTTAACACATAACACGTGCGTTTATACTTGACCATTTATATAATTTACATTAGTGTGGGGATATATTTTCTGAGCACCAACATGTGGTAAGGTGACGCCGACGTGTCAGCCGAGGTGCCACGTGTCGTGGTAGTTATGCCGAGGTGATCTCGGAATTGCCGAGGTTATCTCCGAAGATACCGGAATCTGAGATAAGCGGATAAGGGACAAGAGTCCTAGGATGAAGAAAGACTTCAGGATGGATAAGGGTAATATTCTTAGGGAGATTGTCCTTATCTCTTGAGAAATCCAAAGTAAGCAC
This sequence comes from Camellia granthamiana, assembly GCA_036172215.1. Taxonomy (NCBI): domain Eukaryota; kingdom Viridiplantae; phylum Streptophyta; class Magnoliopsida; order Ericales; family Theaceae; genus Camellia; species Camellia granthamiana. Next base: position 74,825,490 of record CM069903.1, read on the forward strand.
TAAATTGGAGTCCATAGGAGTCAGGCTTCTAGTAGGACTAGGATTAAGTAAACTATAAAAGAGAGGCACCCCCGTGGGTCTAAGGTATGCTTTTTATACTCAAGCTTGTGAGTTAAATAATTGATTATCTTTGAGAGATATACTGACTTGATCGTCAGAGTGCCCCCGGGTGGAAGAACCACTGCCGGAGCCTTCTCTTTCTGTGCAGGATAGCAGGGTGCTATCTATTCTGCCAGTGTTCTACAGCTGAATTACTATACGGGCAGTGTGATCGGAAAATCACTCACACAATTTGGCGCGCGTCTGTGGGAAAAGAAAGACGAATAGATGGCCCAGTAACGCACAGAAAGAAAAGATTGGGGACGGCACTCCCGCTGGGAGCGAAAGACCTATTGACCTTGATATCGAAGGAGACAACCGCAACACAGAAACTCATCACGGAGCGAAAGACGTCAGCCAGGAGGGCGACACTTCAAAGAAGACGGATCAGAGTAGATACTACAACGAAGACAACCTCCAGGTATGGAGGGGACAGGTGCCTACGGAGGGATGAAGAGGTAAAAGAGATGGCAGACAAGCTGGCAAACCTACAATCGGTCGTCAACTTCATGATGCAAAACAACGTCATGCAGCCGCCATACCCGCTGCAGGACACACCAATGCCAGCAACCAATGCCCAGAAGCAAGGGTAGAAAACAATTCCTGAAGCCCCTCAGCACACTAGGAGCGGAAGGCACTCTCACCAGGCCTTCCAGGGAAGTCAGACGAGAGGAGCCGAGGAGAGAAGAGTCCCAAAAGACATATCACACAAAGGACGCAGAACCCAAGAAACATCGACATGATCAAGGGCAGGCGTTATGCTTTAACACAACTCATGGGGAGAGATCGAAAAGGGCCCACCACGAGGCCGAGAGCAGTATGCCGAAGAAACTGAAGTCAGCAGATAGCCGAGCTCCTGGATGGAGTAGAGAGGACTTGAGAAACTACCTCAAGAGGAGGCACCGAGGTAACCTCACCCGACAAGTCGAGGACGCCATTCTCGGTAAAATTAGACAAGTTCGAGGCGCCGAAGAGATTCAGTATGTCGAGGTTTCAAATATACGATGGTAAGTCAGACCCTAACTTCCATGTTGGATTATACTTGAACTCAATGGCATTATATAGCGGGAATGAGTCGTTGCTCTGCAAAGTGTTCCCCTCATCCTTCGGGGAGATTACATCAGATTGGTTCCATAAGCTCCCAAAGGGAAGCGTGAAGACTTGGGAAGGCCTGGCCTAGATGTTTGTGGCCAGGTTCGTGACAAACAAATTACAGCCATTGAGGGTGGACGCATTGATGGCTCTAAAGATCAGCAAGGATGAAGGCCTTAGGGCCTATGCAAAAAGGTACTACGAGGTGTTCAACCGAATACCCGAATGCAACCAAGAAGTAGCGGTCGTTTCTTTCAAGAACGGCCTGAAAGATGATTGTCCACTTCAGAAATCTTTGGCAAAGACATTGCCAAAAAGCATGGGAGAGCTCATGGCAAGAATCGAAAAGTATGCCAGAGCCGAGGAAGATACATCAGGGAATAAGGAGGTAAAGCAGGAAAAAGGGAACGGCTCGCCGAAGCGAGGCTGAGGTAACAACGGATTCAACAAATCGGAGACAGAGTTGAGGGGTAAGCAAGCAGTGACGACTGCATTCCGAATTCCCGTCCACAAAGTCCTAGATCAAATTCGAAATCAGCCCTATTTCAGGGCACTGGCAAAGACCCCAGGAGAATACATGGGAAGGAACGTTGGTAGGCGTTGTGTCTACCACAATGAAGAAGGGCACCCAACTCGGGGCTGCAGAGCCCTAAGAGCACACTTAGAGGACTTAGTGAGACAAGGCCATCTGAGGGACCTTGTCGATGAGGCCAGAACAAGAGAGGAACATGCAAGATTGCCTCAAGCACCAGCAGCCCCACCTCCCCCAGCACAGCAACCACATGCAGGGGGTCCATGGGTGGTTAATGTAATTCACTCACAGGTGAACGAAAACGACATACGGGGGGAAACCCAAAAGGTAAGACACCTACAGCACGTGAACCAGGTCAGACAGAAAAGACCTCGGTTTGAAGAATGCCAGGGACCGATGATAGCTTTTACTGAGGCCGACCTAGAGATGGTCCAGCATCCGCATAATGATGCCTTGGTAGTATCCCTCCAAGTTGGGGAGTGCCAAGTGAAATGCATCCTGATTGATCAAGGCAACTCTTGCAACATCATGTACGTTAGATGTTACAAGGAGCTGGGCCTTCACCCAGATGACATGGAGGGATCCAATGGCCCAATGGTCGGCTTCAATGGAACGCCGACGTGGCCACTAGGCGCAACAAGCTTGCAAGTACAAGCCGGCACAAAGAAAATCAAGACAGAATTCATTGTGATTGACACGCCCTCGCCATACAACATCATCTTGGGAAGGCCATGGTTGCATGCAATGGGGGCAGTTCCCTCAACATTGCATCAACTATTGCGGTTCCCAACAGAGCTTGGGATTGAAGAAATCAGAGGAGATCAACTGCAGGCAAAAACTTGCTCCATGGCAGCAATGAAATCAACTTGCAACATCCGAGAGCCAGAGAAGGCAGAAATCGAAGACGAGGACATGGAGGTCCTAGATGATGTCGGCAAGGAGCCGACCGAGAAAAGTGAAGAAGCACTGAAAAAAATCCTCGTCCAGGAGGGCGATGAAGAACGCTTTTTTCTTCTCGGCTCGGGCTTAGCCGAAGAAGACGAAAGAGAGCTGGAAGCCTTTTTAAGAACAGACATTGAGGTGTTCGCTTGGACACCTTATGAGATGCCTGGCATTGACGCCGAGGTCACATGCCACAAACTGAACGTCGACAGGTCAGCCAAACCTGTAATATAGCAAGCCAGAAGACCGATGTTGATGCACGTTGAAGTAGTGGAGGAGGAAGTAGACAAACTTCTGGAGGCCAGGGCCATTAGAGAAGTCAATTATTCGACATGGCTATCAAACACTGTGGTAGTAAAGAAAAAGAACGGTAAATGGAGGGTCTGTGTAGATTTTACAAGCCTAAACAAAGCCTGTCCCAAAGATAGCTTTCATCTACCCAAGATTGACCAGTTGGTGGATGCCACATCTGGACATGGAAGGATGAGCTTCCTAGATGCTTACAGGGGGTACCACCAGATAGCCATGTACCCCCCAGATGAAGAAAAGACAGCGTTAATCACCCCAAAAGGCCTATACTGTTACAGAGTAATGCCCTTTGGGCTGAAAGACGCGGGGGAAACTTACCAAAGGTTGGTAACCAAGATGTTCAGACACTTGATTGACCAAACAGTAGAAGTCTACATCGATGACATGGTCGTGAAGACCAAGGAGCCTAGGGGTCATCTTTCCGACCTAAAAGAGGTCTTTGAAATCCTCAAAACATATCGGCTCCGACTCAACGCATCGAAGTGCGCGTTTGGAGTTGGATCTGGTAAGTTCTTGGGGTACCTGGTGACAAGAAGGGGCATTGAGGCCAGCCCAGATCAGATCAAGGGCATCCTAGATTTACAGAGCCCGACATCGGCAAAACAGGTACAGATGCTTACCGGAAGGGCCGCAGCCCTAAACAGGTTCATAAGCTGAAGCTCAAACAAATGCAAACCTTTCTTCAACCTGGTAAAGAGAGCCACGGATTTCCTTTGGGACAGAGGAATGTGAGGCCGCATTGGCCGACCTAAAAAAGTATCTGACTACGGCTCCAGTCCTCTCAACACCTGAACCTGGGGAAGAGCTGTTTTTGTACTTAGCAGTTTCAGAACACGCAGTAAGTGCGGTGTTAATCCGAGAAGAAAAAGGGAAGCAAAAGGCTGTTTACTATGTAAACAAAACCTTGGCCAACGCAGAAACAAGGTATCTACCACTAGAGAAATTAATGCTGCCCTTAGTGATGGCTTCAAAGAAGTTGAACCACTACTTTCAGGCGCACAAGATTGTAGTGCTAACAGAGCACCCTCTGAAACCCTTGTTGCAGCAAGGAGACTTAACTGGAAGAATAGCAAGATGGGCAGTGGCTTTGGGCCAGTATGACCTGGAGTTCAGGCCGAGAACAGCAATTAAGGGCCAAGTTTTGGCCGACTTCGTGGCTGAGTTCACCCCGGAATCCATCGAACATCAGGCTCCGTTGAGCCAAGATAAACGTTGTCCAAGCAAGCAAGGAGAAGCCCAGCCAAAGGCAAAAGAACAAAGGAAGGAAAAACTCAGACCCTGCAGCATCTACATCGGCGACTCCTTCAGACTGTTTGTCGATAGAAGTTCAAACCGGCAAGGAGCAGGGGCAGGAGTACTACTGATATCTCTAGATAGAGAAATAGTAGAACAATCCATCCGTTTGGGGTTCAAGGCCTCAAACAACAAAGCAGAATACGAAGCACTAATTGCAAGGCTGAAGCTGGCAGCAGCAGCAGAAGCTGATGAGGTAATAGTCTTTTGTGATTCACAACTTATTGTTAACCAGTCAACAGGAGAATTCGCAGCCAGAGATGAGAGGATGTCGGCATATGCAAAAGAAGTCATCAGATTGGAAGCTTTATTTCAGAACTGCCGACTACTTCAGGTCAGCCGAGATGATAACAGCCACGCTGACGCATTGGCCAACCTGGCAAGTTCAATACAAACTGGAAAAACAAGAACAATAATGATTGATTATTTGTCGGGCCCGAGTATAGAACCACCGAACACAGAGCAAGAAGCAATGTGTGTGGACATGGGACCAAGCTGGATGGATACAATTGTTGCATTCCTAAAAGAAGGAAAGCTGCCAGAAGACCGCAAGGAGGCACACAAAGTCAGATTAAAATCGGCACGATTCAGTCTGACAGCGGACGGACACCTCTACAGAAGGTCCTTCACTGGACCCCCTTTTAAGGTGCGTACACCCTGTGCAGGTTGAGGATTTTTTATATGAAATTCATAAAGGAGTCTGTGGAAGCCACGCTGGGGGCAGATCACTAGCTCACAGGGCCATTACCCAGGGGTATTGGTGGCCCTACATGCAAAAAGATGCAGAAGCATACGTAAAAAAGTGCGAACAATGCCAAAGGTTTGCACCTTTGATACACCAGCCAACTGCTGACCTGAATCCAGTATCCAGCCCTTGGGCATTTGCCCAATGGGGCATGGATCTTGTTGGGCAAGTTCCCCAGGCAACTGGGCAGATAAAATACTTGCTGGTAGCAACAGATTACTTCACGAAGTGGATAGAGGCAGAACCTCTTGCCAAAATCCGAGATGTGGATGTCAAAAACTTTATATGGAGAAACATCATCACCAGATTTGGGATTCCAAGAGCTATAGTTGCCGACAACGGAACGCAGTTTGACAACAAACTCATTAAGAACTTTTGTGCGAAATTCAAGATCAAGAATTACTTTTTAACACCAAGTTTTCCCCAAAGTAATGGGCAAGCAGAAGCATCCAACAAAGTAATTTTAGATGGAATAAAGAAGAGGCTCCAGGCAGCAAAAGGAAAGTGGGTAGACGAATTGCCCAACGTGCTTTGGGCATATCGGACTACGCCGAGAAGATCAACAGGGGAATCCCCCTTTGCCATGGCTTATGGCACAGAAGCAGTCATTCCACTGGAAGTCAGCATCCCAGGGATCCGAACGCAGGGAGTTGAGAATGGGACTAATGATATACTCTTAGCCCGAGATCTGGATCTTTTGGAAGAACGAAGAGAGAAAGCTGCAATTCAGCTCGCAGCATACCAGCAACAGCTTGCCAGAGCTTACAACAAGAAGGTCAATCCAAGGGATTTTCAAGTCGGCGACCTAGTCCTGAGAAAAGTCGTCGGCAACAAGAAGGATCCTAGAGAGGGCAAGCTTGGCCCAAACTGGGAAGGACCCTATAGAATCACTTCGGTATTAGGCAATGGAGCCTATCGGCTTGAAGATAATGAGGGCAAAGCATTGCCTAGACCCTGGAACACTTGTAATTTGAAATTTTTCTATCATTAGATATGCATTGTTTTTGGCCAATGTCATCAATAAAATCTTTTCAGAATTCTTCAACACATGTGACTGATAAAGATACAAAATATTGTTTCTGGAAGATATGAATAATGAGAACCCAAGTGGAACTCAGGTTCACATTGGGGGCAGAAAGAATACAAAGACACTTAACACTTGTTGAAATTTGTAGCAATTTACAAGTTGAGGTTAAACCGAGATTATTCCTTATCTTCACTTGTTGAAATTTGTAGCAATTTGCAAGTTGAAGTTAAGCTAAGATTATTCCTTATCTTCACTTGTTGAAATTTGTAGCAATTTACAAGTTGAGATTAAGCCGAGATTATTCCTTATCTTCACTTGTTGAAATTTGTAGCAATTTACAAGTTGAAGTTAAGCTGAGATTATTCCTTATCTTCACTTGTTGAAATTTGTAGCAATTTACAAGTTGAAGTTAAGCCGAGATGATTCCTTATCTTCACTTGTTGAAATTTGTAGCAATTTACAAGTTGAAATTAAGCCGAGATGATTCCTTGTCTTCACTTGTTGAAATTTGTAGCAATTTACAAGTTGAAATTAAGCTGAGATTATTCCTTATCTTCACTTGTTGAAATTTGTAGCAATTTACAAGTTGAAGTTAAGCCGAGATGATTCCTTATCCTCACTTGTTGAAATTTGTAGCAATTTACAAGTTGACGTTAAGCCGAGATTAGTCCTTATCTTCACTTGTTGAAATTTGTAGCAATTTACAAGTTGGAGATAGAAAGAGATCATTATCTAACACTTGTTGAAATTTGTAGCAATTTACAAGGATAGTATCTTGTTGAAGTAAAACTTGCAGTTATCATACCCGAGGTATGTAACCCCGAGAAGATTGCACAAAAAAGAAAGAATATTAAAGACATACAAAATATTCTAAGTATAGAATCATGTAGAAGCAATCAAAGAAGATAGAGGTACAAGTATTCAGAGAAAGAAAGTTGTGTTAAGCATTCAACAGAAAACAGGGGCACGTCGGCCATGTGAGGAGCTTCCATTGTTTTTAGAACAAAAAAGTACAAAAGAAAAGAAAAGAAAGACATCGGAATTAGGATTCTTCAGCATCAGCAGCGGGATGGGTTGGGATCTCGGAAGATTCTTGCGGAACCACATCGGCAACCTTCTCTGCCGCCAGCTCAGCGTCAAGTTCTGCAAGAGTTTTGTCAATACTTTTGTCGGCTGGAGGAACGTCAGATGATGCTTGCTCAGGAGTAGCCTCCTTGACAATCTCCTCATCCTCCTCCTCCTCATGAGTCAAGTCTAGGACTTGATCATCTTGAAGAGGGGACTTGGTCCCAGTCGCGTCCTTGGGCTTCCTTACCAAAGCCTCATCATCATCCTTATCCTCGTCTTCAGATTCAGACTCAAATTCATCTTGAGATTGAACTGGTGGAGGTGGAGGAAAAGGAAGAGGAATGGCGTCGGCCTTTCTCAGAGGCGAATCCTCAGGAACATTAAGTTTTTTGGCAAAGGACATCCAACCAAGGGAAAAGCCCCTGTTGCATGCCTGCCTGACTTGTAATTTATATTCCTCAGTGACATCGGCCATGCCTTGAGCGTAAGCCTTTTCGTCGGCCGCTTTGATTTCGGCATCTTTAGTAGCCAGGGCCTCCTGAAGCTCCTTTTCAGCTTGAGCCATTTTTTCCTTGGCCTCTTTTTTCTGCGATTCAGTAACCTTCTTTATAGCATCGGCAGATTCGGCCTTCTCCTCGGCTTCAGTCTGAGCTTTGAGAGCAGCCTCAGCCTGGTCCTCCAACTTCTTCATTTTTGATTGGAGACTTTTATTAATCTTTTGAAGGGCAGAAAACTCCCTCTTCATGTCGGACAACTTCTCCCTATTCTCAAAAGATTGGATGGAGAGTGAATGAGTATGCTGAATGGCCTGGAAAAATACAAGGCAAGAGTCATTAAGAATTTTACAAGTATGGAAAAAGAACAGAAAGACAAATTACCAAGTAAAGAGACTTACTTGAATGGAACGTTGAAGTATGAGGGCATAGTTCTCGTACTCACTCATCTTGGCATTCCGTTCGAGATCGCCTGGGAGCAATAGAGCAGTACTAAGGGCTACGCCGATATTAATGTCATCGGCACTATCATTGGCAAAAACGGGCTTATCTTCAAGAGTGATTTTAGGCGTCCAAGGGACTTTGGGTATTTTTGACCCCGAGGTCGTCGCAGACGATGACCTCGGCTTCTTTGATTTTGTGGATTCTGATGGCTGGGTTTCTGCACGCCTCTTCCTAGCAGAGGGTTGAGACTTGTCGCTCTCAGCCAGTTTGGAGATAGGTAAAGTGTCCTCAGATTCAACCTGAGTTACTTTAGCCTTTGGTTGAGCTTTCTTGGTTCTTTTCGGCTTCGGCGGGGGCGTGGTTTGCGATGGTTGAGCGTCAACATCGGTAGGGAGGTCGGCTAAGAGATCTTCGGCAACAGGTTTTGGGCGACCCATCTCAGCAGTTCGGACAAGTCTGCGCCTCCGTTTCCGTTCAGGTATTGGGATCAAGTATGGAGCTGAAGTTGATGGCTGATCAGCTGGATCCGATGTTGATCCTTGGTCTGTTCGAGATACAGACACAGTTTGGGTTGTGGCAGAAGGTGGAGAAAGGCTTTTCTTCTTCTTCCTTCTAGGGACGTCGGGCAAAATCGACTTGTATGTTGGAATAAAGTTAAGAAGCAAAGGCGCTTTCCTTTTCTGGACTGGCAAGTCCAAAAGTTTCTTCAAATCCTTGCTGGGGACGTAGGACTGGCGAAAGCTTTTCGGTGGCTTACGAACATCTGCAAGAAGAACAAACATTAGAAACAGACAAAGTATTGAAGACTTGAAAAAAAACAACTAAGTGTTGACACTGGGCTCTTACCCTTGCCCTCTTTAACTGATCGAGGAAGAGGGCAGAGATGGGCATCCTCGTCTGGGGCAAACTCCCAATTTCCCGAGGTAATGAAGTAATCATCTCCAGCCCCCTTGTTGGAGTCTGGGAGGTCGGCTACAATTTTGAACTCTGTGGACCTCGGCTTAAGATAATAGACGTAGCCTTTTTCTTTCAAATTGAGGACACACATGGTATAACAGTATTGGATATCAGCTAAGGTGATCCTAGCATCTTCTTGTTTGGCTAAGGCTATGATACCATTAATCACTCGATAAGAGTTGATGGTAAGTTGCATGGGGTTCAACTTATAGTAGTGGAGAACTTCGCGAAAAAGGGGATTTAGTGGAAGCCGGAGTCCACATTCAGTAAAAGCTACAATGGGAAAGGGCATCGAATTATCTGTGGGCATGATAGAGTCATCATCCCCAGCCAGCCTCAGATGGACATCGGCAGGAATGGCGAACTTTTGCCTAAAGTACTCAAGTTTAGTTAGGGTATCTACCCTATGTTTCCACATGCCCATGATGTCGGCGTAAAGGTATTTGACTTAAGAAAGAGGATGTTCTTAAAGGGTTTTTTGGAGCTTCGGCAAAACCCTAGGTAAATGTCGGTAAGGGTTGTTTCAGTTTTTCCTAAGGATTGGTGAAATCTACAGACAAATCCCAAAACCTAAATCTATGGAAACGAAGATTGAAGGCGCAAATCTGGAAAACAGAGAAATAAGAATGAAGTTTCAGAAATCAAGAACAGAGGTGGGGCTCTCAAAAGCATAAAAAATACAAGAAATACAGGGTCAAGAACAGTGGCAAGAAAGTGGTGAAACAGTAGAAGTGTTCAAAGCAAGATCATGGAATAGACACATCCAGATGAATAGTTCAGCAAATCGAAGGTTTGAACAAAGCAGTAATGGCAGCAAGTAAGCAAAGAACATAGAAGAATTGAGAAAGGAACAGAGGCTTACCAAGCAAAGTAAGGCCGAAATAAAGTTCGCCGAAGACAGACGACGGTTACAGAAGTGACTGAGTAGCGAGAGCTTCACCAGAAAGACGAATGAAGTTGCAGAGCTTGGAGCTTGAGCAATGGCGGATTCGAGAGAAAGAGCTTAGAGAGAGAAAAAGCAAGTAAATCAAAGCACAAAGTGAAGAGGCAAAAAGAGGGAAAACAAGTTTTGTCAAAAACTTGAAACGGCGGCAAAACAGAAGCATTTAATGCGCCTAGAGTAACGCATACGTCAGACGGCGCACGCAGGAAAAGACGTGGTTTACAGGCGCGTCATAAGACACGATCCAATAAGGATAAAACACGTAAGTAAAAACAGTTGAAAAGTGATGCATGACAGCTCATGCACAAGAAGGAGTTCACTTGAGTTATTGTTCTTGAAAGAAGACATGTCGGCCTGAAATGAATGATCTCGGCTGAAGAATTCTTATACCGACGTACTGGAGAGAGGAATGATATAGGTTCCATCATCTCAGAATGTCGAGGTAATAGAACCTAGGGGGCAGTTGTAGGGATATATTTTCTGAGCACCAACACGTGGCAAGGTGACGTCGACGTGTCAGCCGAGGTGCCACGTGTCGTGGTAGTTATGCCGAGGTGATCTCGGAGTTGCCGAGGTTATCTCCGAAGATACCGGAATCCGAGATAAGCGGATAAGGGACAAGAGTCCTAGGATGAAGAAAGACTTCAGGATGGATAAGGGTAATATTCTTAAGGTGATTATCCTTATCTCTTGAGAAATCCAAAGTAAGCACTAAATTGGAGTCCATAGAAGTCAGGCTTCTAATAGGACTAGGATTAAGTAAACTATAAAAGAGAGGCACCCCCGTGGGTCTGAGGTATGCTTTTTATACTCAAGCTTGTGAGTTAAATAATTGATTATTTTTTAGAGATATACTGACTTGATCGTCGGAGTGCCCCTGGGTGGAAGAACCACCGCCGGAGCCTTATCTTTCTGTGCAGGATAGCAGGGTGCCATCTATTCTGCCAGTGTTCTACAGCTGAATTACTATACGGGCAGTGTGATCGGAAAATCACTCACACAATTAGAATGAGACATTTGTATTTATAAGAAAAAAAGAAAGACCAAACAGTTGATAAAATCAATATTTAAAATTTATCGGTATTTCACCTTGTAAAGTCTAGCCAACACTACAAGAACTAAAATTCAAAAGGGTAAATTACAAATACATTCCATGATGTTTGCTTAAAATACAAATTATCCCCTGTAGTTTGGAAAATTACAGATACCTCCCCATCAAAATTTTTTATTTAACATAATTAATTGAAAAAGTAAAATTTCTAACTGTTCACCTATACAATAATAAAATTATCTGAATTATTAATTGAAATAAAATTTTAACATTATTAAAAACTGTTAATTAACTTGAGAATTTATTAATAAAAGGACCTATTTGTTATGAAATTAGAAACCTTAAGGGACAAAATATAATTTCTAAATCACAGGTGGTAATTTGTAATTTAAGTAAACCTCAGGGGGTGTTTGTAATTTATCCCAAAAATTATAAAAAAAAACTTTTAAAAATAATAAAAATACCAAGGTTTTAAAAACTTGTGAAACGTCAAGTACAAATTTAAAAGTTGGCATTTTATATTGTTAATAAATATTATTTAAAGACGTTTTTTTATTATATAACTTTTATTTTTATGATTGGGTGTATATGGTATGCATGCTGAAGGTGGTGCACACTATAGGCCTCCCCTATATATTCATAATCAAAATTTTAAAACTTAATTTATTTATTTTTTTATTTTTTATGATTGTTGAATTTTATATTCACATATATAACAAGTGTCACTGCTTAAGAAACATTCTAGTCATACTCGTTCTATACTTAAAACATTATTATTTAAAATAAATAATTGTATATCATACTAGTAGTTGACCCATATGATGCACAGACTATTTTTTTTTTTTATTTATAAATATTTTATTTTACAATATATGTATGAAAGAATAATTATAATTTTAATTTAAAATTAAAGTATGATTCTAATTATTTATTTTGATAATATTAGCGTTATTATTTTATATAAGTGTTACTTGAATACTTATATATAATAATTCTAGTTAAATTATTTATATATTTTGATAATTTTAATCTTATCGTGTTATAAAAGTGTAATTATTATATAATGATTTTACATGATATATATTAAATTATTATATAGTAAAATAAATACTCATTTTAATATTTAAAATAATAATTAAATTAGAAGGAGAATTAATAGTACAAAATTAAAAGTGATTCTAATTATTGAATTTTCTTTTAATTTATATTCATTTTTGGAAAACTTTTTACTACTTTTTTTACGTTTTTTTTGTAAGTTTTTGCAAAAACCAATTTTTGTTGTAAAAAACCTATTGCATTAACCTTTTCTGTTTAGTTCTTTTTGTTTGTTTGTTTGTTTTTTTTTTTTTTTTCAATTTTTTTTTTAAAAAAAATAATCGTTTAGTGACAAATGTAAAATTCTTAGGTCTTGTTTGAAAAGTATACATTTTAGTTAAAAAGTTAAAAAAGACTAAAAAAATTAAAAAGTTAACAAATTATACAAAAAAAATAAAGACTTCATTTTTTATATACTTTTTGCATATTTTTTCATAAAAAATAAAAAAATCATTCAAAATATACTAGTTTTTAAAAAAATTACTAAAATAGCGTGTTTGCAAACGAGGTCTGACTCAAGGCTCCGTTTGAAAATTTGACTATTTTAGTTGTTTTTTTTGTGTGACTATTTTAGCCCGCCTAAAATGTTTTGTTTGAGATTATAGTTGATTTTTTTTTATATAGTTGATTTGATAGTTCTGAAAGAAAAAGTAAAATAATTATAATATGAATGTGACATTTTATTTTTTGACTATTTTAATCTATTTTATTTTTATTAGTTATTTACCCAAAAAAAAAAAAAAAAAAAAAAGCCACAACCCAAGTCCTGAAATAGACCTTTTGAAAGCATTTACTAACGCCTTGTTTGGAAACAAGTTATTTTAATAATTTTTTGACTTTGTATGAAAAGATTTGCAAGAAAATAGAGAGAGTGATATGACAACTTATATTGATTTTTTTGACTTTTTTAGTTAAAATGTATAGTTGACAAATGAGACCTAAAATGGGAAAAACCTCATTTAAAGCCTAGGTATTATAATAAAAAAATTGAAAAAATAATACAAATACCAAAGTTTAAAAACTTGTAAAAGGTCGAGTAAAAATTTAAAAGTTGGCATTGTATATTGTTAATAAATGTTATTTAAAGGTGTCGATTATTATTTTTTGTTTATTTTATTTTTGTGGTAGGATGCATTGGGTTTCTGTGCCTTAAGGCATAGCAAGTTGCTGTGAGATCCATTAGGGGCGTATTCCGAATCTTTTTTGATAATCTGAACTGTTCATATTATAAGGTTTGTCAAATAGATCATTCATACAAAAAATCAAGTAAATTGGACATTTGTAGCCTCATAATAAGAGCACATTTGTTTTTTTTTTTTTTCAAAAAATAAACGGTAACATGAATTTAATAATTTTTTAAAAAACAATTAGGACTTGATCATGGGTTACAGATGTTTGATTAATTTGATTTTTTATATGCATGATATACTCGATAAACCTTACAATATGAACGGTTCAAATCATCAAAATATAGCCAAACAATGCCTCTACAGGACCTCATAGTAGGGCTGCTGTGCCATAAAGCACAACAACAACCCTCAGTTCGATGCATATGATATACACCCTTGAAGAGGTGCACACCATAAGCTTTCCCTATATATTTATAATCAAAATTTTAAAACTTAATTTAAATAAATATATTTGATGTATTAAGAAAAAAAATCATTCATTGATTTTTTATTTATTTATTATTATTTTTTTATGATTTTTGAATTTTACATTCACATACATAACACGTGACAGTGCTAGAGAAACATTCAAATCATTCTATGCTTAAAACATTATTATTTAAATAACACGAATGATTCTATTATTATACTAGCAGTTGACCCATATGACATACGGACTATTTAAAAAAAATATATATATATTTTATGCTACAATGTATATGTCATAAATGAATAATTTAAAATTAAAGTATGATTTTAATTCTTTATTTTGATAATATTAATGTTATCGTTTTATAAAAGTGTTACTTGAATACTTATATATAATGATTTTAGTTAAACTATTCATGTATTTTGATAATTTCAGTCTTATCATACTATAAAAGTATAATTATCATCTATTGACTTTGTATGATATTTATTAGATTATAATATAGTAAAATAAACATTCATTTTGGTATTAAAAATAATTGTTAAATTGGAATGAGAATTAGTAACATAAAATTAAAAGTGATTCTAATTATTTAATTTTCTTTTATATTCATTTGAAAAATAAAAATATTTAGAAATGGAAACTATATAAAATTTATTTAAAAAATTAAATATAAATATGTTCTATTTGGATTAAGAAAAAATTACATAGATTATTATGTAGAATATTGATTTTTTTTTCTTTAATATTATTTTGAATTACATTTATGGATAAACTATCAATATGTCCTGATAGTTGGACTTAATTCTCATAAAATATTGAAAATAAGTCCTCATAAAATCATCGCTAAAAATAATTTTTTGTAATGATTTTTTTTTCATATGTCGCCAAAAATTGACAATTAGTGACTTTTTTTGTCACGATTTTTATAAATTGTCGTTAAAATTTACAATTATTGACGTTTTTCTGTGACAATTTTCAAACTATCGCTAAAAGTTAAAAATTAATGACATTTTTTGTGATGTTTTTTAAACCGTCGCCAAAACTTATAATCAATAACACTTTTTGTGACAATTTTTAAATTGTCACTGGAAATTAACGATTAGTGATTTTTTTTTTTTTTTTTTTAAATGTTTGATGAAAATGCCATTAATTATTATAGAATCTATTGGACAATAAGTCCATCTATTAAGGTTTACATGCAAGTCCCTCATTATTCATACATATTGTATATTGACGTATAAAATTTAAATTAAATATAAATGTTTCATAATAAAGAATTTCATATTAAATAAAAAACTTAATATAAATTAATATTAATAAGGTAGACAAAATTTTTTAATAATTTATATAATAAAAAAAATAAATCATATTGTAAATTATAAATTAGATTAGATATCGGTTTTACAATGAAGATTTTTTTTTTCCTAATCTAAAAAAAAATTTAGATTAGATACTCCAATGAAATTTTCTCCGATAATCAAGTTATAAATTAAATTGGGATTCCATTGCCAAATTTAAAGGGGATTTTTAGTCATTGGAAAGTTATGGAACTAACTGGAATTGTAAATTATGAATAAATATAATGATCAAAATGGTACAAGAAGTAAAAAAAATAAAAAAATAAATTTAAAAAAAAATGGTAAAAGAAGCAAAATATAAGGACTACCAATACAAATTGTCCATATTTATAAATTTTGTGATATTTTTAACATTTTGTATTGGTTAAAATTGATACTATATTTTATGCATCCGTTGCAAAGTTGTTTGGCTTGCATATACATTCATCCCCCAAGATATGAATCATGCATCCATTTCTGGGTATATATGGGTTTGACATGATCACACAGTGCTCAATCAAATGGTACAGTGTTTTCTTCAAACTGAATGCAAAATCCAGCATAAATTAGGAGCTTAAACATGATTTAAATACAATTTTTCATATTGATTTTTAAAGAACATTTCAAATGAACAGATTACAAGGTTAGTAGAGTCACTACAAAAATTTCGGTTTTTTGCGACGGCACGGTGCCCTCGCTAATACTCTTAATGCCACCTCACTAATACTCTTAATGCTGTCTCAAAAAAGTATTAGTGACGGCAAATGACTTTTAGCGACGACAAATGGGGGGTCACAATAGAGGGCGTTGCAAAAACCTTTTAGCGACGGCAATTGTTACCTTTAGCGACGGCAATTTATTGTCGCATATAATATGTAAAAAAGTCAGACTTTTTGCGACGGCACCGTTTTACCGTTGCTAAAAGTTTTATTTGAGATGGCAAAAAATGCTATCGCGAATGGTTTTGTTTTTTTGCAATGGCATGCCCACTGTCGCCAATGATTCTAATATTTTTTGCGATATGGTGCCGTTGCAACAAAAAAAAAAAAAAAAACTGCAATATAATTGTTAAAAATATTAAAATTACATGTTTTTTGCGACGGTGTAGTGTCGTCACAAAAAAAAAAAAAAACCTACAATAAATTATTAAAAATATTAAAATTACCTGTATTAAATGAAAAACAATTGAAAAAGAAACCAATAATTGCATAATGATATAAAAATTCCTGTATAGAAAAAATAATTTTCAATAATAAAAATATTCTTGCATTCATAACTATACATTAACAAAATTATCCCACTACATAATGTTTTATAATACATATATAATGTTTAAATACATAATGTTGTTCATAATTCAAAATAACATAAACCAAAATTACAAGTTTTGCTCATCATTCTCCGTGGGTAACAAAAACAAAAATCAGTCACATTTTTCACAGACATGCATTTCACAAGAAGCAAACTCCTACTCGGAAAATATCTGAAAACAAAAATTAAATATAATTAATGACAATATAATTATGTGTTAATATGTTAATTACAAAAAAACATAAAAATTTAACTACTATACAATTACAAAAATAATTTTGCCTAGACTGAAATCCAGTTCTAACTCCCAAACGGGGAACCCAATTCGAGTCCCGTCTTCTCCCACAAGTTTCTCGTGCCTAGGCGGTCGTGTGTGCCAAGTTTCGTGCTACTTCGACGCTATTTGGTGATTTTGGGGCGTTAACACTTCGAATTCTAAGTTTCTTAAGAAACTAGTTTGTCTAGAGTGAAATTCGACCCCAACTCCCAAACCGGGAATCTGATTCGAGTCCATCTTCTCCCACAAGTCTCTCGTGCCTAAGCGGTCGTGTGTGCCAAGTTCCGTGCTACTCTAACGCCATTTGGTGATTTTGGGGCGTTAGCACATCGAATTTTAAGTTTCTTAAGAAACTAGTTTGGCTAGAGTGAAATTCGGCCCTAACTCTCAAACCGGGAACCCGATTCGAGTCTCGTCTTTTCCTACAAGTCTCTCGTGCCTAGGCGGTCGTGTGTGCCAATCGTGCTACTCCGACGCCGTTTGGTGATTTTGGGGCGTTAACACCTCAAATTCTAAGTTTCTTAAGAGTGAAATCCAACTTTAACTCCCAAACCGGGAACCTGATTCGGGTCCCGTATTCTCCCACAAGTCTCTCGTGCCTAGGCGGTCATGTGTGCCAATTTTCGTGCTACTTCGACGCCGTTTGGTGATTTTGGAGTGTTAACACATTGAATTCTAAGTTTCTTAAGAAACTAGTTTGTCTAGAGTGAAATCCGATCCTAACTCCCAAACCGGGAATGCGATTAGAGTCCCGTCTTCTCCCACAAGTCTCTCGTGCCTAGACGGTCGTGTGTGCCAAGTTTCGTGCTACTCCGACGCCGTTTGGTGATTTTGGGGCATTAACATCTCAAATTCTAAGTTTCTTAAAAAACTAATTTGTTTCTTAAGAGTGAAATTCGACTCTAACTCCCAAACCGGGAACCTGATTCGAGTCCCGTCTTCTCCTACAAGTCTCTCGTGCCTAGGCAGTTGTGTGTGCCAAGTTTTCTGCTACTTCGACGCCGTTTGGTGATTTTGGGGCGTTAACACCTCGAATTCTAAGTTTCTTAAGAAACTAGTTTGACTAGAGTGAAATCCGGCCCTAACTCCCAAATCGGGAATCCGATTCGAGTCTCGTCTTCTCCCACAAGTGTCTCGTGTCTAAGCGGTTGTGTGTGCCAAGTTTCGTGGTAACAATGGAAAATCCTTTGTCTTTCTTTCTAATTATGGAATTAGCCTCTATCATTTTGGGTTGTGTACAGTTAATGTTTGGTTATTCTTAACTTAGAATGCAAAGATACATTTTATACCTGATCTTCTGGTGGTGGTGTATATGGAGTCTCATCTCCTGTAGATTCTCTAAATACCCAATGGCCACTCGATGCATCCGGAGCCTATGTCAGTCCATACATAATATGTTAATCATATTCGAATTTTATTATATATATGTTGTGTGAAAATTTAATTATCAAACAATTTAATTTATATCGAACCTGTCTGTTGGGATCCACACTCGCCCCCTATGACACAAAGGCCATCACATTAATATGGTAAACCATCAATATGCATAGAACATAATTTGCTAGAAATCACATTAATATCAACAGTAAATGGAAAGCTATATCAAAGCATGCACACATGCAACTCTAGATGTGGCAGCATGCAAATAATAATCATGATCATATTTAGAACCATCTAGATGTGGTAGCAAGCAACTTTAAATCATTTATTTGAAGCATTTGTTCAACATGAAGTTATTCTAGGATATTAAAAAATTAGAAGGGTTATATGCCAAAATGACCAACACTGCAGCAAATTTGAATCCCTCAAACACAATGTCATGTACCTTTGGGGATTAATGAATTTAAGCTTAGTCTTATTTATTACCCCATGGTTAAAGTTTTAACACTAAATTTAAATCCAAATTGTGTTTTAGAAGATCTATCTTTTGTTGATTCCTCACATATAACAATTATGACATATCTTTAAGTTGACAACGACAATAGGATTTCATTTCAATTAAGGAAATGCAAATACTATTCATCAATGTCCATGGAGTATTAAAGAAAAATTAAATTTCAAATAACATCATATTCTATTTTTTCACTCCCTTAAATATCAAGACTTGTGAGTGCTCTTTTAAATCACACAATTTATAACAATTACAGCAAAAATCACTACCCACTTGAAAATTGTATCACCTGTTAGTAATCAAATAAATCATAATGTAAATAAACATATCATTTAGTTCTAGAGTTTTATGATGGTAAAATAGGTGAAAACAACATTGGTCTTTTTCTCTTTGGACATGGAGATATTTTAAATGTTTAAGTACTTCAAGGCCTATTTTTAGAATTGATTTCATATTTTTTGAGACATTCTTTTGATCCTAAAATGAACATTTAAAATTTTTAATTAATAATTCCCCCCCCCCCTTTTGTTCTCTTTTTGGTTTAATTGTAATTGTTCTAAGAATCATAAATTAGTCTAAAGTAACTCTTCGTTTTTTTTTTTTTTTTTCTAATTATATTTTTGGTAATAACAGCCACATGCATCCACATACATTCACTTCAACTTGCCTCATTCAAAAATTTAAAATTACACATCACAAACAAGAAGAAATGATGATCTAGACCCTTTCGTTAATATGGAAAATCATATTGGCAATTTAGCATACATTCTAGAAGAAAATATTTAACATTGATTTTTCTTTAATTTTCTTAAAGAATATATTGTATAAATTGATAAAATGTTTAACTATTGTATTTTTTTTTAATTGTATTAAGGACTCCTATATATAAATCCACAACAATTGACAAAGTAATGTTTATAAGTTATAAATCTAGAATGGTACACCAAAAGGTAGTGGTATGCTCATGATAACTAATTGCTACACAACTACTTCACCTAAAATTCCGATCGAATATGAGAAACTTAACCTTCTAGGTTGGAGAAAATTTAGAAGAGACATACAAACTACTAGCTTTTCCATTGAAACTTATAATCAAACATGAAGAGTGAATTGATTGCAATATTACCTGACTACTATCCCCATCCACAAGATCACTCGTAGCAATTCTACGCTCATACTCAACCAGAGGCCCTACTTTCCTTACTTCTACAATCAAATCAAATTAAACCCAAATCAAAATGTGAACATCACGCTAAAGATTATTTAAAAAAATTTAAAAGGACAAAAAGACAACCTCCTTGTCACGAAGCCAAACCCTAGGCTTCTTCCACTTATCTTGTCATATATAACCTGACAAAGCAGCTCAAATTTGCATATAAGAATCTCTCTTTACCTTCTTTTTTTTTTCCCCCACAAAAATCATTGCAACATTAAAACCCAAAGAACAAAATATTTTATCTCAATTCTCTGAACCCCACAGAAATTCTTATTTCATCTTTAGAATTTTGACTAGCAAAACTGGAAAAAGAACCGAAGTTCACAAGGGGCCAAAAAAAAAAAACCTTCACACCAAATAATTTGAATTTTGCATCAAACAAAACATTATCTACAAAACTAAAATCTCTGTAAATATAGCGATCCCGGTTTTCCTCTTCTTTGTATATTGTGATCCGGACTTGGTTCCGTGGTTGTGTTGTTGCCTCATTCTTATTTCCTTCCCTTACTCTTTGTATTTGAGTCTTGGGTTGTGTTGGGTAGGTTTGGAACAGGTTGGTTGTGTTTTGAAACCTAGAGTTGATGCCCAGATTTTGGCCTTCACGCTCGAGCAGGGATTTTGACGCTCGAGCGGGACCTTCGTTGTTGCTTCTCTGCTCGAGCGGGCGTTTTGACGCTCGAGTGTAATTTTCCATCTCCTAGTACTTTTGTCTGCAGGTCTTCAGGCGCTCGAGTGGGAGTTTTGACGCTAGAGCGTGACCCTTTGTTTTTGTCCCTACGCTCGAGCGGGGAGTTTGATGCTCGAGCGGGGACCATGTCTGCAAAACTTCTAGAAGTGCGTAATCTACGCTCGAGCGGCGCTTTTGACACTCGAGCGTGAGTCTGTGTCTGACGCTCGAGCGGGGCGACTAGTATATCACTTCAGGATCCGACTTTTTGGATCACTCTTTGGTTTCCTTTCTCTCTCTTACTTTTCGAAAAACACCATTGGAGACCACCTCTCTCTAAAACCTCACCTTCTCCCTTAGATTTGACCTAGTTAGAGTGATCTCCTACCCTTGAGCCTTTACAAAAAGTGTGTTGATCGTTGAGGGCTACATTTTGATCCGAAAAGTTTGAAGTTTGGAGCACTTTGAGTTTGATCTTCTTCTCCCTTTGAGCTCCGAATTTGAGGTAGGGATTCCTACTCATTCTTATGTGTTTTGACATAAATATTGAGCTATTTGTATAGATGGTTTGAGTTGGGAAACTTTGGGACTTAGGGTTTCAAAATGAATAAAGAGGGTTTTGTTATTTTGACTCTTAAATATGTACTTGGGTCTCAAAATGATGGTGTTGTTGAAGAGTTGTTGATATTTGAACCTTTGGGTTAATATTGAGTAATGGGGGAGAAAACCCTAAATTGTGCATAAATTAATTGGTATAATTAATTTGGGAAAATTGTGAGAATATGAAATTGAGTTGAATATATTGAAATTGGCTCATTATGAGATGGAATAGTGAAGTTGGATTTATTAATCGCTCACTTTTGAAATTGTTGATATTTATCTGTTGAACGTAATTATTATCTGTTTAGAAATAATTGCTTTGGGCTATCGGTGGAGGATAGTGTTGATTGTTGTAGACAATGCATGATGATTAGGCAAACTAAAACTAATCAATTGAGTATGCCATTGAATATGGCGGTTAGTATAATACATGAATTTTATGTATTGGCTTGATTATGTATATGATATGTGTTTATATACATTGCGTTGTGTGGGAGGAGATAGGGGATGTACTCTACGGTTTAGGGGAAAATAGGGGATGGACCTCTAAACCGGATTTTGTTTGACATTGATACAGCACTACAATGTGTATCATATGTGGAATATGGAAGTGTTTTGTTTGACATTGATACAACACTAAAATGTGTATCATATGTGGAATATGGAAGTGTTTTGTCTGAGATGGATACAGTACTAAAATGTATATCTATTATAAAGCATGAAATGATTAATTTGAGTTGTTATCTCAATTGAAATAAAAACGTTGTTGATATGGGATGTAATCTCACTTAAAGTATATGGCCAGGTTCTAAGCCAGGGTTGTGAATTGAGAAATTGGTTAAGAGATGGAATAAAAACATGGACATATTGGTCATGTATTTGAAACGAAATATGAATTGATTTATGTGAATTAAACATTTATCAAATGCTGATGTTTTAGTTATTGCCCATACAATGTTTAGCATATCTCTACTGGGTGTTGGCTCACCCTATATGGGACATCATTTTCAGGTAGAGGTAGCATGCCACCTCCAAGGACGTAGCTTGAGAGGATTAGTGGCTGGGTCATCTTTTGTGATTACTTTATTTGTATTACATGTAAATCAAGCCAAGGGCTTATTTTGTATACAGTTAGAACTCTTCTTTTTGTAACTAAGTGTTGACTTAGAAAGCTGTAAGCCTATAGGGCATTTGCTTTTGTTGTTAACATGTAATACATTTGTAAGAAATACTCTGATGAAATGTACTTATGCTTTATTCTTCTATGTCTGAGCATGATAAGAATGCATGATTGTTGGGTTTATTTTGAGGGCGTTACAGTAAACCTTGTTACAATTATATAAAAAATAAAAACCCATATCTATTTCATAGATTTGTAACAGACCAAACCCAAAGAATAAAATTTGAACTCAATTCTGAACCCCACAGAAATTCATATTTTAGCCAAAGAATTTTCACAAGCAAAACTTGAAAATTAACAAAAGTTCACAAGAATAAATAAATAAATATGAAAATGAAAATAACCCTTCACACCAAATAACATAAATTTTACATAAAACAAAACATTATCTAGAAAATTAAAATCTCACTAAACCCTAAACCCACATATATATATATGATAGATAGACGAAAATGTAAATTCATACCTCAACCATCTCTACATTTCCAGCTCATTCGAACAACCCAGCAAGAGTAGCACTATCGACATTGAAAGGTAAGTTTCCAACGAAGAGTTTGAGAGAAGGAGAGAAATTGGGTTCCTCTACATCACTCAATAGGTCCTCTTCTTGCTCGTACTTAGATGAAACTGCGACGTTTTGTACAAACTTGGAAGGCGAGGAGGCTTCCAAGGGTCTAGAAGGAGAGAGAAGAAATGAGGAACTTCGTATTCGTCGCACGCTGCTCGATGCCGTCGTTTGCTGCTTGCTGTCATCTGCTGCCTCTCGTCGGAGAGAGAGAGAGAGAGAGAGAGAGAGAGAGATAGATTAGAGATTTCTGGTTGAAGGGGACTTTTGGTTTTTGAGATTGGGGATTTTCGTTCAAGAGATTGGGGAGAGGGGGGAACCCGAGCGGGAATGGAAAAAAGGGGGGGGGGGGAGAAATCAAGCGGGAATTTTTTTTTGGGTTTCCGTCACAAATGAATATTGAACAAAACGGCTCTTTTTTTTGAAATTTTTTTATTTTTTATTAAAATAATTTTATTTTATTTTTTTATAGTTAATGAAATTTTTTTTTTCGATTTTTCATTTTTTTTTTTAGTTACTAAGGTTGAAAATTTATTTGTTTCATTTTTATTTTAATGAATAAAAAATAATTATTATTTTTTTAATTTGGTAGAAGTAGGGGTAATATTTTAATAAAAAATATTTTCCATTAAAATAAAGTTAATTTTTTGTGGTCAATGAAAAATATTTTTCTGCGACCCATTTTTTTTTTTGTTACTAAAAATCATGAACTAATTTTTTGTGCTAGAGGAGTGGGAGCGGTAGTAGTGATGAAGGTGGTGGATAAGATGTGATAGTGGTGGTGGTGGTGGTGATGGTGATGGCGAAGGAGATTAGTGGTGAAGTTATGGCAGCAGTAGAGGAGATAGAGTAGCGGTGGTAGAGGAGAGGTAATGGTAGTAGTAGTGGTAGTAGTGGAGTGGTGGCGATGGTGGTAGTAATGATAGTCGTAGAGGTGCAGTGGCAATAGTGGTAGTACTGGTGGTAGTAGAATGGCATTTGTAGTAGTGGTGAAGATGGTAGAAAAGATGGATGGTGTGAGAGAGATGAGTGAGAGACAGATGGAGAAGAGAGACAGAGACAGAGACAGAGTGATGAGCGAGAGAGAGAGACAAAGTGGTCGTTAAAAGTGCATTTTCTTATAGTGTCTCAATAAATCGAGAGGGAGCTCAATAAATAGAGAAGAGAGGAGGGAGAGAGTGAGCAAGGTGAACACAATAAGGGAGAGAGAGAGAGAGAGAGAGAGAGACAAACAGACAAATAGACAGGCAGACAGAGAGAGAAAGTGAGAGAGAAGAGTGATAAGTGAGAGAAAGTGAGAGACGGAGAGAGAGAGAGAGAGAGAGAGAGAGAGAGAGAGATACAGAAAAAAGAGAGAGAAATAAGAGATGAGTGAGAGATAGACAAAAAGAGAGAGAAATATAGCGAAAAGAGATGAACGATACAGAAAAAAGAGAGAGAAACAAGAGATGAGTGAGAGATAGACAAAAAGAGAGAGAAATATAGCGAAAAGAGATGAACGAGAGAGAGACATAGAAAAAGATAGAGAAAAGAGATGAGCGAGAGAGACAGATAGAGAAGAGAGATGAGTGAGAGAGACAGATAGAGAAGAGAGATGAGTGAGAGAGAGAGACAGATAAAGATAAAGAGATGGGCGAGAGAGGTAGAGAGGGAAAAGAGATAAGAGAGAAGAAAGATGAGCGAGAGAGAGAGAGATGGAGGGAAGAGAGATGAGCGAGAGAGACAGAAAGAGAAGACATATGAGAGAGATAGAGAAATGAGCGAAAGACACACAGAGAGAGAGAGAGAGAGAGAGAGAGAGAGAGAGATAAACGAGAGAGAAGAGTGATAAGTGAAAGAAAGAAAGAGAAGAGACAGAGACCGAGAGACAAGAAGATGAAAAAATGGATGAAAAGAGAAATGTTATATCAAAAGAGTAAAACGACGTAGTTTTTTTAAATTTTTTTTGTGACAGAAAAATACCATTGCATTTATTCAAATCATTTTGTGACTGTATATTTATGAAGCTGTCTCAAAGCTACAATATATTTTTTTTTACTTTTTTTTTGCAACGGTACCTATTACAGTAGCAAAAAACTCACCTTTTTTTTTTTTGACAGCATTTGGTGCCGTCGCAAAAACTCTGTTTTTCGTGACGGCAAGTTGTGTCGTCTCAAAAAGTCACTTTTTGAGACAACAAGTGTGTCGTCGCAAATCTTCTGTCTTTTAAGCCCACTTTTCTTGTAGTGAGTCATCAAATGGTTTGCGGTCAAAAAATTTCAGTATTACTCAACCCGTCCAACCCGTTCCATAACCCATCCTAGCATGCTTGATTGCCTAGCCCGTCCCATCCCATTGAAAATGATTTAAGATTTTGGACAAATGTTTGAAACCAAAGCCCATCCATTAACCCGGCTCGTACAAGTCCGCATGGTTAAATCTAATCTGACCATCCCATCAGTCAGACTCAAACTATTCCGTCAAAAAAATATATATATATATTATCCAAAAAAATAATAAAAAACACTGTTAAATTAATTTTAATCTATTAAAATCAGTGCTGTTCCATTTTAAAAAAATAACAACATTTGATAACCCATATTATCCTTGTAAATTGTACTTTAAAAAAAATATACAAAATACTATTTGTTAAAACTGAATTTGATAGTGACCAGTGATATTTTCATAACTCTTAACTTTTTAACATATAACGTTGTCATAATTTGTTAATTTGATGAATTTATACTTAAATTTGATTGTTTTAATGGTATTAATTAATTTGATCATATGAATTACTAAAAAAGAAAAAATAAATATGTAGAATTTAATAATATAAATCTAATAAAAAATGTATAATCCGATTCAATTTGATTTTAGCTCGTGAGATTTGGACTTACGAACGTAACATAATTTTAATTTTTTTTAATAAGCCTGATCTGTATCAATCCGTTAACCGTTAAAATCCAAAAAATCCATTAATATACCAGACATGGACACAACAATTACCAGCTGGATAAGCTCAGCTTGTTCCATTGATCACCCTAAAGGTTAGTTTAGGGATAGCATTTTTATTTTCAATAATTTTGCTGACATGGACTCAACTAGAATAATGCAATATATCACTTTAATAATACAATATATCACTTTATCATATTTGTTAATAGATGATGTTGTATCATTTTAAAGGTTTTGAATATTTATAATTTAGATAATAGGTAGAATTATAATTTTGAGGTGACAATTCATAACATATGTTAGTACACTAATTGGTATACTAATTGGTACATATAGTACCATTGTATTTTTGCTGGCAAAGGAGAGTTCTTTAAAGAAAAAAAAAAAGATGCTAGTACAAGGTAGTGCAACTAAAATGTCATGAGGATATTGATGCTACATGTACTGGTATATCAATTAATGTATTAATATGTATTATGAGATTGTTACTTTAAAATTATGACTCCAAATATTATATAAATTATAAAGATCCAAAACTTCTAAAATAATGTCAGATCACCTGTTAATATACTAATTGATATACTAATTAATACATATGGTTTATCTTTTCAATAATAATAAACAAACTCTATAAAAACTTCGTGTAAGCCACGTTTTCTAATGGAGAGATAGTGTCGGCTTGCCATCAAATATCAAACGTTAATTTTATATGTATTTATTTAAATTACACTTAATTAAAATAATTTCATATGTATTTTTACACACAACACACAGGCATACATATAAATAAATTGAATAAAATTGTCACATATGTTAATGTAAGTTAAACTTTCATATTATAATAGGACTAAGATTATTGTCCAACATTGCATACGCTACAACATATATATATATTTTTTTTAAAGTAATTTATATGTACACAAAGAAATGCACATGAATAATTTAACTAAAATTATCATTTATATTTATTTAAATCAAAATTTTATAATATAAAGTACCACTATAAAACATAAGAGTTTTAGGGATCAACTTTTTTGTGTTCCCAAAAATAAAAATTTTATTACAAAATATTTGGGAAGCAACCTTTAAAAAACAGGGTTTTGAGCGTAAAAATTTTGAAAATGTCGCTAAAAACACACAAAATAATTTGGTCTTAACAAGCTTTATTTTTTGAGACAAAAATTTGGATTCCAAAAGAAAAATAATTAATCACTAATGTCCAAATTCCGTACCTAAAAATATAATAATGACACTTTTGATAACAAATATATTTAGATTGTTAATTAAAATAATTAGTCTTTGAAAAATAATTTTATCCATAAATTTTTATCTCTAAATTCTTAATATGTTATGATGCACTCTAAATTCATAATTTATTATGATGTACTAACATTATTTTACATTGTACACATCACAACATACATTTTAAAATAAGTATACTAAAATTTGTAAAGTATTTTTTTAAAAAAAATAATTTCTTTACCTCATGAGTCACATAATATATAACGGTGTATGGTACATTACCAAAAACGGTAATTTTATAATGCACACCTCTTTTTACGGTGTATTGTAGATCATATGTTTTAGTTATCATGATATATTGTGATACAAGTTAGATTTGGTTATGCCTTAATTATAATTTATTATGGTATTAGTTAGTACTTATATTAGTTATAACTTATGATAATTATTATTTTAATTAGGGTAAATTATGCTGACACCTCCTGAAGTTTCAATTTAATATAAATCACTCCTCATATTTGAAAAATTATATTTTTCTCCCTGCGATTTGTAATCTCATTACAAATTATCCTCGGATTGCTGATGTCATGCCATAAAATTTTCTAAATGACCATCTTTCTTTCTTTTTTTCCCCCCTACTATTTTCTTCTTCTATCATTATGACTATATTTTATAACTTTCGATCATTAAATTTTACTTGAACATATTCTTATTGTATGATGATATACAAACATAAATTTTATATAGAATTTTCAAATACAATGATATAATTTAATGGTGACTTTTTACTTTAAAACAAAACATCCATAAACATGATTTATATTCACAGCAATATCACTATTACAATATTTTTATGATATTTTTTTTTAAATTTTTATATATGAATATAAATTTTCATTTTTATTTTCACAATTATATCTAGATTTGATCAATTTAATCTAGATATATTTACAAAATATAAAATTTGGACAATTATTTTTTTTAAAAATCCATTGAATATAACAAAATAAGATAATGTATTAAATTTTTGTATTTTTATATTTTTTTTATTTGGTAATTTAAAAGAAAATCACAAGCTATTATACTTCTTAAGTATATCTAGATTAGGTGTATTTAAAAAAGAAAAAAGTTGCTTAAAATATTAAAAAAATTCAATAAAAATAAAAAAAATTACGGAAAATAAAAAAATACTCAATTTTTTGTGTGACTTAAACCAAAGAAAATGATTGTTATTTCCCTTGAAATGACATCAACAAAATATGTGCATTATTTTATTATTGTATATGTATAAAGCCTAAGAAGCAAATATGTCATTTTAATCTGACATAGGGGTAGTTGTAATTTTTCAAATATGAAGGGTGATTTGTATTAAAAAGAAACCTCAGGGGTGTCAGTGTAATTCATCCTTTTAATTATGATTAAAAATATTTTTTGTTATAGTGTTTAGTTATGACTTATTATTTTTAGCTATAACATTTACCATTAAATATTGTAACTTATAAATGATACACACATTTTTTACAATGTGTATTTTAAAATGAGGTTATTACACCCAGTGAAATTTTAGGGGGAAAAAAAAAAATTCATGAAAAAATTATAATTTTAATTAGGGTTTATTATACTTTCTACCCTAAACTATCTTCAAATTGTCTAATTTGTCTTTGAACTGTCGATTGAGTCTATCAAGTCTCACTACAACATTTTCTTAGTTTAGTGACATTTGAAAGTGTCACAAAACTATTCTTCTAATGATATTTTTTAGTTTTGTGGTATTTTGAACAAGTGCCATTTATACTCGTGCCACGGTATATATTTGCAAGTACCACTACACCATCATGACTAAAAACTTTCAATGACATTTTGATGTCATGATAGATACTATTTGTGAAACTATCAAACGCTATTAAAAAAAGAGTAAGTGACACTTCAGTGACACTTGTAAGTGCCATTACATCATCAAGGCTACACACTTTCAATAATACTTTAATGTCATGATAGACACTATTCGTGACATTATCAAATGCCATTATAGAAGACTTACAATATAAAAAATGCCACTATACGAATTTTTAATGACGCTTGTTATCTTACAATTGATATTTATAACAATTTCATAAATGCCACTAAATCCAATTCATTTGTGCCATTAAATGGATATAAGTGACATTGGAACTTATTTTACTGACACTTTGCAAAGCTACTATCACTACTACAAAATACTAGTTATATGTTCTTTTCATTGACACTTTTAAAAGTTACAACTAAACATGCGTAAATGCATATAAAAATTGAATCGATTTGATAAACAATTGAATATTAATTGCCACATCTTATATTAATTTGACATCCATTCATCCTGTAATATTTTCATAATAATAAACAAATATTACCACCATAGGATCATCACATTAAAAAAAAAAAAAAAAAAATTCAAACCACAATCAATTATTTATTATTGAAATATAAATTTATTTATATTGCAATAAAAATTCCTTGCCAAAATTATAAAATATTTTACCACACTAACAAAGTTAAAGCAAGAAAAATTTAAAAGAAAATTATTCCAACCATAAGTTCTGAAAAGCCATAGTGATATCCATCTTCCGAAGAGAAATTATCAAAATAAAATCAGTTCCCAAATTCTCAACCTCACTTGTATAAATATTCTTGGCTAGCATCCATAACTAACGAAATCTGCATCCCAAAGATAAACTTACAAAAGTAATTGAAACTATATTAAGTTAATATAAATTTGTTAATGGAATTAGTATTTAAGAAAGATATATACCACAAATGGAACAGGACAAGCAACATGAGCTCCAATAGCTTGTCAAACTATTTTGACAAGTCCATATGATCGGATCAAGCTCTCATTAGGTTTGACTGGAACTTGAACATGTACCTCCCAATAGCCACGTCCTAGTTCTTTCCTTCTACTTCTTTAGATGCGCCTGTGCTTTTAAGTACTCCGATTGCAGCTGTTTTTGTTGGCCTAATGATACATTTTAGAACTATATCTCTCACTTGTAAATCAAGATTTAACTACTTAAGTAATTATATATTTACAATTAATAAATAATATTTAAAAAATAAACTGGTACAAAGTGCCAGAGTGAAGACGATCACAACAGAAAATGATATGCATTTTTACAATTAATAAATAATATTTAAAAAATAAACTAGTACAAAGTGCTAGAGTGAAGATGATTACAAGTGAAAATGATATGCATTTTTCTAGTAGATACCAAATGATTTAATCACTTAATTGGTTCACCACACTACAACAAATTATATAAAAGCAACAACCGTAAGTCTTTAGACCATATCAAACAATAGCTTAAAAAATCAATAACAACCAAAGGCACCAATCAACAACAATCAAAACCATGCCCATTATCAATATCAGGATCCCCTAATCTCAACAATGTAAATCAAATGTAATTGTGAAAAATGACAATCAACTAATTACTTTCAAGCAATATTTTTGGAGATGTCTTGTTGAAGCTTCACAAGAAAATAAAAATAAAAAATTTAAAAAAAGCACAAGCTTCGTCATGTCATGATTAGAGATGGCAATTTAAACCTGGCCCGACGGGGACCCAATCCCTCGACCCCGATTAGAATGGGTTTTTCCCGAAAATTATCCCCATAGGGTCGGGGATGGTATTAAAAATTAAATCCCCGACAGTTTTCGGGCTGGGGACAGGGATAGGTATCCCGGCCTCGCCCCGTCCAGAATTATCACCGAACAATTCCCCGAATATTCCCCACATATATGTAATATATGTTTGTCTACCTTCACTCTCATTCATTAATCTCTCAGCCTCTCTCTCTCTCTCTCTCTCTCTCTCTCTCTCTCTGTGCGTAGCAACCACTCACGGCATCGACGGCGACCTCCCTCCTCCCATCACCGCCGATCTTCTTCCTCCTTCATTGTCCTGTCTTCGGCGAGAGAGTGTTAGGGTTTCTGATCTATCTATCTCTCTCTCTCTCTCCCCCTCCCTCCATCACTGCCGATCATGTCCCTCCATCGTTAGTGTGTTGTTGTTGAATATATCTGGTATTTGAATATATCAGGGTGGATGTGTTAAATAGATCTGTATGGTGTATTGAATATATTTGTATGGTATAGGCTCAGATCTGGGATTTGATGATGATGTTGTTCAATCTAGTATAATATACTCAGATCTTCTATTTTTATTTATTTATTATTATTATTACTTTGGCCAAGGAATTTTCGGGGTCGGGGAAACCCGATCCCCGTTAGGGAACGAGGGCGAGGGTGGTGATAGGCTCCCCGTCGAGGATCGGGACCGGGGACGGGGAAATTTCTACCATCGGGGATCGGGGACGGGGAGTGTGATCCCCGGCCCCGGCCCGGCCCGTTGCCATTCCTAGTCATGATTTGGACTATGTAGCACATTTTGTCTAGATTTAAATAATGGAATTTAGGTCCGCAATATTCATTCCTTGATTAATTGTAAGACAAGTTTTACATGCTATTCTAAAATAAAGCTAGAAGTAATATGATATATATGATTAGCTCTTAGTGAGTACCTGAGTAAGAAAGGCATCTTGTATCAATGACAAGGACCATGCTTGATGTCGAGTTGCCATGCCAAGAGAACTAAGCTGTTGTGACCTAACCAAATTTGAAATAATTAATTTTACAAACACACACACACACACATATATGTGTGTGTGTGTGTGTAGGAAAACATTAATAACTTATAAATTCTAATAAAAAAATTACTTGGTTAGATGTGTTTGTCAAGTTATTCAGAGCATGCTGAACATGGGAAACTTTGGACCTTAGCTTCGAATTTTTGTTGTAGTGTTGTGGCACTTCTTTATTGAAATGCCACTAGAGCCTTGTATGTTTGTGGCTCTATGACATTTTTCTAAAACATGCCACCAAATATTCTTTTTGTGACATTTTTTAAAAACATGCCACTAGTATAGAGTCACCAAAGTATGTTTTTGTTGTAGTGTCCCTAAAGTATATAAATTAAAGTTTTTCATTGCTTAACTATTGATTGAATTTATTAAATTGCCTAAAATATTTAATTTAACCCTATTTAGACCTTGAAATGATTAAAAAATTAAAATATATGCTCATAAGTATTATGTAACGCCCCAAAAATAGTATAACAATAAAACCAACTCACAATATTAATTGAATAATAACATGCGCTGAAATAATTATCTTTCATTCATATGATTTCATTTTACAAAAGGTAACACATGCAGTTATATATTCATAAGCTCTAACCTTGAATCTATAGCATGTGCCATAAGCAAAAGATAAAAAAGAAAAGCTAAATATATAAAGTAATGCCCTATTGGATACAACTTCCCAAGATGATACTTGGTTACAACAAAAGTGTGTTTGAAATTCAATACAAATAAAGCTCTAGGCTTGTACAAGAATAATTAGAACATGTAGACACCCCATATTTGACTGCCCACAAGACTTGAGCGCTTTGTTCTGCGCACTCGATGATGAAAGTTACGTTTGTCCATGGTTCGAATTCCCAACGAACGAATCCGATTTTTAGCTCTCAAAAATCTCAACCTTCTATAACCAGGCTATTTATATACCTATGTACCACAAAAATCTATATTTTAGCACCATGCCAACATACACTGAGCCTGAATCAGAGGAACGGGGGAGTCACATTAGGGCTCGGCTGTGCCTCATTAGGGGCCGGCCGTGCCTTTCGGGCGATAAACACTGTTCTAGGCGGGAGCCCACCAGCTGTCTATTTTTGAAGATATTTTCGACCTATTTTGCTCAAATTCTATAAATATGAGGCTTTGTCTCTGTTTTGAGGGTTGAAAAATTTTCAAAGAGCTTAATACACTCTTGAGAGCTCCTTCTTCCTTTGCAAGTTATCTTTGAGCAAGCTCATCATCCTTACACTATATCTATACACCATATACAACCTTAGAGCAAGGCTTTAGAGTCTTTGTTGAGGCTTAAGAATCACAATTCAAACTTGAGAGTGCCTTTGGATTGAGTTGGGTTTACAACAAGAGCTTGTTCTCTTCAAGAGATATAAGCTTACCACCTTTCTCTTTGCTTTCATTTCAGTCTTGTTCTATCTCTTTCCTGTGTTTTTACACTGTTTTGGATCCATTTCAAATGTTGGAATTTGAGGTTGAATAGCTACCAAAGGTAGAATGGCTTAACACCCTTTCTTGCACCTTATTTCATAGCTCATATCCTTTGTTCTTACACTATTTTCTTTGGTTTTTACATTGATTATTAGAGTTTTAAAGGGCTGAAAAACATGGTTTAAAAGTCTCAAAAGTGGAGGGGTTAGCCACCTCTCCTTGATTTTGCTTACTAGTTTTGTATCTCTTGCTTTTGTCTATCTTTTTGTGCCCTTTAAACACACTTTTAGCTACTTCTTTTTTTTTTTTTTTTTACTTGAGGGACTGTTTAGGGTTATTTTAATTCATTTAATTAATTCATGCTTTGAATACTTTTCTTGTTGTGTGATAAGTCCTCGTGGCTTCGGTTGTTTAGGAGTTAAACATCGAGCCATTCTAGTTGATAGCCTTCTTTACCTTTCTTCCATGTAGAGAGTCTCACTTTTCTAATAAACCAAATTTGCATACTCAGTTCTGTAACCTCCCTTATTTCTTGGTTTTTCTTTGTTGAGAGTCATTTCAAGTGATTGATTGTTATTCAAGGCATGAGAAAGAGACTTATGTTCCATGGTTTAATCTCTACGGAGGTTCATCGTCAAGGCGTAGTCTCCCTTTCATGTTATGGATCACTTCTCATTTGACATTTCTTCTCATTTAGTGGACTTAACCATCACTTTGGACAAAATGAGTAAGTAATGGAAAGATAATTAAAAAATGACTAATAAAATTGGTTTAAAGTCAACTCAACCAACATAAGGAAAATGCTTAAAATTGGTTGGATTCAGCAGGACGTTATGCCGAGTCCATCACGTCAAGAGTTATCATATGTTACTTCATGATGTTTTGATGAAACTTGAGGCATGTCTACCTCCCTCTTTCAGCTTAATTCATGATAAGTGGGAGGGGTGGTAATCTTTCATTGCATTCATAAATTTATGTCCAAATCGTATCCGAAACCATCACATAATTAACTTGCGATCATTGATGGCTTTGGAATCAAATTCACTGAGTTTCTCTCTGATAGAGAAGAGCAGAATGGACAAACAGGGCTTAAAGCTGCTTTGTCTGCACTGTTTTCATCTCAGAGCACAAAAACAGGGATAGTAAACTTGGCTCACAAACCAACAATGAATGCAATTCCATTGCATGTTGGCCTATGAACCAAAGGGTGCAAGTTCAATAAATGCAACAAATAAAGACTCTCAAACCTCCACCCTATCATGAATGATCAAGGGAAATTATTGACAATGACTCTTGAACCGTTTTCATCACTAATGAGTATGAAACAACTCAAGACTCAAGGGTTCAATTAACGTCCGATTGAACCCAAACCAAATTATTATCTTGTCCTTTTTTAATGACCAATTTTATTACTCCATTTTAGTTACCTTTCAATTCTTTAATCAATTAAGTCTAAAAATAAGTTTAAGTTCTCTAAAAGAGAGAAGTGTCAAACCAAGAGTTGGCTTAAGGCATGAGAGATATGTCACGTTGTTGATAATGAACCCCTAAAAGGGATTAAACCATTAAGCATGACAACCTCAATCTCAAGCTTAAAAGAACAATAGGTTTGAAACAATTCTCAAAGCAAAGCAAGAGCCAAGATAGGTGGGATGTTGCAGAGGTGATTAAAGGTGATCACAAGTATGGAAAGCCATAAATAAACACTATCAACTCAAATAGGATGGTGGGTAAGGCCTAAACCACTAAATCTATGAGGACAATTGCACCACAAGCATGCAATACAAGGCTCAAATGCAATGACCACTTAAAAACAATCCTAAAATAGTGTTAAATAAGTCCTAAAACATGCTGGAATTAAGATAAAAATAGCTAGAACAATAAGTTAAAACATAGATTATGCTAGGCTAGTAAGCAAGACACAAGGAGGGGAGGCTAACCCCCCCAATTCTGGGCATCATACCATGATTTTAGCCACTGAAATAACTCTGAAAATCAGTATTTAAAAGCTCAAAAGAAGATAGTGTAAAGGTGGGAAACACAAGGGTAAAGGCTTTGAAAGCAAGGTGTAAAGAAGCGTGAACCACTCCTCAACCTTTATTGGCCTTAAACCACAAGTTTCAGCCAAAAAATATAGAGTTTATACAGCCCCAAAACAAAGGAAAAACAGTAAGAAAAAGAGTAAATAAAGCAAGAAGAGAACCAAAGCTTTATACCTCTTGAAGAGGAGAACCAATTCTAGTCAACAAATCAAGGCAAACACACCCTCAAGAACTCAAACTAGGCTTCAAAGTACCTCAACTCAAAGATGGAGAGGTTTGGTTAAGAGTGTATAGGCAAAAGCTTGTAAAAAGCTAAGAAATTTCATATAAGAGAGAGAATTATAGAGAGAGAGAGAGAGAGAGAGAGAGAGACAGAGAGAGAGAGAGAGAGAGAATTTTTTCTCTAAAAATTCCAACCTTGAAAATGGAAGGGGAGGCCTCCTATATATAGAAAACCATGCAACTCTCTCAGAAATATCAATACATACACGTGTAAAAAGGTGCATACATCTGTGCTAACAGCTAGCAGAAAAATATCTGCAAAAAACACTTGTGGCCGGCAACTAGAAGCAATGGCCGACAACCAATAAAAGAGGTCAACAGGATACAAGAGGTTACAGGCTTGAAAAACTCTAGTTTTGGTTAAAAAAAAAGGCAACAGGTGTGTAGTGTTTGAACGCTCAAAGTTGTGGCATTCCGTTGAGGACTCTGAGCACTTAACAAGCATATACAGTCATCATCGGGTGTGCAAGCAGTGATGTTCAAGTCGTAAGGGCGGTGAAAAATGAGGTGTCTACAGTTGCTCTCTTTGACAGAACTCGAAGTTCGGTACCTCCACCTGTGGTACAAGATTTCCATGTTGAGGACCGGACTATTACACTCCCGGGGGAATTTAAGAAGATGAAAGCCGCCATCATTCAAAGGAGGAATAGAACCAATGAAGGTTGAGGCATGGGTGTTGGGGATAGAAAAGTTGTTCGAAGTTTTTCCTTGTACCGAAGCCCAAAAAGTGCAACTTGCTGCCTTCACTCTTGAAGACGAAGCACGGAGGTGGTGGATGCTTATGAGAACCGTGTACCAAGGGTTAATGTGGGACAGATTTTTGGAACTGTTTTATGACAAGTACTTTCCCCAAAGTATACGAGATAAGAAGGTGACAAAATTTGAAACTCTCAGACAAGGAAACAAGACCGTTGCGGAATATGAAGCCCAATTTGCAGAACTAGCTCGGTTTGCACCTCATATGGTGGATACGGATTATAAGAAAGCACGGAAGTTTGAGGGGGGACTACGGAATGCTATTCTTGACCGAGTCAACATGTTGAAGTTACCCACCTATGTTGATGTGTTGGAAAGGGCTGTTATAGCAGAGGGAAACATTGCTGCTCAGAATCGAATTTCCGAGTGGAAAGGAAAGAGGCAGAATATTCAATTATCAAAGGGGTCTCCCACTCCACCAAACAAGAAACAAAATTCAGGGATCTCCAGTACTACCACCTCTACTCAAGATTCAACTCTTGTTTGTCCAGAATGTGGAAAGAAGCACCAGGGGGCTTGCTATCGGTTGTCTGGAGCATGTTTTAGGTGTGGCAAAACGGGTCATCCGGTAAAGGATTGCCCTCACAGGAATCAACAAAACAAAAATAAGGTTGCTACAAGTTCAGTAGGGTCTACACTAGCTCCCAACAGCAAGTCAGCTGTCAAGCCTGTTAGCAATAAAGACACCGCGAGGCAAGGGAGGGTGTTTCAATTGGTTCTGGGAGATGTACAAAATGCTGCAACAGTTGTGTCAGGTACATTTATTGTTCACGGTCATTCTGCTCATGTATTGTTTGATTCTGGCTTTACTCATTCCTTTGTGTCAAAACTATTTGCTCAAAATTTAGATAGATCTGAGGAAGTATTATCTTATATGTTATGTGTGTCCTCACCTTTGGGAGACTCTATTATTTGTACTTCTGTATATTTTGCTTGTGAACTCCTAATTAGGAATATCCGGGTATATGCCAACTTACTGCCTCTTGACATGACTCACTTCGATGTTATTCTGGGAATAGACTGGCTGAGTGACCATTATACAACAATTGACTGTCTGACTAAGCAAATTAGTTTCCACCCTCCGGGACAATCAGAATTTACCTTTCAGAGACATGGAGTGACTTCTCCACCTTATTTGATTTCTGCAATAAAGGCCTGTAAATTGATTTAGAAAGGGTGTCGGGGGTATCTGTGCAGTGTCTTAGAGGGGCAACCAATGAATGGGAGTACTGACATGATTCCAGTTGTCTGTGAATTTCCGGATGTTTTTCCGGAAGAATTACCGGGGGAATTAGTAGATCGTGAGATCGAGTTTACAATTGAAGTGGCACCGGGAACTCAACCCATTTCTAAGACTCTGTGTAGAATGTCACCAGTTGAGATG
Source organism: Camellia granthamiana (assembly GCA_036172215.1). Taxonomy (NCBI): domain Eukaryota; kingdom Viridiplantae; phylum Streptophyta; class Magnoliopsida; order Ericales; family Theaceae; genus Camellia; species Camellia granthamiana. The sequence continues at coordinate 74,862,984 of CM069903.1, forward strand.
AAGGAATTAAAGGTTCAGTTGCAAGATTTACTTGATAAGGGGTTCATTTGCCCGAGTGTCTCTCTTTGGGGTGGACCAGTTCTGTTTGTGAAAAAGAAAGATGGAACACTCTGATTATGTATAGATTACAGGGAACTTAATAAGGTTACGATCAAGAATGAGTACCCATTGCCACGGATTGATGATTTATTTGACCAGCTACAGGGGGCCAAGTCTTTTCGAAAATTGATTTATGGTCCGGATACCACCAACTGAAGGTTAAAGCTGATGATGTTGAGAAGACAACTTTTCGAACCCGATACGGCCATTATGAATTCCTAGTTATGCCCTTTGGAGTTACTAATGCACCGGCGACATTTATGGATTTAATGAACCGTGTCTTTAAGCCCTATCTGGATGAGTTTGTAGTGGCATTTATCGATGACATCCTCATTTACTCGAAGAATGCAGAAGCTCATGAGAATCATCTTCGTTTAATTCTTCAAACACTTAGAGAAAGGAAATTATATGCAAAGTTGAAGAAATGTGAATTCTGGCTATATGACGTAGCATTTCTGGGGCATGTGATTACGAAGGAAGGTGTATCTGTGGATCCGCACAAGATTAAGGCAATCGTAAATTGGCCAACTCCTACTAATGTGACTGAGGTTCGTAACTTCCTGGGCTTAATCGGGTACTACAGGAGGTTTGTTCAAGATTTCTCCAAAATCGCTGTACCGCTTACTTAACTGACTCAAAAGGGAGTTGCATTTGAATGGTCGGAACAGCAAGAATCTGCCTTCCAGGAGTTAAAAACAAAGTTGACTACAGCACTGGTTCTAGCACTACCATCTGGTACTGAAGGATTTGTAATCTACAGTGATGCTTCCCATAAGGGATTAGGTTGTGTGCTTACGCAAAACGGAAGGGTCATCGCTTATGCTTCATGACAGCTTAAACCCCACAAAATGAATTATCCCACACATGACCTCGAGCTAGCCGCAGTAGTTTTTGCTTTGAAGATATGGCGGCACTACCTGTATGGCACTACTTGTGAAGTCTACACCGATCATAAGAGCCTCAAGTACCTTTTTACCCAAAAAGAGTTGAAAATGCGATAGCGACAGTGGTTCGAACTTATTAAGGATTACGATTTGCAGATCCATTATCATCCTGGTAAAGCCAATACAGCTGTAGACGCACTGAGCCGGAAAGGTACAGGGAGTGTGGCAAATTTGCTTGCGGAGCAAAGAGAGTTATTGGTTGAATTGGAAAGGATGAATGTAGACCTTATAATGCACGAACGAGAGGCCATAGTAGCAGCAGTGATGGCTCAACCGACATTAATTGAAGAAATCAAACTACGTCAAATGGAATATGAAACTTCGAGGAAAATATGTGATGAGTTAGAGACAAAACCAAGACTGGGATTCAATTTGGTGAATTCAGTACTCAAATTTCAGGCTTGACTTCTGAGTACATGTGTTCCCAACGTATCAGAAGTCAAGCGAAAATTGATGGAAAAAGCGCATGCCTCAAGATTTTCACTGCATCCTGGGAGTACTAAGATGTATCGGGATTTAAAACAAAATTTTGGTGGCCAAGTATGAAAAAGGAATCACGGATTTCGTCTCCAAATGTTTGCAATGTCAGCAAGTAAAGGCAGAGCATCAAAGATCGGCAGGATTATTGCAACCCCTTCCAATCCCGGAATGGAAGTGGGAACATCTGACCATGGATTTTGTTGTAGGGTTACCACAGACTCCTCGGGGAATGAATTTTGTATGGGTCATTGTAGACCGGTTAACTAAGTCTGCCCATTTCCTACCTATGAAAGCTCAGTATAACGCGGATAAGCTTGCTATAATCTATGTGAACGAAATTGTGAGACTCCACGGTGTTCCAATTTCAATAGTATCAGATAGAGATCTGAAGTTGTATCTAGATTCTGGCAGAGTCTGCAGGGAGCATTGGGTATAGAATTAAAGTTAGCACAGCTTTCCACCCTTAGACAGATGGACAATCCGAGATGAACGATACAAACATTAGAAGATATGCTCCGAATGTGTGTTCTGGATTTTCAAGAAAGTTGGGAAACTCATCTACCGTTGGTAGAGTTCGCAATATAATAATAGTTACCATTCGAGTATTGAGATGGCACCCTATGAGGCTCTGTATGGTAAGACCATGTCGGTTTCCCCCGTGTGTTGGGCCGAAGTTGGAGATAGATCATTGTTAGGGCCTGAAATTGTTCAGTTGACAACTGAAAAGATTAAAACTATTCGAGGAAAGCTTGAAAACTACTCAAAGTAGGCAGAAGAGTTATGCAGATAACCGACGAAGAAATTTGGAATTTGAGGTGGATAGTCATGTCTTTGTCAAAAGTCAACCCAATGAAAGGACATCCAAGATTTGGGAAAAAGGGTAAATTCACACCCCGATATATTGGTCCATTCCAAATTCTAGGAGAAAGTGGGTTCGGTGGCTTACCGAGTCGCTCTTCCGCCAAGTATGAGCCAGATACATAATGTGTTTTCATGTTATCTATGCTTTGAGGATATCTACTGGATCTGTCTCACGTCATTGATCACCACCAAATTGTCCTAGATGATAAGTTGACTTATAAAGAAAAAGCCAATTCAAATTTTGGATCAGCAAGTGAAACAACTATGGAACCGAGAAAATTCCGATGGTAAAAATTGAATAGCAGGAACATTATGGGACTGAAGCTACTTGGGAAAAAGAAGAGGAAATGCAACACCAGTATCCGCATCTGTTCATATCCTAAGGTAAAACAAGTTTGAGGGACCAAAACTTATTAAGGGGAGGGGGGGGGAGAGTGTAATAACCCGACCACTCGTACATGTTTCTGGTATACTTTTAGTCCCTTATTCTATGCATTTAAATGCTTACTATGAAATTTCATGTGAAATTAAGTTTAAGAGAGTGGATCTTATGATTAGAGATTCATATCTGTTTAATAAGAGAAATATCTGTTTACAACTATGATGTTCAGATCAGAAATTAGAAGCCTTAGAAGCTTGATAATCTAAAATTGATTTTATATTTGAGTCAGCCATAATTTTTAGATCATAATATGATTTTCTGCAAAATTGTAATTTGGAATGATTAAACTGATTGATTTTCGTCTTTATTCACTTATATATATATTTGTTCCCTTAAGTACTTGACTTAGTATTTCCTAACTCAAAAAAAAAAAAAAAAAAAAAAAAACTATATCTCCTGAGAAAGAGAGAGAGAGAGAGAGAGTTAGAGAAGAAGAGAGTTTGAGAGGAAAAAGAGAATTCAACAAGAGAAGATTGGAAACTTGATTAAGAATTTGAGGGATTTAAGCTCAAGGTAGGTTTAATTCACTTGGTACAACCCCTCTCTTGAATTTGAGTAAGAATTTCTTGTTAATATGTAAGCTAGGGTTTGTCTTTGAGACCAAGTGTGTGGGTATAGCTCTCTTGGAAAGTATTCTTAGCATTTAGTTGTTTTGAAGGTAAATTGGGTTATAAGGAGGAATTGTAACTTATTCCTTGAATTTTCATGTTGAAATTACATGTTTATACATGTATATTGTTTGTATGTTTAAGAGAATTGAGTTGTGTTGTGAAATTGAAAAGGATTAATGTAACTGAGCTTGTGACTCATGATTATTGTAGCATTAGATACTTGTAATCCATGTTTATGGAGTTGTTATGCCATTACATTGAGTTGTTCTTTCCATTTCTTCCCTTTGTGATGTTGGAAATTTGGTAAATTTGTGCCTAAATTCGGACTGCCCAAAACAGGGGCTACGGTCGCGCGTGCGGAGGTCATGGCTGCACGTGCGGGGCTCATGGCCGCACGTGCGGAAAGCAGGGAAAAATTGGAAATTGCATTCTGAAATTACCGCTCGCGTGGGGAAGAATTATCGCACGTGCGGCTCACCTTCCCGCATGTGCGGAGGGGACTGCCGCACGTACGGCTCGTGCTGGAAAATTTCGTCCGCTCTGCTTTCCTTGTTCGACCCTTCGATATTATTAAAATAATTATTTGATACTCTTAAAATGGTTGTAAATTCATTTGAAGCGAAATGCATCAGATATTGTTTAAAAAGAGAAACAAACTAATTCTTGAACTGCGTGTGTATATAGGGCACATACCGGAAGGAACTGCCGCTCCACCACAGCATTGTGAGTAATAGTACGGTAGTAGTATATTTATTTATCGTTAATAATCATTATTAACGTTCTGTTATCTGCAAGTTAATTATGCCAACCTATTTGAACGAATGGAAAGTCTGTGTACATCTTTACAACTCTGGAAGTATTCTGCTTGTTAGTATCTGGGACAGAGGCTGATCTGTACACTCTGTTGGGCCTAAGGCCAATCTGGAAAATCTGTTAGGCCTAAGGCCGTTCTATGTGTTACTGGGCTAGTGGGTTGGAAGCTTAGAGCTAGCCAAAGGACTTACACCATAGCTATGTAATACATGAAACATATAGCCAAGGCAACCCAAAACAGTCCTAGATCATGCCAAAATGAGTCTAAAACATGCATGGAGCATCACCAAAACAAGCTAGCATGAAGGGCATGAAGCATGAACTTGCAAGGCTAATAAGGAGTATTACACTACACCTATCAAAACCAAGCATGAGGTGACTTCAACAACAAAAATCAGAGTTATATCATGGCAAAATGAGACCAAATACACACTGATATGGCAGCTTACAAGCTTAGGCAAAATGGCATACGCAATGGCTTATTCTTAAGGCATAAAGAACCAACTCCTCAAAGCATGGAAAGAGTGACAAATGTGAGGGCATGGCAATGAAACATGCTCTGAAATCACATAACAAATTATGCCAAATCATGTGAATAGCACAAGCAATGCATGCTAGTGGGTTGGAAACTCAAGGCTAATGAGCTAGAATGAACCATGGCTATACAAAGCAATGCATGTATGACCAAAATAACACAAATCAGACCTTAAGCATGGTAAAACATGGCCAAAAGCTTCTGGAGTTAAGCCAAAACATGCTAGAATGATGGTTCAAACACACGATGCATGTTAGGCTATCATGCAAGATTGCACTACAAGTATGTGAAGAATGCAAGATGCTACCAAACCAACCTAAAAGAGAGTTGAGGCGTGCTAAAATAATGCCAAAAACTTGCTGAAATGGAACCAATACATGCTAGACAAACATGCTACTTTGATGAGCCACCTATACAAGCATGCAAGACACAAGGAGAGGGGATGACCCTCTCCTATTTAAGGCCTCAAAACACACTTTCCACCACTAAAATTCCTCTGGAATTTAGTGGTAGAAAGGTCAAACAAAGGCTAAAACAAAAGCCTAAAGGGGTGGCCCAAAACAAGGCAAAACAAGGCACTCAAGGGGGTAGATCACCCCCAACACCAACAAGACCTTAAACAATCATTTCAAACACATGAAAATGAAGCTTTTTACAGTTGAGAGTTAAGCCAAAATAAGCATGCAAATAAGGCTAAGTAACCAATGAACACAATGCTTAAAAGAAGGTTAGTGACTCACCCTTATAGAACAACTTCAAAGAGGTAACTTCAGCAACTTTCTGAGCTAAAAACCAAACTTTGAGTTCAAAAAAAAACCTCAAGTACCTCAGCAGCAAGAGTATGGTGTTTCACTGGGTGCTTTAGTGCAAAAGTGTGAAGAAATTACACTTTTGAGTACAAACAAATGCAAATATAGAGAGAGAGAGGAAATATAGAGAGAGAGATATATATCTTCTATATCAAGATTTCAGAACCTCTGGAAATGGAGAGGGGTCTCCCTTCTTATAGAAAATCAAATCTCAAGCTTGTTGAGCAAGCTTGAGACTTGTTTCAATCCCTCCATACACGTGTATGGAGGATGAAATCTGTGCTCACCAGCTGTCACAGCTGGCACAAAAATATCTGTAAAAGCAGGTAGAAAGGTCTCGGCCAAAAGATATGGCCGATCGACCAAAAAGGGTGCCGATCGGCCAAAAAGGGTGCCGATCGGCCACTACTTATGGCCGATGACAAGAAAACAAGGCCGACAAGCACAAGGCTTGGCCGATGGGTTGTAGGGATGGCCAACAAGCCACCCTTTTCCCTCAGAAGCAAAACCACTAGTCCTTGGTCCACAACCAAGTACAAAACAGACAAGTTGAGAGATCCTAAGGCAAGGCGCGCAACCGAGACCTTCGGGAACTCAAAACGAACATGAGCATGGATGATCATCATGTGTTCAAACGATGATGTCCAAGTCTTGAGGACGGTCAAAAATGGGGTGTCTACAGTTGCCCCTCTTTGACAGAACTTGAAAGTCATAAGATGACGGGAGTGAATGTCAAAGCCCAGAGACGACTCATTTTTGACGAGGCCAAAGACTTAGACAAGCATACAAGATAACAAAGAGATGCGCTCGCAGGCAGGGGCAAGATGCAAATGACATGCACAATGCCGAGCATAACTTATGATCATGCAGAGAAAGCTGCGATGAAGCATTTATGCAAAACAAATACAACAGTTAAGCAAGCGAGTAAGAAAGAATAGTCCCACACATTCCAACATAATGGATGTAAGAAAATTATGCAATTCTCACTGCATCTCACACGGAGAAGGCTAAAAGCGACTACCGAGGACACCCGGAGTCTCAAATGAAACACCTCTTAGCGTATGAAACGCAAAAGGAGAAAAGCATCCAAACACGGCACATGCGAGAGGAGAAAGTGAATAACTGAACACTGGAATGCATCTGAGTGTTCGAAACCGAAGACGTCCTAATGCACCATATGCGAGAGGAGAAGGGTTGCACAAGAAAGTGCGATGCACTAGACAGTGCGAGTACGTCCAAACGCGGCACATGCGAGTGGAGAAGGGTACGTCCAAATGCGGCACATGCGAGTGGAGAAAGGTTGCGCAAGAAAGCGCGATGCACTAAACAGTGCAAATACGTCCAAATGCAGCACATGCGAGTGGAGAAGGGTACGTCCAAACGCGACACACGAGAGTGGAGAAAAGGTTGCGCAAGAAAGCGCGATGCACTAGACAGTACGAATACGTCCAAACGCGGCACACGCGAGTGGAGAAAGGTAGCAGTCAAACTGAACCGAAACTTCTCTTGAATGAACCGTACACACAATATCGTCTAGTTTCACCAACTTCAAACGAACCGTACATACAATATCGTACCTGCACAAAAGAGAGATTTTGACAAGTACAATATAATAGGAACATATGATCAACGCTATATCAAAATATAATATCAACACAAGATAAACGCGTGCACATATGATGCCGATGGAAATATGCATAGCAATGCAAGTGAAAAGTGCATAGCAATGCAAGTGAACAGTGCATAGCAATCCAAGTAAGGTGCGTGACAACGCAAACAAGGTGTGCATAACAATGCAACATAAGAGTGCGTGATAACGCAAGCAAGATGTGCATGACAATGCAACAAGTGTGCGTAACAACGCAAGCAAGGTGTGCATGACAATGCAACAAGTGAGTGCGTGACAACGCGGATGGAGGGGTGCATGACAATGCAACCTAAGGGTGCGTGACAATGCGGATGGAGGGGAGCAAGACAATGCAACCTAAGGGTGCGTGACAACGTGGATGGCGGGGTGCAAGACAATGCAACCTAAGAGTGCGTGACAACGCGGATGGAGGGGTGCAAGACAATGCAACCTAAGAGTGCGTGACAACACGGATGGAGGGGTGCAAGACAATGCAACCTAAGGGTGCGCGACAACGCGGATGGAGGGGTGCAAGACAATGCAACCTAAGAGTGCGTGACAACGCAAATAAAGTGTGCATGACAATGCAACAGGCATGCTCTATGCAATGTAATGGTGGATCACATTCAATACAACATGCATATGCTATGCAAGTGTGACGATGCACATATTCAATGTAAGCATGGTAAAGGCATGTTATCCACAATGTTGAGATGCAACTTCAAAACAAGATGAGGCATGCTCAATGTAAGAGTGAAAAGGCATATAACAAATGCGTGTCTTACAAACATGACAAAACACTTGTAAGGCAAGATATTCAAAAGCAATTCTTGAACAATTCTCGAATCTTGCAATATACAAAAGGATACGAAAAAGGATACACCTCGTGCGTATCGAAGTGCTGCACACGGAAGACACGGTTCTAGGGCATCACAAAGGCCGCTTAAGCTTCAAAAGTGTACTTTCTTGCACTTTCTTGAAAAATGAGGGTACCAATCAACATAAATACCCCAAGCAAGGGCATTGGAGACCCATCGACCACAAGGGGGAGCCATCGACCATCCATCGGCCATAAAAAGAGCTTATTGGTCAACAATTTAGCTGATCAGCCAACAATTTGGCCGATCGACCAAAAGTGGCATATTTGGGGCAGCTTTGTCCATTCACCTCGAGTCTTTAAGTATAGGGTTTCAACCCTGTTTCCTCATTTCTCCCTAGCTGAAATTCATTCTCCTCCCTTTCTAGGTTGTTTTCCATCATTCGATCTGAGCTTTTCCCTCGTTTTCTAAGCTTCCACAACTTTTAATTCGCGAAACCCTCTTCGTTTCAAACACTTTGAACCGATCGAAACGTGATTTCGGTGCCATATTCTTGATTTCCTTCACTTGGGGTTTGTTTCCCCTGAGTTAGCCTTGGTTTCTGTGCCTTCTTCCCCACTTCGACCTTTTCTCCCATTTTTCACCCCTCGAGGTTGACTTTTGGTTGACTTTTGGCATTCTTACCCATTTTCCATATCCTCGGCCATTTTCTCACTCTTCTCGAGATGGCGGACGATATTCCACGAGGTGGGGCTCCTCCAGAGATAGATATGGATCCCGAGGTCGAGCTCTTGCCTCTCAGTGTTCGGCCTTTTGATCCGGTGACATACCAGCCCGTGATACATGTGCTGCCTCTCGACAGTATTCGCCAGTTCAAGAGCTTCGCGCGAGGTACTCCATTGGAGCTCTTGCTACGCGAGCCGGAGTCGTATCTTTCTTACGGCGCCACTGAGGTATACCCTTCCTCTTTACTTTCTGCAATATAGGTCGTATATCTTGGATAATTGATACTGCCCTTTATCTGATCATCACAAACACATTTGTAGATCACATGCTTAGTTCACCCTGAGCATGTTCATACATGATATCTGCGCCAATTCAAACACATGCACACACACTGCATTTTTATCAATTCTGAATGCATTCAAACACTGTATTTCTGACACTGCTTTGCATCTGTTTGTCTCGAGGGTATGGGAATACCATCGCCTAGGGTTAGTACATGGAGTTACCTGATAAGGTCCGCTAGATCGTCGACGAGGCCGGCTTCGGCATTTTCTGCATGGGACTCTCGTGCCTTACTGCGAGTAGGCCCCTTCTAGGTGCACTAGTGGAGAGGTGGTGGGACAACACCGATTCCTTCCACCTTTCCACAGCGGGAGAGATGGCAATTACGCCCTTCGACTTCTCCATACTCACTGGCATCGGAGTAGGGGGTGATCCGATCCCCTTTGACACCGACATGGGCGAGTGGGATGCTGCCCAGATGTTCTTGCTTGGTGCTCGCCCACCTCTCTCCCGGCTAGGGTTCGTGAGATACTCGCGGTTCGAGGACCAGTTTAGGTACAAGTGCTGACGACCCGCGAGGAGGTCGAGCAGTATGCCCGAGGGTTTCTTATGTTCTTGCTGGGCACCACTCTTTTCGCCAACCGGGCGAACACAGTTGGACTTTATCTGCTGAGCGCACTGGTGGATGTGACCCAGATCCGATGCTATGATTGGGGTGGCACAGGCCTAGCCACATTGTACGGGTACATGAGTTCCTCATCCCGCCACAGCGGACATCTGCTAGGAGGCTACTGGCGAGCCTGGGAGGTACACTTTCCCTTTCTGTTTTACAGTTTTGCCTTATATTATCTGTACACCACACACACTGCATACACGCAATCTGCTTTACACTGGCTGTACACTGCACGCACTGCACAAGACACTTCACACACTGCACGATACACTGCACATCATTCTCCGATTTCTGCTTTATATGTATTCTGCTTTACTGATTAACATACTCACTGTTGCCCTGTTACATTCTGTAGTTGTGGGTGTATGCCTACTTTCCGAGGCTTGCTTCAGAGCCAGAGGTGGAGATGCCCCTTGTTGTCCCATATTCTCATCGATACAATGTGAGGTTGCGAGCGGAGGCTGCGGGAGTCTTTCCTGTTCTTCCACAGATACTTTGACACCATAGCCGCAGCAGAGGTATTTCAAACCTTATAGTTCATTTAAGCTTTGCTTTACATTGTACTTTCAACAACAGATAACAAACTGTATATCCTACCATTTGCAGATCACCTGGCAGCCCTGGGCCGTGTTGCCTGATGCAGTGAGAGACCAGTACATGGGTGCTCGGGAGACTACCCAGTTTCGAGTTTTGCTGGAGGGTCCGGTCTGTCGGGCATGGTATTTGGGAGAGCACTTCCTGCGTCAGACCCTTGGTTTACCTTAGTAGATAGTCCCGAGGCCACCTCTTACCCATATGAGGCATATAGAGAGGTACACCCTGTAGGAGATGACTGATTTCACGATCGGTTGGGACACTGACTTTTTTCGAGATGAGGGCTACTACACCATCTTCATCGAGACTCATCTTATGCAACCTTTGGCAAGTGCTCGCCATTGTTGAGAGGGAGAGGCCTGTAGCGCCAGTAGGAGGAGCAGGAGCGTCGAGGGCGACTTAGGCCCGCGACAGGAGTGGTTCCCGGAGGGGACGGAGAGCAGAGTGGCCAGAGCTGCCGCCCACCATGACATGCCGAGGACAGGGCGGAGAGACTTATCAGATACCGATCGCTCCTCCCCCAGCTGATTATGAGCTCGTCGGAGTTCAGGGCTCGACCCTTGTATGTGCTATACTTTGCATTCTGTACAGTCATTTCATTTGGTTTGATATCCCGCAGAATACTAATGACTTCAACACTTTTGCAGGCTTCGATAGAGTACACTGGACAGGCTCTAGAGTTGACGGCTTCGGTGATGGGGATACTGTAGAGGAGCATGGACCTGCTCAACATTTACAGTATTCTGGTAAGTTCTTTAAACTTCTGTCCTAAAACCTTGCATAATCTGTTCCATACTGATCTAATGCATTACATTATCAATACGACATTTGATACACTGCACTCACAGACCACTCACGGCACTGATACACTGTAACTCATATACTGCTCTCAGCATTCATACCCTGTAATCATACACTGTTCACGGCATTCATACACTGCTCACAGCATTCATACACTGTATTCGATACCATACTCGACTTCGCATAGCATAACTAATGCATCTGCCAATTTGTTCTTTTCAGGCCCCATTCTAGATACCGGTTGCAGCAGGTGCTTCAGCAGGACCATCAGTACCTACCCGAGGAGTGGGGAGAGCAGGATAAGGAATTTCAGCATGCAGTTGTAGCAAAGCCGGGCATACTCATTCTGGGAGTAGCTCACGGGTGCTTGTCCCAGATGACGACGAGTCTGAGGCAGAGGCAGAGTCGTCTCAGGCTGGAGATGGCTTAGGTTTAAGCTCAGACAGCGGAGGTGACGGTGGCGATCCTAGACCTTCGTCCAGGAAGAAGACGAGGAGGGATTCTCGCACTTGAGGAGACCGACGTCGATCCAGATGCTGCTTTTTTTTTTTGCTTTATTTTTCTTTTTACTAGTAGTTTTTGCACATTGTACTGCGTCAGGCAGATATATGTTCTTTAAAACTTTGTACTTTTGCAAAACAAAATATGATGGAATGAAACAGCTCTTTTTTGTTGAAAAAGTGTTACATTTGTATATTCTAAGCATCGCATCGCATCGTATCATATTACATGACAATGTAAATGAGATTTGAACTTTGTTTTGGAAACTAAACGTTCAAATTGCATTAATCAGGTAGTGAACCAACTGACAACAAAACAACTCGATAAGCAAAACAAAGAACTTGACATGCTAACCAAATGTAAATACAACTCGATAAGCAAGGCAAGGACTAAAGAACACAAAATACAACTCGATAAACAAAAGTATAACAACTCGATAAACAAATTGAAGTAACACAGGTGTGACTTCGCAAAATCATCACCGAAAGGCATTTGAAGTGGAACAAGTCACAAATTCTCAATATCTCCAACACATAGACAGGTCAGAGAACAAGAGGAGAGGCCATCGGCCAGTGTTGAAGGTCATCGACCAAGAGAAATGACCATCGGCCAACATTACTAGCTGATCGGCTAAAAAGATGGTCGGTCGGCACTCTTTTTGGCCGATCGGCCAAAAATGGCAAGAACCTCCAGAATGCTGCCACCTGTCTTCCACTCAACACCTTATCTTCTACAAAAGCCTTAGCTTCGTAGTTTCTCTCTTTCAGCTCAGTTTTTGCACCAAATGGAAGCATTTGTTGTCCAAAATCTCACAAATTGGATTGCTAACTTGGATGGCTCGGAAAAGCTGAATTTTCGGGGCTTCGGAATAAATGCAATATTCACGCTAAGCCGCACCCCATTGCATTTTTCGTTCCTTCATGCCGCAGCAAGGTATTGGAACCCGATTACGTACGTTTTTAGCTTTGGCGGACAAGAGATGTGCCCCACTTTTGAAGACTTCTAAGCTTTGATGGAGTCCGAACGCGAGGAGGAGATTTTGCCACAATTCCGCTTCGGCCACATCCAAGCCTTAGGACAGATGTGTGGGCTCACTATGCACGACGCTCGGTCTTTGATCCACGACGGGGGATTGGACATCCCTAGCTTGGTTCATTGGTTTTCTGATGCCGGTGACCGCGGCGACCATCATTGGCAGGGTTTTTGGTGACATACGCTTTGCTTGTGCATGGTGTCTCATTTCTTGCTTGCCTCAAGCTTCGAAGGGTCTAGCGTCCGTTTGATCAAAGTTGCCCAAGCCTTAAAAGAGGGCAAGAGCTTCATTGCCATGACACTAGCTGAGACATTGATGGACTTGGATGCTTTCCATTATCGAGAGACGACTAGATTCGCGGGGAGTCCACTACTACTACAGGTAATGTTTCCCACCCCATCTCACATATATTTCTCACATAACTCGGCCCTCAGGCTCGGTTTTTCTCTCAAAACCCTTTTCTTACTTTTCTCTCCACGTACACCTCTCTATTATTTAATCTCTCATTTTTCAACCCTCCCCAGGTATGGTTGATGGATAAATTGAAGGTTGTGGACTCATGCCCAGCATATTCAGCTCGCAGCTATTTCTTCCGGTGACGTCTAGTCGACGCCCCTAATGAGGGATGGTGGTGTGAATGGATGTGCAGTCTATCCGCTACCAGTATTGCTTGGCGCTGCCCTTGGCTCAATCTACCGGCAATGAGTTACAGCATGTCTCGCCAGTCGGGGATTCAGTTGATCGGCCTGACACACTGTGTCTTTTACTTTCCGTTCCGATTCTGACGCCAGTTCGGCCATGATCAGATTTGTCCGGAAGAGGGAATAGAACACCCTGCTGCATTTCCGGTTCAAGGCGCACAGCTAGCTCGGTATGCCACAACATGGAGGACGAGAGAGCTTCTGGCCCCCGCTCCCACTTTTAGTTGCACCCTCTCTGATGAGTGCATAGCTTGGTTTGATGAAGAGGCGTAGGTTGGGCCTACTTTGGCATCAGAGGCTTCCACAAGCTCTAGGAGGGGACACAGGAACACCTGACTATGCCCCAAATTTATTTGCTTTAATCAGTACTTTCAAGTTTTCTTTATGAATGTAATAAAAAGCAACTGCAATTTGTATTCAAGAGTAGGAGAACACTGTACTGAAATCAACGTAATTGAAGGTTGTGGGTACTGAAAATTTTCCGTTTGGTCCAAAAATGGTCTAAGCTGTAAAAAGATTAATTTGAGCAAAATCAACTTTTGTTAAAACTTCTCAAAACCATTTTCGATATGGATCACAACTGGACACACCCGAGATACACCCGAGATCTATCGGTGAGATGTGTAACCCCGGATCCCGGCAACTGGAAAGTTGCCCCTAGTCTGAATAGCACTGCACCGGAGATCACAACCGAGCTCTTGAATGCAGAATAGACATAGATGACCAACATGATCACACGGACAAAGTTGATTTGGAAGTGTTTATGGCTGAACTTCAGAATGAAGTTGTCTACGTGTCCCAAAGATGGGAATCAAGCCTTACGTAGTTCGGTTCGGGTTCACTTATGTATTAACACTCTCCTTTTGCGCTCTAACTTTTGCCAAGGCCGCCCTTTCTGGGTTTTCAACCTTGCGAGCTCAGTTTTTATTATTTCAAATTTTTTCATGCTCTAACTTTTGCCTAGGTCACCCTTTCGGGTTTTCGGCTTGGTGAGCCAGTCAGGGATAATATTTCTTCAACTTCTCCATGTTGATCGGTTGCGAGAACTCTAGGCCATGTAGGTCTATTAGAACGATAGCTCCACCCGACCAGATAGACTTGATGATGTAAGGGCCAGTCCAATTGGGTCTAAACTTGCCCCTAGGGTCATGGATGGGAGCTCGGTTGTCTTTGAGCAAAAGATCCCCTTCTTTCAAATTCCTGGACTTAACTTTCTTGTGGAAAGCCCTGGCAAGTCTTCGTTGATAACCCTGGACGTGATACAGTGCTTTCAGCCTTCTTTCATCAAAGAGCATGAGTTCTTCGAACCTGCTTTGCTGCCAATCTGCCTCAACTATCTGACACTCAGCCAATACTCGTAATGACGGAACCTCAATTTCGATAAGCAGAACAGCCTCCATCCCATAAACCAAGGAATACAGAGTTGCCCCAATAGAAGTTCGAATTGATGTCCGGTAGCCCCAGAGAGCAAATGGTAGCTTATCTGGCTAGTCCCTGTAGGTTTCCACCATCTTCTGCAGAATGTGCTTGATGTTCTTGTTGGCGGCCTCAACAGCTCCATTGGTTTGCGGCCGACATGTAGATGACTTATGAAAAGCCACGTTGTACTTCTCCAACAAGTCAATCACCTCCTTCTTGAAGTGGGAACCATTATCTGAAATAATCTCATTCGGGACCCCGTAGCGACAGATGATGTTGTTCCTAATGAACTTAGCAACATGCGATGCTTTCAACACTGCGTAAGATTGGGCCTCAACCCACTTCGTGAAGTAGTCTATCGCTACCAAAATGTGCTCATGCCCATTGGACCCCTTCGGAGTGACAGCCCCAATTACATCAATCCCCCAGACTGAAAACGACCATGGCGAAGTCATGTTGTATAGTTTTGACGGCAAAATGTTCATGTGGTTTGCATGGATCTGACATTTGTGGCATCGCCGGACAAAGCCAATACAATCCTCCTCCTTGGTGGACCAGTAATAACCTTGTCTAAGGATCTTCCGGGCTAGCATTACCCAGTTCATGTGCGATCCGCACTCTCCTCCATGGATGGCCTCCATCAGGCGCTTGGATTCTTCAGCATCAACACACAGCTTATGCATCCCGAGATGACCTCTCTTGTACAGTTTACCCTCATAGACGATGAACTGAGCAGCCATTCTTCGAATTGCCCTCTTATCTTTGGCATTTGCCCCTGGTGGATACGCTTCCTTTTCCAAGAAGTTCCAGACATCGTAATACCAGAGATTCTCATCTTGTACTTCATCTATGGCAGCAATCAGCTCGTAGGCCGGCACAAATTTATGTTCAATGATGATCGGACGCATCTGGACTCCAAAAGGAATGTCTATCATAAAAGATAGAGTTGCTAATGAATCAACGAACCTGTTGTTCTCTCTTAACAGATGAGCAAAATTCAGTTTCTCAAACCGAGGAATCAGCATGTCTAAGGTCTGGTGGTAGATTCTCATCTTTTCTTCTTTAACTTTCCAATCTCCTTTAGCTTGAGATACAACAAGGTTCGAGTCCCCGATGACATCCAACCGTTTTGCCCCTAGTTCTAGGGTGGCTTCTAGTCCAGCAATACATGCTTCGTATTCTGCTTTATTGTTCGATACTTTGAACTGAAGTTTGAATGCTAGAGATATACAGGAATTGTTGGGCACTATCAGCAACACCCCTATCCCATACCCGTATTGGTTTGACGCTCCGTCAAAGTACATCGTCCAAGTCTCTTCTTCGGCATGCAGAATGGCCTCGTCTGGGAACAGGTACTCAACTGCTTCACCCCCTTCTACTGGGTGATTGGCTAGGAACTCCGCAACCGCTCTCCCTTTCACTGATTTGTGCGTCATATACTTCAGATCGAATTCGGAAAGCAGAAGCAACCAACGGGTTAGCCTACCTGTAAGTGCTGGTTTCTCGAAGAGATATTTGATGGGATCTAATCTCGAAACCAGTATTACAGAGTGAGCTAACAGGTAGTGCCGTAGCTTCCTGGTAGCCCATACCAAGGCCAGACAAGCCTTCTCCAGCGGAGTGTAGTGGGTCTCGTAATCCAGCATTTTCTTGCTCAGGTAGTAGATAGCTCTCTCCACTTTGTCCTCAGACTCTTGTGCAAGCATGCAGCCCATTGTAGTTTCAGTCACTGAAAGGTATAGAATCAACAGTTTCCCCGGCTTAGGCAGTGATAACACAGGTGGGTTCTATAAATATTGCTTGATCTCTTCAAAAGTAGTTTGGTATCGGCCGTCCCATTGGAATTTCTTTCCTTTCTTCAGGAGACCAAAGAGTGGTTCACAAGTCAAGGTTAATTTTGCAATAAACTGCCTTATGAATTGCATTTTACCCAGAAAGCCTTGCACCTCATTTTCAGTCCTTGGTGGTAGCATTTCTAAGATGGCCTTGATTTTGAAAGGATTGACCTCGATACCTCTCTGTGTGATCAAGAACCCTAGCATTTTCCCTGCTGTAACACCAAATGTACACTTCTGAGGATTCAATCGCAACTGATACTCTCTGATCTGTTGAAAGAATTTCTGCAAGGCGGTGTAGTGGCCCTATCTTTCCTTGGACTTGACAATCATGTCGTCCACGTACACCTCAACCTCTTTATGGATCATATCATGCAAAATTGTGGTCATAGCCCGTTGATATGCAGCTCCAGCATTCTTCAGCCCAAACGGCATCACCCTATAACAATAGGTTCCCCACGGGGTGGTGAAAGCAGTCTTCTCACGGTCTTCGGGTGCCATCAAAATCTGATTGTAGCCTGAAAACCCATCCATGAATGAGAAAAGCGCATGCTCAGCAGTGAAGTCCACTAATTCATCGATATGCGGCAGAGGAAAGTCGTCATTCGGACTGGCTTTGTTCAAATCCCTGAAGTCCACACATACCCGAATTTTGCCGTCCTTCTTCGACACTGGAACTATATTGGCTAACCAAGTTGGGTATTTAGATACCAGCAGGAACCCTGCGTCAATTTGCTTGGTGACCTCTTCTTTGATCTTGAGAGCCCAGTTTTGGCGGATTCTTCTGAGCTTCTGCTTAACAGGTTGGGCCTCTGGGTCAAGAGGGATCTGGTGCTGTACAATCTCAGGATCAATTCCAGGCATATCTTCGTAGGACCACGCGAAAATATCTTTGAAATCTTTTAACAAAGCGACTAAGCGCTCGCGCTCCTCCGAAGACAATGTGGATCCTATCTGGACCAGCCGCGGGTCTTTCTCAGTACCCACATTAATTATGGTGATTTCATCAACTAAGGGCTTTACAAACCTCTCCTGCTCTTGATTAAGCAAATATTTCAAAATTGGAGGAGTTTCTTCCTTGTCATTTTCATCGAAATTTTGAAAGTCTTGATTAATACAATAAATTAAGGACATAGAAAAGTACTCGAAGGCCACAGCTGCACAATTCTCATTAACTACTTCCAAATCGCCTGATTCCTCTGTTACAACAGACTCAAAGGAAAAAGAAAAAGACGACCTAGACAGGACTGTGGCATCCGGGTTGTCACCCCCAAGAATACCGGACTCAGACTCAGATGAGTTACAACCTGATTCCGACTCCACAAACTTAGTGGAATCAGATTCCGGCTCACTACCTGACCCGGTGCTACTCGATAAGAAGCCCTCCTCGTATTTCCAGATGAGGGAGGGTGCGATGGACGCATCCAGAATGTTTGAAGATGGGCGCACAGCCGCTTCATTCCCAATCATGAAGACCGAGAAGTTATCACCCAAGCACTCTTGTACGATCTGAGGATTTGAGAGTAGACCAGCCAGTGCTACCCCCATTTCAATCTCTGTGCTCTCGGAAACCTTCTCCTTGCACTACTCAGCCTCAGCTGGTGGGTCTGCCTGCTCTTCGGCAACATCATCCCCGGACAACTGCAAGTCAAAGAAGATCTCGAACCCCGGCAACCGCCGCTTCTCTGCACTTAGCCATGGCTCTGGGAAGCCGTAGAATGGAAATTCTTCCCCCTCTCGGACAAAGTGTCCGTTCAAGGTACCCTGGATAGGCCGATGGACCAACTCATAAGGCTTCTTGGCCTGCTTTGCTTTGGCTCTTCTGGCCATCTCTTTGCCTTTTCTCACCCAATCCTCTTTGGTAAGCAGATAACCTAAGCCAAAGGTATGTGGGTTGTGCGGACTTCGGCCGATGTTGCAATGCCCTTCCGGCCACTTTTCCCTAATCCCATCACAAGGATGTCCTGGAGCTTGTTCATAAGGTAGACAGACTGTGTACTGACATACAACCCCTCATCAATAGCTAAGATGTTCTATACAACCCGAGCCTCGGCTAGGGTGAACCCTGACGAAAACACATCCTCCGTGCCATGTTCGATCTCCAGAACTGGTGTAGAAACCTCTGGCGGCGGATGTATTGATGAATTTCCAAAAACTATAGCCACCCCCTTTCCGTGGGGTAACTTTAACATCTGGTGCAGGGTGGAAGAGACCACCTTCACCTGGTGCAGCCACGGCCGCCCTAGGAGTAGATTGAAGGTTGCAGGAACGTCCAAGACATGAAAGTCAATATCCTGTTGTCCTAGACCAACCTGAGTCCAAATCTGCACAGTCCCCATCACCTCTCTGCTGGTATTGTCATACGCCCATATCACCTGGGCAGTTGGCACAAAATCCGAGGGCTTCAACCCGATTGCATATGCCGTCCTCGACGGGCACACATTGATAGAGGATCCTGTGTCGACAAGAACCACTGGTATCTATTTTATCTACACTCGACAGAGATGTAGAGAGGTTTGTTATGATTTGGCCCCTCAGGCGGCAACTCCTTGTCAGTGAAGGTTAATATCAGGGAAGCTCCTCCCGGAAAAACCAATCCTACCAGCTGCTCAGGCGTGGTGTCGATTGAAAGTTTGGCTTTGCCCATTGCAGAAAGGACAGCTTATCTATGAGTAGTCCCCAGATGGAGATGTCTACTTGTATCTTCTTAAGCTGTTTTAGTACAGCCTCCTCCTCGAGCAATTTTTCTTTCTGCCTTTCCGCCTCTTTGTCCTTCCCGGATGCCTCTGGTTGATCTAAGTGTGGGGGTTTGAAATACCGCCCACTCCTAGTCATGCGGTCAACCTCCCCTACATGCCAGCTATCATCTGGCTGGCTTTGCCCCCAGTCTTCATCGGTGTGGGCAAGACATAAGTCGTCGTCTTCCCACCACATGCCATCGGTAACCAACAGACATCTGTCCGGTTCCGTTACAACTATTCCTGTGCCAACAGCACATTTTGTTCTTGTGCTCGTAGCACGTTCTGTTTTTGTGCTCACAGCACGTTCCGTCCCCGCAGGGGCTTTGGCCTTTCTGGCCCTCTCAGAATTTTCGATCTTTTCCTGCTCAAACTGCTTCAGTGCAGCCTGCTGTTCAGTATCTTCCGTACTTAAACTGCCCGTATTCTGAGCAAAATTCTTAACACTGGTGCTCTCCGGCGGTCCATTCTGATTCTCGGCCATTCCGGCCACTGCTGATGTCCCCGTCTCTGACGGACCCTGTTCCGGCTGAGGCTGCTCAACAACATTTGGCTCATCACTGAGCCACCCAGTAGCTTCTGCTGACCCTTCCAGATCAAACCAGTTGATAGTCACGTCCCCTGGGTCCTGTTGGTTGAAGAATTGAAGGTTTACAATGTCTTCTTCCAGATTCGCTAGGTCATCCAACCCCTGATTAGGTCCATCATCCCGTACCACACAGATCTCTGCCTCAACTGGCAGCTCTACTTTCGGCCTAGCCTGGCCTGCTGATGTGATGTAACCGCTCAGGTTGTACATGAAGCTCGTAGACCCCTTAGGCTCTGAATTCGCATTATCATCTGCCCCTATAGTCAACCCAATTCTATCTTCGATAGTCACCACCACTGATTCTGGTTGGGTTTGGGAGATGTCCAACATGCATAAGTCAGTGCTGTCAGGAATGAACACCTCTGGCTTGGGTAGGTGGGAAGGGGTGATATATATGTTAGGGTCGTATGACACAACCCCAGTTTGGATCAAGTTGATGCGTTTGGGAGGTGGAGCTTGGTTGTGTGGTGGGAGAGGGTTGGTGGTGACATTCGGCTTCTCCAGAGGCACGATCACCCTGTTGTCAACGAGATCTTGAATCTCATGATGCAATCTATAGCACTGGTCGGTGTCATGACCATGCTGTTGGTGAAAGACACAATACTTGGCCGGGTTATGGGAGGAAGGAAGCTTTTCTGGTAAGGGCCGCGGCTCTAGGGGCTTCAAGTGCCATTTCCTGATCAAAACCCCTAAGGCTTTGGATAGAGACATGTATAGTGGGGTAAAGGTTCTCTGGCCTTGGGGTGAATACCTGGTGGTTTGCGAGCTACTTTCGAACGCACCGGTGAATGGCGTAGCTGCAAGGGTTTTTGGGGTGGTGGTGGTGGTGACGATACCCACATCTGAAGATCTGGCAGCTGCAGCACTGCTTGTGCCTGTATTCGTACTGCGAGTGAATGCCCTCTTGGGCTGCTCTCTTTCATGGTCAATCAGATCCTATTTCATGGCGTCCTTGATTTGTACCCCAATCTCATGTAGATCTGCAAAGGTGGGAAGGGGGAGGATGATCATCTTCTGCATGAGCTTGGGTTGGAGGTTACGCACAACCATCCGTATTTGGTCCTTGTCGACCGGCCTAATGGTCACCATCGAGGCTTTAGCCCTCCAGCGGGTCACAAAATCGGAGAAGCTCTCCTTCGGATCTTGCCTAGTTGTCTCGAGATCACGAGTTGTGACCTCGATCTACGTATTATAGGAGTATTGAGCTACAAAGGCCTCAGCCATCTCCTCCCAGCTTCTCTTGACAGAGTCCTCGAGTTTTGCATACCAAATAGCCGCAACACCCGACAAGGTCCGGCCAAATAGGGAAAGCTTCTGCAATCTGGCTGGCCGACCACCTGGCCTGGTCGGCCGACCATTTGAACTGGTCGGCCTACTCCCTCTTGTTTTGTCTTCCTGAGTTGTTTCCAGCTGTGCCAGCTAGGAGGCATTTGCTGCATCCTCCATACTGTAACCGGTCTGCGTGGGACCTCGCTACAGCTCGGACTCGATTTGTGTCACGGTTCTTAATCTTGAACCAAAGAGTCCAAATCCGGCAAATCGTTTTGAGAAAACAGATTTTTTGAAAGAAGTGCCAAACATGAACTGCTTTGCCAGATACAGAGTCGCCACCTAAATATTTTATTTTGGGAAATTTAGGAAACCCTGACTCGTTGCCTAAGGCCACGTGTCCGTCATCACCAAAGTTGCCTCGACTCGGGAACTTGGGTACGATTGGGGAAGGTCACTTCGTGAGCACCTCCGCTCGCCCGATCAAAGATCGGCCTCTACTAACCATGATATCAAGTTTTGAAAACATTGTTTGCTCTTATTCCGGTTATTAGCCTAGATTTACTATGTGATGCGCACAACATACAAGTATAGACTCGGTCGCCTGAATTGGAACGAAACATTTCCTGTTTATTTTTTAAAGTGGTTTGCTACTCGCAAGTAGGCTTAAAATGCAGATTTTGCCACCCGCAGGTGGGCTTAGAAAACATGGTTTTGCCACTATCTAGTGGGCTTAAGACTCACAGTCAATGATTTGTTCCAATTTAAGTAACCCAACCTTCACCCACAGGCATTCAAGTAGGTATATCACATAAGCATATAGCCTCATGGTAAGCATGCTATCATGGCAGTCACTCACACGCATGCAAGGATGCTAAAGCATAAAAACTTACCGAGTACTCCAAGCCAAAACAGAAGCTAATTAGAAATCCATGCATGATCCTGAATATACAGAAATGCCTAATGCAACACATGCAGAAATGCAATTATAGCAGGCTCGGCTATTCTAAACATGGCATATGAGATGCAACAGCTAACAAGTATTCAACTTGGAATTGAAATACAAATGCAGTTAGTATGATGCGCCGAGCCCGGTGCATGCAAAACAGATGAATGAATGCAAACATGCTATCATACTGTATGCTAATTGAAATATGCCCTAATCTAACCATCATAAGCTGGTAAATAAAAAGGAGAAAGACGTGGGGTTGGAAGACATACATCACACACACGCACACTTATTACAACATTGCCCTCGCGCAGAGGGTCCGAATAAATAATATACAGTCCCGAATAAATACAGTCCGAATAAATACAAAACCCTAATTAATTAACAAATTTAACTAGGAAAGCAATAAACTAGCATGCAAGCTGGGGACTGCCTCGACTCTGCTCCGGATGATGAATGATACATGCTCGAGTTGCCTTGCGCGGAAATCCACTGCGATGCCCCGATTAGCCTCTGTTTGCAATTGATGTCGGAATGCTGTGCAAGGCTTTTGAAAGCTGCTGACTTCTGATTTACTGCAACAGAGAGCAGGAAAGGGGCATAGCAATGTATTTTCACATATGTATGCATGTCTCGATCCTCGTGCCACCAATCACGCATATCGATGCATGATGG
Source organism: Camellia granthamiana (assembly GCA_036172215.1). Taxonomy (NCBI): domain Eukaryota; kingdom Viridiplantae; phylum Streptophyta; class Magnoliopsida; order Ericales; family Theaceae; genus Camellia; species Camellia granthamiana. Next base: position 74,885,808 of record CM069903.1, read on the forward strand.
CCGAGGAGTCGAATTGCACAACTCAATATGGAATGAATGCACATGAAAACACAACAAGACCAAGACTCCATCATGGATAATCCGGAGTGTCGGTGACTGGGAATTGAGACACGTTCCGTCACTCGAAGTACGAAACGTCCCTCGTTTCCCGTGCTCAGCCTAACTCCTATCCCAAGCACAATGCAATATGCATGACATGCATGAATGCAACTAATATATAACCTAACATACACAATGCTATGGAATGGCATACACGATGCACGAGGTAACATGTCATACACAATGCACTAGCATACAACCTAGCATACACAATGCTATGAAATGAAATGGCATACACAATGCATAATGGACTTACACCAACACAAGCGGACCTTAGCGACACTCACATAGGAGGCCATAAGATGAAATGAGACACTCGAGATGCGTGCACACATGCACGCAAACCGAGGACCAATCCTAGGGCACGAATGCCACTCTAACAAGGCATGGCAAGGCATGGGATATGGCATACAAACATGCAAATTTCAGCACTAAAATATGATGCTAAACAGTCCCAAAACATGGCAATATGGCACCGGATACATGAGATGAACCCCGAAACACGAAACTAGGCACATGGAATGACTTATAGCTATACAAAGCATGCATTATTTGAAGATGAAGTCTAAAGAAAGAATCAAGGAAGTCCCAAAACATGCATATTTACAGCTTTAAGCAAGGCCAAACAGTGAACACAAATAGGACTAAGCTAGCATGCAAAAATGGCCCCGAAAGAGAGACAAAGGAGCAAGTAACATCTGCTGGCCCTAAATGGAAAATGGCCCTTCAAAAAAGTTGAAGAGGGGCTCAAAATGAAGCACTTTACAGTTTACAACAAGCCACGAAAACAAACACAAGTATGGCTAAACTATTATGCAAGAAATGGGCCAAAAGAGAGACAAAGAAGCAAGTGATGGTTGTTGGCCTCAAATAGAGGAGGGCCCTTCAACAAAGTTGAAGAGGGGCCCAAAACATGGTATTTTACAGTTAGTGACCAAACCCAAAACAGTGCACATGCAAGCTTAAAATACTATGCAAAATAAGGCCTAAAAAGAGGTTTAAACACAAAGAGCAGAAAGAAAGCCTTAAACAACAAAAGACCCTTGATCAAACATGAAGAGGGGGTCAAAATAAGGCTATTTACAGTTCGGAACAGAGCCCAAAAATACAAGCACAAGGGGCTAACAAAGCATGCAAAAATAAGGCCGAAATAGGGGTAAAGAGGCAAGTGACAGATGGAAGCCTCAAACAGTGAAGAGTCCTTCAACAATGTTGAAGAAAGGCTCAAAATAAGCCACTTTTCAGTTTATAACCAAGCTCAAAACAATTTAAAAATGAGCCTAAAATACTATGCAAGAAAGAGGCATACAAGAGAGGTAAAGAAGCAAGTGGTAGCTAGAGACCTTAAACATGGAAGGACCCTAAAAAAACATGAAAAAGACCTCAAAATAATGCTATTTTCAGTTAGGGTCGGAGCCCAAAAATGCAAGCACAAAGAGCTAAAATATAGATCAAAATAGGGCAAGAAAAGAGGAGAGGAAGACTTACCCTTGAAGAACCAAACTTCAACAACTCTTGGTCCAAGAAATGTTGTTCCTAAGTTCTGGAAATGGCCCTCAAGCTGCTAGAATGGAGTGAGGAGGAGTGGTGCTATGGGTTGTAGAGTAAAGGGTGTAGGAAACTTAAGGGTTTGAAGGTTGGAAGAGAGGGAGAGGAGGGAGTGTAATGCAAAGCTCTTAGGCAATTTTTCCAACCCCTAAACACAGCTGGGAGTGCTGGTTATATAGGCAAAAGAGGGGAGAGAAAAGGGGGGAAATGGAATTCAAATTTCCCCCCAAAAGTTGGCCCCCCAGATACAAAATCTGAGGGGAAAAGGTGGGTGTATCTGCAATGTACCTGATGTGAGGATCATGGCCGGCTGGTTATTGAGGCTGCAGGTGGCCGGCCGGCCCTCCCCATGGCCGGTCGGCCAAGGGTCAAAAGGGTCAAGTGTGATTAGTGGCCGGCCACCCCAGATTGGTGGCCTCCCATGTGTGCACAACACAACCATGTGGTCAAAAGCTGGAGAAAGTGAACCAGGAGAGAGAAAAGCCCATTTTTCAAAGGGGTTCAAAAGGTTCAAGTGCAATTACTGGCCGGCCACCAAATATTGGTGGCCTCCCAGATGTGTACAACACAAATATAGGGTTTAGGTTTAAAGAAAATGGCCCAAGGGTGGTCAACATTGGCTTTGAAGTGAGAAAAACGGGCGACGGAGGGTGATGAAGGAATAAAACTGGTTGTCAGAACAATTACTGGCCTCCCACCCTTCTACGACCTTCCTAACAATGAAACAGAGGTCTCTGCCAAAAGAGAACCAAAACCGATGCAAATGAAGGTTCGGGGGCCAAAACGCGCAGTCTGGGGCCCCGAAAACTGACTGTTAGGCACCGAAAGTGGTGTTCGAGCACGAAGTTGGTCTCTCGGACCACAGTGTCCCTCAAAAGGGAGTAAATAAGATGCACGCCAAAAACCGGAGCAAACGGAGGTGGTTAAGCGGTCCCGAACTGAGGCACACGGCCAACGGTTCCGAAAAATCGGAAACCGGACTCCAAACGGGCAAAATGGCCTACGACCATGAAACGTAGCCTACGGCCACTGAGAAATGGTCTACGAGACCTCTCCCTCCCTTCTGGAAGAGAAATAGAGAAAACCGAGCCTGGTTCACAAACCGAGGCAAAGCATGAAAGAGTCCGGAAGTCCGGAGGCAAGGCTCGCAGCCGAGACTCTGAAACCTCTGAACGAGCACGATATGCAATATCACCAAGTGCTCAATCGGTGACGTCTGAGTCTTAAGGTCGGTCAAAAATGGGGTGTCTACACATACACGTGTATGGAGGATGTTTAATCTTACTTCTAAGCTTCCAACAGAAGCTTTAGACCTCTTTGGCTATAAGAGAGATCCTCTCCCTCATTAGCAAGGGTTCAAAACCTGGTTTGAGGCATACATACACCTTTCCCTATATCTCTCTATTTCAAGCTCCAAAGACCTTTGTTCTTGGCCCATTTCCACTACACCTCTTAGCCTAACACCTCCAACACCAACCTAAGCTTCTTGGAAGGTCTTGAAAGGTCCTAAGGTCTGATTTTTTGGTCTCAAAGCTGCTGGAGTTGCTGAGCTTCAAGGGTAACACTTCTTTCCCTCTTTTTGACATTATTTTGCTTCATATCTTAGCTCCATTTGTAAGAATATTTGGGCTTTGTCATAAACTGAAAAAAGTCTTATTTTGAGCTTCTTAACATGTTTGTTTAAGGTCTTTCTTCTGTTGGGGGTCATCTACCCCCTTGCATGCTTCATTCCATCTTGTTTTGAGCTATGCCTTAGGGCCTTTGTGTTGAGATTTGTTGGCCCTTTTGACCACTGAAATCCAGCAGATTTTTAGTGGTTATTATGTGTTTTTGAGCATCAAAATCAGAGAGGGGTGACCCTCTCACCCCTTGTCTTGTTTACTAGCTTTCTTGGCCTTACAAGGGAGCCCCTATTTGCATGCTTTCAAGCCATGTTTCAGGCCATTATTTGTGAGTTTTATGACCTGCATGAACTCTTTCCAGAGGTAGTTTTTCCATATAAAGTGTCTCTCTTGCATGTGTAGAGTAACCCTCTTCATGGCCTTTCAAAGGAGCCTTTACTTGTATGTTTTCTAACCTCATTTCAGGCCCTTTTTAGTGAGTTTTAGGGCTTTCATAGCCTCTTTCCAGAGGTGGTTTTGCCATTGTGGGTGTCCATCATGCATGTGTAGAACAACCCTCTTTATAGCCCATCAAAGGAGCCTATCATTCTTGCATGCGTAGACCATGTTTCAGTAGGTTTTTGGGGTTTATTTGGCATGTCATACTTCTGAATTTTTCTGGTTTGGTGGCTACTTGATTGCCTCATATTGCATGCTATGTTGGCCCTTGATTCTAGCACTTTTTTTGCCATGCCTTAAACTAATCTTGTGCATGTTTTGGACTGCCTTAGCTCTGTTTTTGGGTCTCATGGTCGAATGATGCCTGTTTTGCATACTTGTAGTTCAATATCCATGCCTAGCTTTGAGTTTTGAGGTCTATTGCATGTATATATTGAGGTGTTTTCATGCTTTAGGGTCATTGCATATCATATTTCAGAGCTTATATGAATGCCATATTCTCACATTTTCCACTCTTTAAATGCGTTTGAGAGTTGTGCATAAATGCCTTATTTTCAGACCATTGCGTGAGCCTCATTTCTATGCATGTTGAGCCATCATTTTAGGCCATTTCCCTACTGTCTTGGACCTGCCTAGGGTCTGTTTGGGGTCGGTTTTGTCATTTGTGCATTGCTTTGTGTATCTCTAGTGTAATTCGCTTCACTAGTTTCGGTATTCGGGCCATCTAGCATGCATTGGGTGACATATTTGCATGATTCTGGACCATGGTGCATCATGTTTCAGAGCTGGAAAATGTGTGTTTGTATGCCATATTTCATCCTTTGCCATGCTTTGATAAAGTTGCATTTGGTGCTTTAGGATCGGTCCCTTGCATTGGGCATGTTTGCATGAGTGTTCTTGCCTTTAATTTCACCATGAATGGCCACTGATTTGGGTGTGGCTGAGGCTCACCTATCTTGGTTTAAGTCGATCTCGCATTGTATATGCCATTTAGTCCATGTTGTTGCATGATTGACCATTGCATTGTGTATGCCTTGATCATTTCATTGTTAGTCTCTATGTGTGTATTGCGTATGCCATCTAGTTTTCGTGTGCATTGAGTATGCCATTGATTATTCCATAGCATTGTGTATGGTAGTAGCGTGTTTGCATATCATCATCTGCATGTTTGCATCATTTAGTGGCATTATGTTTAGGTTGCATGTTAGAATTGCATTCATGCATTCCATGTGTATTGCATTGTGTTTGGAATAAGGTTTAGTACAAACACGGGAAACGAGGGACGTTTCGTACTCCGAGTGACGAAACATGCCTCGATTCTTGGTCGCTGACACTCCAGATTACCCATGATGGAGTTTAGGCCTTGTTGTGTTTATATGTGCATTCATTTTACATCGAGTCATGCAACCCGACTCCTCAGCCATCATGGATCGAGATGCGTGATTGGTGGCACGAGGATCGAGGATCACATTCCCTAGAGCCTATGCAATGACGGGGAGAGTGGTCATGCATACATATGTTGAAAATACTTTGCCATGCCCCTTTCTCGCTCTCTGTTGCCGCAAACCGGAAATCAGCAGCAAAAACAGGTCAGCAGCCTTTTGGAGCTTTGTACAGTGTTCTGGAACCAGTTGCAAACAGAGGCAAATCGGGGCATCGTGATGGATTTCCCGATGAGGCAACTCGAGCATGCATGCATCCTTCATCATTCCGAACAGAACTGAAGCAATCTACCTCATGTAGCATTGCGTGCTAGTTTACTCGCTTTCTTAGTTAATTTGTTAATTAGCTAGTGTTGTATAATAATTAGCTGTAGCTGTTATTCATTTCGGTTCTGTATTATTTATTCGGACCCTCCGAAAGAGGGCAATGTTGTAATAAGTGTGCGTGTGTGTGATGTATGTCTTCCAACCCCACGTCTTTCTCCCTTTTATTTACCAACTTATGATGGTTAGTTTTAGGGCATGTTTCAATTAGCATCTATATGTTCGCATGTTTGCATTCATTCATCTATATTGCATGCACCAAGCTCGGCGCATCATACTAACTGCATTGTATTTCAATTCCGAGTTGAATACGTGTATCAGTTGTTGCGTTTCATATGTCATTTTAGAATAGCCGAGCTTATCTTAGTTGCATTTTTGCATGTGTTGCATTAAGCATTTCAGCATAGTTAGGATTCATGCATGTTTCTAATTATCTTCTTTCTTTGGCTTGGAGTACTCGGTAAGTATTTATGCTTTAGCATCCTTACATGCGTGTGAGTGATTGCCATGATAGCATGCTTACCATGAGGCTATGTGCTTATGTGATATAACTGTCTGAATGCCTGTGGGTGGAGGTTGGATTATCTGAATTGGAACAATTCATTGATTGCGAGTTTTAAGCCCACTAGATAGTGGCAAATCACCATGTTTTCTAAGCCCACTTGAGGGTGGCAAAATCCGCATTTTAGCCTACTTGTGAGTAGCAAACCGCTTTCAAAAACAAACATGAAATGTTTTGTTCCAACTCAAGCGATCCAGTCTATACTTGTATGCTGTGCGCATCACATAGTAATTCTAGGCTAATAAACCGGAATAAGAGCATATAATGTTTTCAAAACTCGATATCATGTTTAGTAGAGGCCGATCTTTGATCGGGCGAGCGGGGGTGCTCACGAAGTGACCTTCCCCAATCGTACCCAAGTTCCCGAGCCGAGGCAACTTTGGTGATGACGGACACGTGGCCTTAGGCACGAGTCAGGGTTTCCAAAATTCCCCCAAAATAAAATATTTAGGTGGCGACTCTGTATGTGGCAAAGCAGTCCATGTTTGGCACTTCTTTCTAAAAATTAGTTTTTCAAAACGATTTGCCGGATTTGGACTCTTTGATGATTCGTCGGTCTTGAATTGCACTCTGCGAGATTAGATACAGGACCGTGACATTGAGTCCTGAACTGTAGTGAGCCCAATGAATAAAACGGGATTCCCTCCCGGGACGTTCGGGGACGTCTACAGCTGTCGAACCCCAAGGCCACAAATTGCCCATATCAGGCTTTTTGCTAGTCCACATCTCATATGGGGTGGAAGGAACTAATTTGGAGGGCACACGATTAAGGATATAGGCAGCACTCAACAAAGCATCTCCCCAATAAGAAATGGGAAGATTAGCTTACGCCATTATAGATTTAACCATGTCAAGCAATGTGCGATTCTTTTTCTCCTCTACACCATTTTGCTATGGAGTCCTAGGAATTCTTAATTGCTTGATAATCCCTTTTTCCTCATAGAGCACTTTAAATTGCTCAGATAGATACTCGCGTCCCTGGTTAGTCCTTAGAGCCTTAATGCTCTTGTCTAATTGATTCTCAATCTCATTAACATACCATCTAAAGCAATCCAACGCTTCTGACTTGTGAGAAATCAAATAGACATGGCCCAAACGCGTGTAGTCATCTATAAATGTGATAAAATAAGGGGCTCCATGCCTTGCCCTTACATTCATTGGTCCACATATATCAGAATGAATAAGCTGTAATGGGATAGATGCCCTTTTGGCTTTCCCAAATGGTTTCCTTGTTGCTTTTCCAGCAAGACAGTGCTCACAACTAGGCAAAGTGACTCTAGCAAGTGGGCCTAAAAGGCCTTCTCTAGCTAATCTAGTCATCGTGTCTTACCCTATGTGGCCTAATCTAGCATGCCATCTCATAGAATCATTATCACAAATAGATGCAATATAAGAAACATAGCCATTGACATTTTTATTAAAACTAGAATCATCCACATCCAAAACTAAGAAACCATATAAAAGATAACCAAAACCATAAAAAATTGTTCCCAAATAAATGCTAACACCATTATTCTCAAAACAAAAGCTAAAACCAAGGCTCATCATGCTAATAACTGAAACTAAGTTTCGCCGAATATCCGGAGCATAAAGAACATCATGAAGATACAAGGTGTGCCCTCGTCGCATTTCCAGCTTGTATGTGCCAATGCCAAGAACCTTCATACTAGACTCATTCCCCATGTAAACTTTTCTGCTCCTAATAAGTACTCAGCGATACTCAACGAACCCTACTCTGTTCCTTATGATGTGGTCTGTTGCTCCTCAGTCTACAACCCAAAAATGAGGAGAATGAGCAATTAATGCTTGACTAGAAACAAAGCATTGAATACGAGAAATTAAGTAAGGGAGTACCTTCTTCTGCTCAGGGCAATCCCGAGCGAAGTGTCCTTCTTTGTTACAGTTAAAGCATGTCAATTTAACATTTATCTTCTTACCACCTCTCTTGCCCCTACACTTGAAATTTCTAGCGCCATTGGGCTTTAGTGTAGCTGCTGTTTGCTTCTTAGGAGCACCTTTTGCTTTTCCACGCTTGAACTGAGAAGTCCTACGTGAGCTTAACTCAACCACCATAGCAGAACTATCAGACTTAGCCGCCTTTAGGCGCTTAGCCACTAGCTCTAAATGACGCGATATGTCTTCGAATGTTTTCAATCTCATTATGCATCATGTTCTGCTTTATCTACTCCCAAGAATTTGGTAAAGAGCGAATCATAGCTTGTACTTGTTGCTCTTGAGTCAAATTGTGCCCAACAGCACAAGCTCACGTATCATGGATGACATGGCCGTAAAATGCTGCTTCATCGAGTGATGTGCTTTTTTCTGATAAGAGTCAAACTTGATAGCCAGCCCACGTAGCTTTGCCAAAGAGGTGACACCAAACTTTTGCTTGAGAGCTTCCCACATCTCAAATGCAATCAAGCAATGCTCAAACTCACTAATCAAGTTGTTGTGCATGTTGCTCAACATGGTAAAGCACGCACACCGATCTTTGTTACTCCAAGTCTGATAAACTTCAAGATCACGATGATGTTGAGCTATATTGCCCTACTCAAGCTCAACCATCACTTGTTCAAGTGTGTTCAAAACTTCTTGCTCATTGAGGAGGTATTGGATCTTACGGCGCCATTTGTCATAGTTATCACCATCCAATTTCTATCCTTTAGTTAAGTCTACCACCACTGTCTTAGTTGCCATTTCTACATACAGAGTAAAGGAAGAACAAATGCGCAGGGGATATTAATGATAGCAACATAAAATTATTTTGCAACAAAATAATCTAAATTAAATAATGATAACATTGCACACATCTCAAGATCGAAAATTTGCTATGTTCGTAATCATCTCTTGCGTCTCTAGTGACAATTATCAAAACTTAATTTAATTCCATGCGCGAAAATAAATAAATAACAAACAACCTCCCACTACTTATGGCATGTACAAAGCATGATAATTAGTCTAATTCCATACAATAGCATCTTAAATATAAATTTACAATTAACTCATGCTATATTCATTTAATAATGGAATTAACTAAAATAGAAAAACTAATCATCCATCTCTAATCACAACATATTACAAACTATAGGCAAAAAATAACAATATGTTGTGTTTAATGTTCAAATTATGCCATAACAGAAAGTACATCACTTCTGAAATTTTTCTGGAATTTTCTAGTATTTTTTGAAATTTTAAATAATTAATAAACACACATAAAATCAGAAATAAATATTCCAGAATCTGAAAAAATACAACAATCATACCAGTAAATAGTAAACCATTACAGCAGTCTACAATAAAAATTCCAGCCCCAGAAACTTAGTCATGCAACAACAGAAGCATTTTATAACAGAAATAATGAATTATTATTTCAGAAAAAATATTTTTTATTTTCATAAAATTTTGAAAATTTTGCAGTAGATAAAAAATTTAATTTTAGGTCCAACAATACCAACCACGCTTAAAGCAAAGCTATAATGAATTACTTATGACCATTTAAAGCAATTCTGGATTTTAAAAAAAAAAACAAACAACGCCTTAGCACCCAGCAACTAAGCCAGCACAGAAAAATGGCGCGGCTAGGCTCAGCGCGCGCATGAGAAGCGTGCTTGGCACGTGCAGCTCACGCGTCGCCTTCTGGGGTGTTTTCTGGTCCAATTTTGGTACTTCCGGACTCCATTTTCCAAAATAAAAATATTGGTAGTCTGAAAAATGACATTTAATAAATAGAAATAATAGGGTGTAGCTCGCACTCTCTCTAGTGAGAGAGAAAGTGCAGAAACTCTGCACTTCATCTTCTTCCTTAAGCCACCAAAAAATCAAAACGAACCAAAATGAGGGTTTGATCTTTCTCATCAACCGTAAGTCCAAATCTAACAAATAATATATGGTTTCGAAGGTCTCAAAATAAGGATTCTAAATATGTAAGATTTGTAAACTGAAGTTAAAACTGTTGGAAATGGTTATAAATTCTGGGTAAAACCAGAATTTTATCCTAAGTTTGGTCTAATTTTTAGGTGGGCCCCGTGCGTCGTTTTACACGGGTCAAAGTGGTAACGCGTTCTATGCCGCGTTGTGATTCACGTGGTATATTTGGTTGCTTAAAACCATTACCGAGTGAATAGGAAATTGAAGCCAAAGTGTGCTCCATGGAAATGGAGTTTTGGTGAAAATTCCTTATTGCTTGAATAAGGCTTGTCCCACATTGATTTGGTGGGAGGTTTTGAAAGGGTTTATAAGGCTTGGGTTTGGTACTTGGGGTGTACCCCAAGGGGTACCCAAGTGTTTTAGAGGGAGAGGTTATGGGCAAAATGGGCTAGACCCATTGGACTCAAAAATCACCACACGCGCGCGCGCGCCGCCGCCGTCCGTCCGTCCGGTCGGGCTGGGCGCGGGTGCGTGGTGTGTGGTTGGGTTGGGCTTGTTCGGCCCAATACTATCTTTTTGGGCCAAAAACATTTGAATTTAATCCAGAATTCAAATTAAACTGGGTTTGGAAATTCTGTTCATCCAAACAAGGCCCTTCCCGTTTTTATCTGTTTGAATAGTTAACCAACAGATTCAAATCTGTTGAAATTCAAACCCAACAGGTTTCATACCTGTTCAATTCAAATCCTACAGCCACCTTAACATCTATAAATAGACCAGCCTCCCATTTGGATTTACACACCAATTTTCGTATTCCATCTCTGCTTTAAATCTCTGCCATATTGCTGCATTTTATTTTTGAAAGAAAGAGTGTAAACACTTAGTGTGTTCGACGAACAATTAAATTGTAGTGCTGCATTTAATTGTTGATAAGATCATTTCATCCTGGGAGATAGACGTCCAAGTTCTGAAAGCACCGTTGAGAGGACGAATCTGTCTTAAGGACACAGTATTAAACACTGGACTTGATCAGAAAGTTATTCGAAGAAATTAACCAAGTAAGTTGTTTAATTTATTCTGTTTTATTTGTTTATTTAATCAGATTATTATTTTGTTTTTGTAACAAAATAAAATCTGGTTTTTATTTATTTATTTTTATGTTGAGTTTGATTTTTGTAATCAAACATATTCTCTCCTTTTCTTTATTTCTTTAAATTCTAATTGTTGTTTTGTACACAATAGAATTAAATTCTAATTGTTGTTTTGTACACAATAGAATTAAATAGTTTAAATATAGTGAAGATTGTCCAACAATAACAATCTTAAGACAGATTCCTTTTTGGTATCTTCATTATATTTAATTTTCTGGTTTTCAAAATAATATTCTGGTTGGAAAAACAAATAGTGATTTATGCTATTTGACAGATAGTAGTAATATACTGTCTCTTTTCTTTGACAATATACTAGTAGTAATATACTGGTGTCATTAACAATTTCAGAATATTATTTGGGGTTACAGAAAATTATTTTGGTATTTTATTTTTCTAGTTTTAGTAACAAGGAAAAAAAAATTTATTTTATGTTATAATTTATTTTCTGGTTTTAGTAACTAGAAAATTAATTTGTGTTTTAATTTTTTCTGATTTTTTAAATCAGAGATTATGGCTACTACAACTGAAACTGCATCTGGCAGTGGTACTCCTGTTGTTACACCAACATCGGTCCCTATTCAGAACCATGTTCATGTACCAATCAATCATGGAGAAAAACCGAAAAAATTTAATGGTACCGAGTTTAAGAGATGGCAGCAGAAGATGCTGTTCTATCTTACAACTCTTAATTTGGCCCGGTTTCTCCATGAAGAGGCTCCAGCACTTAAAGAGGGTGAAAGTGATCGGCAAGTCGTTGCCGCTGTAGATGCTTGGAAACATTCAGATTTCCTGTGCAGAAACTACATCCTCAATGGCCTTGACAACATGCTGTATAATGTATACAGTCCTCTGAAGTCAGCAAAAGAATTGTGGGATTCTTTGGAGAAGAAATACAAGACAGAAGATGCCGGCACAAAGAAATTTGTCGTCGGTAAATTTCTGGACTTCGTTATGGTTGTCTCCCAAACGGTAATATCTCAAGTTCAAAGTTTTCAGATAATTTTGCATGATATTCATTCAGAAGGTATGTCTCTTAGCGAGTCTTTCCAAGTCGCTGCTTTGGTGGAAAAGTTACCACCGGCTTGGAAAGATTTCAAAAATTATTTAAAACATAAACGCAAAGAGATGACCATGGATGAGTTAATTGTAAGATTAAGAATTGAGGAAGATAACCGAAAGGCTGAAAAGAGGAATGGGAAAAATCCCATTGAGTCCAAGGCTAATGTGGTTGAACAAGTTCAAAAACCACATAACAAAAAGAGGAAGTTTACTGGAGATGGTCCTAAACAAGGCAACAACAATGGCAACAAGAAGTTCAAAGGAAAATGCTATAACTGTGGCAAGACTGGACATCGAGCTTTTGACTGCCGTCGCCCTAAGAAGGATCATGGAAGTACAAGCAAGAAGACCACCAATCAAGCCAATGTGACAGAATTGGATTACATCTCTGACGGGGTGAATGACATCAACCTCTCTGTTGTGGTGTCTGAGGTTAACTTGGTTGGAAATCCCAAAGAGTGGTGGGTTGACACTGGAGCAACTCGTCACATATGTGCGGACAAGAAGATGTTCACTACCTACAATGAGGCTGCAAATGGTGAGCAACATTTTATGGGAAATTCTTCTACTTCTACTGTGGCTGGACAAGGGAAAGTGATCTTGAAGATGACATCAGGGAAAGAACTGACCCTCAACAACGTACTGCATGTACCTGACATCCGGAAGAATTTAGTTTCTGGTTCTTTGTTAAGTAAAAATGGTTTTAGGCTTGTCTTTGAGTCTGATAAATTTGTATTAACAAAGAGTGGTATGTATGTTGGTAAGGGTTACATGAGTGATGGTCTCTTTAAACTTAATGTAATGACAGTTGTACCAAAAGTTGCTATGAATGAGAATAACACATCTTTTGTTTATATTCTTGAGTCAAATTTATGGCATGGTAGATTAGGACATGTGAATTTTGATGCTTTGCGTAGATTAATTGGTTTGGATTATATACCAAAGTTTGAAATTAATCCTAATCATAAATGTGAAGTTTGTGTAGAAGCGAAACTAACTAAGGCTCCTTTTAAATCGGTTGAAAGGAAAACTGAACCTTTAGAATTAATTCATACTGATGTATGTGATCTAAAATTTATTCAAACTAGAGGAGGCAAAAAGTATTTCATAACATTTATCGATGATTGCACAAGGTATTGTTATGTATATTTACTTAGAAGTAAAGATGAAGCCTTAGAAATGTTTAAACTCTACAAAACAGAAGTTGAAAATCAACTTGGTAAAACCATTAAAATGGTTAGAAGTGATAGGGGTGGTGAATATGATGCACCATTAAATGAATTTTGTGCACAATATGGCATTATTCACCAAACTACAGCCCCTTATTCTCCACAGCAAAATGGAATTGCTGAAAGGAAAAATAGAACCCTAAAAGAAATGATGAATGCCATGTTACTAAGTTCAGGCTTATCACAGAACTTGTGGGGGGAAGCAATATTGTCTGCTAATTATGTTCTTAATAGAATACCCCACAAGAAAACCAAAAGCATTCCTTATGAATTATGGAAAGGTCGACCACCTTCCTACAAATACTTAAAAGTGTGGGGGTGTTTAGCAAAAGTTGAAGTTCCTGTTCCTAAAAAGACTAAGATTGGACCAAAAACAGTAGATTGTGTGTTTATTGGTTATGCTCAGAATAGTAGTGCATATCGGTTTCTGACTTATAAATTAGAAATACCAGATATAAATGTGAACACTATTATAGAGTCAAGGAATGCTGTGTTTTTTGAATATGTCTTTCCTTACAAGAAAGGTCAGGAATTAAGTTCACAGAAAAGAACTTATGATTGTACACAAAGTCAAGAGACTAATGACAATCAAACACAAGAGACTAGTAATGGTCTCAACCAACAGGATTTAACTGATGATGAACCAAGAAGAAGTAAGAGAGCGAGAACATCAAAATCCTTTGGTCCAGATTTTCTGACATACTTGTTAGAAAATGAACCTCAAAGCTTTAAGGCAGCAATGACAGGTCCTGAAGCACCTTTGTGGAAAGAGGCTGTTAATAATGAAATTGAATCCATTATGCAAAATCATACTTGGGAATTGGTGGATCTTCCACCAGGTTCTAAACCTCTTGGATATAAATGGATATTCAAGAGAAAAATGAAAGCAGATGGTTCAATTGACAAGTATAAAGCAAGACTTGTAGTTAAAGGTTACAGACAAAAGGAAGGTCTGGACTATTTTGACACATGTTCCCCTGTGACAAGAATAACATCCATCCGCATGCTTATTTCTATAGCAGCGTTGTTTAATTTAGAAATACATCAAATAGATGTTAAGACAGCTTTCTTAAACGGTGATCTAAATGAAGAGATCTATATGGAACAACCCGAAGGGTTTGTTGTATCAGGACAAGAAAAGAAAGTTTGTCGACTTGTAAAATCCCTTTATGGATTAAAACAAGCACCTAAGCAATGGCATGAAAAATTTGATCATGCAATGCTTACTAATGGGTTTAAGATAAACGAATGTGACAAATGTGTCTATGTTAAAAACACTGACCAAGGCTATGTCATAGTTTGTCTTTATGTGGATGACATGCTTATCATTGGAAGCAGTCAAAACATGATCAAATCAACTAAGCAAATGCTTAACAAAAGATTTGATATGAAAGATATGGGGGTCGCAGATGTTATATTAGGAATGAAAATAACTAAAACATCTGACGGATATGCATTATCTCAATCTCATTATATTGAGAAAATTCTTGATAAATTTATCAAGGATGATTTGAATTTAGCTAGAACACCTGTAGACATCAGTCTTTATTTATCGAAAAATAAAGGTGATGCAGTGTCTCAGTTAAAATACTCCCAAATCATTGGAAGCCTAATGTACCTAATGAATTGTACTCGTCCTGATATAGCTTATGCTATCAGTAAATTGAGTAGGTACACTAGTAACCCTGGAAAAGACCATTGGAAAGCGATCATTCGAGTTCTTAGATATCTAAGATTCACTCGTGATCATGGTTTGAACTTTACTCAATATCCAGCAGTACTCGAAGGTTATTGTGATGCCAATTGGATATCGGATACTAAAGATTCAAAATCCACTAGTGGATATGTCTTTACTCTAGGAGGCGCTGCTGTTTCTTGGAAGTCCACGAAACAAACTTGCATTGCACGATCCACAATGGAATCTGAGTTCATTGCTTTAGACAAAGCAGGTGAAGAAGCAGAATGGCTTCGTCACTTCTTAGAAGATATTCCAATGTGGCCAAAACCTATGCCAGTTATTTGCATTCATTGTGATAGTCAATCTGCCATAGGTAGGGCACATAATCATATGTATAACGGTAAGTCACGACATATTCGTCGTCGACATAATACCGTAAGGCAATTGTTGTCAAACGGAATAATCTCAATAGATTATATAAAATCTAAAGAGAATATTGCGGATCCGTTAACAAAAGGTTTGACAAAAGAGCTAGTGTATAGTTCATCGAAGGGGATGGGATTAAAGCCTATTACATAAGAGTCGTCATAATGGTAACCCTACTTATATGACTGGAGATCCCAAGAACTAAGTTCAAAGGGACAACTAAGTTATGTATGGCTCGCCAGAAATCACCAAGGGATTCAAATTCCCTACCCATTCCTATGGTGAGAGTGATATCTGCAACATATGTTGTATGTAGGGGCATAAGGATAAGCTTTGCTTTTAATGATTACTTATATCTTGATTAAGGCATAAAATCAAGATGAGTATAAGAAGATACTCACAATAAGAATCACCTATATAAGTGTTGAACTGGGGCCGGTTCTATGAGAATGAAAGAGGCTACATTCTCTAGAAACACTTATGAAAACCAGGTGCGTTCAAGGCCAAAATGAACACAACAGTGAGAACCACGATGTGTTAGAAAATATTTTGTGTGAAATCTATTGTCTTGGCTTACACAAACGGCTGAACAATTCAAGGCATCGCGTCCATTGGTTAGCCAGTAAGTCCGATAGGTTATCACTAGGGAAGGTTCAAGGCCGAAAACTACCTATCCTGATGCAAGATATTTTCGACTTATACTCTTTCGATAAATCTGCATTTTGTTGCATTTCCGTTGTCATCAAATTCCATTCATGTGGGGGATTGTTGGAAATGGTTATAAATTCTGGGTAAAACCAGAATTTTATCCTAAGTTTGGTCTAATTTTTAGGTGGGCCCCGTGCGTCGTTTTACACGGGTCAAAATGGTAACGCGTTCTATGCCGCGTTGTGATTCACGTGGTATATTTGGTTGCTTAAAACCATTACCGAGTGAATAGGAAATTGAAGCCAAAGTGTGCTCCATGGAAATGGAGTTTTGGTGAAAATTCCTTATTGCTTGAATAAGGCTTGTCCCACATTGATTTGGTGGGAGGTTTTGAAAGGGTTTATAAGGCTTGGGTTTGGTACTTGGGGTGTGCCCCAAGGGGTACCCAAGTGTTTTAGAGGGAGAGGTTATGGGCAAAATGGGCTAGACCCATTGGACTCAAAAATCACCACGCGCGCCGCCGCCGTCCGTCCGGTCGGGCGGGCTGGGCTGGGCCTGGGCTTGGGCGCGGGTGCGTGGTGTGTGGTTGGGTTGGGCTTGTTCGGCCCAATACTATCTTTTTGGGCCAAAAACATTTGAATTTAATCCAGAATTCAAATTAAACTGGGTTTGGAAATTCTGTTCATCCAAACAAGGCCCTTCCCGTTTTCAAACAGGATTAAACTGGTTTGGCATTTTTGGTTCATCCAAACAGGGCCCTTCCCGTTTTTATCTGTTTGAATAGTTAACCAACAGATTCAAATCTGTTGAAATTCAAACCCAACAGGTTTCATACCTGTTCAATTCAAATCCTACAGCCACCTTAACATCTATAAATAGACCAGCCTCCCATTTGGATTTACACACCAATTTTCGTATTCCATCTCTGCTTTAAATCTCTGCCATATTGCTGCATTTTATTTCTGAAAGAAAGAGTGTAAATACTTAGTGTGTTCGACAAACAATTAAATTGTAGTGCTGCATTTAATTGTTGATAAGATCATTTCATCCTGGGAGATAGACGTCCAAGTTCTGAAAGCACCGTTGAGAGGACGAATCTGTCTTAAGGACACAGTGTTAAACACTGGACTTGATCAGAAAGTTATTCGAAGAAATTAACCAAGTAAGTTGTTTAATTTATTCTGTTTTATTTGTTTATTTAATCAGATTATTATTTTGTTTTTGTAACAAAATAAAATCTGGTTTTTATTTATTTATTTGTATGTTGAGTTTGATTTTTGTAATCAAACATATTCTCTCCTTTTCTTTATTTCTTTAAATTCTAATTGTTGTTTTGTACACAATAGAATTAAATTCTAATTGTTGTTTTGTACACAATAGAATTAAATAGTTTAAATATAGTGAAGATTGTCCAACAATAACAAAAACTTGTAAAACCATCATGCATATAAAGTTTCGGGAATATAAAATGGATTTTTCTTGAAATCTAACCGTTAGATTTTTATGAAACTTTGCAGATATATTCTACATGAAATGTACTACAACATATATAAATTTCAAGTTAATCGGAGAAAGTTCGAAAAAATATTAATTTTCATGCATATATCATGTATGTATATATATAATTGTATACATATTTTATTTTAATGCATAAAAATAAGCACAAAAATACCCATGTAAGGCTCTAATACCAATGTAAGATATAGATAACACAGCGGGTAAAAGAATTCAAACCATACCTTATTTGATAGAATCCGAAACGAAGAACTTTGTGAGTAAATCACGTGCTTTACCACCACGAACTAAGAACACCCAACAATGGAGTGATACCACAGTATGAGTATCACCCATGCTAGTCACAGTGCAAAGGCTTGATCGTTAAACAAATGGGAGAGAGTTAGAGAGAGAGTATAGAAAAAATCATTCGTTATTGGATTCATCCCACATTCCATATACCGTATCAGATATATAGGCTGACTATCTAACCATCTATCCATATCTCTTGATAAGATATGATAGATATAGATATTGATTGTGGGTTATCCAAATAGCATAGATAATAAATTCAAATTCAAACTAAGATGGGTAGTCTAAATGGGTCATGGGGGGTCATGCCTTTTGGGCGCCCAAATCCAGGTCCAATACCCGACCCAATTTTCAACACAAGTTTTTTTTTTTGGTTTGCATAGTTGAGATTTTTCTTCCAATGAACAACTGGATAAGTGAATATTGACCCAAGGGCACAACAAGATGGTGGATTTGATGGCCATGGATCTCATGGATTTTTTTTATTAGTTTAAATACGTTCGTAATTTCTAATCTTATTTCTTTTAATGGGATTAAGTGAGAAACAGGAGATAATGTACTATTAATAATTGTGTAGGATCTTAGATTTTAAAGATTCAAGCAGTCTCATCACTGTCTAATGAAATCATGCATGATGTAGTCAATAATTTTTTTCAATTTACTTTTTCTTCAATGCCTATTTATTTAACATGCTTAAGTATGTGATTTCTTATGTGGCTTTATGTGAACAAACTATAAAGGTTCTTCAGATCAGGGAAGTCGAAGGAATTGAACCAATCACCACTACAACAAAAAAGGTCTATGGTGACGAAAACGCGTGACGAAAAAATATTTAGTCTCCAAATATGCATGTTTTAGTGATGAAAATAAGATTTCGTCTCCAATTATATTATTTTCAGAGACGAAAACCAAATTTCGTCACGAAATGCTTAAAATCAAATAAAACAATAGGTGATGAAAATTTTATTCGTCTCTAAATTTTATTTTTCGTCACAAAACAATTTCCCGCCCTTGGAAAATTTGGTGGAAGATTTGGCGCCATTTTGGAGACGAAATTTGTCGTCACCATTGTAAAAAATTTTAGAGAGGAAATAATTTCGTCTCCAAATGTATTATTTTCAGAGAGGAAAACCAAATTTCGTCACCAAATACTTAAAATCAAATAAAACAATAGGTGACGAAAATTTTATTCGTCTCTAAATTTTATTTTATGTCACAAAACAATTTTCCGCCCTTGGAAAATTTGGTAGAAGATTTGGCGCCATTTTGGAGACGAAATTTGTCGTCACCATTGTAAAAAATTTTAGAGAGGAAATAATTTCGTCTCCAAATGTATTATTTTCAAAGAGGAAAACCAAATTTCGTCACCAAATGCTTAAAATCAAATAAAACAATAGGCGACGAAAATTTTATTCGTCTCTAAATTTTATTTTTCGTCACAAAACAATTTCCTACCCTTGGAAAATTTGGTGGAAGATTTGGCGCCATTTTGGAGACGAAATTTGTCGTCACCATTGTAAAAAATTTTAGAGAGGAAATAATTTCGTCTCCAAATGTATTATTTTTAGAGAGGAAAACCAAATTTCGTCACCAAATGCTTAAAATCAAATAAAACAATAGGTGACGAAAATTTTATTCGTCTCTAAATTTTATTTTTCGTCACAAAACAATTTCCCGCCCTTGGAAAATTTGGTGGAAGATTTGGCGCCATTTTGGAGACGAAATTTGTCGTCACCATTGTAAAAAAATTTAGAGAGGAAATAATTTCGTTTCCAAATGTATTATTTTTAGAGAGGAAAACCAAATTTCGTCACCAAATGCTTAAAATCAATAAAAAATACAAGAAATCTAGGCTATTGTGACAAAATTTGGTGACGAAATTTTTTTGTCTTAAAATTTAACCCAAATATGACGAAATATTAATTTTGTCGTTTGTTTTAATTTTTCTCAAAAGTATAGGAGACGAAAACAAAATTTCGTGTGCAAAAATGAGGCGCCAATTTCATTTGCATTGGCGCGAATTATTTTAGCTCATTGGAGACGAACATTTTTGTCACAAAATATTTTTTTTTTTTGTGACGAACGTAATTCGTTGCCAATAAATTCCATACCTATTAAACGATGTCGTTGCATGTTTCCATTTATTAGGCGACAAATATATTTTTGTCTGGGAAGGATAAGTTATGGAAGACGAAAATATTTCGTCACCAATAAACACTCCATCATGCAGACAATGTCATTTCATCTTTCTATTAAATAGGCGACAAATATATTTTTGTCTCGGAAGAATAAGTTGTGGAAGACGAAAATATTTCGTCACTAATAAATTCTAATTGATTGCGTGACAAATATATTTTTCATCTCATAAGGTTAAGTTGTGGAAGACAAAAATATTTCATCACCGATAATAAATTCTTTGTTCTGGTATTTAAGGATACAAAAATATTTTATCACTAATCATTTCTCTTTATTAAAATGCCGTGGTTTTGTGTTTCGAAGCATTGAAACTGTGACCCCAAGAGATACACTCTGACGCTTATCACTCATTTTCATGTACACAGACACGGACCTTGAAGTCGTGACCCAATAAGACACTTTCTACAAACCCTCATTTTTCTCTCGCACTTGAGTCTACTCCTCTCTCACAAGTATTGAAGTCGTGACTCAAGAAGACACTCTGTAAACCATTTCTTCTATTTCGCGCTGAAGCCCCTCTCTTCTGTCTCACACTTAAGCCCTTCGTGCATGCCAGCATTGAAGCTATTATCCAAGAAGGCACCCTATGCAAACCTACTATTCTTTCTCACAGTGAAGGCCCCTCTTGCACGCAAGCAGTTTTTCTCATTGTCTGAACCAACTCTACCATTTCCGTCTAGAACACCCATTTCAGAAAAATTGAAGGTCAAAACCTCTATCTATCTATCAATATATATATTATATAAGGAAAATTGGGGTTTTTTTAACTTATAAGCTTTGTGGGAGCTCCAATATCCTAATCTTAATTTTCTAAATTTTTTATTTAAAAAAAAACTCAGCATTTATTGACTTCTCTCAACCCACTTTTTGACTTCTTCCATATCTACTCCTATACCCTTTTCAACTTTTCTCATACATTATGGCTAGTGATGAGATTGTTAAATTATTTTTATAAAAAAATCTTAAAAAAAATAATTTGTATATTAAAAAAATATCTAAAACAAACATAAATTCTTATTATCTATCTATCTATTATATAAGGAAAAAAGGGTTTCTAATTCACATGCCTTGTAGGAGTTTCAATATTCCAATCTCACTTTTCTAAATTTTTTATTAAAAAAAAAAAAATCTCAGTATTTATTGACTTCTCCCCACCCACAAGCCTTTTTGACTTCTTTCATACCTACTCCTACACCCTTTTTCAACTTCTCCCATACATTATGGTTATTGATGGGATTGTTAAATTATTTTTATAAAAAAAAATTTAAAAATAATTTTTATATTAAAAAAATATCTAAAACGAATATAAATTCTTATTAAATCTATATATATATATTATAAGTAAAATGGGATTTCTAACCACAAGTCTCGTGGGTGCTTCAATATCTCAAACTAAGATTTCTAATTTTTTGATTTATCAATCCACCACAAGAAAATATACTTTTAGTGACCACTTTGTCTCTCTCTCTCACTCATCACTTTGTCTCTATCTCTCTCTTCTCTATTTGTCTCACACTTATCTCTCTCTTTCTCTCTTTATCTCTTTTTCTGTCTCTCTCTCTCTCCCTATCTCTCTCTCACTCATCACTCTTCTCTCTCTCTGTCTACTTGTCTATTTCTTCCTCACTATGTTCTCCTTGCTCACTCTCTTACTCCCATCTTCTCTATTTATCGAGCTCCTTCTCGATTTATCGATCCACTATAAACGACGTCGCCTTACTCTTTTGAACATTTCTCTTTTCACCAATTTTTTCATCTTTCTATCTCTCTGTCTCTGTCTCTCTTCTCTTTCTCTCTCTTACTCATCACTCTTCTCTGTCTGTCTGTCTCTCCCTTTCTCTATGTGTCTCTGTCTCTCTCTCTCTCACTCATCACTCTTCTATGTCTGTCCGTCTCTCTCTTTCTCTCTGTGTCTCTGTCTCTTTTCTCTTTCTCTCTCTCACTCATCACTCTTCTCTGTCTGTCTGTCTCTCTCTCTCTTTTTCTCTGTGTCTCTCGTCCATCTCTCTTCTCTCTATCTCTTTTCTTTCTCTCTCTCTCTCTCTGTCTCTCACTCATCTCTTTCTCTCACCACTCATCTCCTCTACCACCTTCACCACTACTGCAAACGCCATTTCACTACCACCACTACTGCCACGGTCGCCATTTCATCTCTACGACTACCATTACTACTACTATCGCCACCACTCCACTACCACTATTGCCACTACTACTACTACCATTACCTCTCTTTCACCCCTGCCACTTCATTTACTCTACCACTACCACAACTTCACTACTAATCTCCTTCGCCATCACCACCACCACCATCGTCTCTTATCCACCACCTTCACCGCTACTGCCGCTTCCTCTCCTCTACCACAAAATATTACCTCTCTTCTCTCTCTCACTTATCACTCTTCTTTGTCTGTCAGTCTTTGTCTCTGTGTCTTTCTCTTTCTCTCTTTGTCTCTCGCTCATCTCTCATCTCTCTATCTCTCTTCTCTCTCGCTCATTTATCTTCTCTTTATATCTCTCTCCGTCTCTCTTGCTCATCTTTCTTCTCTCTTCGTCTCTCTCTTTTTCTATGTCTTTCTCTCAATCATCTCTTTTCGCTCTATTTCTCTCTCTCTTTGTCTATCTCTCGCTCATCTCTTGTTTCTCTCTATTTTTCTATATGTCTCTCTCTATCTATTTCTCTCTCTGTCTCCCTGTCTCTATATCTCTTTCTCTCTTTGTCTCTCTCTCTCACTTATCACTTTTCTCTCTCTCTTTCTCTCTCTGTGTCTGTTTGCCTGTCTCTCGCTCTTCTCTCTCTCTCTCTCTCTATTACTACTAGGGCTGCGCAACGGATCCACCGACCCGCCACACCCGACCGACCCGACCCCCAACGGATGCGTGCCACGTGGCGGGCGGATGCGGGCCTAATTTATGATTTTTTTTTCGGGTTCGGGTCGGGTGACGGGTCATCCGCCATTTTAGTCACCCGACCCGACCCGACCACCCTTGCCTATTTATTTTTTTTTTATATATTTTTTTTGGGCTGATATATGCATTTTCCCTCCTTTTCCTTTCTGTGCATCCGCCTCTTGTCATTTTGCCCTAATTTTCGAGACATTCTCACACTCTCTCTCTCTCTACGCTACCCATCGTCGGACGATCTACACCACACGGCGTCGGCGATCATCTACACGGCATCGGCGATCGATCTACACGTCGTCGGCGATCGATACACTACTGTACTGACTGAGAGGTATCTCTCTCTCTCTCTCTGCTTTCCTCTTCTTCTCTTTTCTTCTCTTCTTCTGATCTGAGTGTAATCTGTTTTTTTTTTTTGTTCCAGTTCTAAAACGAAATAGATGGTTAGATTGATCGATCTACAGTCTACTACACTGACTTTAACTGAGGTACCCCTCTCTCTCTCTCTCTCTCCTCCTTATTCTTCTTCTTCTTCTTTGACAACTAAATAAATTTCGTCACTAAATAAGAATAATCCGTGATGAATTATAAAATTGTCACATATAATAAAAAAAATAAAAATAATAGGTGACAAAATTTATTTTCATCAATAATTATTTCTTTTTGGCACTACTAAAAAATTGACTTTTTGCGTCTATTTTTTTTGTGACGGTTTGATTAGCCGTGGCAAAAAATAAAAAATATTAATAAAGAAAAAACACGACAGCATTAATGAAAGCTAGTAGGTCGTAAAAGGTCCCTATTTTCTTCTTTCATTTAGGCCAAGTTTGGGTACTTACAAATAATCTAAAAAGTCAAAAAGTTACTCAAAAAGTTAAAAAGTTAACACTATTAATCAAAAGTCAACAATTACGACTGCACAATTCCCAATTCAAATTTTCCTCTAAAAACCAATTTTCACAATTTTTTATTACATTTTTTTTTATAAAAAATCAAAAAGTTAACCTAAACATCCATATTTTCAACCTCAATTTTTTTATCTAAAAAGACAAAAAGTGCACTTATTTAATTTTCCCAAACAAGCCCCTTATTTGCGCCCCTTTTCTTAGTTTTGCCCTAGTAGGCTCACTAAAGTCTCTCTCTCTCTCTCGTTCCTGCTTTCTGTCTCGCTCTAGCTCTCGCTCGCATGCCCATTGTTGTCTGAAGAACTCCACCAGTATGAATCTCTCCCTCAATCTCTCAATCTCTCTGTTTCTGTCTCGATCTCTCAATCTCTCTTCCTCTCTTGATCTCTCAATCTCTCTTTCGTATGATCTTGCTCACTCTCTGTATCTGTGTACATCTCTCGCAGCAATTTGCGCGATTCATCAGTATCAGGTTGTAGGGAGAGCTCTTCCTATGGAGACCGATCAGCATCCGAAGATCTACCGCATGAAGCTCTGGGCCACCAACGAGGTTCGGGCCAAGTCCAAGTTCTGGTATGTATATGTATATATATATGTATGTATGTATGAGGTTTGAGTATATTATTTTCGATTCCAATTGTGTTTTGGTTAAATTTCTAAGGTATTTTCTGAGGAAGCTTAAGAAGGTGAAGAAAAGCAGGTCAATTGCTCGCTATCAATGAGGCATATATCTATCTATCTCATAGAGTAAATTACTTTCTAGGGTTTTGAATATAATCAATTCATGTTTTGATTAGTGCCTATTAATTAGTTTGTTGGTTCTAGGTAACAAAAGAACAACAATTTAAGCAAAGCTTGTGGTCTTAGTGATAGTAGATTGTTTCTAGTTGTGTTTTATTCTATAATGGGGTTTGAGTCTTTTGATTTTTTGTTTTCACTCTCATTATGTGTTGTTCATGGAAATACAATTCTAAAACCCTTGCCATGGTAATTCCTCTAAAACCCTTTGCCATGGTAATTTTAGTCCGAACCTTTGCCATGGTAATTCCTCTAAAACCCTTTTTATGAACACATTTGACTTTTGGAGTCACGGTTCTCTCTCTCTCTCTCTCTCTCTCTCTAGTGTGGGGAGGGAATCAAAATGACCAGACCCTCAACTTTTCAGAAGTGTGCCTCCCCAATCTACTAGACTACACTATTATGAGTATTATCTAATAATGGCTTTATAGAGGGACACCATCAATCAAATTTTGCAATATGCAAGCAAGAATCGACTTCCAGAAAGTTTGAAAGAGCAAATGCTGGCAAATATGCAACTGAAATTTAGGACAGCAGAATTACAGCAGGAAGAAGTGCTTGAAGACCTACCTAAGGCAATTAGATCAAGTATCGCTCAGCATCTTTTTCATGGAACTGTGGAAAATGCCTATCTTTTCAAAGGAGTTTCTGAAGACCTTATCATCCAGCTGGTACAATATCTTTTCCCTCTCCTTCACATTATAGATCATGTTGCAATATTATAGTAATTACTCTAGTTTAATAGCAACAAAACAATAACAGCAATAAGAATATTATTAACTGAGCACATTGACACTTCAAAATGTAAAGTACCTATTTCAGACTTAACATGACATAATAATAGACAAACTATTAGTTATGTGTTCCTTGAAGCCAAGAGAATGTTTATTAAGAATATATATATATATTGTTGGTAATATATGAATATTCCAAAGTAGGGTGAAGTACCCATGTCAAATACACACATGTTTAGAAAGGGGAAAAAAAAAAGGGAAAACAATTCCTAGCTCCAGCATTTTATTTTGATGTTTCACTAAATTGTTCTTCTGTTCCATGGATACTACCAATACGAGGCTGGAGGCATCAATGTCAAACATAATATGATACAATAACATTTTAGTGTAAACATTTAAGAAGAATTCAGATACTTAAAACATCATGTCTCCATGTCCTACATAAGGAAGAAGAAGTATCTGATAGACAGTCCATACACACATCCAGGATGCATAATGAGTCCATATAGTAGGAGCCAAAATCAATGTGGAAATTTTAAATTCAGAGTTACCAGATTGTCATCTAATTAAGCAGCATCTTGTGGCATCTTCTCCTCTCAGGTGTCCGAAATGAAAGCAGAATATTTTCCACCAAAGGTTGATATCATCTTACAAAATGAGATACCTACAGATTTCTACATTCTAGTATCTGGAGCAGTGGTATGGTTACTTCTCCTTTCACATGTTATTCTATGTACACTACCAGAAGCAAAATCTGACCATATGAAATGCAGGATGTCGTGATATATAAAAATGGCACAGAGCAGGTATGGTTTTACTTTTTTTTCAATGAAATGGAGTAGGTATGTTCAGTGCGTGAGTATTGCAAAGACAAAAAACAATAACGGAAGATGCAAGATTGACCATGTCTAAGAAATTAGTAATGAACTTCTGCATTGACTGACAAATCAAGGTCCTTGTTTCTACAAAGATCCACAATTTTTTTATGGAAAAACACCTATTGCAGGGGGGGAAAAAATGTAGAACAGTAAAACTAGAAAATGATTGTGATTGTAATGGGACACAATATGTCATGCACAAGAAACTACTAATCAACCCACATTGAGTCTCACATACACAATTACTTGCACACAAAAACATATTACTTCAAAAGAAAATAAAATGGAGAGCCAAAACCAATCTGTAACTGTGGTTTCATTTCACAGCTACGTTGCATATAGTTTTGATTTGTCATAGGAAAGCAGTAACCTTTCTAGATGCTATGTAACATGCAAGGCAAAGAATGATCAACGCCAATCTAAAAATTGTAATATGTAGAAATTTCACTAGAAAAAAAATCCATTCAACGAAGGAAATCACAAGATGATCTCATATGAGACCAAACTGATGAAAGTTTCCTATCTGCTGAAATAAATCCTAGTTATTCCATTTTTTCTACATCTGAATCATTGAACTGACAGAACAAAGAGTTGTATTTAATGTTAACTTAGTTCAAATGGGATTTCCAGTTCTTGTCAAAATTAGGGGCTGCAGACATGGCAGGAGAAATAGGGGTACTTTTCATATCCCACAACCTTTTACGGTGAGAACTAAGAGGCTTTCTCAGGTCATCCAGATTAGTCATCATCAATTCAAGCAAATGGTGCAGCCACATAATCCAGATGGAAAGATAATCATCTCCAACTTTATATAGGTCTGGAATTTTTTTATATTATTGAGAATTGAGGTGTTAAAAATGTTATATTTCCTCATGTTTCTAGATATTATCAGTTATACACTTGACAAGTACATAGCACAAGAAGTTAGTGATTAAACTACCAACTTCTCCCAAGAAACTGTACACACAGTGCCCAAAAAATTGAAAAGCAATTGTTTTTTCTAAGCATTGGAAAACTATTTTTAGGGCATCACATGGCGAGGTTTGAATTTGATGGGCCATCCACCAGTGTTTCCACTATCAGAGTTCCCCACTCAACCCTTAAATTAGCTTCACATGCAAATAAACTTTTATGCTGACTGACTCTACCTGCATTCCTTGCTCAGTATTTGAAGGGATTAAAGAACGAGTTGCTCGAAGAGATGCCATTTGTAAAAGATTTGTTGGATGAGTTCAATACAGAGGTAATTCTTCGCCTTGGACATAGACTTGCATAAAACATATATCAATAATAAATCAGAATCTGAGTTTACCTGTGCCTATAAAGAAAGATACCTGAAATTTTACACATTTGACAATTTACTTTAGATGTGTACGGTACAGGAAAGTTATTAAGTAAGGAATTAGTACATTCATTTTTTATCAAGTTACATGCTTGGAGTTTAGGATACAATCCAACACAATCAGAAAGACAGAAATAACTATAGTTTTGGGTGTGCAATAGAACTAGTAGTGTGTATATTAGTCTAACAGAGGAGCTGCTATTGATGCAATGTTTTTAATACTACATAAATGTCACCTAAAATCGAATACTATCATATCAGTTTAACTTGATAAGATATTCCTATCCAAGAATTAAGCCAATTCAACATGGCAGAAGGAGCGCTTATGGACTATTTGATGAATGATCATTTTATCAAGTATTATCAATATTTCTATTTCCATGCTTGAATTGACTTTAAATACATACTATTTACTAATCATCAGTTGATTTTAGTGGATTTGAATTTAGTTAATGGATTTGACTAGTTTTTAGATTTTATTGTTGATTTGAATTTAGTTACTCTATTACATCGAATATTCATTTGAACCTACTCTGAATTGGAAAATTAATTGCTTTGTATGTATATTGTTCTTCTTGTTTGCAAAATCAACTAGTTCCTATTGTCACCATTCAGTCTTCAATTATTGCTACATTTGGTTAATTTTGTTGTTTTTTGAGTTCAACATATAGCATCTGTGGATTGGTATTAGTTTCGATTAAATGAAAAGTTTTGATTCCTAGATTTGTTTCAAATTTGTTGTTTCATTGATTATCAGCAAGTTTGAATTTGTTGAGGCAAGAACTGGTAAATTTGAAATTGGAAGATAAAATGTCCTAGTGTAGAAATAAAATAAGACAAATGTGAGAAAAATACCTGTGTATAGATTTTGGAGTCATTTGGTACGTATTATATGTGATTGAGTGGAAATTTGTGATAATATGTTAGATTAATTTCTGTATGTGTTGGCTCTCTTTTTATATTTGGTTGCTTCAATCTCTCTATTAATGTGTTTGGTTGCTCGAAAATTGAAGGAAAAAATAGAAAAATGTGATTTTGAATAACTTGGATCCACACATCATTACCTTTTTGATTGCTATTAGGGCTTCAACTCCATATTTGGTGTTCTGCAGAAGTTTGAGAATAGTTGCTGACTTGGACACTCATCATATTTTTGTTCGCGCTGATCCATCTGTAGATCCCTGCGCTTATAATGCTCCAAATGCTGTTAAGTTACTGTAATGCCAAGAGGATGATGAGGTTGTGGATTATAGAAAGCGTGATATTATTGTGCAGAAACATCATGGTCATTCTGAGAGAATTTGTATTTGTTATTCATTGATATATAATAATAGAATTATTTTGCTATAAACCATGTAGCATCTTTGTAATTATTTCCAAACCTTCACAATTATAGCTTTATATTCTTGCAGGCAAACATGCCCAATCAACTAACTATCAAGGATGTTTTTCTATAAAGATGATAGAAAGTTAATGTAATGATCCCATAACTGAAATGGGTGAACAATTGGTCCATCGAATGAGGATAAGAAGCAAGCATTTTATTGCCCTTCACCTAACGTAATCTCTCTCTCTCTCTCTCCTTCCCTCTTTGTTTAGGTTCTGGTTGCTGTTTGATTCTTATGGGCTACTAAATGCTGATATGGGTTCATTGCTGTTATTCTTAACGCGTACAAAATAATAATATGTTCCTTGTATCTCTAATAGAGGCATTTTAGTTATTACTGCATAGTTCAACTTGATTTCTCACTTATTGAAATGCAGCAGATTTGGAATGAGGTTGCTCATTTAATCAACTTAGATAGATTTCATCAAATTAAAATCTGTATGTCAAAGCTATAGGCAACAAATTTTAATCTTATGTATCGATTTTTATGCAGAGAGGCTTTAGTATCATCAAAGACCACGAACTACTTATTAAACTGTGAAAAAATAATGTCTATCATGGATGTGGATCAAAGTCAAATATTGGAATTTTATATTCAAATAATCATTATATTGATGATGTAGGAATGTCAGATTCTGGACTTTTTTAGTTCATACTTGGGCTTTGGTATAGCGTTCCTAGGAATTTAAACTTTCAGCTCAAGAACAATGAGAGGGAAATGCCTTGGAAATCATACTTGAGGACATTCAACATTAAATTTATTCAAGATGTCTGTTACACAATGCCAATTATGTCAAAGACTCTAGCTTGAACACTAGGAAACTTGGTGACCAAAGAAACCTAAAAGCTATGTGTTTTGCCTTTTGCCTCGTTGAGGTTAAAAATAAAATAGGAAAATATTTAGATTTAAATAAAAATGCTAATTAGTTTGTGTTAGTGACTAATTATTGTGTTAGTGACTCAGTGATCATATTTTTGTCAATAATATCCTCAATTAGGGATTTTCTAAAAAATTCTCATATTGCACAGATCCCTGAGGATGCAAGAAGCAATGCATGGGTCTCATTTGATGGAAAGAGAAGGCAACAACTCTCAAGAGGTGATTCGGTTCGGATATCAATGAGCCAGCATCCACTTCCAACAGTGAACAAGTCTGATTCGATGCTTGAATTGGAACGAAAGACTGGATCAGAAGGCCCTCTGAAACCTCTTCGACCTGGTATAAAATTTTGTATAAGCTATTGTACAGATTATAACTTGAAAGAATTACATCTTTAGGAAGAGTAGATATATTATTCATTTCATCACATTGGCATCCCACATAAGAATGTAGGGTTTGCCATTTCTTTCTTTCAACTCTGAATTCAAATTGAAAGTTAATTTGTGAATTTGACTGACTGTTTAGGGGCAAAATTAGGTTATTTATATATCAACTCTGAATTCAAATTGAAAGTCAATGAGTGAATTTGATGAGTTGGTTGCTTTCAGATTTATTATTTCAATAAGTTGGTTTCAATGTTCTG
Source organism: Camellia granthamiana (assembly GCA_036172215.1). Taxonomy (NCBI): domain Eukaryota; kingdom Viridiplantae; phylum Streptophyta; class Magnoliopsida; order Ericales; family Theaceae; genus Camellia; species Camellia granthamiana. Next base: position 74,916,368 of record CM069903.1, read on the forward strand.
CGTCATTGCAGTAAACTTGTCCTTTTATTGTCAGTTTGTCATTATTATATTTCAGCAATTGGATATGTGTGAGTTATTGCCATTGGTAACAAAATTACACATCCATTGTTTGGGGTTTTATGGGGTTGGGTTTACACACCAGAACCGTTGATAAAAGTGCAGGAGGTGGTTACTAGATCACAATTTACTTAGAAAAAAGTTTACTGATGTGGGGCTCTCCCTAAATGAGAAAGGATATATAACTTCATCTAATAGTTTACAAAATTCTCTTTATAGAACTCTCTCACCATAAGTTTTCCCATTATCAACTTTTTCTGTCCCTACTTTCTCTCTATGTTTTATTTTCTTAGTTTGGTTTTATCATTATAAGATCAGATGAAATTTTCAATAATTGCAACCTTAGTTAGCAGTGAACTGCCAAAGCTGTCATTTAACTTAAAATATACCAGTAGAGAAGGGATTGGGTCTAGGGTTCAATTTTTACTATTTAGTATTTACTACTAACAAAAGAAAAGAAGGCTGTAGTGGATTAATTGATAGAGTGTCGGGAAGAATTTTCATTTGCCTTACTCTGTTGTTTTTCATTTTTATTTTATATCAATTACATATTATCATTTCATCAAAAACTAGTTGTCAAAAGAGTATGAGACAAATAATGATATAGGAAATGATATAGATGATCTTATGCCAGCAAGTAAAAAAATGCATAATGAAGTAATTCAAAAATAAATGTATGAATTAGATTCCTTCTAGTTGTAGTTCACATCTCATTAGATATAAATTTACACCATCACTTCATTTTTAAGGGTTTTTTTTATATATTTTTATTATTTGATTTGATTTGATTTGATTTGTAGGTTTTCTTAGGGCTAGTTGATCACGAGAATGAATCAATTTAGTCTAGAGCAGGGAACACACCAATATAAGGTCATGTGAGATTAGAAAACAGTGCTTCTTTCACATCATAGAATAAAGAACTAAGATTTCAGTTTCTGTAATTGTATTTTCTGTTTGTTCTTGAGTTTGGTCTAAAGTTTCATGATAATGGTAAGCAACTATCTGAGTAACGAATACAGGGTATTAAGACAGAACTTTAGATTTGATAGAGTTGTGGAAGAAAGAAAGGGATATGAGTTTGGTATCAGTAATTGTTCCATATCTTGTGAAATGTAAATGGATTTTTTCACAATCTATCTTGCCTATGCTTATATGTCCCCTATTTGTGAATGGTGTAAATTACTCGTTTTTCTTTTTTCACCCAAAAAAGCCATCTTATGATGAAATCTCAACAAGTCCTCTAATCTATTTTTCAAATAATTGAATGAAACTAGTGAATAATTTGAAACATCTTTTAAGTTGAAATGATATATAGAAAAATGATAGATAGGAACAATGCAATTTCTTTATTATCAAGCATTAAATTTGTTTTACTAGTGATACATTTCATTGTTATATTGGTTCATTCTTCCTCACAGGAACAATCAAAAGCCAACATATTTGTCTTACTAATGATACATTTCATTATTATATTGGTCATTCTTTCTTATAGGAGCAATCAAAGGCCAACATCGCGAACAGAGAAATGATGTATACAAAACATAGATGTGGTTCTAGGTCAATCCCTGTTAGAGTAGAAAAACTTGTACGTATCCTTGCACTTTAAGAATTAAATAGATCAATATAAGTTATATGAACTTACGGCACATTAATGGGATGCACCATTTGTGAATTAGCCTTAAAATTAATTTTTTGTTCTCATAATCTCGAAGAAAAGTCTGTTAGAGGGATAAATTGTATGATTGATCTAATTGTAAATTGATGAGTTATTAATGTTTTTAATCTTTTGTATAATTAATTAATTACTAAAGCTTTTAATTTATTTTTTTTCAGATTGAATTGGGTGGCATTTTTGACGTGCAACAATGATGTAATTTGCTTGAATGTTCATTTTTGTTTGATAAGAATACACATACTTTGTGGAGTTGCACTAGTTATTCTTGGATGTTTGGTGGAATTGTACAAGTTATAACTTTTGGATATTTTGTGGATATTGCACTATTTTATTGTATTAGGATGAAATTATTTGTAATGATGAATGGATATTTTCATTTTGTTAATTCGTAAATGTGTTGATGACATGTTAGGTTAAGTTGTGATGGAATTGTTATATTCAACAGGTTTCAATATGAACAGGGTTATATTTGTTGAACTAAAATTCAGATTTTAATAAAATAGGTATATAATGTGGAAATTTTTTTTATGGAATTAGTGACTAAATTTTCCATCCCTAGAGAAGGTTTTTTCGTCTCTTATTTGGCTTAGGTGGAAGATTAATTTTGTCACGAATTCTTTATTTCGTCGCTAAATTAATTTGTCATGACGAAAAATATTGTCACATTTTGTCACTATTACCCTCAATGTGTGACGATTTTTTTTTGACATTATTTCATCATTTTTAATGATGAATTTATTTGTCTCTATTGGTAGCTTCTTTGACAAAAAAATTTCGTCTTCGTTTATATTAAACATGACAATTATTTCGTCTCTATTTCCTATATTTAAGACAAAATACTTTCGTCTCTAATTTCTTTTTTTAATGACAAAATATTTTGTCGCTAATTACTTACAAGTATGTTCCCAACAGAGTGTATTGGAGACAAAAAAATTCGTCACAAATTTATCATTTTTAATGATGAATTTATTTTTATCTCTATTGGTAGTTTTTTTGACAAAAAATTTTCGTCTTCGTTTATATTAAACGTGACAAAATTATTTCGTCTCTATTTCTTATATTTATGACGAAATACTTTTGTCTCTAATTTCTTCTTTAATGACAAAATATTTTGTCGCTAATTACTTACAAGTATGTTCCTAACAAAGTGTATTGGAGACAAAAAAATTCGTCACAAATTTATCATTTTCAGTGACGAATTTTTTTTTTCGTCTCTAAGACCCTTTAGCGACGACCCTTTGGAGACAAAACGGGTGACGAAAAATTTTCGTCGTAATTAGTTTGGGTGACGAAATATATACATTTTGGGACAAATTTGTTTCGTCTTTAAATCCCAAATTTGTTGTAATACTAATTCACAGATTGTAGTGATGGATGCATTTGGTAATTCTTGAAGGCATTTGTAAGCATTGTCCTTTTTTTTAACACTACGTGAAAGGAAGTGCAGGACTTTGATGTTGTTTGGGGTGTCCTAAATAAGTGCACTTTTTATCTTTTTAGACTAAAAAGTTATTTGCTTTTCCTATTTAGTTCTATGATACTCCATTACAACTCAAGGAAAAAAAATTTAAAGGGAATAAACCGATTATCTACAGTACACCTTCGTACTTATGAAGGTGACGGACCTTGACTAGTGTCCTATCTTTTTAGTTTTAATACAATAGTTTGTTTTGCCTCTTAGCTTTTGTCGGCAATAGTCAATTTGGATCGTTTGGATTTTCTCAAGGGTTACATTTTTTACTGGTAATTTTTTTTTAACGATTTTTTTTTTAGCTTTCTATAAGGAATCGCATATTTTGATCACGAAAAAATTGTTCAAGTGTGAATGTGATAACTGCGGGTATTTAGTTTGATAATTGCAGGTAACTTGGGGAAGACACTGGTGCTTTTATCAAGAAGAGTTATGTTAGAAATTTTTTTTATGTTTAATTTCTCTTAATTCTTAATTATTGTTTTTTTTGTTTCTCATAAATATTTTGAATGAGTTTTCCTGTTATGATTTCTTTTAGTTGATTTTTTTAAAGTCGAATTCAAGTGTTGGAGTTATTTTGTTACAGGTGACTGATCAGCATTAGAAACATTATGGTTGTGTTGTTTTTTTCTATGTGTGTTAATGGTTGGTTTTTCATTTCTGACTGGATGATTAGTTTTTTTGTTTTTAATAAGCTATAATGATTATTCTTTTGAACCAAAATGTTCATTCACCATTCCTCGTATGCATCAAGTATTTCATTTTGAATTGATTTGTTATAATTGAGTTCTATAGCGTAGTAAAATTGTTGTCATTCTGAATTGATTTATTTTAAGAGTTTTGTAGAGTGTGAGTTACCAAAAAAATTGTTGACAGTGCCTTTAGGCACGAGTTATAGATTTATATTTTTTTTACTTTACATTTTACTATTTTGATTTGCAATATTACTTAACATTATAAATTTTATATATTTATTCCTTAATTTGCATTAAGGTTAGGAGGAGGAGATATTTTTAATTGAGTTTTATAGAGCGTGTTGTTCAAGTAAAATTATTAAAAAATTCTTTAAGAAGAATCAAAAAAATGCTGTGGACTCTACAAATTTTAACATGATACGTATAAATTATAATTATATTTTGATTCCAATATTATTTATACCATGTCTTTAGACACAGGCATATAATATTTATAATTTTGAACCCTATAATTCGCTTCTAGTGGCACCAAAATTTGGTGAGATATCCATTCATATGTAGGCATTACTCTATAAAATAAAAAATAAGAGTGAGATTGCTTTTGTTTTTCAAACATTTTATTTTGGTAATCCAAACAAAATGGAGTTACAGGATACAAAATTGATATTATAAATAATTTGATTGTCATAATATTAACATAATATAATTAGAATAATATTAAGATATTACAATTTCTTAGTGGCAATTGCACTATAATTTTTTAAAAATCCCTAACAATATTTTCTTAAAAATAAATATAATTAGAATAATTTTGTTTTGGAATTGTGATTCCAATTAAAAAAAAAAAAAAATTAACTCATAACTAAACAGACAATTCAAAAACTATTTCCAAAACTCATAGATAAACACACAATTCAAAACTCAATTCAAAAATTCTTTTCAAAACTCTATTTAAAAATAAAAAACAATATCATTTTTTTTGTTCTTTAATTTTTTTATTTTTTTTATTTTATATTTTTTTGAAAAATATAAAATTATTAAAAAATATATTTTTTTTATTTTTGAAGAAAAATATTTTTTTATTTTTTATTTTTGTGAAAAAATATTTTTTTATTTTTTTAAGTATTGCCCAAATATTTTTTTATGATTTAGATATATATGGGCGATCCAAATTTTTTTAAATTTTAAAAAATAATAATAAATATTGAAAAAAAGTAAATAAAATTTATAAAAATTATTTAAAATATTTAAAAACATAAAAATGTTTAAAACAATATTAAAAAAATAAAATAAAATATTTAAAATAAAAAATAAAAAATATTTAAAATAAAATTTATATATTTAAAATAAAAAATATACAACTCATTTAAAATTTTTAAATTTTTAAACATCTAAATAAACATATTTAAAATATTTTTAAAAAAATACAGCACACACATGTAGTAAATACAGCGACATTAAAATAAATAAATAAATTTTTACAATAAAAAATATTTACGCTAAAAAAATAAAATTAAGAAAATTTTTAAATATTTAAAAAAATAAATCCAAAAAATTTCAAAATACAACTCAAAACTCAAAATACAACTTAAAATTCTTTTCAAAACTCAAACTTTTTTCAAAACTAATAACCAAACAAATTCTCTCTTTTAAAACAAAACTCAAACTTAAAACACAACTCCACATTCACATCATGATTCTAAATCTAAACTAAACGGATAGTTTTAAAAACAATTTTTGAGAGCTCAAAATCCAAAATTTATTTGGTTTTATAAATTTTTTAAAACTATTTTCAATTACTTTTTCTATCTTCTCTTTCATTCTCTCACATCCTACTAGGGGTATAAATTCGGCTTGCCCCGACCCATAGTCAAGTCTCGCGGGCTCCAACCAATTTTCAGGTCGGGCAATTTGGGAAAAATCTCGGGCCAGGCCCAGGCCCAGGCCCAAGCCTAAGCTCAAGCCCACTCAAAATTGGGTCGCACGCCTGGGCCTAGGCCCGAGCTTGGGGTGGGCCTGGTTCAAGCCTAACTATTTTTGTTATTTTCTTAAAACATTTTTCCACTAAATTTTTTTTACCAAAATAGTTTGAAAATGACATTAGGCCTCGAGCTGGCCTTGGAACAGCCCAATGGGCCAGACTTCAAGACGGGTCGAGCCCCAAAATACACGGCCCAGACCTAGGGTCACGAGCTGAACTCGAGCTCAGGCCTAGTCGTTCTAGGCCGCGGGTGGGTGTCGGGTGGGCCGCGAGCCGATGGGCCGATTTTACACCCTCACATCTTACACATCAATCAATCAATCATTTTTTCTCTTATGCCCATCTATTCAATTATAAAAAAATAAAATTAAAAAAAAAAAACTACAAATCTCCCAAATTATAAAACTCCAACAATAAAAATACAAAACTATTTTCAAAATATATTACCAAATAAATTTTCAAATTTTAAAAACATTTAAAAAAAACTTATCTTTCAAAAGTAAATCAAACGCGGCCAATGCCTCTATACTAGTCCTTTGAGATTTGTTGAAAAGCCAATGGATTGTCCATCAAATCGGATTGGACAAGAAAATATTAACATAATTAGAATTAAATTTTACATAAAATTTTCTTTATAACAGTTTTAATAATTTTATATTTCATTGGGTAGACATTCAAAAACAATATAATATATTGACATCATTATTTGGTTATGAGTGCTGTTTATGCCTCCAACATCAATGTGCGCCTTGTCATTCCGATTCCAAAATTTAAATCCACCTCTCACAAAAAGTGTCAATTCTTGCTTGCTTACCAAAATCAGGCTTCAATATGTAAAAAATAATAATAACAATAAAAAATAATAAAAAATTGAATTGCATTCCTTGAATCAAACAAGATACATCTATTGTTGAGGGAAATTGTGGTCAAAAGATTGATTAATGGCTGGTTGGCATGTCTTACAAAGATAAAAAGTCAAAAAAGTTACTAAAAAAGCTAAAAAATTATCGCTATTCACAAATTAAAAATATAAAAAAATTAAATTTATTGATGCAAAGTACAAGTCACAATGTATGACACAGTGATAGGTCTGTCTGGTACAAATTACACACAGGTGCACAACAAATTTAAACAAGACAGTGTTGTTCGATCCGTGGGGGCCTATCATTGGTCCCGTTTTGATAATCTGAACCGTTGAATGTGTAGAACTCGTCCAGTACTATGTGTCTGTAAAAAATCACGTTAATCGGATATCGCTAACTACATGATCAAATTAGTTTTGTATAAAAAATGAATGGTGTTGTAGTTAACAATTGATAAAAAAAGCTAACACGATCAGATAGCTATCGAAATCCAATCAACGTGTTTTTTTGTAAATATATAGTACTCGACGAGTTCTACACATTGAACGGTTCCGATTAACAAAACGGGACCCGTGGTGGGCCTCCACGTGCCGAACAATACCGTCCAATTCAAGCCTGAAAGGGAGGGAATTATTTCCTATCTCCTAACTAGCCCATTACACCAACCTGTACAGCCTACTCAACTAACTTCTCCTACACACTTATTTATATAATTTTTTAATACACATTTTTTCGTAAAAAGTCAAAAAATTAATCCAAACATCTATCTTTTTTTCCTCAACTTTTTAGTCTAAAAGATAAAAAAAATACATTTATTTAGAATACCCCAAACAACTCTTAAAACCACTTGTATATATGCTTTTCTTATTTCATGCCAATCATTTGGATGACAAGATGAGTTGTTTCTTTTTTTTAATATGAAGGATGATTTGTCAATATGACTTGACTTGTAAGATCAGTCCCAATTTTGACCTAGTTCAACTAAACCAAACAAATTTGAAGTTGTTATTATATATTGGGGAAATTACATTGACACCCCTAATGTTTATATTTATTATAATTTTTTTTTTTACATTTTGAAAATTACATCTTTAAAGTTTCATTACAGATTCTCCTCTCAGCAATTTTATTTTTTTAAATACCAATTTTTCCCTCACTGGGTAAATTACATTGACACCCCTCATATTTTAGAAATTACAATCCCCTCCCTAAGGTTTAAAGTAGCAGTACCAATTGCCCCCTCGGTTAGTATTAGTTCAAAAAAAATTCATTAAAAAAAAACATTAATTGGAAAAAAAATTAATCGAAAAAATTTTTTGTTAGTAAAATTTTTAAATTTTTGTTTAAAAGCCAATGTAAACTCATTTTTTGAATTTACGTTTTTTCCTTAAATTTACAAACTGAGACAACTATTTATAAACCAAAAGAATTATTAAGCAAGTTTTTATGACAGTTTTTAAAATTTTTTGTAAATATAAATTAAAAATTGAAAATTGAAAATTGAAAACGAAATGGTTACCAAACAGGCCTCAGATGGTAAAAATGTCGTAAAATTAACAAACAATTAAATAAGTTACCAACGTAAGAAATGACTTATCAAAAGATTCTTAAGTTATGTATAGTTTGATTTTTAGAAATTTTTTTAAAAAATTAAAAATTAAAAATTAATTTGGTTAAGAAATAAGAAATAAAAAATAATTATCATTTAAGGGTAAAAAATAATTATTATTTTAACTTTTGGACAGGTTATATACATACGTATGGCTATTTCAATTTAATTTGTAAAAAATTATTTCAAACCACTCGAAAGATAAAAATAATATAAAAATGATAATTATTTTTTATTTTTTATTTCTTAACCAAATTAATTTTTAATTTTTAAAAAAAATTCTAAAACTCAAACCATACATAATTTAAGAATCTTTTAATAAGTCATTTCTTACGTTGGTAACTTATTTAATTATTTGTTAATTTTATAACATTTTTACCATCTGAATTCTGTTTAATAACTATTTTGTTTTTAGTTTTCAATTTATATTTACAAAAATTTAAAAAAATTGTCACAAAAACTTGTTTGATAATTTTTTTTGTTTATAAATGGTTGTCTGAGGAAAAAAACGTAAATTCAAAAAATGTGCTTATGTTGGTTTTTAAATAGAAATTAAAAAATTTTACTAACAAAATTTTTTTCAATTAATTTTTTTTTTCAAATAATTTTTTTTCCAACTAATACTAACCAAGGGAGCAATTGGTAATACTACTTTAAACCTTAGGGAATGGATTGTAATTTCTAAAATGTGAGGGGTGTCAATGTAATTTACCCAGTGAGGGCAAAATTGGTATTTAAAAAAATTAAATTGCTGAGGGGAGAATCTGTAATAAAACTTTAAACCTCAAATGGGGAGATGTAATTTTCAAAAGGTGAGGGGGGAACTGTAATAAACATAAATCTCATGAGGTGTCAATGTAATTTACCCTTATATATTACGACCATCTCTTCTATTTATTTTTTTAAGACCTAGCACAATAACCACTCCACTATTACTTACGGAGTTGGGCCACGAGCCTTTTTTAGTGATTTGAACTGTTCACATTATAGGATTTATCGAGTTTATTATTCATAAAACAATTCAAGTTAATCGGACATACGTAATCTCATGATATGTCTTAATTATTTTTTAAAAATTATCAAAATTATACCAACCGTTTATTTTTGTTTAAAGCAAATGTGATCTTATTATGCGGTTACATATGTCCAATTGATCTATTTTATTTTTTTTTTATTTATGTATAATTTATTCAACAAATCTTATAATATAAATAATGCGGATCATCAAAATAGACTCGAGACACATGCTGACAGGCCACACAACACACGTGTTGTGCCATAAGGCACAAGACCTATCCCAAGTCCTTTACTTATATACAACATGGAAGAGAAATAATCTCTCTACAGGACACACAAAATTTTACTCATTCTCAATAATATATATATATATATATATATATTTGAACTATCTTATTAGTAGTAAGTAAAAATTGCATTAAATTCTATAGTACACTTTAAAAATAAAAATCGATAAGATGCTCCTTCGACGGGACAAATTGTCGCAATATGTGAATGCAAAAATGATTTGTGGCACTAAAGCTGTGAGCACTAATGCCCCTAATTTTCAATTTTGATAACTTTTGTTTTTGTTTTTTTGTTTTTTTTTGCCTTATATAAAAATTTGGGGCATTAGTGCCCCTGAATTTCGGGGCACATATCAGGTTTGTATGTGAATGTGCTAAATTACATGAAAGAAAATGGCGTATAAAAAGATGGTCACCAAGCATCATTGTTGCAAGTAAAAGTTAGGGTAAATTACATTTTGCCCATTTATAATTGGCCGTTGAAATTTATTGCTTTTTTTTTATTATTTTACTTTGGTCCTATATGTTTTAAGTTTTTTTCTAGTTTACTCTTAAACCTAATATATGTTAAAAAAATAGATAGAAAATACCATGTTAACTGCCATATAACATAAAAAATAAATTATTATATTGGGATTTGGGTTCGTGTTAGAGGTGTAAGTTAAATATAATAAAATATTTTTATATTACGTGACTGTCAATATGATATTTTTGTTTAATTTTAAACATAAATTAACTTTAGTAGAAAGCGAGAAAAAAAAAAAAAAAAAAACAACCATGAAGGCCAAAATGGAAAAAAAAATAAAATTTAAGAACCAAAGTGAGAAAATGGTCCAAGATGAAGTTGGAAAAGTATAATTTATCCTAAAAAGTAAGAACTGGTTTTTCTTTAATCCATAATTTAAATTAGAGAGTGTTATCTGAGTCTATGAGACAAATCATAGGTTTCATTTTAATTTTTCGAACCATTTATTTTATAAGGCCCTTCAACTATATCATCTAACAAAAAAATTAAATCAATTCGATAATCATAACACATTCAATTTATGGTGTTTATCTCATAAAAAAAAAAGGTAGTTTATTTTTGAAAACATATTTGTCATTTAATTTTTTTAAATACAAATGCAATAAAATAAACGGATTATGGAATTGAACTAATTTTTTTCTTCATGAAATAAAAAATTAAATGACTGCAAAACGGGAAGTTATTTAATAATCTCGGAACACCAGGTGTCCATATTCCAACCCAATCACTAATTACTTAGTTTTCATGTTGTTCCCTCATTCTTAACATAAATCGTGGGTTACCCCTTTTCTACTAATCAAAACCTTATAAAGTATCACATGTCCATACTTTAAGAATGCTGAATAATCACCTGAAAAACATGGCAATCACTGGAGACCTTTAAGTAGAGACCTGTGGCTTTGCAGGCAACCAACAAAGTTTTCTACATGCCGCTCGTGAGCCAGTATCCTAAGTTGGGGCACCCAACTCTTCTAGACCAAACCACGATCTTTGGTTCTCTCCTCAAACCCATTTGGTAACTCAGCTGACTCGGTCTCGGCTGATCCAGGATGCTTCCTTAGAGCCCAAAAGAATGGCAATCCGGATAGCTCTAACCCATGAGCTAACTCGGTCAACTCGGCCTCACTCGGAGTGGCCTCGGTGCCGAGTGCAATGTAAACTACAGATCCTTTGCTCTGGATGTTTAGCCACTCAGTGATTTTCATCCACGTCTCGTCCTCCTCCATGCTATCATGCGCCGCCGGTGGTAATAGCCCTACTGGTAATATAGTTTTCTATTGAATATCTCTGAGGACTTTCAACCAATCGGATTCAAGTTCTTCGCGGCTTCGCATGAGGAACACGTCACAACCCGAAATCACAGAACCGAACCGAACCGAAATGTTTTCGATACACCGGATGGGTTTTCTTTAATTCCTTCCGAGTTTTCATCAATTCGTAGGGGCGCAGACTGATGGAGGACTTAAACGGGACCCACTCAGGAGCCACCATGTAGTCCTTCATCTTTTTTCGCTGACCAGTGCCGGTTATCATAGAAGAGGCTGATCCAAAGAAAACAATCGACCATGCGCTGAATGTACAAAAATAGGCACAAGAAACACCAAGTTTAGCTGCGATTGGTGGTAGCCAGTAAGGCGCAACATCGTAAATAACCCAATCGGGTGCGGAATTTTCAAGGAAATCTGCCATGGCCGGTTCGAGACCGTCATAGGCGTTCTTGAGGTATGGAGACAAGGTTTTGGGTATACCTTCTTATTGGAGTGTAGGACCCAATTGGTTTGTTAAAAGAATTTTAATTTGGCTTGGTTTAGGTATAATATATTTTTATATATTATATTTGAGGAGACCCAATCCAATTTGGTAACAATTAAGGTTTTGATAAAAACCTAAAATTCAATAATATATATATACTGAGAGGGAGATTTATGATCTGGAATTGGGCCGAGGTAACAACCGAGCAGGTTGGAAGCCCAATGTGGCATTGGGCCGAGATGATCTGCGATCCGCCCAGAATTGGGCTACTAGGACTTGGGCCGGGCAGGTGTTGGGCCGAATATGCGCCGCCCAGTCCGGAAAAAATTTGCTCGGTTAAGGCAACGTAGCTAGTCAGGTTGACTGAATGGCGCCCGGAAAGGCTTCGTCAGCCGAGCTACCTGTCTGCTCGGCAGAAGGGCCGACCAATCAGTTAAATGACCGGCGCCCGGAAAGGCGCAGTCGGCCGAGATACTTGTTTGCTCGGCAGGAAGGCCGACCACTGGTGAGCACGAGATGTCCCGGGCACGGCTTTACAGAGATGCTGCCTAGCCCGGTTCTCTTGAGCTTGGCCAGTGAAGTGCTTGGGCAGGCAGCACAGCCCGACCACGGATAGAGCAGCTCGGCTGCCGAGCTCCAGCAGAGAAGGCTGGCAGTTGAGATTAGGTGATGTTCAGCAAGGTTTATGCTGACAGATGGGATAGCAGAGCCACGTGTCAGGAGATGACTGGGAGTGGATATGGGGCGCAGAGGGTATATAGACATGTCTGCGCCCCCCATACGCGACGGACGAACATTTTTGTAAGAAAGACACTTACACTCAACTCTCGCCCTTCTCTCTATCTATCCCCTGGTGTGTGTTCTAACTTGATCGTCGGAGGGGTTTTCCGGCCACACACCGCCGGGTAGCTCACCGCCGTTGTGTTCGCAGGTGATCGGACAGAAATGGAGCTTGGAAGAAAGGAGTACGGGCTTGCCGGAATATTTGCTCCCCGTACAATTGGCGCCGTCTGTGGGAATCTTGTAGATAAAACCTTGTCTTCCGAAGCCCTTCAGATTGCCTTCAATGGTGAACAACGAAGAGATTCAGGTGTCTGCCATCGACGGAGTCACTCCGGAGTCGGGCCGGCGTAGAGAGGGACCCCCCACCATCTCTCCGATGGGGGACCTAGAGACATACCAGGGAGGACAGTCAGGCGACGCGCGGGATAAGCGCGGGAGGAGTTATGGACATTCGCGAAGTCCGGAGGGTCATCGGCGGCGGAGAGATTCACACGCCAGACGCCTCGAAAGCAAGTTGAAGGACTAGGATGCCGTCATCCGGCAAATGGCAGCAGAGATGAAGGAGTTGAAGCGGCACGTCAAAGGGAAGGGTGTAGCTGGAGTGGGTGACCACAGTGAGCGCACCCAACCCCGCCGCTTAGGTAGCCAAAGTCAACGACACACTCCGTCCATCTCCATAACCAGAAGCTACAAGGTTAGTGATTTCGATGTGCGCGCAGAGAAGTCCAGCACGCAAGATAGTACCTACCAACCCTCACGTCCGGCGACGACGTCGAGGTACACCTATTCCGCTCGAACAGAAGATTTGCGGGCAGTTCTTAGGGAGCGGGCTCGCCGGCGGGAGGCTCAGAGGATACCGGCGTTTCAACGGTTATCTTATGGGGTTCTTGCCAGCGAGGAGGTCGGAATGCCTCCGCCCCGCCAAGCAGCACCGCTCCTGGTGGATTCCGACTTGGCAAGGTTGAGTGCCACCCCTTTCTCACTGGAGATAGAGACAACACCTCTTCCATCGGGCTTCCACCAGCCAAAGTTTACGTTGTACGACGGGAAGACAGATCCTTACATGCACGTAAGTCATTTCCGACAGGTCATGGCCGGATATAGGCGAAATGACGCTCTTATGTGCCTCATCTTTCCGTCAAGTTTGGGTGAACTGGGTTTGAAGTGGTTCGAAAGGTTGCCGGAGGGGAGTATAGAGAGGTGGCATCGGTTGGCCGAAGCCTTTGTGACGCGCTTCAAAACCAACACCAAGACACCCAAAGAAGTGGATCACCTACTGAGTGTCAAATGGAACCGAGCGACACATTGAAGGCATACAGCTCCAGATATTGGGAAACCTTCAATGAGATCTTGGATTGCCCGGTCAACCTAGCAATCACTCAGTATAAGCGTGGTCTCCCGGTCGGACATAGACTGCGGGACTCACTTACCATGCATCAGCCGACGTCTATGGGCCAGCTCATGCAGCGCGTTAATGAGCACATCCGGGTTGAGGATGATGCTTCGGCATCTACCGCGAAGACAACTTCGGTAGCAACAGACAAGAAGACAGCGGGCAAAGTGCACGCAGTTGGGCAGGACTCCAGCCGCTCAAGTGACAGAGCAGAGGAATCAGACCGTGGTTCGAATCGTAAGAACCGGGGTAGAGGACGTCGAAACGACCGGGATGACTACACCCGAGATGATGTTGAGGATGCCAACAGGAGGTTGAAGGCAAGGACTGGCATCACCACGGTCTTTAAGATTCCGATCTATCGCATACTTAGTGAAATCCGAGACGAGGAGTATGTCCGGTTTCCTGCTAAGTTGGGCGATGGACAGAAGGGCTACAATCCGCGGTATCGCTGCACATTCCACCGGGAGAGAGGTCACCGGACTGAGGATTGTTTGCCTTTAAGGCAACACTTAGAAGAGCTGGTCGCGGCCGGGCACCTAGACCTTTACATTGATGGCGGCGTCAAGCTGACTCATGCTCCGGTTGATCCCAGGGGACAGGATGACCGAGATGCGCCCCCACAAAGAGTTATTAATGTGATACACGGCATAGTGGAGCCGGAACGTGTTTGTGAACTCCGGGGAATGATCAAGAAAGCAAAACACATGAGGGAAGTTTTGTCAGTACAGCCCGCAATTAAGAGGGGGAAGACCGAAGAGAAAGATGTGATTAGTTTCGCCTTAAGGGATCTAGAGCGCATCCAGACGCCGCACAACGATGCCCTAGTAGTGACACTTCGCGTCAAGGAATTTGATGTCAAACGGATCTTGATCGATCAGGGAAGCTCGGTCGAGATCATGTATTACGACGCGTTCAAGCAACTCAAGCTCTGAGAAACAGACTTGGCACCGGCAACTTCGCCACTTGTTGGTTTCAACTCTCAGCCAGAGTGGCCTTTGGGAAAGATTATCCTGCCGGTCAAAACGGGATCCGTGGTCAAGCAAGTGGAGTTTTGGGTGTTACAAGTGCCTTCGACTTACAACCTCATCCTTGGAAGGGGATGGCTCCACGCCATGCAAGCTGTAGCATCGACCTACCACCAGGTGATGAGATTCCCCTCAGCTATGGGGGCAATCGAGGAGATTTGGGGGGATCAGGTCATGTCCAAACAATGTTTCGTGGCGGTGAACGGCAGCCGGACTGCCAAAGGCTTTGTACAAATGATTGAAGGACCGGAAGACCGAGGTGTTCTGGAGGATGTGGGCACTAAGGCAGAGGACAAAGCTGTGGAGGACTTGGTTGAGGTGCGAATCGAGATGGAGCGGCTGGATAAGTTCTTCCTGCTCGGTTCCAGCCTTACCGCCCAAGAAAGGACCGAGATGGTTGAGTTTTTGATGGCCAACATCGAAGTCTTTGCATGGTCGCCTTACGACATGCCTGGCCTCGATCCAAGTTTTATCTGCCATCACCTCAACGTCTTCCCTGGAGCAAAGCCAGTCATCCAGCGAACAAGGAGATCAGCGTTACATCACGCCGAGGTAGTCGCTGAGGAAGTCAAAAATTTGCTTGAGGCACGAGCAATTCAGGAAGTGCATTACCCTCGGTGGATCTCCAACACAGTAGTAGTGCCCAAGAAGAATGGAAAGTGGCGAGTTTGTGTCGACTACAAGACAGTCAACCGAGCTTGTCCCAAAGATAGCTTCCCTTTACCGCGCATTGACCAGCTTGTGGATTTAACGGCTGGACATAATAGGCTAAGTTTCTTGGATGCGTACCGCGGCTACCATCAGATCGCCATGCATGGGCCTGATCGAGAAATCACCTCCTTCACGACTCCAAGGGGTCTTTTCTGCTACCGAGTCATGCCTTTTGGTTTGAAGAACGCCGGGGCAACCTTTCAGAGGATGGTGACCAAGATGTTTGCTCCTTTGCTCGGCCGGACAATGTTGGCTTACATCGATGATATGGTGGTAAAAAGCCGACTTGAGGCAAACCATTTGTCCGACCTAGCCGAGATGTTTGCCATCCTAAAGAAGCACAAGCTACGCTTGAATGCGTCAAAATGCGCCTTTGGCGTGGGGTCCAGCAAATTTTTGGGATTCCTAGTCACGAACCGAGGCATCGAAGCAGACCCTGGTCAGATCAGAGCCATGCAAGAGTTGAAGCCGCCCAGCTCGGCTAAGGACGTGCAGCATCTGGCCGGGATGGCCGCCGCTCTTAATCGATTTATAAGCCGGTCATCAGATCGCTGTCGCTCTTTCTTTCAAGCATTGAAGTCCAAGTTCTCATGGGACGAAGAGTGTGGCCAAGCTTTGGCTGAGCTCAAGGAATATCTGTCTTCTCCACCGCTGTTGGTTACTCCTGTGCCGGGTGAGGAACTCTACCTTTACCTTGCTGTCTCACAGCACGCAGTCAGTGCGGTGATCGTCCGAGCTGAAGGAATCAAGCACCTCCCAATCTTTTATGTCAGTAAAACCTTGCTGCCGGCAGAAACGAGGTACTTGCCATTGGAAAAGCTTGCGTTGGCATTGATGATGGCTTCTAGGAAGTTGGCGCACTATTTTCACGCCCATACCATCATCGTACTGATCGAGTTTCCCCTTAAGGCCTTGTTTGAACGGGCGGACTTCTCTGGCCGAATCCTCAAGTGGGCGGTCGAATTGGGGCAGTATGATGTGAAGTTCCAGCCGCGCACAGCTATAAAGGCCCAGACTCTGGCCGATTTCGTGGCGGAATTCTCCCCAGGTACCCATCCGATATGCCCAGTCGATATTGCCGTGGCAGAAGATGAAGAGAATGCAAGCCTGACCAAGGTACAACAACTTGGTGGAGTTGGCGACGCGGAATTTGCGCGGCCCACCAAAGTGCGCTCAACTTGTCCGTTTCCACCAGCCGATGACGCGATGACGGAGTCAGGTATTGTTGTCCCACCCACTCTGTCCGGTACCGCATCACCAAGGGGGGAAGTAATGGAACTACTCAGCACAGAGCCCGCGGTCGACATAATACCGCAGTCTGGTGATTCGCCTACGGACTTATGCATTCCAGACCGACTTGCTGAGTCCAGTGCCGAATCACCAAGGAGGGCTGGAGTAGAGCCAGTCGACGCAGAACTCTAAACCGGACAGTCGAGCGACCATGATCCCACCACCCTTCGCAACTCTCAGGACCCATCAGACTGTTGGAAGCTTTTCGTGGGGGAGATCTGGAAGCTTTTCGTTGATGGAGCATCGAACCGTCACGGTGCCGGCTTAGGTATCGTTCTTATCTCCCCGGATGGCCTAACCATTGAACATTCTATCACGCTTGGCTTCCCAGCATCTAACAACGAGGCTGAGTACAAGGCCCTTTTGGTCGGGCTCAAGAGCGCTACTCAGATGAAGTCTACCGAGCTGATTGTGTACAGTGATTCCCAACTTGTGGTTAACCAAGTCTCTGGGATTTACGAAGCAAAGGATGAAAGAATGGCGAAGTACCAAGCTCTGGTCAGGGAACACATCAAACAGTTTTTGGCAATTAGAGTCCAACAGATTGGCCGTGAAGAAAACAGCCGGGCTGACGAACTGGCTGGCCTCGCTTCGATGGTAGATAGTACGTCTCCAAACCCCCTGTTAATTGACTTTCTTCCCCGGCCAAGCATCGAAGATGCCGGGCAGACGGATGTACTCTGCGCCGCGCTAGGTCCTTCTTGGATGGACCCCATAGTCTTGTTTCTCAGAGACCGGACTCTACCAATCGACAAGAAGGAAGCGCACAAAGTCCGGGTGAAGTCGGAGCGGTTTTGGCTCTCTCCATCTGGTGCGTTGTATAAAAAGTCCTTCACTGGTCCCTATCTAAAGTGCGTGCACCCGAGTAGTGTGGAGGCCTTCCTGTTCGAAATTCACGAAGGCATTTGTGGCAGCCATATAAGGGGCAGGTCCTTGGCCTACCGAGCTATTTCGCAGGGATACTGGTGGCCGTGCATGCAGGCCGACGCACAAAAGTACGTCCACAAATGCGAGAAATGCCAGAAATTCGCCCATCAGATCCATCAGCCTACCAGGGAACTTCTTCCCCTCACCAGTCCTTGGCCCTTCGCCATGTGGGGGCTAGATATAGTGGGGCCACTGCCAACAGCACCGGGCAACCAGAAATTCTTCATTGTGGCCACAGATTACTTCACGAAATGGGTTGAAGCTGAGCCCTTGGCAACAATCAAAGAGAAAGACGTGAAGCGGTTTGTCTGGCAGAACGTGGTCACACGGTTCGGCGTCCCAAAAATTTTGATCTCTGACAATGGCACCCAGTTTGACGGTCGCCTATTCAGAGGATTTTGTGAAGATTTGAAGATAGAGTTCTACAACTCTACTCCGGCTTACCCGCAGTCCAATGGTCAAGCCGAAGCATCGAACAAGACTATTCTGGATGGGTTGAAGAAACGACTGGAAAAGGCAAAGGGAAAATGGGCTGAGGAATTACCCAGCGTCCTTTGGGCATACCGAACAACCCCGCGGCGATCTACCGGGGAGACTCCATTTGCTTTGGCTTATGGCATGGAGGCGGTCATACCTTTGGAAGTTGGCATGCCCACCCTAAGAAGCGAGAGTTTTGAGCCAGAATTGAATGCCGAGGCAATTGCCTTGGAGCTGGATCTAGTGGAAGAGTGTCGGGAGAAGGCTCTCATCCACGTGGTCGCCTACCAACAAGAGCTCTCAAAGAAGTACAACAAGATGGTGCACCCCAGACCGTTCAAAGTTAGTGATTGGGTTTTGAGGAAAGTTATGGGCAACGCCCTGGTGCCAGGTGAAGGCAAACTAGGGGCAAATTGGGAAGGACCCTGCAAGATCACCGGTCTGGTGGGCAAGGGGGCTTACCACTTGGAGGATCTGGAGGGAAGAGCCATTCCCCGGCCATGGAATGCGGCCAACCTTAAACTGTATTATTTCTAGCTTTAGCTTTCTGTTCTTGTGCAAAGGAGTTTTTTGGCTTGCACTTCAGAATGTAAATTCTTTTTGTCAATATATAGAAGTGATTTTGCTTTAGATTGTTGTTCTTAAATGTAAAAACCGAGATGATTTGCTCCGGTTGGAGGAGTTGATGTTTTGTTCAACTTAGATATTTCTTGCCGAGATGTTTTGCTCCGGTTGGAAGAGTTGGTGTTTTGTTCAACTTAGGATTCCCAACCGAGATGATTTGTTCCGGTTGGAAGAGTTGGTGTTTTGTCCAACTTAGGATTAAAAACCGAGATGTTTTGCTCCGGTTGGAAGAGTTGGTGTTTTGTCCAACTTAGGATTGCCAACCGAGATATTTGCTCCGGTTGGAGGAGTTGATGTTTTGTTCAACTTAGATATTTCTTGCCGAGATGTTTTGCTCCGGTTGGAAGAGTTGGTGTTTTGTCCAACTTAGGATTCCCAACCGAGATGATTTGTTCCGGTTGGAAGAGTTGGTGTTTTGTCCAACTTACGATTCCTAACCGAGATGTTTTGCTCCGGTTGGAAGAGTTGGTGTTTTGTCCAACTTAGGATTCCCAACCGAGATGATTTGCTCTGGTTGGAGGAGTTGGTGTTTCGTTCAACTTAGATATTTCTTGCCGAGATGTTTTGCTCCGGCTCGAAGAGTTGGTGTTTAGCCTAACTTAAGCCATACCAACCGAGATAATTTACTCCGGTTGAAGAAGGCGGTGATTTGTTAAACTTTGTTGTTCAAACCGAGATGGGTATTCCGGTTTACGAAGTTACTGTTTTGTTATGCTTTGTACTTCGATCGAGTTATGTATTCCGGTTGACAATGTGTTCAAATTTAGGATTTATACTGAGATGTTTGGCTGAAGATGGAATTGATGACAACCGTGCAAACACTTAGCAAAAATATCAAGTTCTTCATTGATAGAAAGTCAATACAAAAGGTGGGGACTGAGCCCGGTTACATCAGAAGTGCAGAAAGCAAACACACAAAAAGGAAAGAACACTAAACTAAGGGAGAGAGATTGGCAAACTCGTCCTCGGCGGCCTCAAGGTTGATGGTTGGACTTTTATCTTGGGCACCGGGCTCATCATGGCCGGACTGCTCTTGCACCTCGGCGTCCTCCGCCTCTGTATCTGTCTCGGCGTTTCCCTCTTCAAGCCCTTCCTCGGCCTCAGCTTGCAACGCGCTGAAGACGTCGTTTGCATAAGGCACGAGGTAGACCGGTAGGGAAGCAGTAGGAGGATTGGCGAATACGTCGGTGCCAGAGCCCTGGCCGAGATGCTCACAGGCAGACTTCCAGCCGGCTTTGAAGTAGATGTCTTGTGTTGCAAAGACCTGTTTCTTGTAGCTCTCCTCGGCTTCGTTGAAGCCGGCATTGTTAGCATCCCGGCAGTCTTTCTTCCGCGACTTCTTGAGCGTGTCTAGCTCGGCCTAGAGCTCATCTCGTTTTTTCTCGGCCGCTTCCAGCTGACCGAGCAGTCTGTTGTTGTCTGCATTGGCATTCTCGAGCGAAGTTTTTGCCCGGCCGAGCTCGGTTTGGAGGCTCTGGACTTGGCTGGCTGTGTCATTGGCCTTTTGCCGAAGTCTATGGATGCGCTCCATTACTAAGTGTTGTTTTTGGATGGCCTGCAAGAAGCAAAGTTCGTTAGAGAAGGAACCGGGCAAACACTTGTGGAAATTTCAAAATTTCAGAGGAAGATTGACTTACCCTTGCCATGGACTTCACAGATGATTTTACCAACCGAGTGTCAGGAACGTGGTCGCTGCCGACCACGTCGCTCGGTAGTAGTAGTGCTTTGGAGAGATCGAAGGCTAGCAAGTGCTCTTTATCAGCCTTGATCGAAGCCGTTGCCGGGATGTCTTGACCCCGGTGTTTCAACAGCGGACGCCAGACCAGTATGGGGTTGACTGTGGCACTTGGTTGCTCGGTAGTAAGCTCGGCCTCCAGCTCGGCGGACGGATCCGCGCGAGCTCTTTTGCTAGCCCGGCGTTGAGTTGGTTGCTTGCTGGATTGCCCGGTTATTGGGGAAGAAAGAGCGATCACGGCGTCGCTTGCTTGTCCGGTAGCCGGTGAGTGGGTGACAATGCTCGGTATTTCGGCCGATGTGGCGGTGAGGAAGTTTTTGATTCTGCTTCTTTTTGCCATCTCTTGCTCCTCGGTCAGACGGATGAGTGGAACGTCTGGCAGGGTTGGATCTGGTGGAGGTGATGGAGCGCGAAGGAAGTCTGTGACTTTACTCCGGCGAGGAGCGGAGTATCTATATGTGGGGGTGTAGCCGAGCAATTGGTTGCAATCTCGGTTGCGATACCGGAGCGCGGTTCTGATTGCCTCGACGTTGGGGTAGTGGTAGTTGGCTTGCAAGGCTTGGATTGCTGCAAAAGAAGCAAGGGAAAAAAATGATTAAGTACAGAAACAAGAGAAAAGTGAATTAACCGAGCTAATGTGCGCGGCTTACATGTGCTGCCAAAATTCTTGCTTATCATCCAGCCCGGTACTGCGGCTGTCTCATAATTGCCTGACACCCAGAAGAAATCATCGTCGTGAAGATCCTTGTCTGGAGTGCCGGTTACGATTTTCTCCCTGCCCGGTCTAATTTTAAGATAATAGGCGAGGCCGTCGCCGGTGTGGCCTAAAGTGTATTGGTGTAGGATCTCGGCTAAACCTAGGCTTATGCCGAGCCGGTTGTTTAGCTCGTGCACGCCGTTTATTATTCGGTAGGTGTTGGTGGATACTTGTGTTGGCGCCAGCCCAGTCCGGCGCAGGAACTCGGTCATGAGGGGATTGACTGGGAAGCGGAGGCCACCTTCTACTATTGACAGCACGGTGAAGGGGCATTGGTCAAGTCTGCCCCAGGGAGTTGTCTTCTCTTCCGCCAGTTCGAGATGGACGTCGGCCGGGATGCCGTACTCCTCTCTGAACGCATCCAGCGCAGCCAGAGTGTCCACTAAGAAGCGGAATTTTCGCATATGGCCGGCCTAGGATATCTCGGCTGAGGGGTTTGGCACTGTGCTAATTGAAAGTTGCTTGGTCTTGAGAGCCTCAGTAGTGGTCAATGGTCCCCTTGGACTCTGCAGGAAAAGGATGGCAAGTGTGAGCGTGAGCGCGGTCGCGCAAAGTGAGCTTGACTTTAGCTCGGTCATCAAGAGTGCCAAACCACCTCGGTTGTCTAAGCTTACCAAGGAGCCCGGTCGCCCAAGCGGACCAGATATTAGCCCGGTTGAACGACCAGCTCCTTTTTGCTAGCTCAGTTTTTGCTAGGTCTGGGACAAACATGTTCTTTGCTCGGTTATAGAGGTTTTTTGGATCAAATGAAGACCAGGAGCCCGGTCCGCCCCAGTTCTTCAGTGTTCTTTAGGGAAGATGAAGAACACCATGAACGTTTGGAGGTTTAGGATGGTTTTTGGTGCCCAAATCCTAAAAGCTACGTTTTTCTACCCTAATGTGTGAAATATCAAAGGAAATGATAATAAAAGGTTAGTTGGAGGACTTACCAAGCTGGGGCAGTGCGTTCTTCACCTTCGAGCTCGAATACAGGAATGGCAGAGGGAGGGCAAGAAGTTTGGAAAGCTGGGAATGGCAGAGGATCAATAGGAATGAGGGGAAGGTGGGAGATGCTTGTTTATAGGCGTCGCAATGCCGCCAAAAAATTGAATTTCTTTCGACGACTGGTTGGCCGCTCGAGGACAAATGGGAGGGCGCCACCTGTCACCATTAATGGCAGCATCAGAGTTGAAGAGACGGGGGACAGGTGAGGCGTCAGCCGAGCAAGCGAAGAGACAGCCAGATCAGAATGGGCGTTGACCAGGGAAGAGACCGGTCTCGTCTGAAGGCAGGCATGCCAGCTAGCCCGGTTGACACTAAATAAGCTATGGACCGAGGAGGTGCTACCCCGGTCAGAACAGGTAATCCCAGTCACGCTTCAGCGGACGGGATTAAGGGGCAATTGAGAGGGAGATTTATGATCTGGAATTGGGCCAAGGTAACAACCGAGCAGGTTGGAAGCCCAATGTGGCATTGGGGCGAGATGATCTGCGATCCGCCTAGAATTGGGCTACTAGGACTTGGGCCGGGCAGGTGTTGGCCCGAATATGCGCCGCCCAGTCCGGAAAGAATTTGCTCGGTTAAGGCAACGCAGCTAGTCAAGTTCACTGAACGGCGCCCAGAAAGGCTTCGTCAGCCGAGCTACCTGTCTGCTCGGCAGAAGGGCCGACCAATCAGTTAAATGACCGGCGCCCGGAAAGGTGCAGTCGGCCGAGATACTTGTTTGCTCGGCAGGAAGGCCGACCACTGGTGAGCACGAGATGTCCCGGGCACGGCTTTACAGAGATGCTGCCTAGCCCGGTTCTCTTGAGCTTGGCCAGTGAAGTGCTTGGGCAGGCAGCACAGCCCGGCCACGGATAGAGCAGCTCGGCTGCCGAGCTCCAGCAGAGAAGGCTGGCAGTTGAGATTAGGTGATGTTCAGCAAGGTTTATGCTGACAGATGGGATAGCAGAGCCACATGTCAGGAGATGACTGGGAGTGGATATGGGGCGCAGAGGGTATATAGGCATGTCTGCGCCCCCCATACGCGACGGATGAACATTTTTGTAAGAAAGACACTTACACTCAACTCTCGCCCTTCTCTCTATCTATCCCCTGGTGTGTGTTCTAACTTGATCGTCGGAGGGGTTTTCCGGCCACACACCGCCGGGTAGCTCACCGCCGTTGTGTTCGCAGGTGATCGGACAGAAACGGAGCTTGGAAGAAAGGAGTACGGGCTTGCCGGAATATTTGCTCCCCGTACATATACATATATATATATTGTTTTAGTTCTTCAAAAATTTGGGTGGCTACTACAAACAATTAGTCCTTTTTCAGTGGGTTTTTGGTTTTTCAATGGCAACAACAATTTGATATAGTGCTACTGCTGTTTGGAAGTTTGGGTGCTTTGGTTTTTGGTTTTTCGAAGCACTGGCAGTGTGCTTGTTCGGCTGCTCTGTTTTGAAGATAATTTGGTTCGTTATTTTGGGTCTTCTTCAATTCTAGTTTTGAAGACTTTTGTTCATCTATTTGGTGAGGTATTTCTTCTTGTTTATTTGTGATTATTTGGAATTCACCTAAGGGTGGTTTTGTGAGACTATTCGTGTCTCATTTGTAATCGTTTGGAAACTTTTTGGTTGATAGTGGAATCGGATTTCGATCCCACAGACGTCCCTCACATTGAGGGAACCACGTAAAAATTCTTGTGTTGCTTTTGATTTAATTTTTCCGCATTAGTTTTTATTCCCATTGATTGATTTACTTGTGGGGAATCACATATTTTTCCTAACAACTGGTATCAGAGCTTACAGTTTATTTGGGTTTATTTATTTGTGGAAATCAATGGAGGGGAATGTGGGTCGTATGTCTAGCTTCAATGGAAGCAATTGGGTAACTTGGAAAACTAAAATGGAGGACCTATTATTTTGTAAAGATTTGTATAGACCCATTGAGGGTGATAGTGGCAAACCTGAGGGTATGAAAGATGATGAATGGAATAGGCTTAATCGAAAAGCCGTTGGTGTTATCCGACAATGGATTGATGATAGTGTGTTTCATCATGTTGTTACTGAAACTTCGACACATAATTTATGAAAAAAATTAGAGAGTCTTTATGATAGAAAATCAGCCACAAATAAAACCTTTATGTTTCGTAAGTTGGTTAATTTAAAATATAAAGATGGCAGCCCCATTCCAGAACATTTGAATGAAATAAAGAGTATTGTCAATCAACTTGCTTCTATAAAAATTGTTTTTGATGATGAGTTGCAGGCTTTGATGCTACTTAGTTCTTTGCCCGAAAGTTGGAAGACTTTGGTTGTGACAGTTAGTAATTCGGCACCTAATGGAGTTGTCACAATGGGCCAAGTCACTAGTAACCTGTTGAATGAAGAAACTAGAAGAAAATCAGCGGGTTCCTCTCATTCGGAAGCATTCGTTGTGAGAGGCCGAAGCAAAATAAGGGGGAGGAGTAAGACTCCTCATGGTCGTGATTAAAGCCGTGACAAATCAAAAGATGGTTCTTTTTCAAAGAAAGACATTGAGTGCTATTATTGCCATGAGAAAGGGCACATGAAGCGAGAATGCCGAAAGCTCAAGAACAAGGAGAAAATGCATGACAAAAGTGTGGATAAGAAGCAAGAAGACACAATAGCAGTTACTACTGATGATCTCATGGTCGTTTGTGAAGCTGATTGTATCAATTTTGTCGGCCAAGAGAGCAATTGGGTGATTGATTCTGGTGCTTCTTTTCATGTGACTTCTCGAGTTGATTTCTTCACTACCTACACCAAAGGAGACTATGGTTCTGTTCAAATGGGTAATGAAGGTTTGTCCAAGATTATTGGCATGGGTGATGTTTGCTTGGAAACAAATTTGGGCTGCAAGTTGTTGTTTAAAGATGTGAGGCATGTTCCCGACATTCGCCTCAATTTGATCTCTACTGGGAAGCTAGATGATGAAGGCTTCAACAACAAATTTGGTGATGGAATATGGAAGCTCACAAAGGGTTCTTTGGTGGTGGCTAACTGCAAGAAGACTCATACACTTTATTTGATGCAAGCAAAAATTTGTAAAGATGTTGTCAATGCACTTGAAGATGATACTTCTACCGAATTGTGGCACAAGCGGCTTGGGCACATGAGTGAAAAGGGGCTGTAAGTTTTGTTCAAGAAAGAGCTTATACCCGGTTTGAAAGGTACACATCTTAAAACTTGTGTTCATTGTTTGGCGGGTAAATAACATAGAGTTTCTTTTCAGAAAAATGTTACTTTTAGAAAAGAAAATGTTTTGGAGTTGATTCATTCGGATGTTTGTGGTCCTTTGAAAATTAGAACACATAGTAGTGCACTTTATTTTGTTACTTTCCTTGATGATTATTCAAGGAAAGTTTGGGCTTTTTTACTAAAAACTAAAGATCAAGTTCTAGAAGTATTTAAACATTTTCAGGCCATGGTTGAAAGAGAAACAGGGCAAAAATTGAAGTTCACCCGATCAGACAATGGTGGTGAATACATTGGGCCATTTGATGAGTATTGTCGCAGCCAAGGTATTCGGCACCAAAAGACAGTTAAGAAGACTCCTCAACAAAATGGCGTTGCTGAGAGGATGAACCACACCATTGTGGAAAGAACAAGGTGTTTGCTTTCACAAGCTAAATTGCCAAGATCCTTTTGGGGTAAGGCAATGAAAACAGCGGTTGACGTGATCAATTTGTCTCCTTCCTATCCTTTGAATGGTGATGTTCTAGAAAGAGTTTGGACCGGTAAAGATGTATCTTATGAGCACTTGAGAGTATTTGGTTGTCGAGCTTTTGTTCACATTCCAAAGGATGAGAGGTCCAAGCTTGATAGTAAGTCAAGACAATGTATTTTTCTTGGCTATGGGCGTGATGAATTCGAGTATAGATTGTGGGATCCGGTCGACAGGAAAGTCATTCGAAGCCGTGATGTTGTGTTTCTTGAAGACCAAACAATTGAAGACTTTGGCAAAGGTGATCAATCGGAGCCAAAAACTAGTGATCTCATTGACATGGATCCATCTCCTTCATCTTCAGTTGATGATGAAAATGGGGAAGATGTGCAGCCACCTATTGGAGATATGGAGGATGGTGTGCAGCCACCTATTGGAGATATGGAGGATGGTTCTAATCCTAATGAAGTTGAGTCTGAAATTCAGGAAGAGCATCCAATTCAAGAACCACCACTACAACTTGAGTTGAGGAAATCTACAAGGAACCGGCAACCTTCAAGAAAGTATCCTCCCAATGAGTTTGTGTTGATTTCCGATCAAAGGGAGCTTGAGAGCTACCAAGAAGCAATTGAGCATGCAAAGAAAAATGATTGGAAAAAGGTCATGGAAGAGGAGATGAATTCCTTACTTGAAAATCACACCTATGATTTAGTGAAGTTGCCTAAGGGGAGGAAAATTCTGAAAAATAAGTGGGTTTTCAAATTGAAGAATGATAGCAAAAATCTGAGGTACAAAGCAGGTCTTGTTGTGAAAGGCTTTGGGCAAAAGAAAGGTATTGACTTTGATGAGATTTTTTTCGCTAGTTGTGAAGATGTCTTCTATTCGGGTTGTACTTGGCATGGCTGCAAGTATGAACCTTGAAGTTGAACAACTTGATGTGAAGACCGCATTTCTTCATGGTGACCTTGAAGAAGAAATTTACATGGAGCAACCGGAAGATTTTGTGGAAAAAGGGAAAGAGAAATTTGTTTGTAAATTGAAGAAAAGTTTGTATGGCCTCAAGCAAGCCCCGCGGCAATGGTACAAAAAATTTGACTCTTTCATGATGAATAATGGTTTTTCTAAAACCGCTTCGGACCATTATGTGTTTGTGAAAAATTTCCCGGATGGTAAATTTATTATTCTTTTGCTTTATGTTGATGACATGTTAATTATGGGTCAAGATTACACTATGATTAACAGGTTGAAATTGGAGTTGAGCAAGTCTTTTGGTATGAAAGATTTGGGGCTGGCAAAGCAAATACTTGGTGTGAAAATTGTTCGTGATCGCAAAGAGGGGCTGATTTGGTTGTCTCAAGAAAGCTATATTGAGAAAGTTCTTGAGAGGTTCAACATGAATAAAGCAAAGCCGATTGGTTGTCCACTTGCGGGTCACTTCAAACTTAGTTTGAATCAATGTCCTACATGTGTGAAAGACAAGGAAGAGATGTTGAAAATTCCTTATGCTTCAGCAGTTGGTTCCTTGATGTACGCCATGGTTTGTACAAGGTTGGATATTGCTCATGTCGTTGGTGTGGTGAGTCGTTTTCTCTCTAATTCGGGTAAAGAACATTGGGCAGCGGTAAAATGGATTCTAAGATATCTTCGAGGGACTTCGAAGGTGTGTTTGTGTTTTGGGGATGGTAAGCCGATGCTTGATAGGTTCACAGATTCTGACATGGCCGGTGATATTGATTCTAGGAAATCTACTTCGGGGTATTTGATGATATTTGCAGGGGGAGCTGTGGCATGTCAATCTAAATTACAAAAATATGTTGCTCTTTCAACTACCGAAGCTGAATTTATTGCCATTACAGAAGCTTGCAAAGAAGAGTTATGGTTGAAGAAATTTTTGCAAGAGTTGGGTTTGAAGCAAGAAAAGTATGTGCTTTATTGTGATAGTCAAAGTGCTATTCATTTGAGCAAAAATTCTACTTTTCATTTGAGATCAAAACACATTGATGTGAGGTACCATTGGATTCGTGATGTGTTAGATTCGAAATTGTTACAACTCGAAAAGGTTCACATAGATGATAATATTTCAGATATGTTGACTAAGACTTTGTCGAGGGACAAACATTTAAAGTGTCGAACTTTGGCGGATATGGTTGATCTCTCCACCTAAGTCGGTAGGGGGAGAATTGTTGGGTATACCTCCTTATTGGAGTGTGGGACCCAATTGGTTTGTTAAAAGAATTTTAATTTGGCTTGGTTTAGGTATAATATATTTTTATATATTGGCGCTGTTTGGGAACATGAAAATCAGGCTATTATAGCCTAATTTTGAAAATCAGCCCAAAAGCCCTCTTGTAGCAACCTTTTCCTTGGTTTTCAAAAAAAAAAAAAAAAAAGAAAAAAAGAAAAAGGTGACTTTTGGCCGGATGCTGCAGAGCGCAGCCTACACTGCCACCAACAATGTAGGCTGCAGGCTTGATAGATTACATTTTTACCCCTATATATCAATTTAAAAAAAATAAAGTGAAGGGCAAATTTGTCATTTCAATTTAAGCATCATTTCAAACACATTTTTCAATACAACAATCAACCCAAAAATTTAACCCAACTTCCCAAACACAAAAATAAAATAGCCTACTAAAATAACCAAATAGCCAAATAGCCTACTAAAATAGCCACTTCCCAAACGAGGCCATTATATTTGAGGAGACCCAATCCAATTTGGTAACAATTAAGGTTTTGATAAAAACCTAAAATTCAATAATTCTTTGAAAATTTGGGTGGCTGCTACAAACAATTAGTCCTTTTTTAGTGGGTTTTTGGTTTTTCAATGGCAGCAACAATTTGATATAGTGCTACTGCTGTTTGGAAGTTTGGGTGCTTTGGTTTTTGGTTCTTGGAAGCACTGTCAGTGTGCTTGTTCGGCTGCTCTGTTTTGAAGATAATTTGGTTCGTTATTTTGGGTCTTCTTCAACTCTAGTTTTGAAGACTTTTGTTCATCTATTTGGTGAGGTCTTTCCTCTTGTTTATTTGTGATTATTTTAAATTCACCTAAGGGTGGTTTTGTGAGACTATTCGTGTCTCGTTTGTCATCGTTTGGAAACTTTTTGGTTGATAGTGGAATCGGATTTCGATCTCGTGGACGTACCTCACATTGAGAGAACCACGTAAAAATTCTTGTATTGCTTTTGATTTAATTTTTCCGCAATAGTTTTTATTCCCATTGATTGATTTACTTATGGGGAATCACATATTTTTCCTAACAGGTGTGTGGTATGTCAATGATGGCCTTTGTATTTTGTGGGAGATTGAGATTGAAAAGGTGAGGCAAAGGAAGGTTTATAAAACTTATGAGAGAGGATAGATTTGAGGGAAGTCTGGGAAGGCGTTTGATGTTTCTAGGGGTGGAAACAAAGGATACTTTATGACCCTTTTGAGCAATGAGCTTGGCAAGCTCGAAAAATGGGATTATGTGATCAAAAGCTAGCCATGGGAACACAACCACGTGAAGCTTAGTAGATTCAGCCATGGAAATTGACATGGAGTGTGCTGGTGATGGAGACGATAGAGTGCTCTTTTGAAATATATATAGTGCTTTGAAATCTCATTTGTCTGACAAGTTTGGCGGCATTTAGTGGATAGATTATTGGTTCTAGTCGGTAAAGGACAAAATCACCTAGGGTCTAGCTTGTCTCAAGTTGAGATCAAGACTGGACCCGTCCAGTTCGGCCCATGGGGCCCATTTTGATAATCTGAACCGTTGAATATGTAGAACTCGTCGAGTACTACATGCTTGTAAAAAATCACGTTGATTGGATATCAATAACTATGTGATCAAATCAGTTTTGTATAAAAAAAATGGACGATGAAAAAATTAACGGTTGATAAAAAACTGTTTTGTTCACATAGCTATCGATATCCGATCAACGTGATTTTTTACAGGCATATTGTACTCGACGAGTTCTACACATTGAACGGTTTAGATTATCAAAACGGGACCCGTGGTGGGCCCCCACGGACCCAACAACACGGTTCAGTTCGATCTTGGACTGGACCAAAGTCACTGCCAATCATCTATATATCTCATTTTTTCTCATATCTTTCAATGTTCTTTTGGTAAGTTTCAATTTAAACTCGCATTGATACTTGAACTATTTATCTCGTAAATTCTATAATAAAGACCATTCATGAAAAATCAAAAAAAAAAACAAAAAACAAAAAAACGTCATTAGATAATTATAAATATAAGAATAAATTGCACTTTATTTTATAAAATAAACGATAAATATTATTAACTTTAAACTATTCATTTTATAAAACAAAATGTGATTTGTTTCTTTATTTATAATTGTCTGATAAATTTAATTTTTTGTATGGATGACCTTCATTATAGGACCTACGCGATAAATGATTCAGATCATCAATGCGGATCCGAACTGAAATCCATAAAAAGGGTATGGAGAGGCATGAAGGGATGAGACACAGAGGGGAGCTTATCCCAATCGATAATGTCTGTAACACCAATTAATATGCCAACTAACATATTAATTAGGACACATTTAATATGAATCTCACCTAATATTACATGTAATTGTTGTTTTAGTTAATACACTAATTAGTGTTTTTAGGATAAATTATACCGGTGGTCCTTATATTTTACTTTTTGTATCATTTTGATCCATGCACTTTCAACCAACTCGATTTTGACCGTTAATTTTAAATTTTGCGTTAATTTGGTCTAATTGATAATATCATTAGTACTTTAAAAAAAAATTAGCACTAAATTAATTGAGGTTAACTTATTGAGTTGGGTAAACTTATAATTTTGTCCTTAAAAATATGACACATGACATTTATGTGCATATTTTTCATAAAGAAATGTTAAGAGTCATAACCAATTTGATCAAATTGAGACAAAATTATAAATTTAATGTCAAAATCGAATGATTTAAAATTATAAAAACTAAAATAATACAAGAATGAAAATAAATAAATTACTATCGTAATTTGACAGTGTTTTTAACATTATTGAGGCTCATGAGCCTAGTCTAGTGACACAATAAAAGAATTGTAATTGGAAAATATTGTAGGCTCATCTTACTTTGCGAGTAATTTTATAATCACCATGTTTATGTAACCTATGTTGTCATTTGATAATTGACTTCTTTTTAGTTAGTTTTTTTGTCTTTTTGACTTCTCCAATTAAAAAGTTTGTTTGGCTTAAGTTTTTTTTAAAAAATTTTGTGAGAGAAAAAATGAAATAATTATATTTTAGATGTGACATTTTATTTTATTAACTTTTTAACATATTTTGTGACTAATTTAAACAAAAAAAAATCGTTTGCCAAACGAAGCCACATAAATGTATATTCTTGTCTAACATTTCAAAAATTATATTTCACTCTTTGAATTCAATCATATAACAAATATTGTTTTTTTTTTTGGTCTGTTAAGTCAAGCCTACCAAAGTGTTAGGTTTTTATTTTGGCAACCCCGTTTGACAAAACTCCTTTGAGTTGTAATTTTATTCGCATTTTTGTTTCAGTGAGGCTATGAGTTTATTAGATGCGAATCCAAACCCGAATCGAGCCTTGCAGAGAAGTTTGTGATGTTAATGCTTTCAAGATTGCCACTTCGCTGATTATTACGGGGGTCGAGCTGCCCGGTCAGCTCGCGGCCGAAACAAAATTCAAATTTGCATTCAAAATTGCATGTCAGCCGTTTCTCGCTCGAGCCAAGGAGTGCTCGCTCGAGCCAAGACTTTCTCGCTCGAGCCAAGGAATGCTCGCTCGAGCGAAGGATTGCGTCCGCACAAAAACCTGAAAGCAGTGATTGGTCGCTCGAGCCAAGGATCCGTCGCTCGAGCGAAGGCACTAGTAGAAATCACGAAATTTACTCTCCTCGCTCGAGCCAGGAAAGCCTCGCTCGAGCGAGCCTCAGAATCCGGATTTTTTTCAAAGAGTTGGTTTTCTTCTGAAACAGGATTTCTTTTGGTGTTCTACAAGAAGTTGGATTTCTTCCTTGGGAATTTTTTGGTTCTTTATAAGTAGTTGGTTTTCTCCCAAAACTAGACTACTGATTAATTATTCCTCCAGATCTTCTTTTTGGTTCTTAAAGGTTTATATCTGGGGATATTTTATTTTTCTTTGATGTCTTATTGAGTATTCAACTCATGATCTGAAAAGGCTACATCAAAGGTTTTGTTTGTTACACAAAAGAAAGAGTTGTTCTTCAGTTGTGGATTCTGAAGAATTCGAGCCTGAAGCTTCAGTTGTGAATTCTGGAGTGGCTCATCAAAGTTGTTCTTCAGTTGTGGATTCTGAAGAATTCGGTCTGAAGCTTCGGTGGTGGAATCCGGAGTGGCTCATCAGAAAGACAATTCCGTGGTGAAGATGGGGTTGGAAGAGGCACATAGAGGTTGGTTCAATTAGGCGTTGTGGATTCGCTAGATAATTGAGAGTGATACATGTGTAATTCCGTTATATCTTCTTAGTGGATTGTTCTGGTGGCTGTGGCCCGTGGTTTTTTGATCACAATTGGAAGGTGTCCAATTGTGGTTTTTCCACGTAAAATCTTTGTGTCTCTTTCTCTTGATTGTTTGATTGAGATTTTTATATCATGCTTAAAATTGATACATAATCACAAATTAACATCTAGGAGGTTTCTAGATTTTTCACAAAGTGTATGATGCAGGTAACAATCTATTTATTTATTTATATATGAAGTTAGTATGATAATGCATTTTATTATGAGAGAGTTTGTGTAATTTTATTTATTTATTTTTTCTGTTACGTCAATCACAAATTTTTTCTTTTTTAATAATGACATATTTATAATTTCTAAAATATGAGCGGAGAATTCATATCTTTAATAAATATCAAAGACTATATTTATAATTCACCTTTAAATTTAGGGAGACTTATTTATAAGTCCTTTTTCAGACACTTATGCTAGGCTGAGTCATGTGTAATTTCTTATAGAGTCTCAAGTCCTATTTAGATAGGAATGTATTCCACAAGATCCTACATAAATATAACGTGACGTGACACTTATATAAACGTAACGTAACGTGACACCTATATAAACGTAACGTAACGTGACACCTATATAAACGTAACGTAACGTGTCACGTTACGTTTCGTAAACTTAATAAGTTTTTATTTTTTTAAATTGAATGTGAAAATGCTGCTGGCTTATGTTGGTGTCACGTTACGTTTCATATAAATATGATCTATGGTAACATTCAATTTCCTATGTAGGAAATTGAATGTTGCCATAGATCATAGGTGTCACGTTACGTTTATGTAAGTGTCATGTTACGTTACGTTTATGTAGATATGATCTATGGTAACATTCAGGAAATTGAATGTTGTCATAAATCATAGGTGTCACGTTACGTTTATGTAGGTGTCACGTTACATTACGTTTATGTAGATATGTCACGTTACGTTTGTGTAGGTGTCAAGTTACGTATAGGTGTCACGTTACGTTTATGTAGGTGTCACGTTACGTTACGTTTATATAAATACGATCTATGGTAACATTCAATTTCCTATATATAGTTTTACTATTATTTATGATATTAACAACTAATATTGAGGGTAAATGTGTCAACAAACTTCTCACAGGACTTATGAGAACATAAGTTTTTTAGTAGGACCATATGTAGCACAGGTCTCCCTAATAGGACTTATAAATAATTTTTCCTTAAATTTATCATCTTATTTATGATAATAGAATTGTTTGAATGAGTCTTACTATTGATATTTATTATTTATATAGAAATGATATATGTACTGCTATTTTAAATGTCTGAAGAAGTCTAAGTGTTTTCTACTGTTTACATATCCCAAAAGTATCCTCTCAAAGGTTTTGGATTTAAATCCAACCACTGCATCATGCACAAAACTCATGAAGAATCCTATATAAATCAACTATCATTTTTTTTTCTTTCTTTCTTTGTAACATTAACATTTATTTATTTAGTTAACACTAAAAATGATCAATTTCCTATTCCGCTCTTTCCAAAAGTCCTATAACAAACATGTCTCCCTATTTTTTTAATTGATGATTGAATTATAAAATCTTTCTTATTTCCTCTATATATTTTCATATTATTGTACGTATTATTTACAACTGTCTATCATGTCTATTATGGATTAGGCCTCTGTGAATATTTTTTAAAAAAAACATTTTGGGCCAAATCTTAGAAATGTATGTATCTATTCGAATCTACATAGAGGGAGATGTATCTGGTTTCGTATTGCATCTCAAAAATTTGCAGGCTATTTTTATATACTTTCTCTTTGTTTAGATTTTTAGAATTGTATTATTTTGCATGGTACTTTAATAATCCATGTATGATGTCAAAATTCTAAATAACGAGCACTTTCTTTAGTTTAATTTTTGAAAACTATTTTTTAATTTTGGGTTTTTCATATTTTTGATTGATTTTCATTTCATATTTTTTCATTATTAGTGATTAGTGATAGTGAAATTTCTTCATATTATATATATAATACTTTTTAGATATAAATATAATTAAAAAATAAAATATTTATGAAAAAATTACTAAACACACACAAATAAATATGAACATGTACTAAATTTTCATATTTTATTCATGTTTTCTTGTATTTAAAATATAATAATATTTAATGTTAAAAAATTAAAAAAATTACACAAATGAATTTACCAATTTGGGAAAGAGTTAGTGATTTACCACTATTTTGGGGTTTATTTTAGTGTTGGACTTAGAATTATCTAATTAATTCTACAATTATTCTACTATATGAAGTTCTTAAGTTGTTGTATTAATTACTCTAAAGCTTCTTATTTTATTGCTACCTGTCTATCAATTTGTGTGTGATTCTCAAACTCTAGTGTGCTAGAGATCTACTTGTAATTAATGATAGCAAAAATTGATAACTTTGTTTCTAATCTTCTATTTCTTGTATATGTTCAGTATTGGATTTAATTTTAACTCTAAGTTCTTCTTCCAAAAGCATGAAAGTTTGGCTTTAAAATATATTATTTTGAAAATATTCATTTGGTATTTATACTTAGGTTACTCTCCTTTTATTCTAAAATTCTTTCATTTACTTTGAAAAACTACTTTTAAGTGATATATGCTTTCATTACGTGTACTCTCACCTTGAGACTAAGTCTCGTTTGATATAGTACATATTTATTTTCCTATTCCTTACCTTTTCCTTTCTGCCTAAAATTTTCCTCTAATGCCTGATTACGGCTTACATGGATTCTTCAGCTAAAGTTACTCAGCAATGGAATAAAAAAAACAGTAGATACTATGACAGTTCAAAGCATGTAATATTACTAAGCAAGCAAGCATTTCATAAACTTAGTTTTTCAAAAGAAAATAAATTTTAGAACAAAGAATTATCCTTTCCAAATGCCCAAGGAAAAAGAAAAAAAATACTAAAGTCCTTATCTTTGTCCAACTTTCAAGTGTCTCAATTTTTGTCTTCCAAATTTCTAAGGTGCTGTTTGGTAACACTTACGTTTTCAGTTTATATTTACAAAAATTTAAAAAACTCAAATAAAAACTTGTTTGGTAATTTTTGATTTATAAATTAATAGTCTTAGTTTATAAATTTGGCCAAAAAATGTAAACTCAAAAAATGTGTTTCCGTTTTGAGTTTTAAGTTTTTTTTTTTTACCACCCAACACTAGCTACCACCCGCCACCATTTTCCACCACCGTCTTCCGTCACCACCACCTACCCCCCACCACCACCTGCTGCCACCACTCACCACCCACCTGTCACCACCACCGGCCACCACCACCCACCAGCCACCCACTGGCCACCACCACCACCCACCCGCCGCCACCACCACCACCACCCACCACACACCCCTCACCACCACCTGCCACCACAACTCACCACCTACCTGCCGCCACCACCACCCACCAGCCACCAGCCACCCGCTACCACCACCCATCCCTCGCCAACACTACCACCACCACCACCCACCACCCACCTGCCACCCACCCGCCACCACCACCCACCTGCCACCCACTCGCCACCACTACCCACTCCCGCCGCCACCACCACCACCACCACCCACCCCCGCCACCACCACCACCACCACCACCCACCACCTGCCACCCACCCGTTGCCACCACCAACCACCTGTCACCCACCCGTCACCACCACCCACTACCACCATCGTCACCATCACCCACCACCCACCCGCCACCACCACCCACTACCCACCTGCCACCACCACCCGCCACCACTACCGTCACCACCACCCACTCGCCACCACCCGCCACCGTCACCCACCCACCCACCACCACCACCGCCACCCGCCACCCGCCATCTACCCGCCGCCACCATCCACCCGCCACCACCCACCACCACCCCCCATCCACCACCCACCTGCCACCGCTTTCCACCACCGTCTTCCGCCGCCGCCACCACCCGCCACTTGCCACTAGGAGTGAGCAGCGGATATACCGATCCGTCGCATTTTGGATGGATGCATGATGACGAGCGGACGGTTACGGAATGATTTTCTTCAATCCGCTAATCTGGCGGACGGATGGCAGATTTGAGATTCCTTTGGCTGCAACTGAACCGCTAAACCGCGAACACCCCTAGTAATTTATAAGACTTTGTGTTTTCAGTTTGTTTAAATATTATGTTTATGTTTTCAATTAAGAAAGAGTTTAAATATTCTGTTGAAAAAAAGTTTTCAACTTGAATATCTTTTTTGAATTGAAAAAAATAAATGTATTATTTATCTATATTTTTTGATTTTTAAATCTATCTCTAAAAATAATAAATAGAAAATATGATATCTACTGATTGGTTTTTGTTTTCAAAAACAAATATAGATATAACAATACAGAGACATACAATCTCTACTACTACTCTGTTAATGGTTTTGGTGGTTTGAATTGTTTTTATATTTTAAGAACCACATATTGTAATACTTTATGTAAATGAGGCATGCTGTGATTGTAGTATGTGGATGAGGCATGCAGTGATTGTGATATTCTAAAGTTTCAAAGTTTCTTCCTTTGGATGAAGTATGCAGTGATTGTAATATTTTTTTAAGTCATTAACTGTAATACTTTCGTCGTTTTTTTTTTTTTTTTTTTTGAGGAAGTGCACAAGTTGAATTATGTTGAAAATTTCTAAAATTTTAAACAGCCAAACCGATTCGCATCCATCCGCCAAACCGCCAATCCGCTCAATCCACATCCGCCGGATTGGCGGATGGATGCGGATTGATTTTCTCCAATCCGCCAATTTGGCGGATGGATGGCGGATTGGAGATTCCGTGGCCGCAACCGACCCGCGCCCACCCCTACTTGCCATAACTTTCCACCACCGTCTTCCGCCACCACCACCCACCCACCTATCACTTGCCACCACTTTCCACCACCGTCTTTTGCCACCATCACCTATCACCTGCCACCATTTTCCACCACTGTCTTCCACCACCACCACCCGCTATCATTTTCCACCACCATCTTCCGCTGCCACCACTCGTCACCACCCACCACCCGCCACCACTTGCCATTTCTCACTCTTTTTTATATTTTTAATTTTGTTTAAACATTTTGTCTAAACCAGACGCGTTTATAGTTTATGTTTTTCTAAAAATAAACAAAAACCAGTTTATAAAATTTTTATAAATATAAACTGAAAACGTAAATGTTACCAAACAGGTCCCAAAGTCTATCACATAATCCTAGTAAGTATTTTGTTATATTAATATTATTTAATATTAAAAAAAAATTAAAAAAATTACACAAATGTATTAGTTTCTAAATGTATTTAGATTAAAAATTATATTATATTATTATATTCTATTGATAGCAACAACAATGGGAAGAAGGGAGTCCTAGCGGTGTTGTTAAATAAGGCAAGATTTGATGGTATCTAAAAGTTATTCCTCGTAAGCTTTTCCCTCCTGATATAAATTAATAAGATACCCAGAATTGTATTTAGAATTTTACGTAAAAATAATAATGTGTAGTTTACCCACCCAAAAAAAAAAAAATGTGTAGTTCAAATTCATTATACATGTGAATTCATCATATACCAATTGAATCTGAACTTCTTCATCCATGGTTTTGGATTGATTCTACTAATATTAACGGGTTGCACATGCAATGCGTGTACAATTCAAAGACAATATTATAATATAAGAATTATGATAAAGAAAAATACACATATAGTATTTGTTGCTCAAGTGGTAAAGGCTTAATTTATCAAATATATGATCTTGGCTTCAAGTTTTTTTTTTTTTTTTTTTTTTTTTTTTACATAAACATCAACTACAGGGTTATTTTGGGGAAATCTAAAATATGAGACACAAATGTGTCAACACCAACCTTCACTTTATATATTATAATAGATATCTCATAATACGCTAATTAAATCTCAACAATACTTCTGGATTCATGGCTATGTTTTTGACAAATTTTTATAGTAACTAGACTTTTCTATATGTAGAATTAGTATAATGATTCCGGTTTAGACTTGACCCATTTGATATTTTGGATCCGAGTTTTATTGTCTTATACGATTGTTTATGTCTTATTTCCTCTTATCTCTCATTGAGTTTGGTTATTGGAGTGTCTTGGTTGCATTTGGAATATGTCGGAAGTTAGTTTTTCAAAATGGTTCATGCCTAGATTTTGGTTTTTTCGCTCGAGGGACACTTCTTGTGCTCGAGTGGTTTTTGAGAACTCTCAGTACTTTTGCAAGTCTGCAAAGATACCGGGAGTTAGCATTTTACGCTCGAACGGTGGTGGCTCTAGCGGTCATTCTTGAGCTCGAGCGATGGTTTTCTGTCTGCAAAACTTTTGGGAGTTTGTTTTCTTTGCTTGAGCGGTCACTTCCTACGCTTGAGCGGTCTCACTTATTATCTCTGGTTGCTCGAGTGACCATTTCTTTGCTCGAGCGGTCTACGCGTATATCAGGTCGTAAAATTCACTTTTTGAGTTACTTTTTCTCACCTCTCTCTCTCTCAAAATCTTAGATCTACTCTCTCTTTCTCTCTCTCTCTAGAAATCATCTCTAAGCTCCAAATACACCTCGATCTACCCATTTCTACACTCTAGTCCCTTTATTAAAAAGATAGAGCACGTCAAGGACTTCGTTTTAATCGGTAAAGTTTGTATTTCTGGCTCTATTCAGTTTTATCCATCTCTCATTTGGGTCTTCTTTAAGGTAGGGATTCTCTGTATTTTCTTATGATTTTTAACTTAATTATTTTCTATTTTAAAACAATATTGTGATTTAGGGATTTTTGAACAAACCTAGGGTTTTGGATTTAAAAATCAAAAGAGGGATTTTCAAATGGATTCTTGAAAATAGTTGTGAGATTAGAAATAGGGCTGAGTTGTGATAAAATGGTTGGTTTTGATACTTGGAATTGGTTTTGGAAGAAAATATGGTTTTTTCCCTGAAAATCTCAAATGTTGATTTTGTTTAAATAATTGGAATTGATGTTGGAAATGTGAAATTAGATTGATATTGATGAAGATGGTGGAGTTGGGTATGTATTACCACTCACATCTTGAAATTTGAAAAGTTTATCTTTATGGAAATTAATTATTTGTTTAAAGATATCTATTTTGGGCTATCGGTGGAGGATAGCTATGATTGTTGTAAAAACTGCATAAGAATTAGGAGAATTGAAATTATTTTCTCATCCATTGCATTGAGCATTGAAAAATCTAGAAACCCCCTAGATGTTGATTTGTGATTATGTATCAATTTTAAGCAGAATATAACAATCCCAATCAAACAATCAAAGACAAATCGACACAACGATTTTTACGTGGAAAAACCACAATTGGACACCTCCAATTGTGATCAAAAAACCACGGGCAACTGCCACAAGACAATCCACTAAGAAGAATTAAAGGAATTACACAGGTATACTCTCAATTACCTAGCGAATCCACAACGCCTAATTGAACCAACCTCTATGTGCCTCTTCCAACCCCATCTTCACCACGGAATTGTCTTTCTGATGAGCCACTCCGGATTCCACCAAAGCTTCAAGCTCGAATTCTTCAGAATCCACAACTGAAGAACAACTCTCTCTTTTGTGTATAACAAACAAACCTTTGATGTACTCTCTTTAAACCATGAGTTGAATACTCAATAAAACATCAAAGAAAAATAACAAAATATCCCCAGATATAAACCTTCAAGAACTAAAAAGAAGATCTGGAGGAATTCAATGAATAATCTAGTTTTGGGAGAAAACCAACTATTTATAGAGACCCAAAGTAATCCTGTTTTTGGAAGAAAACCAACTTCTCAAAGAACTCCAAAGTAATTCTGGTTTTGGAAGAAAACCAACTTCTTAAAGAACTCTTGTTACAACCTTGGTTTTGATCCATGGAATTTGACAACAAAAAGTCCTAACATTGTTGCATATTTAACACATTTGAAAGGTTGTTATTTTGAGAAAAATTGGTGAATACCTTGGTGAATCTAGGTAAGAGTGTAGTGTGGTATTAAGTTAACCTGTATGTTCTTGGTGAATGACCAAAAACTTGCGCGGTTAGGTGTCGAGCCTTCTGGTTAATACCGGTAAAAATTACAATTTGGTTGTGCTTGTAGCCTACTGGCAGACACGTCCCAGAGATTCACAGTGTTGTATTCATTGTCCTGTTTTTCTATTGTAAAGGAAATGATATCATGATTTGAGACATGAATCTTGACCTTGCACGGTTTTGGAAAGAGAAATGAAAATGTTTTGGTACGAGCATTGCATATGCATACACCTTATATTTTTGTTAAGGTTCATAAACAGTGTTGTACTATCTTTACTGGATTTTGATTCACCCTATGTGGAAAACTATTTTTAGGTGCTGATGATATGCCTCCGCCAAGGCAATAGCTTGGGAGGACTTAGAGCAAGAGCTTCGTTTTGTTTATTTGTTGTAATTGTTTTTGTACAAGTCTAGGGCTTTATCTGCATTGGGTTTGAAACTCACTTTTGTTGTAACCAAGTATCATCTTCGAAAATTGTAGCCATTAGGGCGCTCTCTTCTTTGTTTATGTTTATCCTATTTCCCTATCGTGTAACATATGCTATGGATTCAGGGTTAGACTTGTGAATGTATATCTGCATATGCTATCCTTTTGTACAAGCAATTGGGATCAATGGAGGATAATTATTTCGTCATGTGTTGTTATTTAATTAATGTATTATATGGATTATTGTCATTTATTCGGGGCGCTACAATTAGAACAAATCTGAATCACACATTGACCTTTATAAATAAAAGTTCGGGATGTGTCTTTTAACCTCTCTTAAACTTTATTTAACTTTCAATTTCAATTTATGAGGACTCGATCTGTTTGAATTGTGTTTTCCTTTAATTTCATCAATTCGTTATCACATTGTAGAGATTGAAGTTGCGTCAAACCATGAAATTCTCATTCATTTGAAACTTTGATGGAAGGTATTTTTTTAATTATATTTTGTGTTAGGTAGTTATAGTTGGATTGTCTTTCTTTATGTTAAGATTATTATAATTTAAATTTAAAAAAATTTATTAGGTTTCCTGCAATTTCTTATTAAGTTAGAACTTTATCTTAAAGTTTTTATTTAAAAATAAATAAATTTTGTTCAACAAGCGGTATACATTATTTTGTTTATGATTCCAAAAGCCTTGTGGATTTGCTTTAGGAAATGTTTTAAGTTCTTCCTATTTTATAACAATAGGTCAGGTGGTTCTATTGGAATTCAAATAATAACTCATTACGTATTCCTATTATATTCTAAAATAAATTTACTAATAAGGATAATACATATTAAACTCTCAAATAATTTTCTTTCTTATGGTATCCTCAAACCTCTTGTACGTATTCTTCATATTCAATTCTTTTCATCTTTTTCTCCAAGTTTCAATTATTTTCTTATCTTCTTCCTTACTCCAAACAACAACACAAATAACAACCACTATAAGAAATTTTAGGCCGACCGTGAAATAGGAGAGAACAGGTAGAGAGCAACAAATCCCAAATGAATAACTATAATGAGAAACCTATTTAAAAGTTTTTTAAAGGATTTTTCAAAGTGGTGTATTTAGGATTTTGATGTACATTGAAAGATAATTTCGGAAAAAGCATAGGGTGCATTGAGAGTAAATTATAACTATAAATAATTTAATGAAATTATATTGAAAAATTGGACGTACTTAATAATTTTTTTGGGTATAAATAGAATTATTCTAATAATTCTAAATGCACAAAGTACCAAACACAAAATGAGATAAAGATATCTTATAAGGAGTGGGACCTACATAATGTGGAACTTTATATATAAAGAGTGTAACTCTGTCTGGTGTGAACTTTGTCACATTTTTTAAAATTCGTAAATTTTTCTTGTGTAACGATTTTAAATTTTGATAACTTCTTCAGTTTCCTTT
The DNA here is from genome assembly GCA_036172215.1 of Camellia granthamiana. NCBI lineage: Eukaryota > Viridiplantae > Streptophyta > Magnoliopsida > Ericales > Theaceae > Camellia > Camellia granthamiana. The sequence continues at coordinate 74,959,101 of CM069903.1, forward strand.
TTTTCTACATTTACATTTTTTTTCATCAATAATTAAAAAAAAAAAAAAGATCCCTATTTACATTTGCTTGGTTGATTTAATGGTTATGGCACACAACCTTATACTATATTTAAACATGCATTTTTAGATGTTTATGTCTAAATTCCAAAAAGTTTTTGCTTATATTTTAATTATGCAATGTGGACAACTACACATAAGTTAATTTATAGCTTAATTTATGTTTTTTACTTTTCCTAACTTTAATTTCATTTTCAAATGATATATATATATATATATATGCAAATAGCATCCCGCAGAAGTTGATCTTATTTTGTCAAATTTTGCTTAAATCCATGAACACTACCTGCTACAATTGGTGAAAAAGTACGTTGGATCAAAATAGTCACGTGCATTGCATGTGTGCTTTAACTAGTAATAAAAAAAGAAGGTAGATTATCTTCAGTCCACATTATGGACTAGATGGCGTTGTTTAGGTAATGGTGGAATCAAAAATTTTGTCAAGGAGGGGCTATTGTATATACATAAAAAAATGTGGAGTTAATTTTAGTACATTACTAATTGAACATAATTTGTTATATAAACGTTACATAATAAATATTTCACAAGAAAACTAAATAAATCTAAAAAATAGTTCTTTTTTTTTTTTTTTTTGTTGCAATTTTTTCAATGGAAAATGTTTTGTAGCTCGAAAGTTTTCCCCTCGAATCCCCCGACTGCCCAAAACGACGTCGTTTTGGGCAGTTTATTTTTTTTAAAATTTTTTTTCTCCTTTTGTCTGAAACTGAGGGAGAGAGAGGGAGAAATAGAGGGAGAAAGAGAGAGGAGGAGAGGAGAGAGGGAGAAAGAGAGAGGAGGAGATGAGAGAAGGGAAACAGAGAGAAAGACGACGATGGCGGTGCGAGCGACAGTGATGGAGGGTGCGACGGTGGATGCTCACCCTTGCGACGGTGGATGCTCACCCTTGCGATTTCTGGCTCTGATGTGTTGATGATGAACATGAAGATGATGTGTTGATGATGGTGATGCTGATGAAGATGTTGTTGTTGTTGATTGTGTGTGTGTGTGTGTGTGTGTTTTTTTTTTTTTTTTTTTTTTTTTTTCCAGTAGATCAAGATCTGAATCCAGATCTGAAGGGGGGGAAAAAAATGTTGGCTGATGATGATGTGATGAAGAAGATGTTGTTGATGATGATGATGTTCTTCTTCTTCTCTCATTCTTCTTCTTCTTCTTTTTCCTCCTCTTCTTCCGCTTCTACATCTTCTTCTTCTTCAGACAAACGGGAAGGAAAAAAGGAAAAAAATTAAAAAAAAATAATCCCAAAACGACGTCGTTTTGGGATTTCAGGCGATTCGGGAGGCTTCCAATTCGAGCTACGTAGCGCAATTGTTTTTCAATTTTGAACTATTGATTAGATCTCAATCTATAATCGGTTAAACTACTATTTTAAGCTAGTTTAAAAATTAATCAATTAAGACTCAACCTGCTATGCTAGTGTGGATAAATAATTTAAAGGTGAAGTTGCAAATTTTCTAACATTATTACTCAAAAAAGTATACACACCATTTGGTTTTTAAAATTAAAAAAATAAGTGACATGTAACTCTTGTATTAATAAAATTGACTCAGTAAAATTGATACTATTATTTAAAGTAAATTACGCAAATAGTTTATATAGTTTACACGATGTGTTAATTTGATCCATGTTGTTTTAATTTACTTGATTTTGTCCCTTAATTTAACGGATTATGTCATATTGGTTCAATAAATAATGACCGTTAAATTTAATCGACAAAAAGTTGTCACATGCTCAAACGATGTGTCAATTTAGTCATTGTAGTTTACACGATGTGTCAGTTTAGTCCCTATTGTTTTAATTTGCTCGATTTTGATAAGGACCAAATTGACACATCATACAAGCTACAGAGACTAAATAGACACATCGTTTGAATTTTCGTCCACCAAACTTAACAACTGTTATTTATTGGACTAATATGACACAATCCGTTAAATTAAGGGACAAAATCGAGAAAATTAAAACAATAAGGACCAAATTGATACATCGTGTAAATTACATGGATTATTTGCATAATTTATCCTTATTTAAAATGAAAAATAATTATAGATAATTTATTATGCATTATGAAATACTAATAAAATAGAAAATTAATAAATTAATTTTTATAAAATTAAAAAATTATTTCATTATACATTTTATAAATACTTGTAAATATAAAATAAATAATAAATTATAAAAAAATGGGAAGGGGCCGAGGCGCCTCTCAACCCCTACATAGTTTCGCCACTGTGTTTAGATCTGTGGAGTCTATCACATGTGCTGTTTCGATAATTCAAATCATTCATTTTATTAGGCATTTTGCATATCTCATCTACAAAAAATTAAGTTGATCTGATAATCGTAATCTATTGATCGCATTTGTCACAAAAATCATGAATGGTTATTTTGAAAAATACAATTGTTGTTCATTTTTTTGGTGATAAATGCGTTAAATTGAATATATTACGAATATTGGATCGATCCTTTTTTTTTTTTTTAATGAATGAAATACTTGAAATGCACAACAAGATTAACGATTTCTATTATCGAAATGAAATTTATAGTAAACACCCACGGATCCAAACAATGCCCTCTACTATGAACTGAAGGGAATCTCCTCCTAAATAAAATGTAATATATAAAAGAACAAGATTAGTTTGTGGTATAGCCTTATGTATGGGGCAGCAAATACTTTTTGGGCCAATGGTTTATGTCTCATAGGATTCCTAGGTATCAATGTTAGTCCAATTAGAATGCATTATTCTATCGTACAATCACCACGCCAAAATTGGGCTTTAGCGGCGGTTTTTTACCGCCGTTAAAGGCTGTAAAACCGCCGTTAAAGCCATTAACGGCGGTTTCGTTACCGCCGTTTATGCGCGTGTCGGAAAAAATAACAACCGTCATAAAAAGGTAAATTACCGTCGTTAAAAGTCGACCAAAAACGGCGGTAATATAAGACCAAAAACGACGGTTCTTTTACCGCCGTAAATAGGTTCAAATTTTTCAAAAAATAATTCTTCCTTCTTGCACTCCCTAAGTCTTGAACCCTCAACCTCTCATCCACCCACACCAACCACTCCACCACAACCACTCTTCATGAAATATATTTCATAAATAAATATTTAAATATTACTTTTACTTTATTGTAGATGGTCATGTTCAACCCTAGCCGCACGTGGTCACCACTCATCGGAGCTCGGCCGGAGCTCTGCCGACAAAGACCGCCGTCATTAACGGTGGTAATGAGAGGGCTTTAGCGGCGGTTTCATTACCGCCGTTTAAAAATGGCTTTAGCGGCTGCTTTTTAACGGCGGTTTCATTACCGCCGTTAAAGGGTCATTACTGACGGTTTTGTTAACGGCGGTAACGAAAACCGCCGTTAAAGATACATTAACGGCGGTATTAATAGCGGTTTCGTTACCGCCGTTAATAGTATCTTTAAACGGCGGTAGCGAAACCGCCGTTAAAAAAACTGCCGTTAATGCCCTGTTTTGGCGTAGTGAATAAAAACAAAATAAAATTATAATAAGACCTGTAATATTTCAAACAAAATTTGTACATATTCTTAATTAATATATATATATATATATATATTTTGAACGGCAAACAAGAAACTTTATCGATAAATAGAAGGAGTACAAAATACCAAACAAACACCAATAAAGAGAGGGAAGTGCTACATGACAATGGGCTAAATGATCCCAACTAGGTTGGCACCAAAGAGCACATCCTATCATTTGCTAGTACTACCAAAGTTGGTGAGAAACCAACCAAGAACACCCCAACTATAAGCGTACAACAAACAGAAAGAGATCAAAGAAACAGATCAAACAGATCAACTAGACTCTGCAACAAATACCAAACTCACTTAGTTGCACTTAGCAGCAAACAGAAATCCCAAATGTAGCTCATAAAACAGCATAGTTGCAAACACTAGCTGATCCACAAGCTACAAACACCAGACTCTTACACTGATCCAGCACCCACCTAGCTGCCAAAATTGACTGAGCTGCAAATACCCCAGAGCTGCAAGCAGAGTAAATTTCAGAACAGACAGAGTAAATTTCAGAGCTGCAAACAGAGTCCACCAGACTTATTTCCAGCAGCTAGCAAAACAAATCCCAAATGTAGCTCATAAAACAGCATAACAAAGCAGATCCAGCACTTACAAACTCACAAGCTTATCCACAAGCTGCAAACACCAGACTCACAAAACACCCCACAAAACCTCAACAAAACAGGTCTCTTAAGTCCTTCCACCTAAACAGAATCTGATTTGTGAAATGTTATGAAGGAAGTCGTCAATCAAAAATGGAGACCCCTTGGTTGCAGCTTTATACTAGATGGCAATTCTTGTGATGATAAGCTCCAGTAATTCCTTCAACTTTCGTTGAGAACCTTGAAAGAGGCACTCATTTCTGTGCTTCCAAATTGACCAAAGAGCTACCAAAGGAATTGCACTCCAAATTCTTCTTTCAGCTTTCTTGCAGCAGTACCCAGACCACCAGTCAAGCAGGCCTTGAACAGAACCAGACACCACCCAAGTGACCTTCCACCACTTCAATAGGCCAGACCAAACTCTCCATACCAAGGGGCAAAGAATAAGCACATGTTCAGATGTTTCAATACTAACTTTATAGAAAATGCATAAAGTAGAAGTATTTCGATCTAGAATTCCTAATCTATGCAAAAACTCTAATGTTTTGATCTTATTTCTCCTTGCAAGCCAACTGAAACATTGCACTTTGGGTGGAAGGTATTTGATCCATACCATACTACTGTAGCTGACATTATCACCAAAGTCAAGGTTGGTATGCTTGTAGAAAGCAGATACTAAAGAAAATTAAATTAATATGATTATAATAAAGAAAATTTTAAAACATAGAACACCTTGGCCGATGGAGAACATTCTATTTCAAACAATTTTTTTTAGAATCTCTACCAGCCACCCTTCCTTGCTTCCGTCCAATCATCCCCAACACCAACAACTAAAAAAACAAAATAAATATGGGTTGAAAACAAAGTACTTGTGTTAAAAAGGGGAAAAAAAAGAAAATAAAAACAAAAAAGTAACATCACATGATAGGCAAGTTGAGCTTTTTTGTTTTTATTTTTTTTATCAGCTAAAAAGGAACTTTATTGATGAATAAATGAACAACTGTTTGGATTACATCAACAAAGATGAGGAAATGCAAAGAGCATCATAATAGACCTACACCATTCCAACTATGTTGGCACCGTGAGACCTATCTGATCATATGCTAGCACAACCCCAAAGTTGGTGAGAGACCAACAATACAACCAAGAGAACAAAAACAGAAGCAAAACAGGGCTACAAAAAACAAACTGCCCACATCCCTGGCCCAGTCCCATTAGCATAACACTCCCACTCAGTACATCACAACTCCTCCCAAACACATCCTAATCTGTCTGAAGTTGAGGATGAAATTATTAGTTGTAAAATGAAAATCCTTCAAGAGTGGTTTCAACCACAAAGTTATTCTAGTCTTAATCAACTTACACAGCTCAATCAGGTTTGGATTAGTTGCTTTGAAAACACACTCATTTTTATGCTTCCAAACTAATCACAGGACAACCAATGGGATAGCACTCCATATTTTCCTCTCCATCTTTTTCATCTTCCCTCTAGCCCACCATAGTAGTAGATGATCCATAGAGCCTGGTAATGTACCTTGAACCTCCCACCATTTCAGCATTTCAACCCAGACATTCCAGACAAAAGGACAACAAATTAAAACATGGTTCACAGATTCAATGTCACTCTTGCAAAACACACATTAAGAACACCAACTCTTTGTAAGAACTCAACTGTCTTGATTCTCTTTTTCCAAGCTAACTACCCAAATCTGCACCTTAGGAGGGATGAAATTTAGCCAAACCAACATGCTAATTCTGAGAGTTGGGCCAAGATTATCCACAACAAACTTATACATTGATGCTACAGTGAACTCACCTGAAATAGATGCTACCCAAACAGGCCTATTTACATACTCTAGTCTCATTGTAGGTCCTGCTGTTAGCTGACTTAAGAGATTCTGAAGCTCCAATTCCTCACACACATACAATTCTCTTCTGAATGATAGATTCCATTCACCTGATACATTTTTCCGATCATAGATTGCTCTCAAGGAATCACTTTTCTCTAAAGACAACCTATAGAGGCTTGGAAACTCATCCTTCAAGCATAGTGCCTAACACCATCTATCAGTCCAGAAGATAGTCTTTTGCTCATCCTCAACCTTCAAGTGAAAATTATTCAAATAGAACTCTTGTAAATTGTTTCTCTACTCAGCAATAGCTACAATTCCTTTCCACACAACTGAGTGGTTGCAGGTAGGATTGAAAGATGGCATTAGCTTCCTACCTCCAACTTGTATTTGCTACATATAACCCTTTTCCACAGAGCTTCATTTTCACAACCAAACCTCCACCACCATTTTACTAATAGACAATTGTTAACCTCTCTCACCTTCCTAATACCTAGCCCTCATTGCTCCACACTTTTATACAATTCCTCCCATTTAATCATATGGATCTTTCTCTTTAGTTCTAAACCACCCCACAAAAATGTAGCTTGAAGCCTTTTAGATTCTTTAGCTACCTCTTCAGGCATCCTGAACAAAGACAAGTAATACATTGGTAATGAAGATGTTACAGCTTTGACAAGTGTGTAACCTCCCTGCAAAGGACAGTTGAGCTTGGTTGTGTGTATGGCTAAGAAAAGATGTGGGAATCTCTTTTGATGAGTTCATTTGGCAATACATGAGAACATGGATACAATGGGAATTTTGCACGCAACTTGTTAATATGACTTAAACTGTATATGCAATTAAAAGGCTATAATTGATTATTTTTAGTATGAACACGAACATAATGCGGCAAATATTATTTGACCTGGCAACACAACTATTAAATAAGTTGTGTTCGAGTTAAACATGCGTAATCCAAGCATGACCTATCTAAAACATGTAAAATTTTGTGTCAACACGTGAACACAAACTCATATTAATCTGCAAACAACCCAAATGCAAATAAATCTTCTAGATATAAGATATAAAATGTTCGAAAAAATTACACAGGTAGTTCATGTACTTTATCTCTTATGTTATTTTGGTCCTTATATTTTCAGTTTGCTTGATTTTGTCTTTGAATTTTGAACTTTGCATCAATTTAGTCTAATTGATAACTTTTGCTAAAAAAAATTTGAGGGTAAATTATACAAATAGTCTTGTACTTTAACGATGTGCCAATTTGGTCTCTGTTGTTTCAATTTGCTCGATTTTGCCCTTTAATTTAACAGATTATGTCATTTTAGTCCAATAAATAATGGTTGTTAAGTTTGGTAGATGGAAAGTCAAAGTCAAACTATTTGTCAATTTGGTCTCTGTAATTTACATAATGTGTCAATTTGGTCCCTGCCAAAATGGAGCAATTGTGTAGACTTTCCATCCACCGAGCTTAACAACTGTTGTTTATTGGACTAAAATAACACAATCTATTAAATTGAGGGACAAAATCAAGCAAATTAAAACAACATATATCAAATTGACAAATCATATAAACTACATAAACTATTTGTATAATTTACCCAAAATTAAATGAAAATTTCGAACTTGAGGTTCATGATTTATAATGATGGAATCAACGAGGGAAAGGAGACGAAGTTTAATCCATCTCTCTGACAGATAGTCATCTGTGTGTGGGTGGGTGTGTGTGCGTGTGTGTGTGTGAGAGAGAGAAAGAGAGAGAGAGAGAGAGAGAGAGAGAGAGAGAGAGAGAGAGAGAGAGAGAGAGAGACCCCCGACATCTGCTGGACGTGGATTACCTTGTGAACAACCGTCAATATTTAATTTAATGAAGAGCTTGGAAGAGGTTGTCATTTAGTAAAACACAGACTAACACTGTTTAGTTCATTGATTTGAGTAGAATTTAAAAAGGAAAATAGATGTGAATTGTGAATGAAAAATAGTTACGTTTTGTTTATATTTTACATACTTTTTTTTTCTTTTTTTTTTTTTAAATTCTTTTTCAAATTTATGAACCAAAACATAGTTTATAAGTGTAAACCTATAGAACTGCTCAGTTTGGTCAACATAAAAATTCATAGTAATTTGAAGTGAAATGATTGAAATGCTAATTTTTTTAGGAAAATGATCGGTGGCTCTAAAACTGTGGCTTAAATTGGCTCAAATTTCCAGTTTTGGTAACTTTGTTTTTTTTTTTTTTTTTTTTTTTTTTTTTTTTACCTAATAAGGAAATTTGAGCCATTAGGGGCACCCAAATTCGGGCCCCCTAGCATTGCCCATTTTTTTTAATAAAATTGCATTGAGAGTAGAGCATATGTGCCAATGTATAAAAGGTTTTAGAGATTTTTTTTGTCTCTAAAAGAAAAACATTATTAGAAAAAATATTAAGCTCTCTTTTGGAAAGCGGGTTATAATCCACTTTCCAGATTTTAACTCACTTCCCTTTGTCACAAAAAACTGATTATAATCAGCTTTTAACCAAAAAATTGATTATAACCATCTTCCCCAAATTGTCCTAGGAGACAATTTTTAGTTGTTATGTGAGTAGTTATTACAAAGTCGTTTTGAAAATTCACACAAAAAAAAAAAAAAAAAAAAAAATTATTGGCAAAATTTTAAAAATATTTCTGATAAATATATTTTTACAAAACAAAAGAAAATTCATACTAAAAGATTTACTTTTTGAGACATAAATTTTGATTTTAAAATGATAAATAGTAATCCATTACTAAGGTGCCATTTAGTAACAATTAGAGTTCACCTTTTTTAGTTTACAAAAATAAATAAATAAATAAATAAAAATAAAAATATGTTTATGTTTATTTTGTGTAAAAACGAAAACAAAATATATATTTGGGGCTAGTTTGACATTCATAAAAAAAGACAAAAAATTAAAAAATTGTTAAAAAAATCAAAAAATTATTACTATTTAATATATATATACATATATAAACAAATTTTTTTTAAAAAAAGTAGAAGTCAAGTTTTGGCATGGCAATGATGGTGCTGTCTGGTGCTGTCAAAACATATATGTACATATATGTGAATAAATATTATTAGAATGATGTGCTGTCAGAACATATATTTATATAGGATGAGATGTCACGGGTATTGTTGGGCCAGTGGGGCCCCATCACAGGTCCTGTTTTGATAATCGAAACCGTTTGATGTGCAGAACTCGTTGAGTACTATATGCCTGTAAAAACTCACGTTGATCAGATATCGATAATTATATGGTCAAATCAGTTTTCTATAAACAAATGGACGGTGCACAAAGTAACGGTTGACAAAAAACTAATCCGATCAGATAGCTATCGACATTCGATCAACGTGATTTTTTATAATTATATAATACTCGACGAGTTCTACACATTCAATGGTTCTGATTATCAAAACAGGACATGTGGTGGGCCCCTACGGGCCAAACAACACTGTCCAGTCTGAACAACATTATAGGCAATCTAGTTCTAGCTGCCCATTGTATGCATCACGGTACCATCACTGTCAATAGGCATTTATATATGTAGGGGTAATATAGTAATTTTGTTATTTTATACAATATTTTAATACACATTTTTTCGTAAAAAAATCAAAAAGTTATCGCAGACAAACATATTTTTTTTCTCTACTTTTTAGTCTAAAAAGTCAAAAAGTGCACTTATTTAAAACACCCAAAACAACCCCTTGATATATACATATTTTAAAATTTTATTTTGAAAATAAGTGAAAGGGGTGGCTCCAAGTGATGGTTGCTGATGGTGACCAGAAATAGTTATCGATTGTTAAAAGTGGTGGCCAAAATTGGTTACCAACAATTGGAGGTGGTTGCCACTGATCAGATATATGGTTGGCGGTGCAGGAGGTAATTGTTGGCCACGGGAACTAGTGACCTCAGTGGTTGTCAACAGTCGGAGATGATGGTCGATCAGTCACCTAAAGTGATTGCTGAAGGTAGTAAATGCTAGTGAGATGTGGCTGGCAACTGAGGAAGATGGTGGCCAAATGTGCTTGGTGGAAGATGTTATGAGCGATAGTGGACAACGGTGGTAGGGATGAGCACCATGAAAGTGAGATATTTAAAATATTAACGAAAGATTATCAAAAATAGAAAAATATTATGCATTATGAAAGTGTGCTACGAATTGAACCTACACTAGTGAAACAATTATCTCTACTTTAGAAGTATGCTGAACATTGAACTAGATTGCTTAGGAAAAATAAAATATCATTGCTTCATTTACATTTCGCACTGGTTGTGCCATATTTCATAACTTTGGGATATTAATGTTAAACTTACTACTTCATTGATAACAGAAAATATTACATCAAATGATAAACGTGTTATATTAACAGCAATGCTAGGTGTCATGAAAAATCTTTCATGAAAATAATCATGAAAGTTTTGTGACCCTTGGATTGCACTTAGAATAAAGCACCACACACTAATCAAGGTAATCCAAAGATCATAAATTTTTCATGATCATTTTCATGAAAAAATTTTCATGATTCCTAACTTTTTCCTTATATTAATGATACCACAATGGGAAAAGGTAGGGATCATAAAAATTTTGTCATGAAAATAATCATGAAAAATTTATGATCCTTGGATTACCTTGATTAGTGTGTAGTGCTTTATTCTAAGTGTAATCCAAAGGTCACAAAGTTTTTATGATTATTTTCATGATAAATTTTTCATGATATCCAGCATTGCTGACAATACCACAATATACCACATCAAACCATAAATACAAATGATAAAGACTTGTTTGCTTTCCAGAAGAAGAGAGATTGGATGGTTCAGTTTAGTCCCTTCAATTTTGCATCTTCATTTCGCTCTGTGAGACTTAAAGTAATCCAACAAGTTGTCCACATATTTGTCTTGAACATTCCTGTCCACAAACAATCCTTTCATTTCTTTGATTCTCTCCCTGTATATCTTCCCCTCTGTCTCAACCATCACCAATCTCAGTGACTCGGCCACTGAGTCCCTCGTGAACCACCCGTCTTGCTCGTCTCTGGGTACCGAGTATCCCATCTTCTTCTCCTCCAGAAGCCTAGCATTCAACCCCTGCTCTGCCAAGAAAGTCAGCAAAATAAGAGCCTTCTCGAACTGTATTGCCTCAACCACCGAGCTCCACCCAGAGTGACTCAAAAACCCACCCACTGAGTCGTGACTCAGTATCTTGAGTTGAGGCACCCAGCTCGTCCACACCACCCCGCGTCCCTTCATTTTGTCCTCAAACCCATCTGGCAACTCAACAACATCAGTATCACCCAAACCACGTCGCGTCCTCAGAGCCCAAAAAAATGGTAACTTGGATAGCTCTAACCCGAGAGCTATCTCTGTCACTTCGGCTTGACTCGGTTTTGCCTCACTCCCGAATGCAACATAGACCACTGACCCTTTAGATTGCTTGTCAAGCCACTCTTTCATGGCTTTCCATTCCTCGTTGTCATCGTAGTCCCCATAATTCAGAATCGGAGGAAGCTGGCCAACAGGTATAACTGGTTTTTGGTGAATCTCTTGAAGAATTTTTAACCATTCAGGTTCAAACTCATGAGAGCTCCTCACAGCCAAGACATTGCAGCCTTCAATCGTAGCTCCCATACGATAGGTAGCCGGAATATTTTCATCATCCCCGGTGGTTACGTCATCAAAGACACGGTTGATCTCAAACAGTCGAAACGCGACGGTGGATTCAGAGGGCACCCATTTGGGTGGTACAGTGAAGTCCTCAGGTTTTGTGCGGTGGTCTGGAGTCAAGCCCAATAAAGCCGGTGCAGGACCAAAAAAGCATAATGAAGCAGCAACAAAAATACTGAAGTAGGCACGTGAAATGCCGAGTTTGGAGGCAATAGGGCCAAGCCAATAAGGCACAAAATCGTAAATAACCCACTCGGGAGCCATATCTTGTAGAAGTTGAGTGATGGGTTGTTGGAGCTGATCGTAGGCCTTCTTGAGGTACTTGACCTTGTCATATGGAAGATCGATGGTGGACTCCGCGTTTTCAGGGAGTTTGTCGACTTTAGGCAATTGAACCTTCACTAAATTGATGAGAGGAGCTAGATTTGGAGGCAATTTTGGGAGTCTGTCGATGTTTTTAGGAGTGGATATAAAGGAGACTGTGTGACCCTTTTGGGCTATGAGCTTGGAGAGTTCTAAGAAAGGAATCATGTGACCAAAAGCTAACCATGGAAACATTACTATGTGTAGCTTTTGATCTTTGCTCATGGAAGGGTTACTTGTGGAGTCCATGGTTGGAACTTTTAATGTTTCCTGTTCGAACTCTCCTATAAATAAAATGGAAGAGCACTTACTGAGTGGCAGTTAGGAGATTGACTGGTGATTAATTAGAACATCGATGCCATCTATTAACAAAAACAAATTTTTATTAATTTTTAACATTTTTTTTTTTTTTTTGGCTTTGGTTTTTGTTTTTTCTTTATATTTGGTTTAACTCACTTTATTGAAAATTGAAAATTTCATTTTTCGTGTTTTTTTATTTTAATAATTTTGTAATAGTTTATTTAAATTTTTTATTTTTTAGATACACATAATCTAGATATATTTAAAAAATATATAATTTGTACAAAAATCTTTACAAAATTCATTGAATACAACAAAATACGGAAATATATTGAATTTTCATATTTTGTTTGTAATTTTTATATTTGATGAATTTTTTCAAAAAAAAAAATTAAATATTATTTTTTAAGTGTATCAAGATTAACTAAATTTAAAAAATTAAAAAAAGTTGATTAAATATTTTTAAAAATCACTAAAAATAAAAAATACAAATTAAAAATTCAGAAAAACTATGGAGCATTACATTTCAAAAGAATACATTTATTATTGAATGATAAATATTTAGTCGGCATTTTTAGTTGCCAAAATGCATTTTCTTGTAGTTAATTCTATTCCTTTGTTCTATATGATTTAGGGGAGGCTTATCTTGAGTCAACAATGGACTGCAGGGTACTATTGGGTTCGGTGGAATTACTATAGGACCCGTTTCGACTATTGAACCATTTAATTTTTTAGATTTTATGTGTAGATCATTAAAAAATAGATTAATTTGTTCTATATAAAGGTTTTTTTTTTTTTTTTTTTTTTTTGCCGATCAAAAAAAAAAAAATGATAATCATAACTATATTATTTTATTATATTTATTTTTCAAAAAATGAACAGTGACTATAATTTTAAAAATAGACTAGCCATTTTTTAAGACAAACAAAATATAATATATCTATAATTATTGAATCAATTTAATTTTTTAAATAATTTATACATAAAATTTAATAAAATAAATCATTCAATTTATCAAAATGATCTCATAATTGGCTCCACGCACCCTTCAATGCACACTTAAGACAAACCAAATCCTATAATTTATGAGTATTTGAGAGTTGTTATATGTCCTTATTTTATTCCACGTACTTTATTCTACTAGGGAGGGGGCTGCGTGCAAAGCACGCTTACTAATGTCCAGTTAGTGCCCATTAGATTTTTGATTCTAGCTGAAATTTGCAAACATATTAAAGCTAGAGCCGAAAAATATATGCAGACAAATGTAGCCATATGTGTAGCCTGTACTTTGTCTAGGTACCTTAGGCCTTGTTTGGGTAGTGCAAAATAATTCAAAAAGCCAAAAAGTTACTCAAAAAGTTAAAAAGTTAACACTATTCATCAAAAGTCAACAATTACGACTGCACAACTCCCAATTCAAATTTTCCTCTAAAAACCAATTTTCACAATTTTTTATTACACATTTTTCCATAAAAAGTCAAAAAGTTAACCCAAACATCCATATTTTCAACCTCAATTTTTTAGTCAAAAAAGACAAAAAGTGCACTTATTTAGTCTTCCCAAACAAGGCCTTAGTTTAGTCATGCATACTGTTTACAAAAATAACATATATCCATCAAAAGGTGTTCCATATCCCACTCCATTGCTTTCCTTTCGTTAATACTCTGAACTAATGGATGGCAATCGGTAGGTATAATAGTTGCATTCACATTGTTGTGCACACACCACCTCAACACCTCTAGACATACTGGAGGTTGCAATAAAATAAAAGTTCTTTTTGACAGTTTGATTTCCCTTGTCATGCAAAGCTATGCAGGCTGTACCAGTTTCGGATGTGAGACGCGACCACACCGCACCAATTAAAAACTTGAATAAAAGAAATTGAGCTATCTGTTTGGTGGAAAATACTTGCAAGAGAATTTCTCTCTAAATTTCAATATATTGCAAGAGATAAACATAAGTGATAATACTGGATAAACAATAATGATCTCTGAAAATATAAACCAACTCAATGATAGCTGAAAAGATAAACAATAACACAACCAAGATTATTCCACACATTATAACCCAAAAAAAAAAGCATGATTGAAGAAGGCCATGGCTTCTGTCCAGTCCAGGATCGGACTGGACCGTGCTGTTGGGCCCGTGGGGGCCCACCACGGGTCCTGTTTTGATAATCTGAACCGTCTATATGTAGAAATCGTCGAGTACTATATGCCTGTAAAAAATCACGTTGATCGGATATCGATAACTATGTGAACAAAACAGTTTTTTATCAACCGTTAATTTTTTCACCGTCCATTTTTTTTTATACAAAACTGATTTGATCACATAGCTATCGATATCCAATCAACGTGATTTTTTATAGGCATGTAGTACTTGACGAGTTCTACACATTGAACGGTTCAGATTTTCAAAACGGGACCCGTGGTGGGCCCCCACGGGCCCAATAGCACGGTCCAGTCCGATCCCGGACTGGATAGAAGCCGGACCCATTGAAGAACGGATCTAAATTGATTACTAATAATATGGAAAACTTAAAACAATCTCAATAATTTTTAAAAATAAATAAATAAAAAATAAAACCTACAAGAGCATAATAGTATTACAATCAAACACAAAGAATAAAGCATAAAAACCACACATCCCCTCAAAAGTGGGGAACAAAAATGCTACAAAATTAAAGACTTGTACAAATGAAGAACAAAACTTCAATAAAAGTTTCACATCAAAGGTGTTTTAAATTTTTTTGATTTATTGGATAAAATAAGGTTGCTTGGGCAAGATTGCCATGAATTATAGGAGAGGCATTACTTAGGCATGACTGGTATGAATGATTTTACTTTTTTTTTTTTTTCTTAAAAAAAAATTTATAGAAGCAATCGTAATAGTAATTTGCCAAACAACTAGAATGCAATAACTCAATGTATGATGGAATGAAAATAATGAGGAACAAATTGTTTTCTAACTTAAAAGTAGTCCACTTCATAAATGGTTACATTTTTTGTCATACAATTTATTCAATGCAGTTTTTGTTTTGTCTAAGTTGAAATAATGAACATAATGCTTGAGATTATTATAACGATTATCTGAAATATCAGGTGTGCAAATTATCAAGTAACAATTACCTTTAATTTGTTATTCTAGCAATTTTGATAGCTAAAAATTACAATGTACTCACCTTGATCTTGTTAATCCTATGTATTCAACAAACTATGTTATTGTCACAAAATCCATTATTCCCTGAAATAGAGATAGACAAAGTGTAATTTTGGACTACAACAAATCTCCCAATACCCATATTTATGCACACAAAACCAAAGAAAAAGGAAATTATCTGAAATATTAGGTGTGCAAATTATCAAGTAACAATTATCTTTAATTTGTGGTCCCAACAATTATCCATTACAGACTAAATAGAGTTTGGATTAAAGTGATAAAAGAATGCATACTTTACAGAATAAATTATCTTTTACCTAATAAAATTTACTCCAAAAATTTTTAAAGCTTTTTTATTTATTTATTAGGGAAAAAGGTTAAACCAAATAAATAAATAAATAAATAAAGCTTGAAGGCGCAGAGGGAAATGTGGGTTTTGAAAAGCTCACATTTCTATTTAACCCTCTATAGTGGCCCAAGGCATTGACCCCAATCAAATTAAAACATGATTGATACTAATGTAGTATAATTCTCTTTTATGATTGAAACTCAAACAAAAGTCATTTCCAAACCAAAACAAAGCAATGAAAAGAAAAAAATTGGATCTTTAACAGTTCAAATGGACATTTAAAAGTTATATTAAGAAATTGTTGAGGTTCATTGACCTTTTCACGTCAATAATATATTTTCAATTCAATCAAAGAAATAAAATCAATATTAATTTTTTTTAAAAAAAAGGTATGGTGACTTTTTGCAAACCCATTTCACAAGAGACACGTAATGAGGCAAAGAAAACCATTGGCCAAGACTACAAGTTATATAGTTTTTCCATACTCAAAACTGAACACCATTCAACCTAAGAGTCAAATAAAAAATTTTTTTTAAAAAAAAAACCCCACCACCAAGAAAGGAGAAAACTTGATAGAATAATAATGAAAGTGAAATTTTGTTGCCCAAAACAAATCCCAACACCAAAGCATAATCAAATATGTATAATCTCATAGGTATAATAAAACATCCTAGTTTTAAAAAAAAAAGGTTTGTCTACTACAACGATGAAAAGTCAAGAAACTCAAGGATTTACATAAACAATCTTCAATCACTTGTCCTCTTTCTCTCATTTCCCCTTAAAACTTATGAAATAAGCTATACAAATACTTAACAAAAACCAAATTAAAGTGAAAAAAACAAAAAAAGGCAAAACTATAAGAAATGCATAGATACAAAAATAAGGAAAGCAAAAGGATGACCCAAAACAAAAAAAACATTCTAAGCAAAACCTATAAGAGAAATATTAGAGTTCATTAAAACCAAACACTGGACAATTCAAATCCAAAACAAAATTTAGAGCTCCTCAAAAACTACGAAAATCAACTACTAAGAAACAAAAAGAAACAATTTCAAAAGAAAGAAAATAAGAAATCAAAAAACTACAAATTCAGAACAATAAATAAATAAATAAATAATAACTTCTACAAACAAAAAAATGAAAAGAACAACTCAAACACAAATTCAATAAACAAATAAACAAAATCACTGAACCAAAAATTACTATAAAAAAAAAAAAAAACCTATTACAATAAACAAAAAACGGAAAAATAAATAAATAAATAAAACCTAAAACTACTAAAATAAACAAAAATCAAAACAAATAAACCTCAAAATACTGCAATAAATAACAATCAAAACAAAGAAAAATGATAGTCACTAAACCTTCGTAAAATGATGTAGGCTTAACTTCAAATGATATACAAAATTAATACTTCCACAAACGGAGAACAAAAGAGAAATAAAAAAAATAGAAAACGAAACCCTTGTCCAATAAATATTTTAAAATACCAACAAAAAGCAAAAATAAACAAATAAAGGAATATGTAAAGGAAATAATAACATAACAACTGAAACCTTTATTACCTGAACATAATGAAGCAAAATACCAAAACAACGACACGATCCTTCAAAATGGAAAAAAGAAAAAGAAGGAAGTAAATAAAGAAATAAGAAAGAATGAAAACACGGTTCATACTTTGGCTGAAAATATTATTCACAACTCATCCATGGTTTATATATATATTGTATGGATATAATTGACAAGGATCACTGACTTGGTAAAATAGAAACTTCAGTGGAAACAATATTTTGTTCAGAGTTGATTCTTCTCCTTCATTAGCAAATATAAGTCTAAGATTAAGAAATGAACAAGAAATTGTTTACCTCTAAAGCGGAATGAATATTTCAATGTGATGGAAGTTGTGCCTATCAAAATAAATTAAAAGAAAATTGTATTTTCATCTGTATTATCAAAGTAAAGAAGATCAAGATAATAATTAATTATGAGATCAATATTCAAAAGAAACAACATTAACGAAATTCATAAGAACTGAATTGACAAACGAAGTAAGAATAAAATAAGATTGATAACATTGAATTATCAAATATAGAAAACAAAACAGGAAAATCACATAGTCCTGCACAATTAGAAGGGGAAAAAAAACCAAAAAAAAAAAAAAAAAATCCCAACAAAAGTCAAAAACCCAAAAAAGAAAATTAACAACACAAATGTATAAAGCCAAACAATATTAAAAATCTAAGGAGTTTTTTTATTTTATTTTATTTTAAAGTTATGACAAAGAGAAAAGGGCTTGATGCAACTAAGATATAGTCTAAATATCCAAAATGAAGAACATTAGAATATTAAAAAAAAAAGAATGATATCATAACAGAAGAAATTATACCCAGATTTTTAAAAGTTACCCTCTAGAACTAAGATTTATAGAAAAATTATCCTTTTTTTTTTTTTTTTTTTACTTTCATTTTTATGGTTTCTACCTGCAGATCATACAACAAGAGCATGGAATTCTAAAAACACTGGAGACATTCATAAAGATAGAATACTCGAGCAAAAAAAATACAACAAAACTAACTTTTTTTATGGGTAAATTACAAACACCCCCTCTAAGGTTTATTAAATTACAAATTGCCCCTTGTGGTCTAGAAATCAGATTATGGCTCATAAGATTTCTAATTTCATAACAAATAGGTCATTTTATTAACAAATTATCAAGTTAATTAACGGTTTTTAATAATGCTAAAATTTTATTTCAATTAATAATTCAAATAATTCTATTATTGTATAGGTAAACAGTTAGAAATTTCATTTTTTCAATTAATTCTGTTAAATAAAAAATTCTGATGGGGAGGTATTTGTAATTTTCCAAGCCACAAGGATAATTCGTATTTTAAGCAAATCTCAGGGGTATATTTGTAATTTACCTTATTTATTTATTTATTTTTCATTTTTCACAAACTCAACAATACTTGAAACAAGAAAAAAATATGTTTTCTTTCTCAAAAATTTAGTTCTAAAAGCAACAAGCATAATTCAAAAATAGAACTCTAGAGAGAGAAACGTATCTGATACCTTAGGGATCTGAAGTGATACATCCCCTCCCAAACATAGAGGCAATGATTTACGTCGAATTGTGAAAATTACAACACACTCTGTCTCCATGGTTGAGCACAGCTTGATAAGTTTTGGAGAGAGAAGCAGAGGGATAACAATAAAAAAAATTAGGGGAATTTACAAATCAGTGTTTTCTTCCCAAATAACTCATGGAAAAGTATATGGTTTTAATTAGTAAAACTTGTAAAATTTATCACTAATTTGAATTTTCTTTTACAAATATACAGTGAACTGTTAATTCCCTCCCCCCTCCCCCCCCCTCCCAAAAAAAAAAATCCATTTTATGAAAGAAAATAAAAAAAGAAACACAGATACACATGGTATTGAATGCAACTACACTTTCTCTTTCAACGAAAAAAAAAAGGAAAAAATAACAAATTGAAACTAACAAAGGACACACATCAGATGCCTCATAATCTTCTTTATAAATATGAGGTTTATATAAATAAATAAAAAAAACCATAAAAAATGAAATGAATTTAGGGTTTTAGAGAGAAGCTATGATGAAGAAGAAAGGGAAAGAAGGGATCAAAAGAGAACACAAAATCATTTTAGGATTTTGAGAGAACACAAAATCATTTCAAGGTTTTGAGAGATTGTACCATGGATATACTCGAAGCTCCATTTAAGCTCGGGAAGTTCAATCTGGTTCTTGCATATTGCTGTAGCATAGAGGGGCGGAGAGAAAGGAACCAAAAACACAAATGAGAGAGAGAGAGAGGGACAGAGAGAGAGAGAGCAGTTTGTTCGTTCAAGAGGAAGAGAGGAGGAACAAAAAGACTTGGTAAATAGAGAAACACATGGAAGCATTAGCAACCATATATATTCTTTTCATGAATTTCTAGTATTAACGCCCAAAGTTCTACAACACAAAATATTAAAGAAGGGCAAAGTAGACTTTTTAACCATTATAGAAAATATTGTTCATCAGAGGCTGAAATTACTGTTCACTTCCTATCCATGCTTTATATATATATATATTCTATAGATATGATTGCTGGAAGCAAGACAAAAAAATAAACAAAAGAGGCAAATATGAATATTTTGAAAAACAGTTAATAATATAGTGAATTTAAATAGACAACATTCACATTAGTTTTTGACGTTATGTGTTTTCAACCACGACATTTCAATGAATATGAACGCGATTCCAAGGCAATAAGTTTATCAAAGAATTTTTCTTTCATAGTGTGAAAGAAAAAAGAAAAAAGAAAAGATAAACAATTCATTCCTATGTTTGGTTGTACACTTTGAGATACACATTCATTCCTATGTTTTGAGCACATTCATTCAAGTCTTTATTTATTTATTTATTTATTTTTATTTTATTTTTATTTTTTTATCAAAACCAGTCCACCAGTGTAACAACTCATTAACAGTCCTAGGTATGACCCATTGAACCCCCCAACATCTCATAATTTCAGACCAAAGCACCCATCTAAAGAATTTGGATATAATAAAAATAATTTTACGATATACGTAATTCATCTCATATCCTAAACATATTATATTCCATTATATCCAAATCCAATCCGGACAGTCAAACAGGGCCTATATGGTTAGAACCATCCAAACAATAGAGTAATCCAGCTTACAACTTAATTATTGGACTACAATTAACTACAAAACAAAGTTAACAATGCAATTAGAATTCCATAGCATAGAAGATAAATTTGCAAAAGAGTGAGGTTATTCTTGGATTTCAAAGATAATAATTTGAAGAATTCTTTTCAAAATGAATTTTTTTAGTATACTGGAAAAAAAAGTCTTAGACTTGTTCATAATAACAATTATGAATGAAGAATAGTGTATTCCTTTATTATATGAACACCTAACATGCAATGCCTCAAGTTCAACTGAACAAACAACAAAGGAGATTGAAGGACTATGTTATCCTGAAATTTCTATTTTGCTTTTCTAATTGATATTTTGAATTCATATTATGCCTCTGTTGTCTTCTTGTTGCTGTCAATGATGTTTCAATCTCACTATTTTCCCCTTCATTTTACAAATGAAATGAAATGATAACCTAAACAAATTATACTAATGTGAATTTAGTATATACTAATGTTAGTATATAAATGCTAATTGTTAGGACCCTCTTGTTGTCAAAATCCACGGAAAAACTAAATGTATAATCTAGTGCAAACTTTCCAGTTGTTCTGTTTTGGTCTTCTCGCTCGAGCAGGGAAAGCGACGCTCGAGCGGGGTTTTCACTCTCATAGCATCTGGTACATCTGCAAAAATACTGGGTGATGTGTTTGTACGCTCGAGCGTGGGATCTTCCGCTCGAGCGTGAACCCTGGTTGGAACATGCGATATAAAGCCCCCGCTCGAGCGTCCATTCCCATGCTCGAGCGGACTGCGCGATCTCTGTTTCTATATATTCGCGTATTGGTCCAATTCTAGGGTTGCTTTTCCTAGATCTTGTTTAAGGGTCTTAGGGTTTTGTTTGAGGTTTTCTTCTGGAGTTTTTGGTGAGTTTTCCTTGATATATTTGAGAGGGTTTGTAACCTATGATCTAAGATACATACATCAAGGAGTTTGTTTCTTCATAACTAGGAGTGTTCTTCTTCGGTGGAATCCAAAGATTCAAACGTGGAGTTTCAAAGGAGTTTGATTCTGTACGTAGTCGTTGATTCGACAAGTGAAGTTGTGGATTCAACTTCAGATTAATCAGTTCCGAGACGAAGGCTTGGTGAAAGAGTTACAGAAGGTTGGAAGACAAATTGGATGAGTTGGGTAATTTGTTTGTTATCTTTGTAATCTTTTTTTCTTCAGTAGTGGATTGATTAGTGGCATTTTGCTCGTGGTTTTCTATTACAATTGAAGGTTCTTCAATTGTGGTTTTTCCATATAAAAATCGTTTGTGTCGATTTGTTGTTTATTTAGAAAACAACAATCTAAATCACTTTCGTAAGTGCTTGATGATTTAGATTGTGTGCTTTGAATGATTGGGAATTAAAATATTTTAATCTTGATCTAATCACGAATCACTTAGGATTTTCACTAATGTTAGTATACAAATTATGCCCCTATTCTCTTCTTGTTGCTGTCAATGATGTTTCTGATTTAGTGTGAATTTAGTATTTCATTGATCCAGAGGTTGTAGTTATACTAATGTTAGCCTATAAATAAATTATAAGCTAAAAATAGTGAAATGAAATGAATCATTCCCTGAACAGCTTTGCTCATGGGATTTATACAAGTCCAATGCAACAACTATCCTAGAATTGTCAAAATCCAATTTAACCATAGTAAATGCTCGAAATCGACAAAACCAAAAAAAAAACAAAAACAAATCGTCTATTATTCAAATATCTCCCTTGTATGCAAACTTAAAAAGTAATGGAATAATATTACCCAAAATTAAAATTATTATTTTTTGTAGAAAAAAAAAAATCAATGAAACCCTCTTTTACCCAAAATCAATACCCACAAAATCAAACAAAGCAGCACAAAATATACACAGAGGAAACAATAATAAAAGAACAAAACCCTAACAAATTAACAGAACCAAAGAAAATTAAAACACTATACAAACCCTAACTAGATCAAAAGGAACCTAAAATCGAAATACTGAACATTCTTCATCTATGTCTTTACCTTAACAGAAGCTTGTGTCGTATTCTTCCATCCTTGGGCTCAATTTCCGTTTGATTCGCTGGTGAACACTATGAATACCCACAAAATCAAACAAATCGACACCACATAGGAGATTTCATCGGCGGTTGCCAGAGAAGAGAGGAGGGAGGAGATTGGTGAGAGGAGAGAGAGGAGGGAGGAGATCGGTGAGAGGAGAGAAGAGGTGGTCGAATATCATGGTTGGTGGAGGGAGATCACCATTGGAAAGAGAATGAAGGGTTCTCTGAGACAAATATAAAGAGAGAGTGGGTATGTACTATGGATTTTTTTTAGTCAGTTTTCCATCAATACCCTTGTATCTAAAGAAAAAAAAGCTATGAAGCACAAGGGAAAATTGACTATTCAACCATTGAAAAAACACTGATTAATACTGTTCACTTTGTATCCGTGCTTTATATATATTGTATAGATATAACAACCATCACTTTATTCTATATACTTTATTTGAATATGTTACTATCACTTTATTCTATACAATATTTGAAGGTGATTCAAACATAGTGAGTAAATTATTAAATTTTAATTTCATCAAATTAATTATTAATGTAGCTATTTTAGTTTTAGTTTTTGTGAATTTGGCCCAACAAATCTAGCTAGCAATTTAAATTAGTCAAACATGAAATTAATCTATATCATGGAAGATTGAGTAGGAGAATGCAATGAATAATATGAGTGAACTACCAGAGTTATATTTTTCTTCTACAATTCTCTTTCAAATTTGTACGAGTATTGTTGTGTAGCATTTTTATTTCTACCAGTTATGACATTTATGGTCTTTAATTATAATCTATTGTGATATTAGTTATGACTGTGATATTAGTTATAACCAAAAGCTATTTAATTATAGTGCTTGGTCACAACTTTCTTTTTTTAAAAATTTATTTATGACTCCGGTAAGATTAAATTATGACATTTATAATAATCAAACCCACTAATATTACATATGACACACAACCTTACTACATTAAACGTTAAATACAAATTATAAACACTTGTTTGTTTCCCATTTTGAGAGAAGAAAAGAGATTGGCTGGTTTAATTTTTTCTTTCTTTTTTTTTTTTTTTTGAACTGATTGGTTCGTTTAAATCAGTCCTCCAATTTTGCATCTTCACTTCATTTCGCTCACTCTGTGAGCCTTAAAATAATTCAACAAGTTGTTGACAAATTTGTCTTTGACATTACAATAATCCAACAAGTTGTTGACAAATTTGTCTTTGACACTACCAAAAATCAAAGTTTTAGAAACCAAAATTTAAGAATAAAATTGTTTTTTAGGAATTAAATATTTTTATTGAGAAAAGTGGCGTTATTATATTTTTAACAACAAAAAATTAGATATTAGTGATGAATTATTATCTTGTTGGGACCAAATTTTTTGTTTTTAAACAATAAACCTTTTTTAGACCAAATTATTTTGTTCCTAAAAGTATATTTATTAGTGACATTTTTAAAATTTTGTCGCTAAAAATCTTATTTTGGACTTTTTGAGACGACCTTTTAGCGACTATCTTTACGACAATAGAAATTGGTCTCTAAATGTCTTTTACAACAAAATTTTTGCTTTTAAAGATCAAAAAATTTAATCCCTAAAACTTTAAATGTTGTAGTGTGAACATTCCTGTCCACAAACAACCTTTTCATTTCTTTGACTTGCTCCTTGTATATCTGCCCCGCTTTCTCAACCATCAATCATAGTGACTAGGTCACTGAGTCCCTCGTGAACCACCTATCTCGCTTGTCTCTAGGTACCGAGTATGCCATCTTCTTATCCTCAAGAAGCCTAGAAATCAATCCTTGCTCTGCCAAGAAAGTCAACAAAATAAGAGCCTTCTCGAATTGTATTGCCTCAACCATCAAACTCCATCTAGAGTGACTCAAGAACCCACCCACTGAGTCATGACTCAGTATCTTGAGTTGAGGGGCCCAACTCATCCACACCACTCCGTGTCCCTTCGTTTTGTCCTCAAACCCATTTGGCAACTCAACAACATCAATATCAGCCAAACAACATCACGTCCTCAAAGCTCAAAAAAATGGTAACTTGGATAGCTCTAACCCTAGAGCTATCTCAGTGACTTCGACTTGACTTGGTTTTTCCTTGCTCTCGAATGCAACATAGACCACTGACCCTTTAGACTGCATGTCAAACCACTCTTTCATGGCTTTCCATTCCTCGTTGTCATCGTAGTCCCCAGAATTCAGCATCGAAGGAGGTTGTCCAATAGGTATAATTGCTTCTTGCTCAATCTCTTGAAGAAGTTTTAACTATTCGGGTTCAAACTCATGAGAGCTCCTCACTACCAACACATCGCGACCTTCAATAGTAGTGTAGACGTGTCTTGATCACCGTCTGATTAATCAAGGTAAATAAATTTTCTTGATTGGTCAAAATTAAGATGGTCAAAATTTTCAAATGAATGTGGGTCCTACTAAAATTATGGATCTCAAACCATTTTAAATTATAGGTCATGCCAAAAGAAAAGTGAACCTATTTTGACAATTGGGTCAACCCAAATGTGTGGGGCCCATGAAAATATTTATCAAAATTTTAGTAGAATAATTTAAATTTAAATTAAATTTGAATGCAAATCACGTCCATAAAATAATAAATAAATTGCTTGTTTCTTGGAAATTAGAGTCAATTTTGGAGTTTCCAAAATTAAAAGTGGAAGAAGAAGTCAATAAGTTGATCGAAGCTGGGTTCATACGTGAAATAAAATATCCGACATGGATATCAAGTATTGTCCTGGTAGTCAAGAAGAATGGACAGATTAGAATATGTATCGACTTTCAAAATTTGAACGAAGCATGTCCCAAGGACGACTTTCCACTTCCTATTATAGAATTAATGATAAATGCCACTACCGGACACGAGATGTTGTCTTTCATGGATAGGTGTTTAGGATATAACCAAATATGGATGGCACCTGAGGATGAAGAGTTAATTTCATTTCGTACCACAAAAGGCATCTATTGTTATAAAGTGATGCCTTTTGGATTCAAGAACGCCGGTGCCACCTATCAATGTGCCATGCAAACGATCTTCGATGACATGCTCCATAAATTTGTTGAGTGCTATGTTAATGATTTGGTGGTCAAAACCAAGAAAAGGGAAAATTACCTAGAGGACCTTCGTGCAGTCTTCAACCGGGTGAGAAAGTATGACTTGAAGATGAATCCACTCAAATGCGCATTTGGGGTCACGTCTGGAAAATTCCTCGGCTTTATTGTTCGACATAGAGGCGTTGAGGTTGATCAGTCCAAAATCGATGCTATACAAAAGATGCCACCACTGAAAAACCTGAAGGAACTTAGAAGCCTCCAAGGTCACTTGGCATATATCCACAGATTCATTGCAAACTTGGCAGGCCGTTGTCAACCTTTCAGTCGACTGATCGAAAATGAGGCTCCATTTGTTTGGGATTAGGCATGTCAAAATGCTTTCGATAGTATTAAGAGATACCTGCTTCATTTACTAGTATTAGGAGGTCCTATTCAGGGGAAACCATTGATACTTTACATTGCGGCTTAAGAAGAGTCTCTTAGAGCGATGCTGGCCCAAAATAACAAAGAAAATAAAGAGCAAGCACTCTATTACTTGAGTCACAGATTAATTGAAAATGAACTCAAGTACTCACCCATTGAGAAAATGTGTTTGGCGTTTGTTTTTGCCTCTAAAAAATTGAAACATTATTTCCAAGCCTATACAGTGTATCTCATTGCAAGAGCCAACCCAATAAAGTATGTTATGTCTAAGCCCATCCTCTCAGGATGCTTAGCAAGATGGTCTCTCCTCTTTAATGAATTTGAGATAATTTACATGCCAAGAAAAGCGGTGAAAGAGCAGGCCCTTGCAGACTCTTTGACCGACCATCCCATCCCTGCTGATTGGGAAATTTTTGAGGAATTTCCTAACGAAGATGTATTGTTCATAGAAGTTTTACAGCCTTGGATGATGTTCTTTGATGGGGCTGCTAGGAAGGAAGGGGCAGAAGCAGGTGCCATTTTTGTTTCACCATAGAAGCATATTTTGCCTTACTCATTTATTCTTGGCGAAAATTGCTCAAACAATGTTGTTGAGTACCAGGCCTTGATCATTGGTTTACAAATGGCAACAGAGCTAAAAATTGTTGACCTAGATGTCTATGGGGATTCTAAGTTAATAATTAATCAGCTCCGGGTGGATTATGAAGTCAAAAAAGACAACTTAGTCCCATATTTCTAGTATGCAACTCATCTCATTGAAAAATTTGAGGGGTTGGTACTCGAACCTGTTCCACGGAAAACAAATCCCATGGCTAATGCACTTGCTAATCTAGCAACTACACTGGCATTGTTAGAAGGTGAACAAGTTAGTGTCCCTGTATGTCAACGATAGGTATTGCCACAATTGTTGGAATTTCGCCTTGTAGAAACAAACACAATTTCAGTACTAACCATCGAAGTCGACGATTGGAGAATGGCAATTATAGACTATCTTGAACACGGGAAGCTCCCTGATGATTCTTTCCATAGAATTGAAATAAGACGTCGAGCTCCTCGATTCATTTGCTACAAGGAAACTTTATTCCAACGATCATTTGAACGAATTTTTCTTTGTTGCCTAGGGGATGAAGAAGCTCAACAAGCCATGGAAGAAGCCCATTCCGGGATATGTGGAGCACATCAGTCTGGCCCTAAACTTCACTTTCGAGTAAGAAAGATGGGTTACTATTAGCCTACGATGGTTAAAGATTGCTTGGACTATTCAAGAAAGTGTCAACCTTGCCAGTTTCATGCAAACTTTATCCATCAACCACTAGAACCTTTACGCCCGAAAATTGTTTCTTGGCCATTTGATGCATGGGGTCTAGATCTAGTTGGCCTATTGACCAAGTCTTCTGTAGGCCATTTATACATCTTGCCCGCCACAGATTACTTCTCCAAGTGGGTTGAAGCCGTCCCACTTAAAGCGGTCAAGAAAGAAACTGTGGTTGACTTCATTAAATCCCATATTATTTATCAGTATGGTATACCTCGCTACATTATCACCGATAACGGAAAGCCTTTCTACAATAGTCTAATGGACAAACTTTGTGAAAGGTTTGGATTTTAGCAACGCAATTCCTCAATGTACAATGCACCTGCTAACGGACTGGCAAAGGCGTTTAACATAACTTTGGGCAACCTATTGAAAAAGGTACTTGCTAAATCAAAGCGGGATTGGCATGAAAGAATTGGAGAAGCACTCTGGGCTTACCATACGACACACTGTACCCCAACACAAGCCACCCCATACTCCCTTGTGTATGGTGTTGAAGTGATTCTTTGTTTGGAACAACAGATTCCTTCATTAAGGATAACTATACAGGAAGGTTTCACTGATGATGAGAATGCAAAATTACGCCTTGCTGAGTTAGAAGCATTGGATGAGAAGAGGTTGGAAGCACAACAAAAACTTGAGTGTTACCAAGCTTGACTCTCTAGTGCTTTCAATAAGAAGGTTAGACCCCAGTCTTTTCATGTTAGAGAATTGGTGTTAGCTGTTCGAAGACCTATCATCACTACCCACCGAACTGGCAACAAGTTCTTGTCCAAGTGGGATGGTCCATACGTGGTGACTGAAGTCTACACTGATGGTGCATACAAGATTGTTGATGAAGAAGTTATTAGAGTTGGCCCAATCAATGGCAAGTTTCTAAAGTGCTACTATCCATGAGAATGTAACGCTCCGAATTGCACGAGCATAAACTGCATGATGCTTTTGGCTCATATGAAATAAAGTTGTTAAAAAAAAAAAGATGTACTACTCCTAGCCCGCATGAGTATAAACTGTGAACGGCTAAATAAATCAATAAACCAAATGTGTTTTACAATAACAGTATTTTTGCTTCGAACTATAATATTTATTTCATAAATAAAGTGTTTGCTAAAGTAATTATTTTATAACGAAGTATTTGGTTTCGAGCTACATTTCATGAAAATAAAATAATAATAAATAAATAAATCATGGCAACCATGATAAACTCTAGATTTCGCCTTGTTCAACCTTCAAAAACTGCTCCAACTTGTTGGTGACTTCAATATCCTCGCTTCTTATCATCTCAACTGCTTCTATCGTAGCTTGTTCATCCCTTAAAGTGGAAGCAATAGCTTGCCTTTGAACTACTTCAGCTTCAGCAACACTAAGTGTAGTCTCTAGTTGTTGTCATTGTTCATCTAAATATTCCAACGCCTTTAACAATTTTGCCTTCTTTACTGCAAGGCTACCCAAATCAGACTTCAACAAGTGAACCTGCTCAACTCCTTCATTCTCAAGAGCTAGAGCATGATTGACACGTTGACTGACATCCGCCAAACGCTGATCCTGTAGCTCTGAAGTCATCCCTTGAGCAAACGCTGATTTCATAGAGATGTACGTCGTAGCATTTTGTACGTACTTCTCAATTTGGCTTTGCAATGGAGAATTGTCTACCTGAAGCTTTGAGAGCTCATCATAAAGCTCTTGGAGCTTTGGGCCCAATGCTGGAACTTTCGGAATAGGAGTTTTGCTCAATAAACCTTTAATATGGTTATCAAGTATTGAAGCTACTGAGCGGCAAGCATTAAGGATCATGCTTCTTATATCAATAATAGAAGCCATAGAAGGTGCAACTTGACTCATGTAGGAGCAACAGGTAAGAAAGAAGTTTGGACAATTGGAGTTGGGTCCACTGAGAGACAACTCTTACGACCAATCACTAAATCAAAGGCTGATGGCCCATGAACTGATGCTTCATTATTTGAGAACTCATCAAGAAGTCTCATATCCACATTTCCAGACGCCAAATCAAAGTCATCATTTGGCAACTGCCAAAACAAGTTAAAGAGGAGTCAAATATATATATATATATATATATTGAGGCATAATAAATTAAAATGACAAATAAAAGATTCTGTCATTACCAGTACAACATCGGTAGCCAATGGTTGAAAAGTGCTGGGAACGCTGATAAAAAATCGACTTCACGTCATTAAAAGTAGTGGTGTTCCTTCCAACGGTGCCAGTACTAGATTTTCTCCCTAAGTGACGCCAATTATGATCACCGTGGCTATGGTCCTCGTCTGCTACTCCACCAAGAGTCCCATCAACACTTCCTCGAACCATTTCGTTGGTCTTGGGATTAGAATTTTGCTTAGCAACTTGTAGACTCGACTTTCTTTGCACGCCCCCCTTTCGGAGAGGCACGAATTAGTCTCCTATAATTCGGACTCCTGTCACGGTTCTGAATCTAATCTCACAAAGTGCAATGTGAAACTGATAAACACCAAAGAGTCCAATCCGGCAAATCATTTTGGAAAATCAATTTTAAATCAAATAATGCCAAAATTGGACTGCTTTGCTAGATTACAGAGTCGCCATCTAAATATTTTATTTGGGGAAATTTAAGAAACCCTAACTCGTGCCAAAGGCCATGTGTCCGTCATCACCAAAGTTGCCTCGGCTTGGGAACTTGGGTACAAGAGGGAAAGGTCCTGAAATGAGCACCCCTGCTCGCCTGATCAAAGGATCGGCCTCTACTAAGCATGATATGTTATTTTATAAACATTATGTGTTCTTATCCAGCTATTAGCTAACTTTATTCTGTGACGCACACAAGCAAGTATAGACTAAATCGCGAGAATTGGAACAAAACAACTCATGTTTGTTTTTGAAAATGGTTTGAAATTGCCACTCGCAAGTGGGCTAAAGCGCGGATTTGCCACCCTTAAGTGGGCTTAGAAAACATGATTTTGCCACTTCGCAAAGTGGGCTTAAAACTTTCATTTAATGAATTGTTCCAATTCAAGCAACAAAGCCTTCATCCACAGGCATTCATGCAGTTTAGCATTTAAGCAAATAGCCTCATGGCAAACATGCGAAACATGGCAACACTCACACTCATGCAAGTATGCTAAAGCGTAAAACTTACAGTGTACTCCAAGCTAGGAAAGAAAACAAAGTTAGAATAATGCATGATTCCTAACTATGTTAAATGCCTAATGCAACACATGCAACATGACATTAATAGGCTCAGCTACTAATATGGCATTTGCAACACTTTGATAGCATGCTTTGAAACACGCATTCAAATAAGTATTGAAATACGATGCAGTTTGAATGATGCGTCGAGCTCGGTCCATGCAAGACAAATGAATGATGCAAACATGCGAGCATAAGGTATGCTAATCAAAACGTGTCCCTAAACTAACCATTGAAAACGGTTAAGTAAAAGGGAGAAAGAAGTGGGGTTGGAAGACATGCACACACACACGCATACTTATTACAACATTTTGCTCTCACAAAGGAAGGTCCGAATTAATAAGAGCTAAGCTAATCTAAGCTAAGCTAATCAAACTAATCTAATTAAACTAATTAGACTAATTATTACGACACAATAAAGAAATAGCTAAACTAAGCTACTTAATTATTACAACACTTAACTAATTAGCAAACTAATTAATTAAATTACAAAACCATACTAACTAAGCATGTAAAGCACTAACTACACTGCCTCTGTTCTGCTTTGGAAAGTTGAATATGCATGCACTTGGTTGTCACCCTGAAACGCCTTCCGGTTTTCTCTTGAGAGGCTCTGTTTGCAGGGTTACTCCAAGAACTTTCTGCTCCACCTTACCAGTCCAATGCTAAGGAATGCACCAGTGGCCTGCTGGCCATGAGTGCTTGCTACCGGCCAAGGATGAAGCACTACCGACCACTGGTGTGCAGAATCACCATACTGCAACAGAGAACAAACAGAGGAAAATGGAGGGTTTTCCAAGGATGTCTTTGTACTATGCCCCTCCTTATCATCTCAAAACATCAAAGGAGTGGCACTCTTGGATCCAAAACCACCAATTAAGCATTTTCAATGCATGATGGCCAAAGATCCAAGTTGTACACTTTCAATAAATGCACAAAAACAAGACTCAAAGGAACCACCACCCTATCATGCATGATCAAGGGTGATGGAGACAAAGGAGCTGGGTTTATTTCATCACTTCAAGTATGAAATGGACCAATCTACCTTGTTTTCAATATAACGTCCGATTGAACACAATGCAATGCAAACACAACATGCTTATCTTGGTCATGTTTTACTTGTCCAACTCTTGTTTACACATTTTAACATTACCAAGCCATTCTTTAACCGGTTAAGTCCAAGATGAGTGTCCTCTAATGACAGAGGGGTCAACCAAAAGATGGCTTAAGACATGAGAGAGATCATGCCTTTGGTTAGTAGAAACCCTCAAAAGAAGGCTAAAACCATTAAGCACAAGTCTCAATCTCAAGCTTAAACACAACCTCAAGACTAACCAACCCTCAAAGCAAATGAAAAAGTGAAGAAATGAGGGAGGTTGCAGATATTTTAGTGCTGAAATGGCATGAAAAATGATACTACAACATGCAAGCAACACATGCAAGACATGCTCAAAGGCCAAAAGCAATAAACTAGTGAAGAGCACTACACTAGAGGCATGCAATATCAAGCTCAAATGACCAAACTAGCTCTGGACAGAGCTTAAACATGCCAAAATAGTGGCTAAAACATGCTGAAATGGTAGCATAGAAGGCATGAAAAACATGCTAATTGTTAGCTCGCAAGCAAGGCTCAAGGCACAACTCTCAAAAGCAATGAAAGAGTGAGATAAGTGAGAGTGTGACAGAGATATATGCATTGAGATCACATGTAAAATGATGCTACAACATGCAAGCAATACATGCACAACATGTAGAGGCCTTAAAACACTAAGCTAGTAAAGGCATTTTCACTATAGCTATGCAATACAAAGCTCACAAGGGACAAACTTTAAAACAGTCCTAAAATATTTTAAAAGGAGTCCTAAAACATGCTTGAAGTAGGCTAAAAAGAGCTAGAATGTGAGGCTAATACATAGCACAAACTAGACTATTAAGCACTATTGCACTACAAGCATACAAAGCTAGCCTCAAGTGACTTAACCAGCCCCAAACAGAGGTAAAACAAGTCAAAAAAGTAGCAAAAACAAGCTGAGGTACGTTTCAATTACTTGCTTGCTTATGATGGTTAGTTCTAAGGCACGTTTCAATTAGCATCCTTATGCTATGCATGTTTGCATTCATTCATTGGTATTGCATGCACCGGGCTCGACGCATCATACTAACTGTATAGTATCTCAATTCCAACTTGAATACATGTATCAATTGTTGCATCTCATGTGCCATCTTAGATTAGCCGAGCCTATTCTAGTCGCATTTTGCATGCATTGCATTAGCCATCTTAACATGAGCTAGGATTATGCATTTGATTACTAACTAGTTCTTTATTTTGGCTCGGAGTACACTGTAAGTGTTTATGCTTTAGCATCTTGCATATGTGTCAATGTTGCCATGACAACATGCTTGCCATGAGGCTAATTGCTTATGTGATATAATTGCCTGAATGCCTGTGGGTGAAGGTTGGATTACTTGAATTGGACCAATTCATTGAAATCCGTGTTTTAGCCTACTTGCGAGTAGCAAACTTCAAACCATTTCCAAACAAATGGATATGCGATGCTTTGTTCCAAATTAGGCGATCTACTCTATACTTGTGTGTTGTGCGCATCACCTAGTAATTCTAGCTAATAACCGGAATAAGAATGCATGTGTTTTCAAAAACAAGATATCATGTTTAGTACAGGCCGATCTTTGATCGGGCAGGTGGGGGTGCTCATAGATGACCTTCTCCAATCGTACCCAAGTTCCCGAGCCGAGGCAACTTTGGTGATGATGGACACGTGGCCTTAGGCACGAGTCAGGGTTTCCTAAATTTTCCCAAAATAAAATATTTAGGTGGCGACTCTGTATCTGGCAAAGCAGTCCATATTTGGCACTTCTTTCTTAAAAATCAATTTTCCAAAACGATTTGCCAGATTTGGACTCTTTGGTGATTTATCAATCTTGCATTGCACTTTGCGAGATCAGATTAAGAACCGTGACAATTTGAGTCCGAACTGTGGTAAGCAAGGCCCTCGGGGCGCATCCACAGTTTCTGGCGACTCTGCTGGGGACTTAGAGAACTTGACTCGAACTCATGATATCTTGTTTTGACTACACTTATGTGTTTCTTTGCATTGCATTTGCATTGGTTTGCCTAAGTCACCGTGTTTGCTGTCTGCTATTCCTGAACGGTTTACCGCAGGCCCGCTTTGAGAAGCGTGCCATAAAGCTAACCGGTTACAGGCTCTGCCACGATGGGAACACAAACCTCGGTTGTTACCGGGGCACCTCTTTTGACCATTCGACCTAGTGCATATTCGGAATCCATAGTGACTCTTCCAAACTAGGACAGGTTGCTTACCTGATTTTAGGTTGTTTGAAACCGTTGTATGCGTAGTGAAACCCTAGCTCCTGACAAAATAGGATAGGGAAACCCTACCCCAATATAGGGGTGTTTTTACTCTCACTTGTTTGTTATGTGCTTTAGAGTTGACCTCTACAGGGAATACACATATCAGTCTACAAGTCTGGGCATCAGGCCTGCGGGCATCAGTGTTTTGAGAATCAGTTATATCTGCAGATATCAGATTCAGATTTGGGGCAGTAATTTTGGGGAACAGTGATTAGTGGTCGAATACAGTTATTCAGCTACACTTATGTTTGTTCTAGTAAAATTGGGTTGAGATGTTGCCTACTTTCTCTTTCCAGGTTCAGAGATTCAGTTCGGAGCAGCCAGTGTTCTCCTTTGTTGAGGCAAGACCAGTCAAGGCTTACCGATTCATCTGTTCCGTCAGTCACCAGTTACATCATCTCCGTTCAGTTCAGCGGACTTATGATGACACAAAATTCAGAGGAAATTGTGGTTATGGCAGCCACATTGGACCAAGGAATCATCTTGCAGGATGAGACCAATGTTGAAATACCACATCCGCCTAGGTCGC
Organism: Camellia granthamiana; assembly: GCA_036172215.1. NCBI lineage: Eukaryota > Viridiplantae > Streptophyta > Magnoliopsida > Ericales > Theaceae > Camellia > Camellia granthamiana. Next base: position 74,993,681 of record CM069903.1, read on the forward strand.
CTGTCGCGCACTCGATCTGGACGCCTCAGTTGTTTCAAACTCGTGAGCCCACCACGTTTGAGTTGATGGGAATGATTGGCGACCTCCAGAGGTCTATGGATGTTCTCGCCTATGGAATGTCGGCTTCGCCACCAAACACATCGTATGCCGGGAACTTCGTGCCACAGGAGCCCCCGCTATTGGGGTGAATTGTAATCAAGCTCAGCCAACCTGAAGCTGCCTCAAGCTCCGGCAATGATATGTCGGCGACAACGGGGCTTCGTACTAAAGTAGCAAGCCAAACCGTCCACCAAGCTGAGACTAGTGGAAAGAACAAGATGAAGGTGGATACAGATCCCTACGAACAACTCCAGCAAGCTGTTGAGGCTCTGAAAGCCGGCGGGTTGAATAAGCAACAAGTACTCGCAGTCATGGCTAAGACTGCGGATGATATTTTCCCCGCTCAGACTGAGAGCAGTTCAAGCCAAAGGGAAAACCGGGATAGGGACCATCATATCCGAACAGTTCCTTCCCATCCTAACCCAACACCGGGAAAAGATCAGAGAGCCAAGGCAGCACCTGCTGATCCTTTTGCTAGTACGTCCGGCAAAGGTCCACAGACTTCTAAGTATCTGCCTCGAGGGCGTAGGGTCTTTCATGCCCTCTACATGCCTTTGTCCAAGGCTCTTCGAATCCTCACAGAAAAGGGTCATCTCCAACCTCTTGAGCCTCGGCCTCTCCCGAGTAACCTCCCTCTCTCACATGATGCTACGCAGTACTGCGCGTACCATCAACAGGCTGGTCACACCACCGACAATTGCTTTCTTCTTCGCCACGAAGTGCAAGACTTGATCGATGATGAGGTCATTCTCCCACCTAGCTCAGCAAAGTCTGTCACCACTGAGTTCGTGGACTTCGAGGATTAATACGAGTATGTGATCAGGGGTTGGTCCACTTGCGGGCGGCGCTCGGTTTATTTCAGATGTGGCATTTGGCACGCACTATTTTGGGCATTTGCGAATGCTAATTTTTGTATTTTCTGACTTGGGTGTTGAGTCAGTTCTATGGTTTTGTTTTGAGTCTGTCTCATTGTTTTGAGTTAGTCTTTTTGATTAAGGGTCTGTCTTGTTGTATCGAGTCAGTCCTGTTGTACAGAAGTCGGGTGATGTCGGGGGTGTTACCTCGGACTTCACTATTTTGTTTTGTGCTTGTCTCTTTACTTTCTTTTGGGTCTGTCTCTGCTGTGGAGCCAGTTGCAACCAGGAAATCTGAACGAAACAGCTGTGGCTGTCATGTTTTTGTGCTTATTGCTACTTTGAACCTGCTGTGCCAGCAAGTTTAGAATGAAACGGCAGTGCTTTTCACCTGCATTTCTGTATTGATCAAACTTAGGTCATTGCATTGACCTAAGTTTTTCAAAACTTTTTGAATAATATGTTGAAAACGAAGAGGAAGGAATTCCTCGGGATTTGCAAAAATTTGATCAACTGAGAGAAAGAGAGGCGTGCTAAGCCCTTAATGATTGAGATCATGCTTGTTAATGTGAGTACTGAGAAGGATCCTGGCTTGATCCAGATTAGTTCTACACTGTCTTCAGCGCGAGCGATTTGTCGCTTTCTTAAAAGATTTCAAAAATGTTTTGCGCCGTCTTGCGAAGACCTGTGTGGAATCGCTCTAGAGATTGTACAGCTTAGGATCGCTCTCAGCCTCGAGACTCGACCCCTTTACTTTCAAACAATTGAACTTGGATTCAGAATGTTCAATCGTTAACTATAATGTGAGGCCTGTGTGGCCAGATTTGAAGCAGCCCTTGAACTAGGGGCAAAAATGTCAGATGCGCTCGAAGAGTCAAAGATGAGTCTTTTCTGCAAACCAGGGAAGACTGGCAAGAATGCCAAATCCCAGAAGGAAAGAAAGAAGAAAGTTTTGTTGAAGAATAACCGAGTTCCTATCCACAACACTAGGGGCAAATTCAGCCCCCATTGGATAGACTCCTGCATCACCAGCGAATAGCAGCCACTCTCCTGGATTCAGATGGCTTCGAGATCCTAAAAACCATTTGACATGAACAAAGCTACACTTTTACCCTTGAGAGGCTCCCTGGGCCGAAAACCCGGAAGGGTGACCCAGGCAAAAGTTAGAGCAAGGAAAAGAAAAAAAGAATGAATGAAAAAAAAGAAGAGAAAAATGAAAAAAAGAAAGAAGAAAAAAAAGAAAAGAAATGAAAAAAAGAAAAAGAAAAAAAGAAAAAAAGCAAAACAGAGCTCGCAAGGTTGAAAACCCGGAAGGGCAGCCTTGGCAAAAGTTAGAGCGTAAAAGGAGAGGTTAATACCCGAGTGTACCTTAACCCGAACTACGTAAGGCTTGATTCCCATGTTTGGGATACGTAGGCAACTTCATTCTGAAGTCCAGCCATAAACACTTCCAAATCGATTGTGTCCATGTAATGGTTTTGATCATCTTGGTCTTCTCTGTATCCGAGAGTTCGGTTGTGACCTTCATTATGAGAACTGGTTACAGTATGCTGCGGTACCATTCAAACAAAGGGCAACTTTCCGTTGCCATACAGTGCGCTGTGGTGCCATTCGAACAAGGGGCAATTTTCCATTGCCATGCAGCGTCCTTTAGATAAGGGGCACTTTTCCATTGTTATGAATCTGAGGTTGTGCATCTCAAGAGTAAGTTCTGTACTCGTTGAGCGGTGGCCGTTTGCAAAAACAGTTTTTGAGAATTTTTACTGAGGTTGACTAATTTCTCTCAAAAATTATTCCATTTTCCAAAACTGGACCATTTTCTTGCATCCAAAAAAGAAAAATTTTCAGTGCTCACAATCTAACTTGCATGATTTTGAATCAGAAAAGTTGAACAAGTATGTTAATCTAACTCTCATATTGGTCAAAATTGTTTTAGTAGAAAGCCAAAACAAAAAATGGTCAAAATGATGAACTAGGGGCACAATTGAGTCAGGTGTTCTGTCTTTTCCCCATTGTCAACATACTTGCCAGAAAAGACACTCTACCTACCAGAGAAAGCGCACAGCTAAAGCTAACAACAAAGGGCCGAAAGCTCTCAACATCCTCCAAGCAACGAGGTATCAAGCCAAGTGCGAAGCACGAATTCGAGTGGATCAAGTTACTCCACTCCCTCATCCAGGGCCTCGACTAAATGTCACCGGAGGAGATAGCCGCGAGCTAATAATGTTGGGCATGAACCCACAACTTCTTGTTTATTCATCAACCACCCAGGGGAAGGATAAAAAAATGAGAGATTGAAGAATAGAGAGATGTGCATTGAAAAAAAAAAGTGAGAAAAGGGCTTTTTTTTAGAAAAATAAAGATTGAGTGCCAAAGTGATGTGAGAATCACAAATGAGAAAGGGTGGGAAATAATATCTGAAGAAACTGGCTCCTCGCGAATTGAGAGGTCTCTCGCCTTTGTAACACATCTGAGTGTCGTGTCTTTTGTTTTTGTTTGCCTCGATTCTTGTCTTGAGTCGTTTCAAGTGTCTGTGTTTGTCTTTAGGTTGTTTACCTTTTTGTTTTTCGTTGTTGAGTCTTTTTCGCTGTATTCAGTCGTAGGCTCAATACCCGGTCGAGAATTCATTTCTCATTTTCAAAATAAATCGTTTTGTGCTCAAAGTGCTATGTCATTCTCCACATTTGTTCTTCTATATTTGGAGCATCTGAGTGTGTTTCAACTTCTGCCAATTCCATTTTTGCATCCCGCTATTTGTTCAGGATTTGCCGTGTGTAGAATAGACCAAGCGCTGCGTTATGGGCTGTATGTTCAGAATGAGCAGTGTGTATGAGCTGTGTGCCGAATGAACTCAGCGCTGTGTTATGAGCCGTGTGTTCAAAATGAGCAGTATGTTGTATGAGTTGTTTTGTTGTTAATCGGTTCACTACCTGGTTATTACGATACAAGTGTTTAATTTTCAGACAAAAGTTCAATCTCATTTACATTGTTGTGTAATATAATGCGATGCGATGCATAGAATGTACAAATGCAACACTTTTTCTAACAAAAAGCTTGTTTCATTCCATCATCTTTTCAATTACATAGTTTTGAAGAAAATAAAACCTGCCTGTGGCAGTACAATGTGCTCAAAGCAACAAAATGTCTGAACAAAGCAAGAAAAAGAAGAAAAGTAGCAACAGTGTAGATCAGTGTCAACTGGTCTCAAGCATGAGAGTCTGTCCTCGTCCTCTTCCTAGACGAAGGTCCAGGAGCATCGTCGTCAGCTCCACCATCTGAGCCCGAGCCCGAGTCATCTTCAGTCTCATCCTTAGATGACTCTACCTTTGCCTCTGCCTCTGTCTCGGACTCATCATCGTCTGGAATCGGTGCTCGTGAGCTGCTCCCAACATGAGTGCTCCCCGCTTTGGTGCAGGGGGGTACTGTGGTCCCTCGCCCTGCTCTCCCTCCTCCTTGGGCAGACGCAGATGGTCCTGCTGGAGCACCCCCTACAGCCGATATCTGGAATGGGGCCTGAAAAGGACAAATGATAAATATATCAGTTATGCTATGCAAGGCCGAATATGAATACAGAATGCAGTATATGAGTACAGGGTATAAATGCTGTGAGCAGTATATCAGTTCAAAATACAGTGACTGAGTGTAGTGTATGAATGCCGTGAGCAATGCTGTGAGCAATCCGTGGGTTACAGTGTATCAATGCCGTGAGGGCAGCGTATCAAGTGCCATGTTGATAGTGTGATGCAACAGATTATGCACAGTTCGAGATTACGATTGTAAGGGCTTACCGGGATACTGTAAATAGCCAGCAGGTCGAGGCTCTGCTGTAGCATCCCCATCACGGAGGCAGTCAACTCCAGAGACTGGCGAGTGTACTCAGCGGAAGCCTGCAAAAGTGTTAGAAGCATCAGTATTCTGCGGAATATCAAGAGAAATGAAATGCAATGACTGTACAGGATGCAAAGTGCAGTAGTACATACTGGGGGCAAGCCATAGAATCTGACTAGCTTGTGATCAGCTGGAGGAGGAGCGATGGGGATCTGGTAAGTCTCCTCACCCTGCCCTCGGCATGTCATCATGGCAGGCAGCTCGGGCCACCTAGCTCCCTGCCTTCTCCGGGGCCCACTCCTACCTCGGGCCTGAGGTGCCCGTGGTGTTCCTACTCTCGCAGTTGGCGCCGCTGGTCTCTCTCTCTCAACTCGGCCGACACCGGTCAAAGGCCGCATGATATAGGTCTGAACGTACTCCGCATAGTCGCCATCGTCTACAAAGCGCTCATGGCTCCAGCCGATAGTGTAATCTGCCATCTCCGCTAAGGTATACCTCTCAGTGTCCCTCGCATGGGTAGGAGGAGGTGCTGGAACCGGCTGCTCTGGCATGCCCAAGGTCTGCCGCAAGAAGCGCTCCCCAAAATACCAGACACAGCAGATCGGGCCCTCTAACAAGACTCTGAATTGGGCAGTCTCCTGAGCGCCGGCATACCGCTCCCGAACTGCGATGGGCAACGAAGCCCACGGTTGCCAGGTGATCTGCAAATGGCAGGAAATACAGTTTGTTATCTGCTATTTAAAGTACATTGCAAAGCAAAGCTAATAAACTAAAATGTTTGACATACCTCGGCTGCGGTGATGGTGTCAAAGTAGCGGCAGAAGAACATGAAGGGCTCCCGCGGCCTCTGCTCGCATCTCACGTCAAAGCAATGGCAAAATGGGACCATGGGGGGGATCTCCTTGTCTGGTACTGGGTCAAGCCTAGGGAAGTAGGCATGCACCCACAATTACAGAACGTAACAGAGCAGACATGAGCAGGCTTATCAGATAAAGCAGTATACAGATAAAAACAGAAATCAGAGAACAGTGTGCAGTGTATTGTGCAATGTGTGCAGTGTGTTGTGCAGTGTGTGCAATGTACAGTCAGTGTAAAACAGATTGCGTGTGCGCAGTGTGTATGGTGTACAGATAATGAAAGGCAGAATTGAAAAGGCAAGAAGGAAATGTGTACCTCACAGGCTCGCCAATAGCCTCCAAGCAACTATCCGCTGCGGCGGGACGATGAGCTCATATAACCATAGAGAGTGGCCAAGCTGGCGCCACCCCAGTCATAAAGGCGGATCCGCGTCACATCCACAAGCGCACTTAGCAAATACAGGGCGACGGTGTTCGCCCGGTCGGCAAAAAGCGTGGTCCCTAGCAGAAACATGATAAAATCGCGGGCATACTACTCCTCCTCCTTCTCCTAAGTAGTAGGCGCCTGGATCCGGAAGTGGTCCTCGAACCGCGAATACCTCACAAACCCTAGCCGGGCAAGAGGTGGCCAAGTGCCAAGCAAGTATAGCTGAGCGGTGTCCCACTCTTCTATATTAGTATCAAAAGGGATCAGATCCCCCCCTACCCCGATGCCGGTGAGCATCGAAAAGTCAAAGGGAGTCATCGTCATCTCCCCGATGGCAGAAAGGTGGAAGGAGTTAGTGGTGTACCACCACCTCTCCACTAGAGCAGCAAGGTGGAAGGATACATACAGCTTTGTCTCTTTATCACTCTTGTTCTTCATTTTTATGCCTAAAAATGTAGATTTGTCTTACTTTAGCACACAAACACACACTCAAAGACCATCCTTTTGCTACTGAGGTGCTTAGGGGCTGATTTTGGTGTTCTTGGGTTGTCTTGAGCTTAAAAACTTGCTGGAGTTGCAACTTTAAAGAGGGTCTTCAAGGGTGAGCTTTTGACCTTTAAATCCCCATTTCTTGCTTAAGCTTTTAGCCTATCTTTCATGATGTTTTAAGCTTGACTTATAACTGATAAAAGTTTTGTTTTTGCATGCTTTTGATCTTTGTTTAAGATCACTTTTGTGTTTGGGGTTGTTTACCCCCTCTTAGGCCTTGTTTGGCCTTGTTTTTGAACCTTTTTTGTGAGCTTCGGGACCACCTTGTATTGGCCTTCTCACCACTGAAATCCCTGGATTTCAGTGGTGGGGATGGTGTTTTAAGGTCCTAGAAAAGGGAAGGCCATCCCCTTCCCTTGCATCTTCAATACATGCCTTAATAAGCCTCATGTTTGAGCATCTTTACTAAGTGTTTGTTGGCCACATCTTAGCTTGTATTTGTGGTTATTTTGCTATGACATACCACTGTTTTTGCTTAGTTTGGTCACTCCATGCATGGTTAATACACTTGTAGTGTAAATCACACAATCTAGTCTTGTATGCCTCATGTTTGAGCATGTGTTTCTAGCTTGTTTTGGGGCCATCTCAGTAGGTTTTTGGTTTTATTTTAACATACCTTAGATCTGTTTTGGGTTGGGTTGGTTTGGTTGGCTCTTGCATGCCTTATATACTTGTAGTGTAAATCACACACAATAGCTTTGTATGCTTCATGAAGCAGCATCTCATTCTAGCCTATGTTGTGTCCATTTCAGCATGTTTTTGGGCTTGTTTTACCATGTCATACCTCTGTTTAGGTTTGGTTTGGTTAGCCTTTGCATGCTCCTTGCACTTGTAGTGCAATCCCATTAAACTAGCCTAACATGCATCATGTTGTAACATGTTATTTTAGCATGCTTTTGGCTTAGCTTTGAGAAGATTTTGTTCATGTTTTAGCATGTTTAAGATCTGATTTTGGTTGCATTGGTCATCCATGACTCGCTTTGTATAGCTATAGTTCAATCTAGCTTGTTAGCTTTATGCATTGAATCCACTAGCATGCATTACTTGGACTATTTCAGTGATTTGGCATCACTTATTATGTGATTTCAGTCCATGTTTCATGGCCATGCATTCACATTTATCATTCATTCAATGCGTTGGAGGGTTTCCCCCTTTATGCCTTAACATGAACCATTGCGTATGCCTTCATGCCCTTGCTTGTGAACCACCATTTCAGTGTGTTTTTGGGGTTATTATGCCATGATATAACTCTGATTTTTATTGGTCGAGTCATTCCATGCTTGGTCTTAATAGATGTAGTGTAATCCACCTTATTTGCCTTGTATGCATCATGCCTCATGCCCTTCATGCTAGTACATTTTGGCTTCCTTTCATGCATGTTTTAGACTCATTTTAACATGTACTAGGACTGTTTTAGGTTGCCTCAATCACATACTTCATGTTTTGTATACTTGTAGTACAAATGCTCTCGCTTGCTTCAAGCTTTGAGCACCTTTGCATGCTTCATTTGTGTTGTGTATATGATTTGGCATCACTTAACATGACATTTCAGAGCATATAGACTTGCCATGTTCCCACTTCAATCATGCTTTAAGTGACTTCGAGTATTGTGCATGTTTGCCTAGCTTATGCCTTAGCTCGTATGCTTGCATGCCTAGGCCTTTGGGCCCTCGTCTCAGCATGTTTTGGTCCATGATTGGACCTACTTGAGCTCTGTCCATGCTTAGTTCATGCATATGTGCCATGTATTGCATGCCTCCTTTATGTTGCTCTTTACTAGCTTTCATGCCTTAGGACGCTAGCATGCTTTACTTATGTTGTTTGAATGATTTGGCATCATTTCTTGCTTCATTTCAGTGCACTTAGTGTTGTTACACTTCCACTTTTGTCACTCATTGAGCACTCTTGAGAGTTCACTCTTGAGAGTTGTGCTCTTTGGCCTCTTTGATGGCCAATGCATTGTGCATGTATGCCTTGCTTTATGTGCCTTCATTTCATCACCAATGGCCACTGATTTGGGCATGATTGAGGTCTACCCTTTTGGTTTAAGTCCATTGAATATAACATTTATATTACATTGAGCATGCCATGCTTGGTATATTACATAAGTTGCCCTTGTTGCATCGCATTGTGCATGCATGCATTACATTATACTTAGGACCTCATGAATGCCTTGCATTGAGCATGCCATCTAGTTCTTAGCATTTGCATTGTGTATGCCAGTTGTTACATGCTTTAGCATTGTGCATGCCATTAGCCTTGTTAGGTTGTTTATATTGCATTGCATGTTTGCATGCTTAAGTCATATTCCATACTTGCATGCTCTAGTCGCATTGTGTATGCTATACTTGTTTGCATTGTGTTTGGAATAGGTGTTAGTCTAAACACGGGAAACGAGGGACGTTTCTTACTCAAAGTGATGAAACGTGCCTTAATTCCCGGTCGCTGACGCTCTTGATCATCTATGATAGAGTTTTAGGCTTTATGTGTTTACTTGTGCATTCATTTCATATTGAATTGTGCAACTTCGCCTCTCGGCCATCGTGCATTGAAATACGCGATTGGTGGCCCGAGGGTCGAGAACCTACACTCCCTTGAGTTCATGACATGATAGGGAGGGTGGTTGTGTACACATATCTTGCAAATACATTGCCATGCCCTTTCTTGCTCTCTGTTGCAGAAAACTGGGATTCAGCAGCAACAACTGGCCGGCCAGCCAGAAAAAGTAGCTGGCCGACCACTTTTCTTGGTTTTTAACAACAAAAAGTGGTCGGCAGGTGTCTGGAGAGACCAAAAGTGGTCGGCCACCCTCCCACAGGATTCCCAAGGTGAAGTTTCATCTTTCTGGAGCTTGGTGCAAGGTTCTGAGAACAAATGAAAACAGAGGCAAATCGGGGCATCGCATTGGATTTCCGAACCATGCGATCGGACATGCATGCATTCCTCTACCTCGGAGGCTCCTGATTTAGTGCTTTCCTTAGATGCCATGCTTAGGCCGGATATCCCTTAGGTCCGGTTGGACTTCAATATATTTCCATTGTCTCTTACTTTCAGGTTCAATTCAGGTTGATACCAGGTGCAATACTGAAATTTCGGGGTAGAAATATAGTGGGATGGCAGGTTGGAATTGTTTAGAGGTCGAAATCGGATTCTTTTATTGAGAATTTAAACCACTAACTCAATGTAATCATCATCATCGAGTGCTCAGAATCAAGTGCCGAAGTCTTACGAGTAGTCAAAATTGGGGTGTCTACAGTTGCCCCTCTTTGACAGAGCTCGAAGTTATTTTCCAACGTAAGTGAATGTCAAAGCCTGAAGACAACCCATTTGACAACATCGTAAGACTTTGGCAAAAACAAACAAATACACACACAATTGGTTGAACCCGAGGGTTGCCTACATATCCTGTTGCAAGGAATCAAACCTACGTAGTTCAAGGGCAAGATGCGAAGTGATACGTAAAACATAACTTATGATCATGCAATGAAATGCAATCAAGACAATGATGTGACACTGAACGAAAGCATAAATTAGAGCAAAACAAATCTAATCGTGTTTCACACGAGGAATAGTGAAGTTTAATCGCTCCGTTCGCACGAGGAGGAATAGTGAAATCTAATCGCTCCGTTTGCGAGAGGAGGAATAGTGAAGTCTAATCGTGTCTTTTCGCAAGAGTAGGAATAGTGAAGTCCAAGCGCGTCTTTTCACGAGAGGAGGAATGGTGAAGTCCAATCGCGTCTTTTCACTGGTTGAGAAATAGTGAAATCCAAACGCGTCTTTTCGCGAGATGAGGAATAGTGAAGTCCAATCGCGTCTTTTCGCGAGAGGAGGAATAGTGAAGTCCAGACATGTGGAGACCATATTCGGCGGCAGACCACATTCCAATTCCGGGAGGCGAAGATCATCTTACAGCCCCTTATCTTCCCCAGCTTCAAAAACCTAAAGGAGATTGGTTTAGAAGCCTCCGATTCGGAACACGTGGAAGAACAAGCAGCTGATCTAGTCACCGAGGACCCGAATCAATTGGATGCCGAGGTAGACGAAGCTCTTAACTCGGCCTTTGAGGAAGCTGGACTGAATACGTCCGACCCTCCATCCACATCAGGCCGAGAGGACGTCTCTTTCGAAGACATTTTTATGAACTTAGGAGACCTTCCCGACGCTTATCTTGAGGATATGGCTGGGGAATCGCTCACGCAACTTGCCCGACAGAAAAATGCTGAAAGGATGGCCGCTAGGAGAAGAGCCGAGGCTGTCCGATCGGAAACTCCACCCGCCACGGTCGCTGAGTCTACTCCGCCTGCTATTGCGGAAGAAATGGCTTAGACCAAAACGGTCGAGATGGAGCAGGTAGAACGGACGATGAGGCTGAGCAAAGGGGAGAAAAGCACCCCGCCGAGCAAGAAGTCGTGCACGATGAGGACCAAAGCGACAAACGGCCGCGCGTTGAGGAATCAGACTTGGATGTTCCATTCACTATTCAACCAAGGATAAGGAATGTGTCGATTGCCTCTGATGCGCCGGCTTTGAAGGACCCAGTTGTGGCTTTGAGTATGGCCTCCTCAATATCCCTGCCGGCTAACAGAGCCGCATTTCATGCGGAGCCAGATCTAAAGATAATTGCTTTGGCCGCTCAATCGGCCTTATTAGTACATTACTTCCCTTATCTGCAGTCTTCTGTCTAAATACATATATATGTGTAAATATTTTTCTTATTACTTGTTTGTTGTAACTTTATTTCCTTGTTCTGTAGACGGTGGGCAGGATAGCCAAGATCGGCCACCGTCAACATGACGCCATAAAACAGATCGGCCTCTTGAAAGCCGAGGTTGACAATGAAAAGAACAAGGTTGTGGTAGCCTCTCAAAGGGCCGATTATGAGGCAGCGCAAGCGGCGGAGGAACGAGCGAGAGCTGACTCTGAGGCCGAGCGAGCAAGGAATTCTAGGCCTACCGCCGAGGAGAGGGCAAAGGCGAGCGAGGATGCGCTCAAGTTAGCCCAGGAAGTAATCACCAAGCTGGAAGCCGACTTGGAAGAATCGAAGAAGGCAAAGGAAATAGCTGACTCCGAGACTTCTAAAGCGTTCCAAGCTGGGAAGGATGCCACCTTGGAAAGCTATGTGGAAGAAGTGCCGAAGTTCGAGAATTGGGGCTTCAAACACGGCTAGGTCAAAGCCCTCACTGCTGCAAATGTGACATTGGCGCAGCCAATTCAATACGAGCAGGTGGACGTTGAGCCGCTAGCGTCTGACCCTGAAGATTGATTAAGGCATATTTTGGTTTTTGGTAGGCATCTTAGATGCATAGTTTTTGTAGGTTTTTGTTAGTAGATTTTTATTTCTTTAAATATAGCCTAATTTTCATGTGTAAAATGACTGCTATTAGCGCTCAATTTATTAATGAAAATTTTCTAAGCTCTCGAGTTTATTGCATATACTATTTGTCTTTAATTCATTAATGACAATTCCTTATGCTCTTCTGTTTGTTATATGAGTAAATAGTATATCCGGTAGGTTAACCGAATCAATTAAACATCCTCTGCCTCTTTGCTCTTTAGCCGAATAACTAAAAGAATTGGCAGTTAACAATTTGTAAAGGTGCATGAAAATTTAATAGACTTACAAGCAAAACGGCTTAAGGCTTTGGCGTCTGGCCGATTAGATTAATGAATCTGCCCTTGCCCCAGCTGGTGCATGAAAATTCAATAGACTAACAAGCAAAATGGCTTAAGGCTTCGGTGTCTGGCCGATTAGATTAATGAATCTGCCCTGGCCTTAGCTGGTGCATGAATTGGGGCGCCGAATGATATTAGCTCATGGAGCGGCTGGGGCACTCAACCCGATCGGTGCAAGGGCTTGCCCTATGGCCGATTAGATTAATGAATCTGCCCTTGCCCCAGCTGGTGCATGAATTGGGGCGCTGAATGATATTAGAGGCTCATGGAGCAGTTGGGGCACTCAACCCAATCGGCGCAAGGGCTTGCCCTATAACCGATTAGATTAATGAATCTGCTCTTGCCCCAGCTGGTGCAAGAATTGGGGCGCCGAATGATATTAGAGGCTCATGGAGCGGCTGGGGCACTCAACCCGATCAGCGCAAGGGCTTGCCCTATGGCTGATTAGATTAATGAATCTGCCCTTGTCCCAGCGGGTGCATGAACTGGGATGCCAAATGATATTGGAGGCTCATGGAGCGGCTGGAGAACACGATTCAATCGGCGCCAGGCTTTTGAAGTTTTAGCATTAATGAGATCGCCTCAGAGGTGCTGCACTCGTAGAGAATAAATGGGGTGAGTGCTTCATTCGCGTAGGTCCCATTAGTGTGTTCAAACTCGACTTACCCCAATCTATTGAGGAAGGTTAGATAACTGTGAATGCCAAATAGACTTTCTACAACAGCAGACGAGAGGGGAGGACATTGGCTGAGCTGGACGCAGAGATGAATCGAAGTGGCGAGTCTATGCACACGGGCAATAGGACGTTGAGGGAGTGGGAGAGACGCCAATCCCCACGTCATCGAAGTAGGTCACCCAGAAGGGAAAAACAGCAATGGGGCAACTCCCTCAACCGCGCTCGAGGGGAGAATCTGATAGGACACCGCGCCCGTTGAGTTTTGCAGTTTTTGTGGGGAACAAACCAATGATGGAAGCAGATTCAATTGTGCACGACCCAAATGTGGCTGTCGAGTTTGCTCGACAGATTTTTCCACCAAAAGTCCAACAGTCGATGGTCGGTCAACGGGATTTCGATGTATTTCGGGAAGGCATCCATGGAGCGGTGAGAGGGCTGTATACTGCCTATGAAGTCGGCATGCATCTACGTGCCGCGCTGCGGGAGATAGAGCAGAAGTACGAGCGCATTCGGAACTTAGAAGCTCATGCAAAGAAGGCTGAGCGTGAACTGAGGAAGGCCAAGATAGCCGAGACACATTCGGCCGGCCGAGCTAACCCAATTGTGGAGGAAAGGGTGACCCAACGGCTGATTAGTCATGCGATCGCCGATCGAGATACGGCAAGTATGTTTGCAATAGAGATTGCAAAAGCCACGACCTATGAACGAGGCTTCCACAACGGCCGAAAAGTTAGGATAGACAAGACGAAGGAAAAGCTCGCCAAGCAAGTGTGCCGATGCGAGAATCGGGGATTCAAGCACAGGTAGGTTAAGGCCCTCCGAGCAGCAGTCATTGACTCGGCATTGCCGTTATACCAGAGTAAGGATTTTCCTTTTGCGGCTTACGAAGTCGAAAAGAGCGATGACGAAGGTGACGCCAAATAAAGATGAATCTATTGTAGCGTTTTTCACTCAAGTTGAATGTAAATTATGTAATCTTGATCAGTTTAATAAAACGTATCATTTTAAATGCTAGAATGTTGTTTCTGCTACTTACCATTTTTCGTCTATTGCGTCTATGCTCATTATTCATAATACAAATGAAAGAAACGCCGAGTTCCGAGGCGTCTTGTCTCGGCCAATCGTGATTTCTACGAAGGGTCTCTGCATCCGGAGGCTCATTCGGAGACTTGTTTTGGCCAAATGTGATATCCACGAAGGGCGCTCCGAATTCAGAGACTTATTCGGCCCAAAACTGTCATTCACTGATGGTCCTCCGAATCCAGAGACTTATATCTTGGCCAATCGTGATTTCCACGAAGGGCGCTCCGAATTCAGAGACTTATTCGGCCCAAGCGTGTCTTGCACAGATGGGGCTCCAAATCTGGAGGCTTATCTCTTGGCCAATCATGATTTTCACAAAGGGCGCTCTGAATCCGGAGACTTATTCGGCCCAAGCGTGTCTTGCACGGATGGGGCTCCGAATCCGGAGGCTTATATCCTGGCCAATCGTGATTTCCACAAAGGACGCTTCGAATCCAGAGACTTATTTGGCCCAAGCGTGTCTTGCACGGGTGGGGCTCCAAATCTAGAGGCTTATCTCTTGGTCAATCATGATTTTCACGAAGGGCGCTCCGAATCTGGAGACTTATTTGGCCCATGCGTGTCTTGCACGGATGGAGCTCCGAATCTGGAGGCTTATAACTTGATGAACTGAATTTCACAGTGAGGAAATAAGAGACTTTTCATTGCAAAAATGAAATTTGTACACAGTGAACATTCAAAACAAGTATCATGCCCCACAAGTCGGGTTAATGATAGAATTTACCCAAATGCGTGGAATTCCAAGGGTATGGCAGACTTCTCCTAGACATGTCTTTGAGCTGATATGCCCCTGTACTGGCGATTGACTCAATCTGATAGGGGCTATCCCAGTTGGGACCTAGCTTTCCGTCAGCGGGGTTTTTAGTAGCGGGAAGAACTTTCTTCAGGACTAGTTCTCCAGGTATATAACATCGCAGATGCACACGTTGTTTGTATGATTTAGCGAGCTGCTGTTGATACCGTGCCATAGACGCGAGGGCTCAGTCCCACCGTTCTTCAATCAGAGTTAGATCCAAAGCTAGCATCATGTCGTTACGGCCCAAGTCAAAGACCTTCGTTTTCAAAGTGGGTAGGCCGATCTCCAGGGGGATAATTGCCTGAGTCCCAAGGCACAGGGCGAACAACGTTTTTCCAATTGATCGCCTTGGTGTAGTGCGATGGGCCTACAATACACTGAGGAGCTCTTCAACCCACTTTCCTTTAGCTTTCTTTAACTGTTTCTTGATGCCGTCCAAAATGGCTTTGTTGGAGGCTTCTGCTTGACCATTGCTCTGTGGATAAGCCGGGGTGGAGAAATAGGGCCGAATACCATACTTGCTGCACAATTCTCGGTAGGTGCTGCAATCAAACTGGGTGTCGTTGTCTGAAATAAGTGCTCTTGGAATGCCGAATCGTGTTATGATACTTCTCCATTCAAAACGCTTTACAACAGTATCTCGAATGTGCATTAGTGCCTCTGCTTCGACCCATTTCGTGAAGTAATCTGTCGCGACAATCAAAAATCGTTTGTTGCCCGAGGCACGAGGTAATGGTTCGACGATGTCAAGTCCCCATTGGGCGAACGGCCAAGGACTGGTTATGGAGCTTAACTCTTCAGCAGGCAAATGGGTCAAAGGGGAGAACTTCTGGCACTGTTCACATTTCTTGATGTAACACTCGGTATCAGTTCTCATTGGCGGCCAATAATACCCCTGTGTCACAGCTCGATGAGCCAAAAAGTGTCTGCCAGAATGGGTACCACAACTACCTTCATGTATTTCAGTCAGGAGTTCCTCGACTTTATCTGGATGAGCGCATTCTAGCTATGGACCAGAAAGGGATTTCTTGTAAAGCTTTCCTTGCGGATCCAAGTAATATCGCAGGGCTTTGTTTCGCAACTTGTGTGCTTCTTTCTTATCCGTCGGGAGTTGTTTGGAAGATAGGAATAAAGTGATAGGGTCCATCCAACTCAGACCTGATTCTATGACATTGATCTGGACCGACTCCGAAGGGCCAATGCTCGGCTTAGGGATGAATCCTACTTCAATTGTCCGTTTAATCTCTGAGTTAATGGCGGAGGCTAAGCAAGCCAGGGTGCCCGCATGTGTGTTCTGATCTCAGGTTATTTGGTTCAATTCATGATGGTCGAATTTTGCCAACAAGGAACTCGCCGTTTTCATGTAAGCTGCCATACGGTCGTTTTTGGCCGCGTATTCACCCTTTAACTGATTGATGGCTATCTTTGAGCCGCAAAAGATAAGTAGACGCCGAGCACCCAAGATATATGCATTCCCTAAGCCGGTTAGCAATGCTTCATATTCGGCCTCATTGTTTGATGCTTCAAAGTCGAGTTTGACTTCCTGCTCGATTATTGCCCTGTCAGGAGCCATGATCACAACGCCGGGCCCACTGCCACATTGGTTGGATGACCCGTCACAGTATAATTGCCAAATGTCCCCAACGTATATCCTCCAATTCGGCTTAGGTTGAATTTGATCGGACTTAAAGTCAGCAAGACACCCTGTGAATTCGGCAACAAAATCGGCGAGCACTTGCCCCTTGATTGAGGTTCTAGGTAAGAACTGGATATCATACTAGCTGAGTTCCAGAGCCCATTTTGAAACATGCCCTGATGCTTCTGCACTACGGAGTACTGACCGGAGGGGGTAGTCCGTTAGTACCCCAATGGTATGCCCCTGAAAGTAAAGCATCAGTTTTCCTGCTGCCATGACGAGGGCCAGGACGAGTTTTTCCAATGGAATGTAGCGTGTTTCGACGTCAACCATTGCTTTGCTCACATAATAAACTGGTCGCTGCTCCCCAAGCTCTTCTTTTAACAGTACAGCGCTGACGGCCCAGTCAGAAACTGCCAGATATAAAATGAACGGATCCCCTGCTGAAGGTGTTGTCAAGAGCGGAACTGACCGGAGGTAAGTCTTCAAACCTTCCAAAGCGGCTTAGCAGTCGAGGGTCCATTCAAAAGCTTTACCCTACTGTAGACACCCTATTTTTGACCATCTTCAAGACTTGGTTGTGCTTGTAGATACATCCAACCACTAGTTTGATTGCTCGTCGAGTACTCGACTGTCACGGCAGAACATCACAGGTTTGAGCTTTCCAAACCCTGTACCCTTTCTCTCCCATTCTTGGACCATGTGTTGGCCCTTTCTGCATGCTTCTTGAGAGGCACTGCCGACCACCTTTTGGCCCTGCCGACCTTGATTTTATCCCTGCCGACCATTGATGAAGCCTGCCGGCCATCAATGAGCCACTGCCGGCCACCACTGATGGCCGGCAGAACCCTTGTCTCAGCAGGTTTCACGCCAGATCTTTTAAGCCAGCTGGTTTTCACTCATCTCTCCTCCATACACGTGTATGGAGGGATGAGCCCCTTTCCAAGCTTGTTTAACAAGCTTTGCATTGTTTTTCTTCTATATAAGGAGAGGCCCTTCCTCTCTATCAGAGGTTCAGCCATTTTTAAAGAAGATGTATCTCTCTCTCTATATTTCTCATTCTCTCTCTCTATATTGCATAGAATAGTGCTCTAAAGTCCATTTTTCTTGCACTTTTGCACTGCAACACATAGAGGTACACCACCACCTTTGGGCTGAGGTTCTTGGGAGTGTTACTTGAGCTCTGAAAGTTGGTTTTTAGCCTCAGAGCTTGCTGGTTTCGAAATTGAACTTCAAGGTTGAGTATATTCCCCTTTTTAGCATTTATTTGTACCTCATTTTTTCCATCCTTTCGTATTGTTTTAGGCCTTGCTTTCAACTGAAAAAAGTTCTTTTTTTGCATGCTTTAGACCTTTGTTTAAGGTCACTTTTTTGTTGGGGGTGGTTTACCCCCTCTTAGGCCTTGTTTTGAGCCATCCCTTTAGGCTCTTGTTGAAGCCTTTGCATGACCTTTCTACCACTAAAATCTAGAGGATTTTCAGTGGTGGAAAGGTGGTTTTGGTGTCCTAAATAGGAGAGGGTCATCCCCTCTCCTTTGTGTCTTGTTTACTTGCTTTGAATGCCTCATGTTTGAGCACCTTTGTTAAGCCTTTGTTGGCCATATCTTAGCTTCTATTTGTGGTTATTTTGCTGAGGCATAATGCTATTTTTGCTTGCTTTGGTCACTCCTTGCATGGTTTATACACTTGTAGTGTAAATCTCACAAACTAGCTTTTTATGCTTCATGAAGTAGCATGTCATTTTAGCTTGTTTTGTTTCCATTTCAGCATGTTTTTGGTGATGTTTTGCCATGTCATGACTCTGTTTTGGTTTGGTTTGGTTGGCCCTTGCATTCTCCATGCACTTGTAGTGCAATTCCATGAAATAGCCTAACATGCATCATGCTTTGACATGTCATTCTAGCATGCTTTTGGCTTAACTTCAAGAAGCTTTTGTCCATGTTTTAGCATGCTCTAGCTCTGATTTTGGTTGTTTTGGCCATGCATGACTTGCTTTGTATAGCCATGGTTCAATCTGGCTTGTTAGCTTTGTGCACCAAGTCCACTAGCATGCATTGCTTGGACTGTTTGAATGATTTGGCATCATTTATTATGTGATTTCAGTCCATGTTTCATGGTCATGTACTTGCATTTATCACTCATTCAATGCATTGGAGGGTTTGCCCCTTTATGTCTTAACATGAACCATTGCGTATGCCTTCATGCCTTAGCTTGCGAGCCATCATTTCAGTATTTATTTGGGGTTATTTTGTCATGATATAACTCTGATTTTTATTGGTTAAGTCATCCCATGCTTGGTCTTAATAGGTGTAGTGTAATCCACCTTATTTGCCTTGTATGCATCATGCCTTATGCCCTTCATGCCAGCATGTTTTGGCTTCCTTTCATGCATGTTTTAGTATCATTTTAACATGTTCTAGGACTATTTTGGGTTGCCTTTGCCATATGCTTCATGCTTTGTATAGCTGTAGTGCAATTGGCCTTGCTAGCTTTGTGTTTTGATTACTTATGCATGCTATCTTTGAGCTATTTAGATGCTTTGGTATCATTTAATACTTCATTTCAGAGCTTATAGCATTGACATGTTCCCACTTCTTTCATGCTTTGAGTGCCTTTGAGTGTTGTGCATTGTTGCCTAGTTTATGGCTTAGCTTGTATGCTTGCATGCCTAGGTATTTGGGCCCTTATCTCAGCATGTTTTTGGTCTTTGTTAAGACCCATTTGAGCTCTATCCATGCTTGGTTCATGCATATGTGCCATGCATTGCATGTCTCCTTTGTAATCCTCTTTGCTAGTTTTAATGCTTGAGGACCATTGCATGCTTTACTTGTGTTGATTAAATGATTTGGCATCATTTCTTACCTCATTTCAGTGCACTTAGTGTTGCTACACTTCCACTTTTGTCACTCTTTGAGCACTCTCGAGAGTTGTGCCCTTAGGCCTCTTTCATAGGACATTGCATTGAGTATGCTAGGTATATCGTATTGAGTATGCCATACTGTTCATTGCATGTAGTATGCCATCCTACGTTGCATTGTGCATGCCACGTGGTTATTTGCATTGTGTATGCCAAGTTATTTTGCCTTGCATTGAGTATGCATGTACTTAACATTGCTAATTTGTCCTTGTAGCATTGCATTGTGCATGCATGCATTAGCATTGTTCGCATATCATTAGCTTTGTTAAGTTAATCATATCACATAGCATTGAGTATGCCATGTAGTTGCATTTTTGCATGCTTAAGTCATATTGCATGTTTGCCATGCTTGTGTTGTATTGTTGTTTGGATTAAGTATTAATCGGAGCATGAGAAATGAGGGACATTTCATACTTCAAGTGATGAAACTTGTCTCACTTCTCGGTCGCCGACGCTCTTGATCAAGCATGATAGAGTTCTAGGCATTTATGTGTTTTTGTGCATTCATTTCACATTGATTTGCACATGTTGGATCTTTGGCCATCATGCATCGGGATGCGTGATTGATGGTCTTGGATCCGATTATGCCTCTCCCTTGATGTTTTGAGATGATATGGGGTGGCATAGTGCGTACATATCCTTGGAAGACCCTCCCTTTCCTCTATTTTGTGCCCTGCTGCAACTTGGTGTCACAGCACACCAGTGGCCGACAGCCTTCTTTTGTTGGCTGGCAGACCTTCATTCTTGGCCGGCAGTGCCTACTCTTGGCCGGCAGGGAGGTCAGCAGTAGCTTCTCATGGCCAGCAGGCCACTGGTGCATTCCCCCAGCATATTTTTGATAAGATCCAGCAGCAAGTTCTCAAGGACACCCTGCAAACAGAGTCTCTAAAGAGCATTTGGAGAGCTTTCCGGGATGGGAATCGAGAGCATGCATCCTTCCATCTTCAAGGCAGAGCTGAGGCGGCCTAGTCTATACATTTTAATGCTTTACTTGTTAGTTAGCTTTAATTTGTAATTTAATTAGTTAATTTGTTAATTAATTAAGTGTTGTAAAAATTAGTAAGTAGATTGCTTATTAATTCAATTTGGTTTGTAATAGTCTAATTAGTTTAATTAGATTAGTTGATTAGCCTAGTTTAATTAGCGTATTCATTCGGACCCTCCGTTGAGAGGGCAAACTTTGTAATAAGTGTGCGTGTGTGTGTGATGCATGTCTTCCACCCCACGTCTTTCTCCCTTTTATTTACCAGCTTTTGATGGTTAGTTTTAGGGCATGTTTCAATTAGCATACTTATACTTGCATGCGTGCATCCATTCATCTGTCTTGCATGCACCACGCTCGGCGCATCATACAAACTGCATTGTATTTCAATTCCTATTTGAATACATGTATCAATTGTTGCATTCTTATGCCAGCTTAGAATAGCCGAGCCTATTTCTAGTTGCATTTTGCATGTGTTGCATTAGCCATCTTAACATGAACTAGGATCATGCATAATTTCTAACTAGTTCTTTGTTTTGGCTCGGAACACTGTGAGTGTTTACGCTTTAGTATACTGCATGTGTGTTATTGATTGCCATGATAGCATGCTTGCCTTAAGGCTAACTGCTTAAGTGTTTAACTGCTTGAATGCCTGTGGGTGAAGGTTGGATTGTTTGAATTGGAACAATTCATTGAAATCCTCGATTTAGCCTACTTGCGAGTAGCAAACCTCAAACCGTTTTCAAACAAACAAAATATGCAATGCTTTGTTCCAACTTAGGCGATCTAGCCTATACTTGAATGTTGTGCACATCACATAGAAATTCTAGGTTTAATACACCGGAATAAGAACACGTGTTTTCAAAAACAAGATATCATGTTAGTAAAGGCCGATCTTTGATCGAGCGAGCGGGGGTGCTCATTGCATGACCTTCCCCTCTCGTACCCAAGTTCCCGAGCCGAGGCAACTTTGGTGATGACGGACACGTGGCCTTAGGCACAAGGCAAGGTTTCCTAAATTCCCCCAAAACAAAATATTTAGGTGGCGACTCTGTATCTGGCAAAGCAGTCCATGTTTGGCACTTCTTTACAAAAATCAGTTTTCCAAAACGATTTGCCGGATTTGGACTCTTTGGTGATTTATCGGTCTTGCATTGCACTTTGCGAGATCAGATTTAGAACCGTGACATTGAGTCCGAACTGTAGTAGTAAGCCCAAATGAACAAAATGGGATTTCGTGCCCGATTTTGCGTGCGGAGCGCCGGGATGTTCGGGCGCGTCTACACCTGCCAAAGGGTGTGAAAAAATTGCCGGGTAGCGATCTGTGAAACAGCTAATGAATCTGTTGAGTGTGGCGGCCATTCCCATCAGCTTCTGAACCTCTTTGGTCCACCGAGGAAAGCCAAGTTCTAGAATTGTTGTGACTTGCCTTGGGTTGGCTTCGATTCCACGGTGGTTAACAATGTAGCCAAGGAATTTACCGGATCCGATGCCGAAGGCACACTTGGAAGCGTTCAGCTTCATTTTGTATTTACGAAGAATGACGAATGTCTCTTCCAAATCGGCTAAATGAGTTTGCTTTTCTTTGGACTTGACCACTATATCATCGATGTACACTTCCATGGTGCGGCCGAGTTGCTCTTTGAACATAGCAGTAACTAGTCTTTGGTAGGTTGCCCCCTCATTCTTCAACCCGAAAGGCATGACCTTATAGCAATAGGTTCCTCTTGTGGTGAGGAATGCAGTTTTATCTTGGTCCTCTGGATGCATGGCAATTTGATGGTAGCCTCTATAGGCATCCAGGAAGCTCATGCGTTGATGATGTGTCGTGGCATCAACGAGCTGGTCTATTCTGGGTAGAGGAAAGCAGTCCTTGGGAGAACCTTTGTTTAAGTCTATGAAATCCACACAAACATGCCAAGTCCTATTTTTCTTCTTTACAACCACCATATTTGATAGACATGTAGGATAGGTCACTTCCCGGATTGCCTTTGCATCAAGCAACCGGTCAACTTCTTCAACGATGGCAGCGGTATGTTTAGCGGCTGATCGCCGGCTTTTCTGAATAATCAGCTTGCAAGTAGGGTCAATGTTTAAACGGTGCTGAGAAACAGATGGATCCACACCCGGTATCTCATATGGTGTCCACGCAAATACATCAAGGTTGCCGAGCAAGAAGGAAATTAGCTGCTGCTTGTCGGCTTCATTCAGGGAGGCGCCGACCATGAAGAACCTGTCTGGATTCCTATCAATTTCAACTCGATCCAGGGCTTCCGTTGCCTTTTCACTTGGGAGCCGCCCAACATCGTCGAGGCTCTCTCGATCCGACACCTCAATAAATTCACTTCCAACTCTCTTGGTGTCTTTGCGACAAGAAGATAACATGCCTGCTCCGATTTCTGGGAACCTCGAATTTGCTCGATGCCGCGTTCAATCGGAAAGCGAAGTAGTTGATGATATGTGCTAGGCACGGCCCGCATGGTATGCAGCCAAGTTCTTCCCATGATAAGATTATACGGCGAAGGCAGCTTGACAACCAAAAATTCTACATTCACTGACTGGGAGCCCGCCCGAACCGGCAGTGTGATTTTGCCCAACGGATATTCCGGATTAGCGTTGAAGCCGAATAATGGATAATGAGCTGGAGATAGGTCTGGCTTAGTGAAGCCGAGTTTGACGAACATCTTGTAATACATAACTTCCGAAGTGCTCCCCTGATCAATGAGAACACGCTCAACGGTAAATCGATTTACGTGTAGCTCGATGACCAAGGGATTAATGTGGAGGAGTGTTACACCGGCCAAATCTGAATCATCGAAAGCAATACCCGCAGCTTCATGGGACCGTTTTACTAGGGTGATTTGCTTTTGGGGGTTAGGATGCGACTGAATTTTATGTCCGGTGGAGGCCGTCGGCAAGCTGTATATCATGTGGATTACGCCGAGCGGAGGTGAATCCTGCCGTAAGGCAACTGTTTTGGCTTAGTTGTTCTTTCAGACATGTTGCTGAAGCTGACCGTCTTGTACCAACTCTTCAAGGTGATCTTTCAAAGCATAGCAAATATCGGTATCATGACCGTGATCTTTGTGATATTCGCACCGCTTATCCTGTCTCCTCGTGTCGGGAGGTCCCACCATCTTGGGCGGCCATTTGAAGAACGACAGATGTTGAACTTTAGTCATAACCATGCTGATGGCTCCGATAACTCCGTATATTTTTTGTCCTCGCGCCTTGCGTGCCTACTATCCACTTGAAGTTATTCATTAGCTCGGTGGGAACATTGGTCATTTGATCGGCGCGAATCTCGCCTCTTGTCTCATTTAGCCCGATTCCATGGTTCAAGACTCCGTGACGGTATAGAATTTATCGGCTGAACAATTTCAGATGGGGCCGTCTTACTGGCCTTGTGCCCGGCTTTGACCTGCAGGGCGTCATCTTCCACATTGCAATATTCCTCAACTTTCTTCATTAATGACCAGACTGTTTTGGGGGGCCTTCTAGTCAAGGAATGGCGGAGGGTACTATCAGGATGCAACCCCATTTTAAAGGCGGTGATGGCCATGGAGTCATTCCAGGCATCATCTACGAGATTAAAGCATTCCCAATAGCGCCGAATACGCTCGTAAGGTTTTCTCTGGTTGGATTTGCATTGCCCAGAGAGAATTGACCTGCTTTGGCTGGACCTCATTGGTGATGAACCTTGCCCTGAAGGATTTTTGGAGTTGATGGAAGCTCTTAATCGATGTTGTTTCCAATTTATAATACCATCTGACGGCCAATGGTCCCAAACTGCTCGGAAATATTTGGCACATGAGGGCCTCGTCGTCCGCATGTAACATCATGGCTTACTTATAATGGCGGATGTGATTAGTGGGGTCCGATTTCCCGTCGTACAGGGTGAACGATGGAGCTTTGAACTTTTTGGGTAGTACTGCCTTTGCAATCCGTCGCACCAAGGGATTATGTTGGTCCTCCTCATCTGAACCATTTCGTCTTTGCTTATTCCGTGCGCGCAGACTTTCTTCGGAGGAACTGGAGGTTTCGGCTCGTCCCTTCTTTTTGGGTTCTGGGGATAATGAGTCAGAATCACTGTCACTATCTTGTCTCCGAACTCGAGGTCGTCAACCATCCTCTCTCAGAGGTCGTACCCGATCTTGTCGTGCGGCTAGTTGGGATTTTGCCACTTCCAATGCCAAATCCTGACGAAGGCGTTCGTTCTCAGCAATCATGTTTTCCAACCTTTGTTTGTTTTGTTTTGCATGTTCCATGATCGCTTGCCTTGTCTCATGTACTGAAGTCGAGGGTGAGGTCTGGGCAACTAAGTCGAAGTTTAAGGCACGTCTCGCGGCGATATTCTTCGATCCCAACATGTTTCCTGGAGTGAGGTCATCTCTCGGTGTAGTTTCGTCAGCGACTATCAGAGGATCTTACGTTAGGCTCGCCATGGATGTAGTTGAGTATTCCCACAGACGGTGCCAATTGTGGAGAAGTAGTTCGGAAATACTCTTTAGATCCTGTAGGACGCTCGTGATCCTCAACAAGTCACTTGAAAAGGAATGAACACTCAGGTCAGGGGTGCCGGAATTAGCACTCTGACTGATAAGTTAGTGTATACTCTCTTGATTGCTTATATCTCAAGTTAAACTTACTTGTTCTCACATACCTCTCTTTGGTTATTGTTCTTCTATTTATATATGCTCCTGGTCCTCAAGGTAGGGCCCACTCTTAATCCGTCGTGTGATTGTTCACTCGACCCTCCTTTTGTCGTATTCTAACTTCTAATCGGCCCCTCGTTCAACTGGCTTTATGGCCGATTAAGATACTCAACATCTAGAGCATACGAGACAGGGCGAGTATAATATATACCCTGATTGTCTAAATATATACTCGGCCTATCTGCGTCCCCTAATATTCGGCTCCCACAAAGTATACGAGACATATATACATAAAACTAAAACAAAACAAATGAAACAATTATTGTGGGGTTCGAACCCCCGACCTCGAGCTCAACCTTTCAGTCTTCAACCACTGAGCCAAAGCCACTCTTGTATCAAAAATTCAAACAAATATGTATATAATACATAAATATACAATACATATACATATATGTATACAATTCTCCCGCCTCTCTTTCTTTCTGGAAAACCACGTCTGACACATGACCTTGCTTTTTTTCGCGTCAACCGGTGTTAGCTGCCCAACAAATGCCTCGGCCCTCTCTCCCTCTTTGTCTTTCTCTCTCACCTTCTTCTTCTCTTCTTTCTTTTGTCTCTTTCTTTTCTTCCTTCTCTATTTTCTTCTATTCCTCCTCTATTTTCTTCTTCTCTTCTTTCTTTGAGAGAGGCAGAACAGAGGGACTAGGAGAGACAGAACTCAGTCTGCTCTCTGCCATTTCTCTGCGACTCCCTTCTTTTATACCTCTCTCTTCTTACACATGGCTTCGTCTCACCTCCTCTCTCTCTTTCTGGATCTTAATGATCCATCGAGCTCCCCTGGGCCAAGTGCCCCTGCTCTTACTCATCCTAGTCTTCCTACACTGAGCAAATGATGGCTGCTCAAATTGACATTGAGGCCAACCACTACACGTTGAAGTCGTGTATGGAGACAGTGGCCGCGGTCAATAACTTGTCTCACCGTCTGCAAAACAGGACGTGTGAGGTACATCGGGTTAACGCCCAACTCACTCTGCTTCAGCATATGTACAAGAATACGCAAGCAGAGATTTGCACCCTGAAGGCAGAGAACAAAGAACTGAAACGGAAGGCCACCTACATGGAGAATAAAGAGGTAAAACGACAGGCCACTTCTATGGCACGGTTCGGAGCACCGTCGTACTTTGCCTTTGATGGTCAGTGAAGAGTTAACTCTCTGGGTGAAAACATTGAGGCAGGGCCTTCTCTTGGTGAAAACACTGAGGTAGGGCCTTCGAAGGTCTCCCAGAACGAAATTGAGATGAAGAAATCGGGGGGAGAGTCAAGCAAATGAGGTCGGCATATGGCCGTTTGCTGGAGGTCGGCGTGTGGCCGTTGCCGGAAAAGAAAGAAGAACGAGATCCCTCTCTTTTTCTTTTCTTTTTTTCTCTCTTTTTTTTTTTTTTTTTTTTTTGTTTTTCTTTTATTTTTTCTTTCTTTTTTTTTCTCTCTCTTTTTTTTTTTATTTTGTTCTATTATTAATTTTTGTTTTGTTTTGTTTTGTTTTTTTATTTTTTTTTACAAATGTGATCAATAAAACAAATTTTTTTTTTTTTTTTTTATGTAACTCCAAATAACAAATCCGAATAATGGACATAAAATAGATACTTTTTTTGCAACTCCGAATTCCAAATAAGAAATCCGAATAATGAACATAAAATGGACACAAAACAAACAAAACTTGATAAATATACCCAAAACTAGACACAAAATGGACCCAAACAGAGCCACATGTACGGAACAGAATACCAGCTTTACGGATTTATTGGAATAAAATAAAATAAACGAAATTATTTCTTGTATTTATTTACTTACTTATTTAGTAGTATTAATATTATTTATTACTATTATTATTCAACTCAAAATAAACAAATTGACTTATATATATATATATATACTCAAATAAAATAAAATAAAAAACACATTTTATATGAATAAAAGAAAACAACCCCATTCTCTCTTTATATATATATATATATATTATTATTATGAAATAAAACTGTACAACAAAAGGATTTGATTTTCCCCTCCTCTACTCTTTTTTTTTATTATTATTTGTAAAACAACAATTAATAAAACGACACAAACAAAATGATTTGATGATGATTTTTTTTATTTTATATATTCAAAGATATAAAGTATAAACATATTATTATTATTATTATTATTATTATTATTATTTTATTTTATTTTATTTTCATCAAAGTCCGGCTGGATCTCGATGAGGTACAGCCGGACATACGGGCATCCGGCCGGACTTCGACGGCAGTAGGGGCAGATTCGAGAAGCCCTCGGCTTTTCTTGTTTTAAAACAAAACAAACCCCTCATTTCCTCACACTTCCATATCCGAAAATCACCCCTCTCTCTCTAGTAGCCCCCTCTCTCTAGATTTCTCTTTTCTTGCTTTTACCCAACGATCCACACCATTTTTTCTTTGAAACCCTTGTTTTTCTCTACATTTTGAACTGACCAAAAGTTAATTTAGCGCAAGTTTGGGTTTTCTCTTTGTTTTTCTCACTTTTACCCACACTTTTCCTCTTTCTCCCTTTGATTTTCCATCCTCTCTTCGATTTCTATCTCTTAGGGTTTGAGATTTTGGGATTTTGACCCATTTTCACTTAGTTCCCCACTTTTTCTTCACTCTTCCCCACCTTTCCTCATGACTAGTGACGAGGTTCCCCTTCCGGACCCGGCCATTGATATTGGTGCAGATATGGAGGCCGAGGATGCTCCCACTTTGCTTCCCCTTGCAGATAGGCCATTTGAAGCAGCCACTTACCAGCCACGCACTCACATTCTCCCGCCAAGTGGGATTTTACAATCTATGGGCTTCATCCCTGGGCAGGAGGAGGACACACTTCTGCGCGAGCCCAAGGAGCACTTTTCCGCTGACGCCTCCACTGTAAGCAATTTTCCTTTGTTTTGTACATATGTTTGAAACTTATGAACAAACCATTCATCTCTGTTGTACATACATTGATACATTCCCTATTTACAGGTCGTAGCTAGGAGGATGATCGGCTATGGGACCATATCGGGTCTTCGGCATTGGTACGAGCGACTCCCTGCGGAGGTGCGCACATTAGTTGATGCAGCCAGCTTTGGGCCCTTCTGTTCTGGGTTTATACAGATGCGGGCTGAGTTAGTGTTATATGGAGCTTTAGAGGAGAGGTGGTGGGACACCACAGACTCGTTCCACTTCTCTTCGACCAGGGAGATGACGTTGACGCCATATGATTTTTCCATGCTAACTGGCCTGCAAGTCGGAGTTGGTGGCCCTATCCCATTTGACCCAGATATGGCGCAGTGGAGAGTTGCACAGCTCCAGCTTCTTAGAGCGATCCCGGACATCAGCAGTCAGGGGATGGTGCGCTACAGTTGGTTCTATGATCACTTCATCGACATTCAGCCAACTACTACAGATGAGATTGCCCAGTACACTCGTGGCTTCCTTATGTATCTTCTCGGTACTACTCTGTTTGCGAACAGGAAGAATACCGTGGGGATATATCTTCTTGAAGCACTGGTGCGTCTACCGCAGGTGGCAAAGTATGACTGGGGTGGCGCCAGCTTGGCCACCTTATACTGCTATATGAGCTATGTGTCCCACCGCAAGGCGGATTTACTCGGTGGCTACTGAAGAGTTTGGGACGTACGCGTCTCACCCCTTTACTTTTCTATTCAACTTTGCATTCTGTGCTTTGCATTTCCTGTTCATCTTTACTCTGCATTTCATATCCGCTCATCTGCTTTATTCATGCTCATCTGTTTACAGCTCTGGGTTTACATGTATTTCACCACTCTAGCTCCAGTCCCAGTGAGGCCGATTAAGTTGTCAGTACCCCACTTTCGGTATTACAACTCATAGTTCAAACGCCGCCGCCTAGTAGACCGAACCTTCTTATACTTCCGCTGCTTCTTTCATACAATCACTGTGGACTAGGTAACACAATATCATTCTTTGCATTACATAGCACTATTTCCATATTGTACTAGCATCCTCATACTGTTGACATCTACCACTGCACTATTTTGCTCATTACACACTGATTTTCTGACACTACATTGATTTCTGACACTGAATGATATCTGACACTGCACTGTCGCTGCATTGATAACTAACATTGCACTGACATTTGACACTATATGGACTCATAGGTTGATTGGCATCCCTGGGCGGGTATCTCCTCAGCATCCAGAGCGATTTATGTTGTTGCCTGGTATGCCTCTACCATGCGGATTCTGTTCAAGGGCCCCTTTGGTCGGGCTTATTATCTAGGAAAGAGGTTCATCCGCCAGACTCGAGGCGTTGCCCATCCAGACGTTCTGCATCCTTCTCCTCTAGGCATGAGGTCAGTTGATGAGATATAGAACGGACCTACAATCGACCTCTTGATGGAGGGAGAGGACGGCGATAGATATCATATGGCCGGTGACTTCACTACCTTTTTGCACACTTGGGTGATGGCGCCCCTCACCCCAGGCGTGGCCCGTGCTGTTCCGGAGGTCGCGGCTACTGTAGCTGGTGCTGGTGATGCTCCTGCTAAAGGTGCCCCTGTCGTTGATCCTATTCGTGGGCTTCCTGTGATTCCTACGGAGATCACATACATGCGCCCAAATGGGGTGCTCGAGCAGATTCCGATCGATGAGGTTAAGAAAAGGGACCGCCGGATAGTTTTTGCTCTAGGCATCGAGCAGGTACACATTTCCTTATTGTTTCCACTCACTGCACGTCAGCTGGTTTTATTGCTTCTGTTTCTGGCTATATTTCTCAAACTCCGCTCTTTCTTTTGCATGTACCCCAGGCATTTGCAGATGACCTTGCTCGGACAGTCGATCAGCTACTCCTCATGGTGCGGAGTTGTCAGACCATTCTAGCCACTCACGGGCTTGAGGTAAGCTTTGCCCATAGTTTACAGTCATTTCATTCCAACTCTATTTGTCATTTTATAACTATCTGCACTCTCCTTTCCTTTGTTCTTTTTAGCTTGGACCAGCACCGGTGTCACCTGCAGGACCTCCTCCAACTAGGAGACAGAGGCGGGGCCCAGTGAGGGGCAGAGGAGGAGCTGATAAAGAAAGAGGCCGAGTGAGGCAGCGCTCACCTTCTGAGGAGTCCTTTGAGGGCTCTCCGACCTTGGAGGAGGAGGGAAAGGAGTTTGACATACAGTCTAGGAGTGCCAGGGATGACAGTGATGCACCTCCTGAGCAGCCGAAGAGGAGGAGGAGAGCTAGAACAGACTATTGACGACGATAATGACTTTCTCTCGCTCTTTTTTTTTTTTAATCTTTTGTTTCTATTTCTTTGCTTTGTAGTTTTTAACAATAGCTTCAGGTAGACTCTTTATGTTTGAAAACCTTTCTTTTGTGTTATGTTTTATTTTGTAAAACAATGATCGGTGTTGGACCCTCTAGTTTGTAAAAATAGGTTTTTTGTGGATGATCTCTTCTTGTGAATTTCTTGGTTGCATATGACGAATGGATAGCAATTTGCATGATAATCTTCCCGATACTTGTGCCTGATTCATGAATCGGATAACAACTTGCAACTGGACAAAATGTACAATACAACTCGATAATAAGAAAACATAATGGAAACAACTCAAAACCATTACAACAGACTTGGTATAAGCAAAACAAGTCTCAAAATACATCCACAACACAAGAGGACAAAGAGCAGCCTTTTCTGCTAGTGTACTGTGTGGCCCACTACTGAGGTACTGCCGGACCTCAGTAGGCACGGCCGAACCCCACTGAGGTATGGCCGAACCATGATGAGAGGTTTGGTAGGTGCCCAGCTGTCACCTACTACTCCATCCCAAAACATCCAAAATTCTATAAATGGTGCTCCCATACTGTTGTTTCTGGCAGAAGAGCAAGTCTTTTACATTTTGCTCTCAAAATGGAGACGTTGCTCACCCATAGGCTCCAAGACTGGATAACCACTTTGGACGGTTCAGAAAAGGTGAACTTTTGCGGTTTCGGCCTAAACGCTCTTTTTCTATTGAATCGCGCTTCACTTTGTTTTCCATTTCTCCATGCCGCTGCTCGGTGCTGGAATCCAATCACGCATATATTCCGCTTTGGTTCACAAGAGATGTGTCCGACACTTGAAGAATTTCAAGCATTGATGGAATCTCAACGTGATAAAGAAATCATGCTTCAACCCCGTTTTGGCCATGCTTAAGCTTTAAGACAGATGTGTGGGCTTACTTTGCACAAGGCTCGATCCTTGGCTCACATTGGGGAATTAGGCATTGTGGATTTGATTAGTCAATTTTCCCCTACCGGTGATAAAGAAAACCTCCTTTGGTGGGGCTATCATCAACATGCCCTATGCTTATGCTTACTTGCACACTTCCTTCTTGCCCCTAGTCACGGTGGAGCTAGTATTAAACTAATCGAAGTAACCCAATGCCTTAAGGAGGGTAAGAGTTGTATGGGCTTAGTGCTGGCCGAGACTTTGACAGGTTTAGATGTTTTTCATCAACGAGAGACTACTTGTTTTGCGGGGAGTCCATTACTTCTCCAGGTATTATTTCCTACTCTTCTTATTTATGTTCCTCACATCATTTGACACTCGATCTCTATTTTTCTCTCAAAATCCTTTTCTTACTTTTCCCTCAACGTACATCTCTCTATTCTTTTGTTCTCTCTTATTTTCCTTCTCTCCCCAAGTATGGTTAATGGATAAGCTAAAAGTAATAAACCCCTACCCCGAGTACTCAGCCAGAGCTTATTCTCTTCGCTCACAGCTAGTGGAGTTCTCCTCAGAGGGAATGTGGTGTGACTGGATGCGCAGCAGGTCCGCGGCTAACATTGCTTGGTGTAGCCCTTGGCTTAACTTGGCTAAGATGAGTTACAACATGATCCGGTAACCAAGTATACAGTTGATTGGCCTTACACACTGTGTGTTCTATTTTCCATTCAGGTTTAGACGCCAATTTGGACATGATCAGACTTGTCCGGATAAAGGGATAAAGTATCCAGCTTCATTTCCTATTCGTAGTTCGTACTTGCCTTGATACCTCACTGCTTGGAGCACAAGAGAATTTCTGACTCTGGCCCTGAATTTCAGTTGCATCCTTCCTAGCGAGTACTTGGTTTGGCTCGAGGACGAGGAACAAGTTAGGCCGACTTCGGTTACAGAGACTTCCACGGGTACGAGAAAGAGACAGAGAATTGACACTTGACTCATCTATGCCCCTAGTTTATTGCTTCGTCTTTTCTTTTCAAGTTTTTTTTTTTTTTTTATTATGTGAAATCAACTTTGTTTTGGAGAATGTACCTGTGTTAAAATCGATAAAATTAAAGTGAGTATTGAAAAGTTTTCCTTTTTCGGAGATGGTCACCACCGGATACACACGGAATCAATCCTAAACTGTACAACCCCAACACTACAACAAAAAGAGTCTTTGGAGATGAAAACTAATGACGAAAATAAATTTTGTCATGAAAGACTTACCTTTTAGTGAAGAAAATAATATTTCGTCTCTAAATGTATCATTTTTAGAGAGAAAAATAAAATTTCATCACTAATGTACATACATAATAAAAAATTAGGTGATGAAATTATTTTTCGTCATTAATTTTTTTTTTTTTCGTCGCCAAACATTTTTCCTGCCATTAAAAGGTTTGGAGGGAATTATGCCGCCAAATTAGTGACAAAACATTTTGTCTCCAATAAAAATATTATTAGTGAGGAAAAATTTTTTGTAACCAAATATTTCAATATGCAAAATTATTCAGAGATCTCACCAAATCCGTTCTCTTCACCTAAATATAATAACACTCATTCACAAATCTTAGGGCTACAAACAGAGGATATTTTTTTGGCTTTCCTCTCTCTCTCTCTCTTTTGGGTGTCACTGGTTTTGGCATCATTCAGACTCTCTCTATTCAGCAGTTGCAGTGGGTGAACGGCAGAGGACACAAATTCGGTGAGTATTTTCTTAGACTCTCTCTCTCTCTTTGCTGCTTCTCTGTTTGTTTCTCTCTGCTACTATTCTCTTTCTCTCCCCCTTCTCTTCCTCTTCTGCTGCGGTAGCAAAGATGGATCTCCCAAAATGTTGAATTTTTTTTGTTGTGGATGAAACTAGAAAGAAACCCAGAACGAGAGGGGGAGAGAGAGAGAGAGAGAGAGAGAGAGACGATTGGGGTTATGGATTTGGTGGAAATGCGTTAAGTTTTAGGTGGGGTTTTGGAATTGTGATGATCTACTTGTTATGTTTTCAATTAACTGATCGATAATGTTGTTAATTGTTATGGTAAAACTATAATGATCGATATATATACTTTGGTCAAATCATGTTCCTAGGATTGGAAAAACATTTTCAAAAATTCTTCAGAACCTGAAGTTAAAACAAAAGGAAAAAAAAAAGGTAAGTTAAGTCTCTGTTAGGGCTCAAACTCACACATTTTTATAGATTGTATTTCCCAATTTGGTTGCATAAGAATATTGGTTGAGGAAGATGAATGGGACCCAAATCATATTAATGATTATGAGTTGAGATCTTTAACCATTATTTACAAATTGGAGCTATTTGCAGACCATCTTCATAACATCATAAAATTGGTAGCCCACTGCAAAAGAAGATATGCAAATGAAAAGTTTGAAATCAAATGACAAATGAAAAGATTCTAATGAATGAAGTCAAGCAATGGAGGAAACAAGAACGCAACCATGTTTCACTTTCAGCCTCTGTAAATTCGTAGACATGTTAACACCAAAGCTATCATCCTGCATTATTCCCAGTCCATACCCAGCAACTCCTATATAATTATTTATTTTAATTTTTTTTTAATTTGGTCAAAAAATGAATTTTTATTTTTTTTCAAGTATCTTTTTTAATAATATTCTATCTTCTTCCTCTATTCTATTTGAATATTTCTTCATTTAAAAAAATTAAAATGTGAATCTCTTTCTTGTTCTTCTTTTTTTTTTTTTTTTCCCCTTCTTAAATAAGTCTAGAAACACAGTTAGATTGAGAAAATAAATGTATGAGTTTTTAGAGTGGGGAAGATGTTATAAAATCTTCTTCGTATTATTTTTTATATTTAATTTATGTGTCCAATTCTTGTTTAATTTTTATATCCACCCATGTGTTTTTTTTCTTTGAAAAGTGAGAATTGGTGTTGGTCAATGTAAAGCCGACTACTCTCATGTTGTGAAATTGTTTTCTTCCATTTTTTTCCCTATATTTGTAGATAAATTATTTGGTAGTCTTGAGATATAATTATATGATATCCTAGCTGTGTTCTGATTGATGGAAATGGTGATACTCACAATTTTAGTTGTTACTAGGATAAAAACCATAAGTTCCATGAATTTATATGTATTTATTTGTTAAGCAAATTTGAAAATTAATTGAATTGGGTTTTGGATTCTTTGCTGGGGACATATGTATTATATGTATATGTATATATATATATATAAATCATTTGGATTGGGTTTTGTTTATTTGCTAAAATAAAAATAAGAAAGTTCAAGTATGCAATGAATTTTGAATTTTTTTTTTTTTCTTTTCATTTGTTTTCTCAACTACTTAATGCTTTCTTATTTATTGGTTTATGTTCAACTTTGAATGTACATGTTGGTAGTGAACAGTGAGAGGGTGAGAGTATAGGGATCTAGTGTTTTGGTGGTGAACAAAACATACTTTGTAATTGATTCAAATATTAGGATTTTCTATTTAAATCAATCTATTACACTTTAAACCTATTATGCTATTTCAATCAATCACAGAGTATGTTTTTGTTCACTTGCTAGCTTGAATTAATTGTCCGTTATATGGGTGTGGCAAAATGTTGCTATGCCTAGTCAATTTGACCATTGTTAGGGAACCTAAAATAAGATTTTGTCAGTATGTTATAAAACAAATGTAATGATGGGTCAAGTGGTTAGTGATCAATAGGAGAGTTGGTGTTTAATTTTGATTCATCTAATATTTTTGTTTCTACTTTGTCTTGATTTTTTTTTTTTTAAAGATGTGTTAAAATTATTAATGACCATTTTTGTTAGTTTTTATTTCTTGCTTACATATAACCTTAGAACTTGTATAAGAATCTTTATTAAAGATTTGTACATATATTTAGTGAAACTCTTATTGAATTTTTCAATTTAAATAGTTCATAAATACACAAGTCTATGTTACACTATATTGCTTCTAATCTTTCATTTGTGATCAGACATGGATAAAAGTTGGATTGCCATAGGTAGGACGGCTGATGGAAGGATGAGTAAACTATATAATGATGGGGTCAAGTTATTTCTTCAATTTGCAATGGGGGTTTTAGACCAGAATGATAATATTTTGTACCCGTGTATAAAGTGTTTGAATGTTCGTAGATAAAATCTTCAAAATGTGGAAATTCATTTGCTCCAATATGGGATTATGCAAGCTTACACTATATGGCACCAGCATGGGGAACCCCATGTTTCAAACGAGGCTTATCATGATGATGAGATGCGACTTGATGATGATGAAATTTTAGGTGGTATTGATGCCTTAGTGGAAGATCGAATAAGAGGGGAATCAACTGATACAACCCAAGGAGAGGAAGTGAGAACTTTTGATAAGTTGTTGACCGATGCCAAGCGTAAGGTGTTCCCGAATTGTACAAATTATACTTTGTTAAAGTTTGTGATTGAAGTGCTTAATATGAAGGTAACAAATCATTGGAGCAATAAGTCAGTTGACATGCTGCTAGAATTTTTTAGTAGACTTTTACCGAAAGAAAATTTGGTTCCAAAGTCAGCTTTGTCATATGAGCTCATTGATGCCTGCATAAATGAT
Source organism: Camellia granthamiana (assembly GCA_036172215.1). Classification (NCBI taxonomy): domain Eukaryota; kingdom Viridiplantae; phylum Streptophyta; class Magnoliopsida; order Ericales; family Theaceae; genus Camellia; species Camellia granthamiana. The sequence continues at coordinate 75,029,545 of CM069903.1, forward strand.
TGTGTATTATTTTGGAAGGATAATGCAACACTAGATAAATGTCTGACTTGTAAGACATCTAGATACAAGATCAATCATGGAAGTGGTAAGAAGATCCCCCATAAAGTATTGCGGTACTTTCCTTTGACACCAAGGTTGAAAAGATTGCACATGTCAAGGAAGAGGGCTGAGGACATGAGATGGTACAATGACAAACGAGTGGACGACGAGATACTGAGGCATCCCCGCTGACAGTGATGAGTGGAAGGAATTCGATGCACAACATCCCGAGTTTGCCTTGGAGACTCGAAATGTGAAGCTAGGGTTGGCCGTTGATGGGTTTAACCCTTTTGGGAACATAAACAACCTTTACAGTTTGTGGCATGTTGTACTCATTCCATATAACTTGCCACCTTGGTTGGTTATGAAGGATCCATTTTCTTTGATGTCATTACTTATTCCTGGAGAATCGCAACCAGGGATTGATATTGACGTCTATATGCGACCATTGGTGGATGAATTGAATGAGTTATGGACAAATGGTGCACTAACTTATGATGCCTCCACCAATGAGACTTTTTGAATGCATGCAGCTTTGTTGTGGACAATACACGATTGGCCTGCTTTTGGTGACATATCTGGGTGGAGAACAAAGGGTCATTATTCTTGTTACACTTGCAATGATGAACCATATTTTGAATCTTTGAGAAGTAAGACTGGTACACTAACCATCGATGTTACTTGCTTGAGGACCACCTAGAAAGGTGAAAGAGTAGGGCTTACAATGGTAAGATTGAGGAGCGGAAGAGATCTTTGGAGTTGCCGTTGGAAAAGATACCAGAGCAATTGGAAAACATGATAGCTGTCATACATGGAAAGCATCCAAGTAATAGGAAAAGGCCCCGTCAATTGGACAAAGGTAAGCATCTTGTATGAGCTACCCTATTGGAAGAAGCAAAAACTTCAACACAACATTGATGTCATGCATGTGGAGAAAAATTTTAGTGAAAATGTTTTCGGAACTATGTTAGGCATTGATGGAAAGAACAAGGACACAGATAAGGCATGGTTAGACTTGGAAGATATGGGTATAAGGAAAGAGCTATGGCTAACACAACGATCTGATGGGTTATATGTCAAGCCTCAAGCAAGCTTTTCATTGACACCTGCAAAGAGGGAGGGTTTCTTTGAATTCTTAAAAACTATTAAGTATCCAGATGGGTATACTGCAAACATATCCAAATCAGTGAATGCAAGAAATGATAGATTAGCAGGACTAAAAAGCCATGACTGCCATGTACTTATACAAAGAATTCTTCCCATTGGAATGCGTGGTTATGTGGATAAAGAAATTAGCACAGCACTTTTGAGTTAGGCAATTTCTTCCAAGACCTATGCTCTAGGACACTAAGGCGGAGTGAACTAGAGAAATTAGAGGAACGTATAATACACATTTTATGCAAGCTTGAAAAGATCTTTCCTCCAGCCTTCTTTGATGTGATGATCCACTTGGCTGTTTATTTGCCTTGTGAGGCTATTTTTGGAGGACCCGTGCAATATCGATGGATGTACCCAATTGAAAGGTATTTTTTACACTTATATTTGTAAATGAGATGTGTGTAATTGTGTTGCATGTGTAACTATACTCTTAATTGGTTCTCTCTTTAAGGTTTCTTAGAGCATTAAAAAAGTTTGTGACCAACCGAGCTCGACCGGAAGGTTCAATTACTGAGGCTTACATTGTCAAAGAGTGCATTACTTTTTGTTCAATGTATGTTGATGAAATTGAAACCGTTCATAATCGACCAGAACAAAATGAAGATCGTGGTGAACATCAACAAGGGTTGACAGTATTCACAGAAACTGCACGTCCAATTGCTCTAATCACATGGGATGTTGAAATGTCTCAAGAAATTCGTGATATTGCTTGTTGGTTTGTGTTATACAATAGCCCAAAGATAGAGAAGTATTTGGAGTATGTATTTCATTGAATTATGTTTATGCTTAGGTTTTTTATTAGTGGTACGTAGTAATCACATTTTTTATATGTAGGGAACACAAAAATATATTACAAACTCGAGCTAGACATGACATAACCCATATACAACAACAAGAATTTCCCAAGTGGTTCAAAGAGAGGGTAAAACATTTATAATTTTTCGACATTTACAATTTAAACAAAATTAAAGTTTTATAAAATTTCATCATTTATAAATTATTTACTTGTTGTTTGTTACATGTAATTGTAGATAAATAGATTGAGAGTTGAAGAGTCATTAGAGGTGACCGATGAATTGTGGTCATTAGCAAATGGTCCTAATTTGCTAATGAAAGAGTACTCAGGTTGCATAATCAATGGCAAACGGTTCCATACTTGAGATCTAGACAATCATCGCAAGAGTCAGAATAGTGGTGTGCTTACAGAAGGAGATCATGAAGGAAAATTGCATGACTTCTACGGTCACTTGTGCAAGGTTTTGGAATTTGACTATAAATGTGATAAAAAGGTTGTTTTGTTCCAGTGTGAATGGTACAACACCAGTAACACTGGTAGAAACAGAACAATACGATTTGATACATATTGCACAAGCATTGACGTGAACAGTCGGTGGTACCAATCAGACCCGTTTATCTTACCTAGTCAAGCTAAGCAAGTCTTCTATCTAAATGACACCAAATTGGGTGAACCTTGGAATGTCGTACAAAGGGTGCAACATAGGGTTGTCTTTCATGTTCCAGAAGTTAGTGATGGAGAATTATTGGATCCTGTAGAAAATAATGATGTATTCCAACAAGAAAACATTACTGATGTTGTTCCAATTGACATTGACCCAATTGTTCGATATTGTAGAGATGATGTTGAATTCAATGTTGTTTCGGCAGTAGGGTCATTAGATGAGATAATGGAAGAGAATAGAGATGACGTAGGGGATGAAGAACATGATATTCCTGATGTTGATATGGATTATGATATGTAACTTTTTATTTTATATTTTCTTTTTGAACAAATGTTATTAATTAATGTAATGTTTTCTTTATATGTTTATCTTACTTTCTTTTTCTTCTTTTATTTAATGGTGCATGATTAAATTGTCTATATTTTCCAATTAAAGTTGAATTATGTTATATAGTTGTAGAAAATGGTCAAAGGCAAAAAAACAACAGCCGAAACCAGGTGATTTGAGAACTAAGAAGCTAACAGAATATGAGAAACAAAGAAATAATCGAATCAAGGAGAACTGTGAGGTAATGAACAAACTTGGAGTGAAGAATATTACAAATTCTTTGGTGAGTGTGGTTCATCCCAAATGTGCAAATGCAAAGGAAAAGGGAATTAGGGTTGAGGTAGATGATGATGATGAGTATAAACCATCAGAGAGTGAGGATGACAATGATGATGAGTCATTAGGTTCCTTTGACCACGAGGTATTATATACATTATTTTATATTTGTGTGTGAACATGTCTTTTACTATTTACATATCTTCTTCACATATCTTAAACATTGTTATCTTTTTTAAAATATATTTTAACTGTGTTAAATATCTTTTTTACTATTTGATTATGTTATTTCAGGATCAAGAGATGCCACCTGGACTCCAATTACAGTCTCATTCAAGGCCATTAAATCCCACTCTAGAGGAAGGGACGGATCTCTGACGTCAGGACATTGGTACCCAAACCCTTACTACCTCATAATGTGCAACCTGAGCACGAGGTAACTGCATCTAGTAGCACTGGTAAGTTTGCAAAGTTGCTTTTAAGGTCTAACTTCCATTTGTTTACTTACTAACTCAATTAATATTATGTCCTTGCAGCATCACAGACACGCGGCCATGGCCCGACACACGGCATACGGGCCAAAACGTATTGTCAATAAGGGTGGAAAGATGTTGGTTCCTATACCTGAACAGTTTCATGTGCCAGTAGGACAGCAAGCCTCTAAGTTGGCCTCCAAGATTGGTGTAGAGGTTCGAACACAGTTACCAGACCAAGTGTTCGTAGGTGGAAAAAGGTGAACAATGCTGAAAAGGAGCCGATGATCCAACATTTGGTGATAATTATTGTCAAACTCTTATCTTTGAAGTTATAGCATTGTTTGATTTCTTTATTATTTCTCATCTAATGGCCTCTTCTCTATACATTCTGCTTGGGACCTATTTAGAGTTCATATGCCTATAGTAACTTGGCATAGGCTCATTTGGTTTAACTTCCACATCCCTAGATTAAGTATTGTGGTAAAAGTAACAACAAGAAATAACATATCTGGAAACATAATTGTTAGGAAAATTCATGTTTAGTTTGATGATGATGAGGATGGTATTTGTGTTATAGAGAACCTGAACATAGGAACAGCTACTTGTCAATACCATGTACACAGTAGGCAACATTGGTCCCAAGACATGAAACATCAACTCAACAGCACTGGGACCATGATTTAAGCATGACTGAAACACATACAGTACGCCAAAACTGCTAGCTATACGCCAAAACACGATATATCTCCTACACAGCCCGTAGGAGTAGGCCACAAAACTTGTAAGCACACAAATCAAACCAGTCTCAAAAGGTTTATACATATAACAACTATAAATAAAATGAAAGCTGAGAGGGTAGTAGGGTGCATGAAGCTGCCACCTACGAATGCCCCTTATTTTTGGATAGGCGCACAATGCAGCCATAACCAATCCACAAAACCACCAGAATAAATAGCCAAATTGCCACCATTAAACCAGCAAGGCACAGCTGCAATCTGATAGAAGTCACCAAGCTAAAAAAACCTAGAGGCCTACTCAAGAATGGAATAAGCATTACCCAAAAAGAAGTAGTACAAATTCCATAACATCATTAGGCTTAAGCATACTATATTTGAGCTCACACCATTCAACCCTCAATTTAGGATCTCACATCCCTCTGTAATAGCTTCCTTAACCTGCATATAAAACTTTACCATATAAATAACATTAGTACATCACTCATATCAGGCCTAAACACACTCAACCCATAGAATTCACACTCACAGATCTGAAAATGTAACATTTTAGACTATATGTCTCACAATCACTCAACCCTCACAACCTGCAATTAAGCTCTTCAACCTATTGCACAACAAGAAAACAAATTAGTGTACCACTCATTTATGCTAACCTTCACTCAACTCTCATTTAGTGAACTTACATCTCTCACCAATATCCCATTTCTGGTCACATGGGTCTTCAAGATAGTCTCAGGAAAATTCCACTGAGCAAGAAACCAGTCATCCCCTGTTGATCTAGGCAGATTGTTTATGGACAAAATTCTTCCCCTCATCATTTGAATAATTGCTTTGGTAACCACCTCTTCAGGTTTGAATTCTTTGTTAAAAATTCTATTATTCCTTTCAAGCCATATGTGATAGAAAGAGCATAACAAGGATAGTCTAATAACTATTGATCTCCAGGATTTACCTTTAGTCTCTGTTGTGGCATAAGCAAACAAATTAGGCCACTAAAGGTTAGGCCAATTAACATTAGACTTAGCTTTAAGAACATTCCAGATCCTAGTAGAGAACAAGTAGTCAAAAAAAAAGGTGAGAATGACTCTCAACAGGACCTTGATAGAAAGGACAGGTAGGGTTAGGAGTCAAGCCAAACTGTTGCAATCTATCCCTAATATTCAGTCTAGAATGAAGAGCAATCCAAAATATGAAACTGACTCTAGGGATCATGTGAGGTCCCTAGATAAGCTTATGCCAAGTAACTTTGTCAAATTTATGCCTCAATGATCCCAAGCATATTTGATAGTGAATTCCCTATCAGGATTAAGCTTCCAAATAGGTTGATCATTTCTGGAGGAATCAGGTTTACAACTACAGGGAGTAGAGGATTAAGCTTAATAGTGCTAATTAATTGATACCCTTTCAAAGGGTTAAAAAAATACTAATTAATTGCTACCCTTTCAAAGGGTTAAAAAAATATATATATAAAGCATACTCAATTAAAGTTGCTTTATTTGGTGGTACTTTTACAATTGATAATACTTTCTTTCAAGTTGCTTGCAAGGTGTTAGTGGTATTTACTTATGTCAATTCACATCTGACAGTGCTTTTACAAATAATAACCACCACTTTTATTTGATTGCCCAATGTTATGAGCTTTTGTGTTAGAATATGAAGAGCCATTTGCTGGATAATTCTGGAACTTTGGTTTTAGAGGCCAATGGCTAAAGAGATAAAAAGATGTGGAATTTGAGGTCATGGCCATTAATGTTATGTGTTTCTTCATGTGATATATATATTTACTGATGTGTGGATAGATGTTGTTGCTACACTATATTACTTTTGATCCTCAGCTGGTGCAGTTCTGTGGCTGTGCTATAGACTAGGTGTGGACTTTGTAATATTGTGGTTGTTTGCTAGTTTTACAAATAATTTAGCTCACAGGTTGGAGTGCATAAAGGGTAGCTGACTAGGTACTGCTGAATCAAATGGCCGATTTTCCTGTTTATGCACCATGGTTTGTTCAACACTTAATACCCCATTTTCCTGTTTGTGCAACCATTGTTTGTGTAACACTTGGTACCCATTTTGAAATTTCATGTAATAGAGATGCATTCCAATTATGTTATCTTAGGAACTTTTAGTTATTTAAGAATAGTTTTCTCTCTTCTTTTGGATGGCTGTAATGGTTATTGGTTTGATAGTTAAAATTCAGGATGCCTACTATATATACTTACTGTTACATGTGTTAAAAAGTGTGCTTGTGAGATACACCTTGTGAATGCTATAAGTTAATTTGTTTTTGTTGCCCTGCTGTTGTGCTAACTGTGGCTCCAGCCATGCTCATTGCTTTGTTCTTCACCTCTATAGTAGCTTTATTGCTATGATTCCTTTTTGCAGCAGCTTTGTGGTTTGCTGCTGTCTATAGCCCCGGCCCAAGTCCTGTTCTATTTTGGGCAGCAAGGGGAAGTTTTGTGGCTACCTTGGGTGTTAATTACTTAGTATTGCTAAGAGAGTATCTGTCTGTGTTTTTGTGATCATCTGTGTTGGAGTTCTGTTCTATTTTGCTGATCTGGTGTAAGGCATATAGCTACTGTCCTATGGCAGCATACAACAGCTGTATAGAAGACATGGTTTTGGTTTGGTATGCTGTTGTATACTGTTGTCTGCTGCTGGTGTAAGGTTGCTTTTTATGTTGCTCATCTAATAGAGTTCATAGGGAAATTCTTGGTGCAGTTTGTGGCTACCTTGGGTGTTAATTTCTTAGTGTTACTAAGGAGATTGCTGCAATTTTGGGCTATAAATTGCTAGAGTTTGTTGGGAGTGGAGTTGGCAGATTTAGAATGCTGTGTGGTTGGGTGGTAGGGCCCATCACATCAGTCCAATGTAAGTTGTGGAAACCTATAGAACTAGCACGGGACTCCCGGTTTGAAAACTAAGTCAAAAAATGCACTTTTCGAAAAATGTTAAATTGTATATTTTATTGATAAGATAGTAATTATCTTCCTCTTTTTTTTTCTTTTTTCTTTTTTTGTTTAATTGCAGATTGGAGATTCGAGATGGACGTGTTTGGTCATCTAGAGAGCAGGAGCTTGCTCATTTTGTGTTTTTGTTAATATTACCTTACATGTATTTTGGTTGCATTGTAAAGTTTATATTTTTCTATATATTAGGAGACATGTTTGGTAATTTGCACTTGATATTATATTTTTGTGGATATTATGCGGTATATTTCAACTGTTGTCTTTATGAAGATGAACAAGTTTTTGTATTGATCTATAATAGATATTTTATTAAACATGCTATTAAAATGTGCAGGGAATTTTTAGTGAAAAAAAAATTGAAAATTGAAAATATTACCCCGATTTTTAAAAATGTTAATTCTTATTAGCGACAAAATAAAAAACCGTCACTATTAGTTTCCAAACAACTTTTCTTGGTGGATAATTTCGTCACGTTTGCTGAATATTTCGTCACTAACTTGAAATATTTGGTGACAAAATTGTTTTTGTTATTGAAAAATTTTGTTTTGTGTTCATTTTAGTGACGAATTTTTTTGTATCACCTTAATCTATATCATTGCTGAGGATAAATTTCGTCACTAAAACCTTTATCTTAATATTTTGTGACGAAATATTTCTTCGCCAAAACAATTACAAATAAAATATTATTTACTTATAGTGACAAAATGGATGGTATAGAGGACAAAAAATTCAACATTCAGAGATGAAAAATTTCATCTCCAAAATGAAGAATAGGCGACGAAAATAATTTTTCGTCACCAGGTACTTTCTGCGATGACAAATAGATGACGAACGTGGTGACAAAAATTTTTCGTCACAGATGACTTTGGTGGCAAAATTTTGATGTTTGGAGACAAAATTAGTCCGTCACCAAAGGCCTTTTTTGTTGTAGTGCAAATCGAAAAATCATAACTGCCTCTCAAATTGCATTGATCATTACTGCTTCATCCTGCGACTGACCTTTCTGCCCGAATGGAAGCAACACAACCAAGCCGACAAACGATGGAGAATGATGGATTGATAAAACCAAATGAATAGGGCAGTTGAGTTGAAAATGGTTATGGCCGAACTTCGAGAGGAAGTTGCCTACGTATCCCAAAGATGAGAATCAGGCATTACGTAGTTCGGTGAAGGTTCACTTGAGTACTTATTCTCTTCTTTTGCGCACTAATTTTTGCCCAGGTTGCCCTTTCGGGTTTTCGGCCTTGCGAGCTCAATCTTTCTTTATCTCTAATTTTTCATGCTCTAACTTTTGCCTAGGTCGCCCTTTCGAGTTTTCGGCCTAACGAGCCTCTCAAGGATAATATTTCTTCAATTTGTCCATGTTGATCGGTTGTGAAAACTCCAAGCCATCCAAATCCGTAAGAATAATTGCTCCTCCGGACCAAATTGACTTAATGATATAAGGGTCAGTCCAATTGGGTCTGAATTTGCCCCTGGAGTCATGGATGGGGGCTCGGTTATCTTTGAGCACCATGTCTCCTTCTTTGAGATTTCTGGACTTGACTTTCTTATTAAAAGCCCTACCAATTCTACGCTGGTAGCCTTGGATGTGATACAATGCCTTCAACCTCCTTTCGTTGAACAACATCAATTCTTCAAATCTACTCTGTTGCCAATCCACCTCCGCTATCTGACATTCAGCCATAATTCTCAGTGACAGTACTTCAATCTCGATTGGCGGAAGAACAGTTTCCATCCCATAAACTAGAGAATAAGGGGTTGCCCCTGTAGATGTTCGGATTGACGTTCTGTAGCCCCAGAATGCAAATGGCAATTTCTCTGGCCAGTCTCTGTAGGTTTCCACTATCTTCTGTAGGATTCTCTTGATATTTTTGTTTGCAGCCTCAACAGCTCCATTGGTCTGCGGTCTATATGTTGATGACTTACAAAAAGCCACGTTGTATTTTTCAAGCAGGTCTATCACCTCTTTCTTGAAATGCGAGCCGTTATCTAAGATGATCTCATTGGGCACCCCATACCTACAGATGATGTTTTTGATGAACTTGGCTACATGCGATGCTTTTAGCATGGAATAGGACTGGGCCTCCACCCACTTTGTGAAGTAGTCGATTGCTACTAAAATGAACTCATGCCCGTTTGACCCCTTTGGTGTGACTGCGTCGATAATGTCGATTCCCCAAACCGAAAAAGGCCATGGCGAAGTCATATTGTAGAGCTTCGATGGCGGAATGTTCATGCGATTGGCATGGATCTGACATTTGTGGCATCGTCGTATAAAGCCAATACAGTCCTCTTCCATGGTTGACTAGTAGTAGCCTTGTCTAAGGATTTTCCGAGCTAGCATTACACCATTCATGTGAGCTCCGCACTCTCCTCCGTGAATAGCTTCCATAAGGCGCCTTAATTCTTCTTCCACAACACACAGCTTATGCATTCCCAGATGGCCTCTTTTGTACAACTTGTTTCCGCAGATGATAAATTGGATGGCTAGCAGCCGTATTCCCCTTTTTCCCTTGGCATTTGCTCCTGGTGGATATTCCTCTTTTTCTAGGAAATTCCAAATGTCGTAATACCAGGGGTTTGTATCTTGAACCTCATTTATCGCAGCAATGGTCTCATAAGCCGACGTATACTTCTGTTCAATAATAATCGGACGCATCTTCACTCCAAGCAAGATGTCCACCATGGAAGATAGAGTTGCTAAAACATCAGCAAACTGATTGTTCTCTCTTAGCAAATAGGTGAACATCAATTTTTCAAACCTCGGAATTAGCACATCCAGGGCCTGATGATAAACCTTCATTTTCTCTTCTTTAACTTGCCAATCTCCGTCGACTTAAGAGACAACCAAATTCGAATGCCCAATGACGTCCAACCTTATTGCCCCTAGTTCTAGGGCAGCTTCCAAGCCAGCAATACACTCGTATTCTGCTTCATTGTTGCACACTTTAAACCGGAGTTTGAAAGCTAAAGGTATATGTGAATCATCAGGTGCTATGAGCAATACACATATCCCATAACCATATTGATTTGATGCTCCGTCAAAGTACATCGTCCTTGTTTCCTCTTCTATCTATAGGATGTTTTCATCTGGGAATAAATATTTCACTGCTTCATCATCTCCTTCTATTGAGTGTTCTGCCAGGAATTCTGCTATGGCCCTCCCTTTGACTGATGTGCGCGTGACATACTTGAGGTCAAATTCAAAGAGAAGAAGCAACCAACGAGCTAGCTTACCCGTAAGTGCTGGTTTCTCAAAGAGATATTTGATGGGATCTAATCTCGAAACCAAAATTACGGAATGCGCTAATAGGTAGTGTCTCAACTTCCTCGTTGCCCAAACTAAAGCTAAGGAAGCTTTCTCGAGGAGAGTGTAGTGAGTTTCATAATCCAGCATCTTCTTGCTTACATAGTAGATGGTCTTCTCCACCTTAGCTTCTGAATCTTGCGCTAGCATGCACCCCATGGTCGAATCTGTCACTAACAAACACAAGATCAATGGTTTCCCTAGTTCTGGTGGCGACAATACAAGTGGATTCTAAAGGTACTGCTTCACTTGTTCAAAGGCGAACTAACATCGATCATCCCATTGGAACTTCTTTCCTTTCTTCAACAGACTAAACAATGGTTCACAAATCAAGGTTAATTTTGAGATGAACCATCTTGTGAATTGCACCTAGCCCAGAAAGCCGCGCACCTCCTTTTCAGTCCTTGGTGGTGGCATTTCTACGATGGCCTTGATTTTGAAGAGATCTACTTCAATTCTTCTTTGTGTAATCAGAAATCCTAACAATTTTCCTGCAGTCACGCCGAAGGTGCATTTCTGCCAGTTCAACCTCAATTTGTACTCCCTGATATTCTCAAAGAATTTTTCCAATGCGGTGTAGTGGCCTTCTTACTCTTTAGACTTGACAATCATATCGTCAACATACACCTCAACCTCCTTGTGGATCATGTCGTGTAAGATGGTGGTCGCAGCTCTCTGATATATAGCCCCGGCGTTTTTTAATCCAAAAAGGGATAACTCTATAGCAGTAGGTACCCCATGGCGTGGTGAAAGCAGTTTTCTCTCTATCCTCTGGTGCCATCAAAATCTGATTATACCCGGAAAATCCATCTATGAATGAAAGCAAAGCATGGCCAGCTGTAAGGTCTACTAGTTCATCGATATGGGGTAATGGAAAGTCATCTTTTGGGATAGCTCTATTTAGATCCCGAAAGTCGATGCAGACTTTGATTCTGCCGTCCTTCTTTGGAACCGGAACGATATTAGCCAACCAAGTGAGGTACTCAGATACCATTAAGAAACCCACATCAATCTGTTTAGTGACTTCCTCTTTAATCTTTAATGCCCAATCTGGGCGAACTCTACGAATTTCTGTTTGACAAGTCGGGCTTCAGGGTTAAGGGGGATCCGGTGTTGTACTATCTCATGATCGATTCCAGGCATGTCTTCGTAGGACCATGCAAAAACATCTTTGAATTTTTTTAACAAAGCGATTAAACACTCGCGTTCCTCTGAAGACAACGTGGATCCGATCTAGACCAAATGGCGATCCTCCTCAGTACCCATATTAATTGCAATGATTTCATCTATGCAGGGCTTAACATGCCTTTCCTCCTCTTGGTCAACCAAATTTTAAAAAGTCCAAGGAATTTCTTCTTCTTCGTTTAAGTCAAAATTTTGAAAATCTAGATTAGGACAACAATCTAAAGGCACAGAGAAGTAAGCAAAGTCTACAACATTCCCATTAGTAAAGTCTGGGTCCTCGGTTACAGTTGACTCAAAAGAAAAACGAAAAGATGACTTTGACAGGACTTTGGTATTCGGGTTACCACCCCCGGAACTACCAGACTTAGAAGAACTCAAATCTGACTCAAACTCAGTGGAATCAGATTCGGACTCGTCATCCGATTCAGAATTGCTGATGATGATCCCCTTTTCAAATTTCCAGACTAGGTGCGGAGCCTCAGATGTATCCACAATAAGATTAGAGAAATCCGCAATTGGTTTATCCCCGATCATTGAGATAGTAAAACTATCCCCCAAGTTGTTAGACTCAGCTCCATCGGTAGAATTCATTAGTAGGTCAGTCAGTGTTTTTCCCAATAGCTCTTCTTCTTTAACATCCACATTTGCAGCCATGCCTTGATCTGTATTAATGGTCAGGTCCATCCGCTCATCTTCCTCTTCTGGTAACTGGTGCCCAAAGAAGATCTTGAACCCAGGATGCATTGTCTTTGTCTCCTGGTCAAACCAAGGCTCTGGAAATCCACAAAAGGGAAAATCTTCCCCTTGGCGGACAAAGCATCCGTTCGACGTTCCCTGTATTGGCTTGTGGACTAACTCGTACTGTTTCCCAGCCTTTTTTGCTTTAATTCTTCCTCTCAACTCAGCTCCCTTCCTTTGTCAATCTTCCGCAGTAGGTTTGTATCCCACCCTAAAAGCATGGGGATTGTGAATCATTTCCTTGGCAGCAGGACCTCCTTGCCTGCCACTCCTGCCCAGTCCAGATCTAGGCATATGTCCCTGCTTGTTCATCATATAGATGGACTGAGCACTCACATAAGTTCCATCACCTTCTGCCATGATGGTTTGAACCACCCGAGCCTCTGTCAGTGAGAAACCAGAAAGGAATACATCCTTTTCCCCATGCATGATTTCCAACACTGGTGTGGTAGTCCCCTATGGAGGATGGATTGCATAATTACCGTACACAGTAGCAATTCCACCTTTAAAGGGGGTATTTCACCAACTGAAGTACTATTGATGACACGGCCTTTATCTGATGTAACCAAGGCCTACCAAACAGTAGATTGAAAGTTGTCGGTACATCCATTACATGGAATTCGACCTCATGTTCGGAGGGGCCGATCAGGATATGGCTTTTGAACGTTCCCATAACCTTCAGGCTCGTGTTGTCATAAGCTCGAACGGATTGGGTTGTGGGTGTGAAGTCAACAGGCCTCAAACCTATGGCATAAGTAGTCCGTATTGGGCACACATTAATTGCTGATCCAGTATCCACTAACACCACCAAAATTCACTTTTTTTGGCTCTCCAGAGTCATATACAAGGGTTGGTTGTGGTTGGCACCCTCAGGTGGCAGCTCTTTATCTGTGAAAGATATCACTGGCATAACATCTCCGGATGTGACTAACAACACTAGTTGATCAGTGGTAGTGTCAATAGGCAGTTTGATCCGATTCATTGCCTCTAGCAGTGCTTGCCTATGCTCCCAGGAAGCCATTATCAATCCCCAGATTGATACATTTGACTGAATCTTCTTTAGTTGCTTCAAGATCAAGTTCTCTTCATAATCCTTCTCTTTTGTGTTCACAACCTCTTTGTTAGAGGATTCTGGTTGATCTAAAGCCGCATGTTTGAAGTACTGACCACTCCGGGTCATGTGATTGATCTCGTCCGCGTACCACGTATCGTCAGGGGTCTCAGATTTCTACCCTTCATCCGTGTATGCGTAACTTAAATCATTATCTTGCCACTAATCCCCTGCAGTCATGGCCAGGTGTTTATCAGGCTTTACCTGGAGCATGTTCACATCATGCCTCTCATCAACAGCATGCCATTCATTTTCCACTATGGTTGTGGTTTTTGCATCCCAGAATGGCTTTGTTTTGTTGTTATTTCCTCGCTCTGAGGCCATCTTCCTTTGGTTTACTTCCATTCTTTCCTGTTGGAATTGTTCCAACACTTGTTCCGTGCTAATCAAGGATGTAGCCTCGGCGTTTTCCTTCTTAACCCCTCTTGTCTATTCTTTCTCATCTAGCTCTTCGTTATTGAACCAACCGTTGTTTATTTCTGGCTGACTTTAATCCCACTAGCCTATCTAGACACTGCTTGTATCCTTTTCGCCAAAGAAGTAGAGATTGGCTAGGTCTTCTTCTATCTGGGCTAGGTCTTCCTCCCGCTCGGCCAAGTCATTTACACTTTGTTTAGGCCAATCGTTCTAGTGTTGCCCAAATTGGCCTTCCCCGATAGCATTGACAGCATTAACACTGAGAACATCCGGCAATATGACCACTAGTTTTAGTTGATCAATGGCCACAATGTAAAAGCTAGGATCATACTCCTCTGCAAGTGAGGCCCCCTTTTCTATGACACAAGTATCAGACAGCCCGGTCTTTGGTGTATTCTCCCTTTTCTCTGCTCCTACCACCACATGCTTGGGTTGGATTTGTGGGGTTAAGTCTATCATGCGTATATCCGTGCTTTCTAGAATAACCACCTCCGATTTGGTAGGTGGGACGAGGTAATATATGTGCTGGGGTTAAAGGTAGGTGGTAGTGTTTGGATATGGTTAATATTTTTGAGGGGAGGAACTTGGTTGTGTGCGGGAAGTGGGTTAGTCGTCACATTTGGTTGAGGAGGGGCAATGACTATGTTGTCAATGAGATTCTAGATCTCATGACGTAGACGAATGCATGAGTTTGTAGGATGGCCATGTTATTGGTGGAAGGAACAATATTGAGTTCGGTCGTGTCTACCTGGCAATGGGTTTGGGAGAGGTCGTGGATCGAGAGGCTTGAGATGCTCCCTTTCTAGCAACATCTTGAGGGCGTGGGTCAGCCTCATATGGAGAGGGGTAAAAGTTCTTTGGTACCAAGGTTGACCATTTTGTGTGGTTTGTGAGTTTGTAGCAGCAGCAAAGGGATTGGTCATCTTGGCCGATGATGTAGCCAAGGTACTAACATCTGCAGACCGCGGAATAGTGCTAGTACCAACATTGGTACTCCAAGTGAATGGCCTTTTTGCAGATTCACTAGTTCTATGGATAATCCCCTTCTTGAATGCACTTTCAATTTGGACCCCCAACTTGTGTAGTAAAGCAAATGTAGACAACAGAGTCACTATCATCCTTTGTAGCATATCAAGCTCGAGATTTTGGACCACTAGCCTGACTTGCTCCCTTTCAGAGGGTCTGTTTGTCATCCGGGTTGCCTTTGATCTCCATCTGGCAACAAAGTCAATAAAGGTTTTTGGGGTTCTGGGTAGTTGCCTCCAACTTACTGATGGTTACCTCGATCTGAGTGTTATATGAATACTAGTTAACAAACACCTCAGACAGTTCTTCCCAGTTCTGCTTCATAGAATCCTCCAGTTTCGCATACCAGATGGCCACTACATCAGACAGAGTTCTCCCAAACAAAGACAGTTTCTGAGCACAAGAAAGACCCATTGGCTTCAGAACATCTGAAAACAGGCGGACATGTACAATTGGATCCCCACTTCCATCGAATCTATCGATGTGGGGCATTTTAAACTTCTCTGGTAGTCTGACTGAAGCCTCAGTGTACCCTTTTTCAATGTTCAGAATGGAATTGAAGCCTTGGGTTTTTTTTAGCACTTTCTCTAGCCTGGCAATTTTTATCATGGCTAGATCATCATTGATGTCAAAGGGAGGGAGTTCCCCCTGTGGTTATGCCAAGGGCCTATAAGCTGGAGCCTATGGAAGCACCTCTTGGGGATCTGGGACCTGGATTTTCCATTGGTGGAGGAAGATCAATCAGCGATGACCTCATCCTGTGTGGCCATCCGTTGACTTACGGTATCCATGGTTCTCTGAACAACTGCCATCATGGTAGCAAGTTCTTTTATATTATGTGCCATCCTTGTTCTAGGTAGGTGAGATGTTGGTGAATTATATGCACGAACAGGTGTTGGCAGGGTGCTTTGTACGGATGCTGATGCCTGTTTGTTCCTTCTTCATCGAGTAACTAGCGGGAGGGAAACTAACCCTGGCTGACCGTTGACAAGATCTTGAGTTTTACACAGTCTGCGGGAACGAGTCTATACAACTTGAGGGATATCGGGTCTTTTTGAAGCTATGATGAAAAACTACCTAACAAAAGCAAGAAGGAAGAAAAAACAAAATCAAAAATCGGATAGCACTTCGGCCTCAATTTTCAAAAATCACAACACGCAGCTGAACTATGATCCCCACTGAACTTTGTTCTCAAACTGGCTGCTCATTTGTACCACTGAAATGAACCACCCTGCACAGTTTCACTATAAAAACACATACCACGTAAAAGAACCAAACACCTCTATGAGGGGGGTAGGGTTACCCTGTCCTAGATTTTGACATGATCTAGGTTGCACTATTTCAACCAAATGGTTTCATAACATCCTGTAGGGGTGGCATCCTGTCCTAATTTGAAATAGTCACTAGAGCGTACTATATGCATTAGGTCAAATAGTCACAGAGGGTACCTCAGCAAGACTACCTAATATACCTCTCACACTTAACACCGAGAAGTGAAAGGAGGATCAAACGGTATAGCGGTAATCCAGATCCAAGGGTTGTGTTCCCAACATGGCAGAGCCCGTGACCGGTTAGCCTTTTGGCAAGCTTTGCAAGCAAGCCTCCAGCAAACCATCCAGGAATAGCAGATGGCAAACACAGGGACTTTAAGTGCACCGATGCAAATGTAATGCAAAGAACATATAAATGTAGATAAAAATTCACATCATAATTTTCAAGTCAAGTTCTCTAAATCCCCAGCAGAGTCGCCAGAAACTGTAGCTGGGCTTTCCACGCCCCCTTTTCGGAAGAATGAATAGCCCGTACAGTTCGGACTCCACTTGTGTTGGTTCTAAATCTAATTTTACAAGTGTAATGTGTAACAGTGGAAACACAAAAAGAGTCCAAATCCGGCAATTGCTTTTGGAAAATTGATGTTTTGAATCAAATGCCAAAAATGGACTGCTTTGCCAGATATCAGAGTTGCTATCTAAATATTTATTTTGAAAAATTTAGGAAACCCGTGACTCGTGCCAAAGGCCACTAGTCCGTCGTTACCAAAGTGTCTTGGTTCGGGAACTTAGGTATGAGAGGGGAAGGTCACTAATAAGCACCCCACTCACCCAATCAAAGATTTGCCTCTACTAATTATGATGTGATTCTTATGTACAGTATATGTTCTTGTGGGGAAGTGGTTTGGAAATACTCCTCAAATCCTGGAAGACGCCGATGATCCTCAGCTAGTCACCTGCAAAAATACAAATACTCCGGGCGGGGGTGCCGGAATTAGCACTCCGACGGACAAGTTAGTTCCTGAACTCAAGAAAGCTTGTTCACTAAGTTTTTAGAAGTGATTCTTACATACCTTTGCCAATCTGAAGCTCTTGTATTTATATCCACTCTCTGGACCTCGGGGCCAGAGTC
This sequence comes from Camellia granthamiana, assembly GCA_036172215.1. Classification (NCBI taxonomy): domain Eukaryota; kingdom Viridiplantae; phylum Streptophyta; class Magnoliopsida; order Ericales; family Theaceae; genus Camellia; species Camellia granthamiana. The sequence goes on from CM069903.1 coordinate 75,047,174, forward strand.
TACTTTTTTATTTATTATTCTTTCATTCGTCCTGATATGCCTTCTCAAGTCTATTCGGCCTTAAGAACGTATTCGGCGTCCTAGTTGAGCAGAATGGAGCCGTTCAGTTCCCGGCTCCTTGGGTGTACCAAATTTCGTTCCTCTATTTATTCGGCTCCCACAATTGCCCCCCAAGCGTTCCGTCAATGACAATTGGGTGAAATGCTTGGTTCTGATTTTCAAATACTCTGAACCGAAGTTTGGGGGTTAGACTTATCACGCGGACGTTTAATTACTCCCCCTTTAATCGTCGTCTCAACTTCCTGCCCCTTTGTACACGCCTAATTATTATGATTTGAAATCTGATGTCCTTTCGAATCCGTGTTCTATGATGTTGGTTGCTGGGTGGCTCTTCGAATCGCTCTTGCAATTTTTCCCATCCGTGATACTCTCTTTGTTTTTGTAAGTTTTCCTCTCCCCTGCTCTGAAGCTTTTCCTAGTTTGTTTATTCCATCGCATGTTCCTATAGTCAGTAGGTTATGGCGAAACATTTGAAAGACCTCCTTTCGTCAAATCAAATTGCTGGCTTTAGACGCCATTTCTCTATCCCTGACGATGTCCACCTATCGTTTGTGGCTGACGGCACTCTTGACATGGAGAGGAAGGACGAATCCATGATTGTCTTTCCCCTTTTGTCAATCGCAGAGGGTGGAGTCCGCTTTCCCCTTCACCCGTTTCTGAGGGCTGTTCTTCGCCATTGGGATTTGATCCCTTCCCAGCCCAATGTGAATTTCTTTAGAATTATCATGGGGGTCGTAGCACTGAACCGTTGCCTTGGAATTAATCTTGGCATTCCTGCCATTCGGCACTGTTATGCTTTGGCCAAGTCCTCTGGTCGGCACGGGCGTTACTTCCTCAGAGCTAAGGATACAGATCATCAGTTGATCACTATGCTTTCCAGCTCCGGGAAACGAGTTGATGATGTCATGGTCGTTGTCCGCGGCAACTGGGAGTTCGGCGAAGGGGAGGATCGTGTCGATCCTATTCCTAGACGTAGGGGCGAACCAGGTCGCCGAATGCCCTCCTGCTCGTATTATGTGTTCATATTTGCCATACCCTGTTTTCTTGAGTCTTACGGCTTGTCTTGTGCAGGGAACGATTTGAAAAAAGTCCAAGCTTCAACTGACGACGCCGTCCTTTCGGACATTAGGATTGCTCTTAGTTATTTCGGCCGTCGCAGTCTTCATAAGCAGGGAAGAGCGACTCACGTTTTGCTTTGCTACGAGCCTACATATACAACCTTTTCAGCTACGGAAAACATACCGATTCCAAAGGGGGAGGATTTTCTCGTCGCTCGTATTTTATCCAACTTCAAAAACTTGAGACAGGTAGGTTTTGAAGGGTCCGATTCGGAGAATATCGAAGTATCCCATACTGCCGAATCAGATCAGTCCGAGGCCAAATCTGAGGAGGTATTGGATTCTGCCAATCCTCCCTCTACTTCGGGGCGGGGGAACCTTTCTGTTGACGACGTTCCTCAGCGTACAGACAATCTTCCCATCTCGGGCCCCACTAACATGGCTGGGTTAAGCCTGACAAAGCTTGCTAAGAAGGCGAATGCGGAGAGGTTAGCCGCACAGCGAAGAGCGGAGGGCCTTTCGACCGAACCGCCCACCAGTGAATCTCAACATTCCCTTCCAGTTACCGAATCGAGATCCTTAGAAATTGTTGAGGAGACGGCAACAAATAAGTATGCTGAATCCGCATCGGTTGGGAGAGCCGTTCAGGATGTTGAGGGAAAGGCGGAGAAACGCGCTCGGGATCGTGAGGTCGGTTTAGAAGATCACAGCGGCAAACGTCCTCGAATGGAGGGATCGAGTGAGGTTGTGCCCTTTGTGATTCGACCGATGGTAAGAAACATGTCGGTTCCTTCGGATGCCTCGGCGCTTAAAGACCCAAAAGTCGCGTTCGGCGTGGCAACGTCTTTGTCGTTGCCGTCTGATATGGAGGCTTTCCAGTTGGAACTGGATCTGAATGCGACAATGTTAGCCGCGCAGTCGGCCCTTTTGGTGCGTATTCTGATTTTTCTTTTACTTCGTCCAAACATTGTTCGCGTTACGTTTTTTGTTTGAATTTTTCTTTTGCAGACCGTTGGTAGAATAGCCGATGTAGGCCGACGCCATCTCGACGCCGTCAGGCAGATTAGTCGTTTACGAAAGCAAGTTGAGGGCCTGAGGAAAAGGGCCGAGGACGAATTTTTAAGAGCGAACCAGGAGGCTTCTCGGGCAGAGGCCGCGGTAGAGAAAGCTCGTGATGCGGATAAGTTGAAAGCGGAGGCCGAGAAGAAGGCCGACGATATGGAAGCTGCACTTGGCTTGTCCCAAAAGGCAGTTATCAGCCTGGAGGCTGAGTTGGCTGAAATGAAGGCGGCGAAAGTGCTTGCCGATTCAAAAGTTTTCGAAGCCGGGAAGGAGGCTGGGCTCGCCGAGTATGTGGACCAGGTCTCTCGGTTTGAGAATCGGGGCTTCAAACATGGTTGGCACAAGGCCCTTGCTGCAGCTGGAGTTTCGCTGGATATGCCAATACCGTATGAGCAAATGGACATCGATCCGTTGGAGACTGATTCCGAGGGTTGATCTTTACGATACACAATTGTTATGATTTCGAGAAAGGACTTTTGCCGTTTGTTTTTGTTATTTCGTATGTGTTTATCAGACATTTTTCATGCGGGCTGATTATAAAATGTTATGATACAGAAATGGACGTCGATATTCTTTAGTAGTTATAAAATGTTATGAATTCTGCTCAATGTGTTGATATTTCCGTCATTTTATGGTGATATTTCTTAATGGATCTATAATCTGCCCTTGCCTGGGCCAGGGCACGAGCGTGAAGAGCCGGACGGTTTACACTCGTGGGCTGGCCGAGGCATCTTTGAAAAGGCGGCCGATTAGATTAATAAATCTGCCCTTGCCTTGGCCAGGGCGCGAGCGTGAAGAGCCGGAGGGTTCACACTCGTGGGCTGGCCGAGGCATTTGTGAAAAGGCGGCCGATTAGATTAATAAACCTGCCCTTGCCTTGGCCAGGGCGCGAGCGTGAAGAGCCGGAGGGTTCACACTCGTGGGCTGGCCGAGGCATCTGTGAAAAGGCGGCCGATTAGATTAATAAATCTGCCCTTGCCTTGGCCAGGGCGCGAGCGTGAAGAGCCGGAGGGTTCACACTCGTGGGCTGGCCGAGGCATCTGTGAAAAGGCGGCCGATTAGATTAATAAATCTGCCCTTGTCTGGGCCAGGGCGCGAGCGTGAAGAGCCGGATGGTTCACACTCGTGGGCTGGCCGAGGCATCTTTGAAAAGGCGGCCGATTAGATTAATAAATCTGCCCTTGCCTTGGCCAGGGCGCGAGTGTGAAGAGCCGGATGGTTCACACTCGTGGGCTGGCCGAGGCATCTTTGAAAAGGCGGCCGATTAGATTAATAAATCTGCCCTTGCCTTGGCCAGGGCGCGAGCGTGAAGAGCCGGACGGTTCACACTCGTGGGCTGGCCGAGGCATCTTTGAAAAGGCGGCCGATTAGATTAATAAATCTGCCCTTGCCTTGGCCAGGGCGCGAGCGTGAAGAGCCGGACGGTTCACACTCGTGGGCTGGCCGAGGCATTTGTGAAAAGGCGGCCGATTAGATTAATAAATCTGCCCTTGCCTTGGCCAGGGCGCGAGTGTGAAGAGCCGGACGGTTCACACTCATTGGTACGTGGATCGTCGTCCGACGTTTTGCGTTCGGTCATACTGACGCTGCCTTGGGGGAGCTGCGCGTGTCGCAGAATAAATAGGGTAAGTTCGTATCGAGGGTCCTATTTATTTGGGTACAGGGTTGACCCAATACTGGGGAAGAACCGAGATTGGCTGAATTCAAACGTCGAAATGGATCGCAGCAGCGAGCCCACTGGTATGGGAAGAAAAGCATCCAAGGATCGGGAAAAACAGCAGCGCCTTAGTCGTCGAAGCAAGTCCCCTCAAAGGGACGTCCAACGGGGAGGTGCCCCACGCCCACGCCCGCGACCGGGAATCGAGGTGGACGTGACGCCGCAGCCATTGAATTTTGCGGTTTTTGTGAAGAATAAACCGATGACAGAGGCGGATTCCATCATTAAAGACCCAAATGTGGCAGTCGAGTTTGCTCGACAGATTTTTCCACCGGAAGTCCGACAATCGATGGTTGGTCGTCATGATTTCGAAGTGTTTCGGGACGGCATACATGGGGCTGTAAAGGGGTTATATAATGCTTATGAGATTGGCATGCGTCTGTGTGCGATGAGACGTGACATTGAGAAAAAGGACGAAAGGAGTCGCAGCCTGGAAGCCGGCGCGAAAAAGGCCGAGAATGAGCTTCGGGAGCTTTAGAAGGTTCGAACGGCTGAGCCAGCTACGGCCGGTCAACTTAAAGTGGCAGGAATTACGTCCCAAAAGGACCCGGGTTACGAGAAAGGATATCAGGACGGTTTCAAGGCCGGGGTCGATAAAACCCAGACCGACCTTGCTGAGGAAGTCTGCCGACGCGAAAATCGCGGTTTTAAGCATGGCTGGATCAAGGCCCTTCAAACCGTGGAGGTTCTTGGGTCCCTAGGCATAGATTCAGCTTCACCCCTATATCACCGACGTTACCTTCCCTATTCCAAACTTGAAATCGAGAAGAGCGACGATGAGGAGGCCGATTAACTAGAGTGTAATGCAACAACAGACTTCACTACGAATAAATAGGCTTTCATTTTGAATGTCCGTCTTTGGTTGTAAAATATTTTGATTGTAAAACGTTTCTAGTTCAAACGTGTCGATTCATTTTATGGGAATATTTGGATTTTGATTAGAATATTTTGCACTGCATGGTATAAACGTTGAGAAATGCATTAGTGGGCCCCAAGGCGTCATGCCCTAAAGGGCGCTCCGAATCCGAAAACTTATTCTGGTCAATCGTGACATCCACGAAGGGCGCTCCGAATCCGGAGACTTATTCGGCCCCAAGGCGTCATGCCCCAAAGGGCGCTCCGAATCCGGAGACTGATTCGGCCCTAAGGCGTCATGCACCAAAGGGCGCTCCGAATCCGGAGACTTATTCGGCCCTAAGGCGTCATGCCCCAAAGGGTGCTCCGAATCCGGAGACTTAATCGGCCCTAAGGCGTCATGCACCAAAAGGCGCTCCGAATCCGGAGACTTACTCGGCCCTAAGGCGTCATGCCCAAAAGGGCGCTCCGAATCCGGAGACTTGTTCTGGCCAATCGTGACATCCACGAAGGGTGCTCCGAATCCGGAGACTTATTCGGCCCTAAGGCGTCATGCACCAAAGGGCGCTCCGAATCCGGAGACTTATTCGGCCCTAAGGCGTCATGCACCAAAGGGCGCTCCGAATCCGAAGACTTGTTCTGGCCAATCGTGACATCCACGAAGGGCGCTCCGAATCCGGAGACTTATTCGGCCCTAAGGCATCATGCACCAAAGGGCGCTTCGAATACGGAGACTTATTCGGCCCTAAGGCGTCATGCACCAAAGGGTGCTCCGAATCCGGAGACTTGTTCTGGCCAATCGTGACATCCACGAAGGGCGCTCCGAATCCGGAGACTTATTCGACCCTAAGGCGTCATGCACCAAAGGGCGTTCCGAATCCGGAGACTTATTCGGCCCTAAGGCGTCATGCACCAAAGGGCGCTTCGAATCCGGAGACTTGTTCTGGCCAATCGTGACATCCACGAAGGGCGCTCCGAATCCGAAGACTTATTCGGCCCTAAGGCGTCATGCACCAAAGGGCGCTCTGAATCTGGAGACTTATTCGGCCCTAAGGCGTCATGCACCAAGGGGCGCTCCGAATCCGGAGACTTGTTCTGGCCAATCGTGACATTCACGAAGGGCGCTCCGAATCCGGAGACTTATTCGGCCCTAAGGCGTCATGCACCAAAGGGCGCTCCGAATCCGGAGACTTATTCGGCCCTAAGGCGTTGAGCTCAAACATGTAAAAACACGAAATCTTGCATTACAACGACATGGGTACAAGTATCAAGCCCACAGGTCGGGTCATTGATAAAATTTACGTAGATGTGTTGAATTCCACAGCCGTGGCAGGCTTCTTCCAGACATGTCTGAGAGCCGATATGCCCCTGTGCCTGCAACGGAATCTATCTGATAGGGGCCGTCCCAGTTCGGACCAAGCTTTCCATCGGCCGGCCTCCGGTCGGCTGGTAGTACCTTCTTTAGGACCAGTTCTCCTGGATTGTAGCGACGCAACTGAACTCGCCGATTGTATGACTTAGCGAGCTGCTGCTGATAACGTGCCATGGATGCTAAGGCGCGGTCTCTTCGTTCTTCAATCAGAACCAGGTCCAGGGCGAGCATCATGTCATTTCGGCCCGTGTCAAAGGCTTGCGATCTGAGAGTTGGTAAGCCGATCTCTAGGGGTAAGATTGCCTGGATTCCGAAGCATAGGGCAAACGGCGTTTCTCCGGTAGATCGTCTTGGCGTTGTACGATGGGCCCATAGTACACTCGGCAACTCTTCAACCCATCTGCCTTTGGCACTCTCCAGCCTCTTTTTGATGCCGTCCAAGATGGATTTGTTTGAAGCTTCCGCTTGACCGTTACTTTGGGGGTAGGCTGGCGTAGAGAAGTAAGGCTCAATACCATACTTGCTGCACAATTCTCGGTATACGCCACAATCGAACTGAGTACCATTATCCGAGATCAACGCTCTTGGAATGCCGAATCGCGTAATGATGTTCCTCCACACAAAGCGCTTAATGTCGGAATCTCGTATATGGGTTAGAGCCTCCGCTTCGACCCACTTTGTGAAGTAATCTGTTGCTACGATTAGAAATCGCTTGTTCCCTGGGGCCCTCGGCAATGGTCCTACGATATCAAGTCCCCACTGAGCAAACGGCCAGGGGCTTGTGATAGAATTCAAAGCTTCTGCCGGCTGATGAGTTAGTGGGGAGAACTTTTGGCATTGTTCGCATTTCTTGACATAATTTTGTGCGTCGGCTCTCATCGTCGGCCAATAATATCCCTGTGTTATCGCCCGATGGGCCAGGGAGCGTCCCCCCGAATGGGCACCACAGCTGCCCTCGTGTATCTCAGTGAGCAGCTCCTCCACTCTGTCCGGGTGCACGCATTCCAAATATGGACCAGAGAGGGACTTTTTGTAAAGCCCTCCTTGTGGATCTAAGTAGTACCGCAGGGCCTTGTTTCGCAGCTTGTGTGCTTCTTTTTTGTCCTCCGGGAGTTGCTCAGAAGAAAGGAATGCAGCGATGGGGTCCTTCCAACTTGGAGCGGATTCTATAATGTTGATGTGGGTTTCCTCCGGAGGGCGGATACTTGGTTCCGGGACAAAACCTACTTCGATGGTACGCTTGAGCTCGGAGTTGATGGCGGAGGCTAAGCAAGCCAGGGCATCCATGTGTGTATTTTGATCGCGTGTTATTTGGTTTAATTCATGATGGTCGAATTTCGCCAGCAAGGAGTTAGCCGTTTTCATATAGGCCGCCATACGCTCGTCTCTTGCCGCGTACTCCCCCTTCAGCTGGTTGATTACCAATTTTGAGTCACAAAACACCAACAGCCGCCGCGCGCCGAGCAGATGTGCGTTCCGCAGTCCGGCTAAAAGGGCTTCATATTCGGCTTCGTTATTTGATGCTTCGAAGCCGAGCTTGACGGCCTGCTCAATTACTGCGCCGTCTGGAGACATAATTACGACGCCGGCGCCGCTGCCCCGTTGATTAGACGATCCATCACAGTATAACTGCCAAATGTCCCCAACATAAATTCTCCAATCTGGCTTTGACCGAACTTCGGCCTTTGGCTGGACGTCATCAGGCTTGAGGTCGACAAGCCCTCCTGTGAATTCGGCAACAAAGTCGGCAAGAACCTGCCCCTTGATTGCAGTTTTGGGTAGAAACTGAATGTCGTACTGGCCGAGTTCGAGAGCCCACTTCGAAACATGTCCTGATGCTTCTGCATTCCGTAGTACTGATCGAAGGGGGTATTCTGTTAGCACCCTAATGCTGTGTCCTTGGAAGTAATGCATCAGTTTTCTTGTTGCCATGACCAAGGCTAGGACGAGTTTTTCCAGTGGTAGGTAGTGTGTTTCGGCGTCCACCATTGCCTTGCTCACATAATACACTGGCTGTTGCTGCCCTTCCTCCTCTTTTAATAATATGGCACTGACGGCCCTGTCGGAGACTGCCAGGTATAGAATGAGGGGGTCACCGGCGGCGGGTGTTGTTAGAAGAGGTACTGTACGGAGGTAGGTCTTGAGCCCGTTAAAAGCTGCTTCGCATTCGGCGGACCATTGGAAAGCTCTGCCCTGACGTAGTGTCTGAAAGAATTGTCTACAGCGATCTGTAGATCGGCTGATGAACCTGTTGAGTGCAGCAGCCATTCCCATCAACTGTTGGACTTCTTTCACTGAACGGGGGGAACTCAGTTCCAAAATTGCTGTGACTTGCCTCGGGTTGGCTTCGATTCCTTGGTGGTTGACGATATAACCCAGGAATTTGCCGGAGCCGATCCCGAATGCGCATTTGGAAGCATTTAGCTTCATTCTGTATTTGTGTAGGGTGTTGAATGTCTTTTCCAGATCGGCTATATGGTTTTGTTCTTCTTTGGATTTGACCACCATGTCATCGATGTATACTTCCATAGTGTGTCCGAGCTGTTCTTTGAACATCGTGGTGACCAGTCTTTGGTAAGTTGCCCCTGCATTCTTCAGTCCAAAAGGCATAACCCTGTAGCAGTAGGTTCCTCTTGGAGTGAGGAATGCAGTTTTGTCCTGATCATCCGGATTCATGGCGATCTGATGGTAGCCTCTGTAGGGATCGAGGAAACTCATGCGCCGGTGGCGTGCCGTCGCATCGACGAGTTGGTCAATTCTAGGTAAGGGGAAGCAGTCTTTGGGGCAAGCTTTGTTCAGATCCGTGAAATCGACGCACACTCGCCAAGTTCCATTTTTCTTTTTCACAACCACTGTGTTGGAGAGCCACGTGGGGTAGGTGACTTCTCTAATTGCCCCGGCGTCAAGCAATTTGTCAACTTCTTCTACAACGGCGGCGGTGTGTTCTGCGGAGGATCGCCGGCCCTTCTGAATGATCGGCTTACACCGGGGGTCGACATTGAGGTGGTGCTGTGAGACTGACGGGTCTACTCCCGGCATCTCGTATGGAGTCCACGCAAAGATGTTGAGGTTGCCGAGTAAGAAAGTGATCAGCTGCTGTCTGTCGACCTGGCTCAAAGAGGCGCCGATCATAAAAAACTTTTCCGGGCTTCCATCGATGTCGACCCAGTCTAAACCTTCCGTGGCCTTTTCATTTGGTTGACGCCCGACGTCATCCAGGATCGCTTGACTGGGCACTTCAATGGAGTTTACTTGCAGTTCCTTTGGCGTCTTGGCGGCGAGAAGGTAACATGCTTGCGCCGACTGTTGAGAGCCACGGATCTGCTCAACGCCGTGTTCTGTTGGGAAACGTAGCAGCTGGTGGTAGGTGCTTGGAACGGCCTGCAGGGTATGCAACCATGATCGCCCCATGATGAGATTGTACGGCGACGGTAGCCTAACGACCAAGAATTCCACATCCACCGTTCTGGAGCCAGCTCGAACGGGTAGACTAATCTTTCCCAATGGGTACTCCGGGTTGGCGTTGAAGCCGAATAGTAGATAAGGAGCTGGAGTCAGATCCGAATCGTTGAACCCGAGTTTGATGAAGGTTTTATAGTACATAACCTCTGAAGTGCTTCCCTGGTCGATAAGGACGCGTTTCACGGTGAACCTGTTTACGCGTAGCGCAACAACCAGAGGATCTACGTGAGGGAGTGTTACGCCGCTCAAATCAAAGTCGTCGAAGGTGATGGTTGGCGCTTCTCGGAGCCGGGGTCGCTTTGCTGGGGTGAGCTGATGCTGGGGGCTTGGAAGTGACTGGATTGCATGTACAGTCGGGGCTATCGGCAGGCTGTATATCATATGCACGGTGTCAAGCGGGACGCCTCTTGGGCGACGTGCGTCCTCTGTTACCTCCTCAAGGTAATCGGTTAAGGCGCGGGGACTGTCGGCATTATGCTGTTGGCCTCGAGGTCGTTGAGGACCTGCCCGTGGGAATCGCTCAGGAACCTTGAGACCTGCCCCTTTGGACTTTGCTTTTTCTAAGGCCAGATCGCGGCGAAGGCGTTCGTTCTCAGCGATGATATTATCCAAACTCTGTTTGGTTTGTCTGGCTTGTTCTATGGTCACTTGCATTGTCTCCGTCGTTGAAGTCGTTGGTGAGTTGGAGTTCAAGGCGCGTCGATGCGCGACGGTTTCCTTTCTGAGCGTACTTGCCGGAGTGAAGTCGTCTCTCTGTGCGGTCTCGCCAGTGGCTATCGGAGGATCTTCAGTCACGTCTTTCATGGATATATTCGAGTATTCCCACAGACGGCGCCAATTGTGGGGAAGTGGTTTGGAAATACTCCTCAAATCCTGGAAGACGCCGATGATCCTCAGCTAGTCACCTGCAAAGATACAAATACTCTGGGCGGGGGTGCCGGAATTAGCACTCCGACGGACAAGTTAGTTCCTGAACTCAAGAAAGCTTGTTCACTAAGTTTTTAGAAGTGATTCTTACATACCTTTACCAATCTGAAGCTCTTGTATTTATATCCACTCTCTGGACCTCGGGGCCAGAGTCTACTTTTTTATTTATTATTCATTCATTCGTCCTGATATGCCTTCTCAAGTCTATTCAGCCTTAAGAACGTATTCGGCGTCCTAGTTGAGCAGAATGGAGCCGTTCAGTTCCCGGCTCCTCGGGTGTACCAGATTTCGTTCCTCTATTTATTCAGCTCCCACAGTTCTTATTTTATTTTTTAACATACAAGTATAGACTAATTTCACTAACAATTGGAACGTTTGATTTCATGTTTGTTTTGAAAAACAAGTGTTTTGTATATGTATCACTTAAAAAAGTGATCTCATATATATACATTAATCAAAGTATTCCAATGTCAATGAATAGCCTTCATTCACAAGCATTCAAGCAGTTTAACAATTAAGCATTTAGCCTCATGGTAGTATGTTTGATAGGACAGCAATCACACTTATGCAATATGCTAAAGCATAAAAACTTAGCTCGTACTCCAAGCCAAAAAAGGAACTAGTTAGAAAAATGCATGATTTTAACTATGTAATATGGCTAATGCAACACATACAATATGCAATTAATAAACTCGGCTACTAGCATCGCATGCGAGTCAATTCAAGGTATGTGATAGCGCACGTATTCAAGTAAAGAGTTTGAATTTGACATTTGAATAATATGATGAGCCGAACTTTTATGCATACAATACAAGTGGATGCAACACATGAGTATGCTAAATTAAACATGATGTCCTTAAACTAACCATCATAAGTTGGTAAATAAAAGGGAGAAGGGCGTGGGGTTAGAAGACATACACATTATTACAAGTTTGTCTGCGCGCAGGAGGGTCCGAATGTCCGAGTGTCCGAATAAATAATTATTACAAATCCGAATGAATAATAATAACTAAAAGAGGGCTGTCTAATTTATTACAACAAATAATATGTAATGATTGCGCGATTCTCCTCAGGAATTACTCTGTCTGCCTTACTGGGATTTGTTCTGTTTCACCCCTAGTCACTACTTTCGACCAAAAGTGTATTGTTTGCAATTTATTGGAGCCTTCCCGACCCAAAACAAGACTTAGTCGAGCCCCAAATAAATCCAATCATACCTTGTTTTCTTTACAGAAATTTGTTTTTTGTGCCTGAGGTGAAACAGTGTAGATAAGGTATTCCTAACCATGTTTGTCTCTTCTACCCTTCTTTATCATAGAAAATACTCAAGAGAGGAGCGAACTCGGTTCCCAAACCATCAATGGTTGCAAGTTGATTTGCATGATGATTTCGGACACGATAAGACAAAGATCAATAAATGCAATGCATAATAACCACCCCTCCCTCCTATTATGAAGTGAATTCAAGAAGGGAAGTAGAGACGCTTCAAGGTTCATCAAATTATCATGAATTGATGTAAGACAAGCCTTGACACAATAGACTCCGGCATAACGTCTGGCCGTAAAGACGCTTCAAGATTCATCAAAACATCATCAATTAATGTAAGACAAGCATTGACACAATAAACTCGGTATAACGTCCGACCAAATTCAATCAATCATCTTGGTTCTTTATGTTGGTTGATTCATTTTAAACTCAATTTTATTAGCCTCTTTTATATTACCTTTCCTTTTTTTTTAATCCATTAAGTCCACGGTGATATTTACATCCACTAAGTCCGAAATACAATAAAGGAAAATAAGTGTCGACTTAACTCGAGGAAATAAACCTTATTTTTTTCGGAGGAAATTACAAAGGAAGAGTCAAACTTATTTACAAGTTAGGAATTTCAAGTCAAACCCAAGATGCGCAACAAAAACTAGTCAAACTCAGAAGAGTGATAATGACTTAGAAAAACCCAAAATGAGCAATAATGACTTGAAATCCAAACTTGATAATAAGTGATAGTGATACTTTCCTTGGTGATTTCCAAGGGTCAATTAATTCCTTAAAAGTAAACACACTGATGATAAAAAGAACTGAAAAATAAATGATTGTACTTTAGTTTAAGAAAGTTTGTATGCCTTTGGTATCGAACCTCCAAGGAGATTAAACCATTAAGCATGAGAAAGTTTTATGCCTTTGGTAGTGAACCTCTTAAGAGATTAAACCATTAAGCATGAGAAAAGTTTCTTTCTTTTTCTTGAACCACAATCTTAATTTTTCACAACTTTTTTAATCAAAATAATCGAAGAATGGAGGGAGGTTGCAGAGGTGATTATGCAAAGTTGATTAATTGGTTAATATAACACAAACATAATGTATGAAACAAACTTATTGAAATAAATTAAACAGCCCCTAAATAACATACAATAGTGCTGAAATTAAACTATAGAAGATGCACAATCATAGAGAGATTAAAGCTAGTACAAGTATGAGGAAGGGTGGCTAACCCCTCCCCACTTTTACAACTTCAAATCACATAGTTTAGATGTTGAAAAATAGCCCCAAAATAGTCCCAAATCAGCCCCAAAACAGTGGCAAAAGTTGACGAAAACAAGTGGGAAACACAAGGATTTAAGCTAGGAGTAAGGTACAAGCAAGGGGGATTAACCCTTCCACCTTTGGGTAGCTTTTAATCACAAGTTTCAGCCCTCAAAATAGTCCAAAAATAGTATGAAAACACAAGAAAAAGATGAACAAAGATTGAAATAAAAGCAAGAAAGCTTTACCTCTTGTAGAGAAGGTGTTCTTGTTGTAAATCAAACTTGATTCCAAAGCACCCTCAAGTTTGAGTATGATTTTCAATTCTCAAATCAAGTTCAAGTTCAGGCTCTTGTATGGTATGTATGGATGATATGAGAGCTTCAAGCCTTGTAGAAGAACAAGAAGGATGATAGCTTTGATTTTTTCTAACTCTTGATATTTATAACTCACTCTTGATATTTCTAACTCACTTGATATTGATTTGATCTCTCTAACCAAATTCTATATATGTTTTTCAACCTCCATACAGCAGTCTGAACCCTGCTATTTATAGGCCCCCGAGCAGGTTTGATCAAAATATTTGCAGAATTGGGCAACTAGCAGAACACTGTTGAATCTGTCTAAAAAGTCAAGAGGTCCGGCCGAATGTCGGTATCTCCGGCCGGATATCACTTAGGTCCGGCCGGACTTTAATATATTTCCACTATCTCTCACTTTCAAGTTCAATACAGGTTGATACCAGGTGCAATATTGAAATTCTGGGGTAGAAATACAGTAGGTATGGTAGGTTGGAATTGTTTAGAGCTCGAACTCGGATTCTTTTATTGAGAATTTAAACCACTGACTCAATGTAATCGTCATCATCGAGTGCTCGGAATCAAGCGCCTAAGTCTTACGAGCGGTCAAAATTGGGGTGTCTACAATGTGTTGTAGGGAGACATATATATGATCATGGCACGAGTCAAAATAATCACTTATGGTCGAATGGGTGATGGTGAAAGTGTCTATTTCGCTAGCCCAACATCAAGGCAACTAGCTCGATAGGCGCATTCCCCCACATAAGTCAAACTAATCACCTATGGGCGAATGGGTGGTAGTGGAAGTGTCTATTTTGCCAGCCCAACATCACGGTAACTAGCTCGATAGACACATTCCCCCATATAAGTCAAACTAATCACCTATGGGCAAATTAGTGGTGGTAGAAGTGTCTACTTCACTAGCCCAACATCAAGATGACTAGCTCGATAGGTGCATTCCCCCACATAAGTTAAACTAACCACCTATGGTCGAATGGGTGGTCGTAGAAATGTCTACTTTGCTAGCCCAACATCAAGGCAACTAGCTCGATAGGTGCATTCTCCCACATAAGTCAAACTATCACCTATGGACGAATGGGTTGTGGTGGAAGTGTCTACTTCACTAGCCCAACATCAAGGCGACTAGCTCGATAGGCGCATTCCCCCACATAAGTCAAACTAATCACCTATGGTCGAATGGGTGATGGTGGAAGTGTCTACTTCGCTAGCCCAACATCAATGCGACTAGCTCGATAAGCACATTCCCCTACATAAGTCAAACTAATCACCTATAGGCAAATAGGTGGTAGTGGAAGTGTTTATTTCGCTAGCCCAACATCACGACGACTAGCTTGATAGACTCATTCCCCCAGATAAGTCAAACTAATCACCTATGGTCAAATGGATGGTGGTGGAAGTGTCTACTTTGCTAGCCCAACATCAAGGTGACTAGCTCGATAGGCGCATTCTCCCATATAAGTCAAACTAATCACCTCAGGTCGAATAGGTGGTGGTGAAAGTGTCTACTTCACTGGCCCAATATCCAAGCGGCTAGCTCGATAAGTGCATTCCTCCACATGAGTCAAACTAATCACCTATGGTCGAATGGGTGGTGATGGAAATGTCTACTTCACTAGCCCAATATCCAAGCGGCTAGCTCGATAGGCACATTCCTCCACATGAGTCAAACCAATCACCTATGGTCGAATGGGTGGTGGTGGAAATGTCTACTTCACTAGCCCAATATCCAGGTAGCTAGCTCGATAGGCGCATTCATCCCCCTCCACATAAGTCAAAATAACCAGTTATGGTGAAAAGGCAGTGGCATATATTACTCAATTATTCATACAGGCAATAATAAAATACAATTTTCAACGGAGGCTACCAAAAAAGAAAGGGGGGAACTAAAATCTGCACGAGTTCCAGACAATATATATATATATAATCCTCTCAATGCATCAATATATTTATAGGTTTACTGCACATGTTTGTTTAATGTATCAATATATGTAAGCTACTATACATGTTTGGGCAGGCACAATAAAAATAATAATAATAAAAAAAAAAGGTCAAAGACATTCAAAACATGGGTTCTTTAGAGTGACATATGATGACCTCATCAATAAAGAAGCTATTGAAATGGACATTGATACACAAGCAAGTTCTGACAAAGCAAACTCACCTTCACCAGTACTCTCTACTACACAGCGTCCAATTGCGTTTGAAGGTGCCTTTCGTTTCTATCCATGACCTAATAATCGTGTCGTTATAAATAAGAACAAGAAAAGTGTTTTGGGGGGCTGTGCAAATCCTACCAAACCCTAGCAATACTCTTCTTAGCACCTGCCATATAAGGAGAAAAGGCAGATCCCGCATAACAGGGACCAAAAAAAAAAAAAAAAAAGGCTCCTTTAAATTATATTTAGAGGACCACACTTCATTATTTTAGAAATAATGTATGTCTAGTTTTTACATTTGTTCCATGATTAAAATCCTTACCTCACGAACATGACCAAGGTACTTTAAACCTAGCCTTTAATATTGCCAAGCAAGCATCAAACTAGAATTTTGAAGTGGGGGCAACTTGTAGACACTTAAATTTTCATGTGTCTTGATCACCGTCTGATTAATCAAGGCAATTAATTTTCTTGATTAATCAAAATTAAGATGGTCAAAATTTTCAAATGGATATGGGTCCTACTAAAATTATGGATCTCAACCCATTTTAAATTATAGGTCATGCAAAAAAAAAAAAAAAAAGTGAACTTATTTTGAGAATTGGGTCAACCCAAATGTGTGGGGCCCCTAAAAATATTTAATCAAAAATTTTAGTGGAATAATTCAAATTTAAATTAAATTTGAATGCAAATTATGTCCATAAAATAATAAATAAATTACTTGTTTCTTGGAAATTAGAGTCAATTTTGTAGTTTCCAAAATTAACCCTCTCCTCCCAAGCCTATAAATAGAGGCTCTCATTAGGGAGAGGAGGAGACATTCTTTGGCTAATGGTCTTACGAGCTCCTAAGTAATCTCGAGACTCTGCCAATTTCTCTTCTTAAAATTCTCTCTAAAGTTCCTCAAACTTAGAAGAAAGGATTATTAAGCACTCCAAACTTGTGCCAATCCTTTCAAGTTACAATACAAATTTGGTCTTTCTTTTCAAAGAGATCATTTCAAGACTCGTTCGAGATCAAGTCGTTCAAGCCCTCGATCAAGCCTTTTTTTCTCCAAGTTTCTCCATTCAAAGACTTGAAGAAATCCATCAACTTGTTCGATTCAACAATAAGCTTCTACAGCCGTTGGATTGCAACCCATTTCAGAGATCGAATCAGAGGATTTGTTCTTTTGTAATAGAGCAAACCACAGAGGATTATACCCATTTATTATAATCAATAAATTTAATTATTTTGTGTATTTATTTCGCGTCTTAATTGTAGGATCTGAAATTTGTGTTTACAAGTAGCTCGCAGACGATAAGTACCCGAAATATTTTCATCATCCCCGGCTAGATCATCGAAGATGAGGCTAATCTATGTGTCACGTTTGCTATTTGAACACCCATTCTTCTTTCACAATGGTCCGACATGACCATAAACTATCTCTCCACATTAGCTCTAGCCTCTGATCTATCTAAAGCGACCCTATGCTTGTATCAAACTTTACAACTTATTTGCCTCAGATCTATTCATATTTATAGTTTTATTTCATATTTTAGTTTGTCTCTCCAAACTCAAGTACGAGTTGGTATCCGTACTTGAGTTTAAGGGGGTTGTTAAATATAGTAACTATATATTCTCTATCTCATGCATATCATATTATATTCATTACCATACTTAGGTTTCTCTCCTTTTATATAAAAAAATCTTGTATACATTGTTACAACATTCAATATAATACAGATTTCTCTTTCTCTCTCTCTCTCTTAGATCTTGTAACATGATATTAGAACTATAGGGTAAGCTCTTGGTGTTCTTTTCCTTAACAGCAAGCCATAATGACGCAGCGGAATACACAGAGACTAGATATCGTTCTAGTCTAGTAGACGAGAATTCTTGAATCGACAAGAATTCTTGAATCCACAAGAACACCCTTGAATCCACAAGGAAGATAGAAGAAAAACTCTTCAAAATGCTATTAATTGAATGAATGAATTACATATGCTTGTAGGCTTATTTATAATAAACTAAACCTGATACTTGTAGGAAAAGTAATTCTAAAATAAACTAGGAAACTTAAATCAACACAAATTAGGAAACCTAAGACAATAGGAAACTAAAATTCTAAACTATTTAAAATCCTAGTCAAAATCTAATTCCAAAATAATAAAATTAAGAAACCTAATAATTCTAAAATATTTATACTAAATTACAAGAATCCTAATAATATATCAAAAATATTAAAACTAAAAATATAAAAATTCTGAAAATCTTGTCAGGCTTCTTTTCTTTGAAAGAACTCGTCCTCGAGTTTATATTAGAGATCTGCCATCGTCCATCCCAAATAAAAAGATACTTGGAATACTTCAGTTGTTTGTCCCTCTTCCGAACATTATATGCAGAGAAGTCTACTTTTTGAAAGTTATTCTCTATATGCTTCAACTGGTGGACAAGATCAATTAGACAAGCACTGAAAATCAAATTAAATTGCTCCACACTAAGAAAATCAACGAAGTGTATATTATGTTGATGTTGGATAATTTTTGGACTCTGTTCTATCTTAGAATCAGTTGGACATTCAATTATCAATCTTGGAATATCAATTGCATCCTCAATCAACTTATTTGGTGCACATGTCAACTTTATTATCTCATCTTTTATTTCTTCTTTTCATTGAGTTCAACTAGATCTCCTTCTTTTGCGATCTCATAACCATCATAATAATCAAAATATGATAGTTCTGTCATTAGAAGCTCTTGGCTACCTTCAATGTTTTTCTCTTGCTTCACCTCTTCATTGTCTTCTTCAAACTTCTTGATCAAAGTAATTTCAGTGACCTCTCTTTCATCAATTTCAACGTTCTCACCATTGTTGAAATCAACTTGATTTTCTACTTCAATTGAATGTCTGTTTGGGTCTTCAAAATTTTGAAACATTGAGATATTCAAAACCTTTTCTTCTTCAATGCGTGGTGGAGTGTGACAAATTTGTTGATCTACAAGATTTGATTGACCCAAACTTGGCAAAGCCATAGTCATGTTTCTCGAATAATTTGTATCCACAATTGCATAATAATTATTGAATTGTGAAGAATATTGTGAATCAAAATTACCTTGGCACAATTGTTTCGATTCAAGCTTTCTTTGATATTGTTGATACAAAATTTGCCCATGATTTGATTGAAGGAATCTAGAACTCATCAACTTCTTCATCTTATGCCACATCCTAGTGGGTTGTTTGTATTGTCTCCTTCGATCATACTGCAATTGTTTCCACCATGTAGAAACATAACCTTATAACTTACGTGTGACATATTTGGCTTGCTTTTCTTCAGAGATTTCCGTACACTCAAGGAATTTGTCAACTTTCCAAAACCAATAAATAAAATCTTCGGTATGACAAGAAGCATTAAAATAGGAAATTTCTGGTGGTACTTGATAATCTGAAAAGTCATGATTGATGCAATTATTGCTATTGAACACATTACTAAATCTTCGTTGTTGCCTTACCGACCGGTATTCACCATAATCCTCGAATAACTCATCTTCTGATTTGTCCTCACTATCGTATTGATAACAAGAAGATTGTCTCAAGACGTTGTTGTTAATAGGCTGGCCTTGGGCAAATCCCATAGCGCGGTTCCTATTAATGTTGTGACTAACAGGTTGGCCTTGGGCAAGTCCCTTGACTCGAATCCTATTAGATCTTTCTCTACGATCATTGTCAATAAAGCTTGTGCTTCTTCTTTCGATGAATGGCATCGAGCCAGGAGAAACCTTACTTTGATACCACTTGACGCAGTGGAATACATGAGAACTAAATATTGTTCTAGTAGACGAGAATTCTTGAACCCACAAGAACACCCTTGAATCCACAAGGAAGATAGAAGAAAAACTCTTCAAAATACTATTAATTGAATGAATGAATTACATATACTTGTAGACTTATTTATAATAAATTAAACCTAATACTTGTAGGAAAAGTAATTCTAAAATAAATAAGGAAACTTAAATCAACACAAATTAGGAAACCTAAGACAATAGAAAACTAAAATTCTAAACTATTTAAAATCCTAGTCAAAATCTAATTCCAAAATAATAAAATTAAGAAACCTAATAATTCTAAAATATTTATACTAAATTACAAGAATCCTAATAATATATCAAAAATATTAAAACTAAAATTATAAAAATTCTTAAAATCTTGTCCTACATCACGTAACTTTGTCTTGATTGCCCGCCGGACCTCAACCCAATCCACTGCCATATTTTCCTTATAGTGATAAAACTCTCTGAAGAAGATATAGTAAGTCCAGCTCACTCTGGCTAAATTGATGTAGTTGCAGCTCAAGCTACCTTAAGCCACAACTCATAACCAGATCAACTTTAGTCAGTTAGATTGTAAATAACAAACTCAGAATTAGTTAGTTAGTTAGTTAGTTAGTTAGGAAAATATCTTGCTTAGTAGTTACAGTAATTCACTTGTATATATACACTTCCATGTATAAAATATTTTGGTTAATAAGAATCAATTTCAGAATTTCTTTATTCTCCAATCATTGCCTTAAATTGCCAGTTTCTTTTTGGCCTTTATTTTCTTTTCCACTGACTCCACCCTCAGCCACCATCTCCTCATCTGTCAGTTGTCGATCTACATAGCTTTCTCCACCATCGCCTCGGCTTTTAGCTCTCTGTAAGGCATAAATTTTTCTTTTCTTTTATTTTCTCTTGCTCTATTTTCAAACCCAAATCTTCGTTTTTTTTTTTTTTTTTTTACTCTCATTTTTCTGTTTTTTCCATATACCCATGCGATCTTTTCTTTTATTATTATTATTATTATTTTATTATTATTATTATTATTCTACACTCCACCCCACGTCCCTTTTCCAAAGTCTTGGCATATTTATTTATTTATTTATTTTTCTTTCTTCTTTTGTCCTTGTCGACCATTTTTTTTTCCACAGCCCACATCACCTAAAAAAATAATAATAATAATTGTATCACTAAAGCTCTCTATCATTATTGTTTTCAAAAAATTGAATTTAAAAAACTGAAACCAAGCACACTGAATTATTTTTAACACATCTATCAAATTACTCGATCTGAGATCCACCCATCTTTAACACATTGTTGAAAGAGTATTGCTAAGTTTAAAAGTTAGACTCATTATCTTAATTTAGTAATGTGTTAAAAAGATAATTAATTAATAATTAATTATTTTATTAACATATCACTGAATTTATGAAATAGATGTATAATGTGGACTTCTATATTATCTTTCTTGCAAAAAAAGTAATATCTAGAACAGGACATTTATTAACAAAGCAATCTGTCGGCAGTGACCAATGCCACGAGTATTTATGGTGTTCCACGAGCCTTTATCACAATTCATATGAGAATGGCACTTTTACTCTCAGGAACAAAGCTTCAAGCATTTGAATTACAGTAAAATTTCCAAACCGTCCAAACTCACTCAGAAATCCTGAACTTGTATCCCTTGTAATTTACTTTAAATTTACCTTAAAAATTAAGATGTTTTGTAACAACAGCAATGTTACAGTCAAAATATTTTCCCAGAATTTTATCAATATATGTTAATTTGTGGTCCGATTTTGTTCAAGTCATGGACCCAATGTACTTGTTAAATCTCAACCATATAATTTTATTTTAGGCAAATAGGGACAAAGTAAAAAAAATTACTTAGAGGGGCCGAGATAAGTGTAGCAATATAAATAAATTATCTATCATTCTTTCCGTAAGCATTATTTAAAAATTAGTAAGAAAATTAATATATATATATATTTTGTCAACATTACATCATGAAGAATATTAAATCATTAAATAGACTATTAGAACGTAATAGGTAAAAACTCAACAATAACTAATCTACTAGGCCAAGCCCAACAATAACTAATAATCACGGGGTGATTATTCGATAGTCCCAGAATACGGTCATGTGGTGCTTCATGATATTATGATTGGTGAAAAATGAAGAGTGTTGATTATTTGTGTTGGGTGATTAAGAAATATAATGGGGTATAATGAATAGTGATTGGTGAGGGAGTATAGTCACATAGTAATCCAGGACTATTCTATAATATTCTAATAATCACATACAACTACCATAATAGGGAATAAATAAACAAACATCACAAAGAGTGCCAAATCCCTGTCTATAAGAATTAAATCTGAGACCTCAAACTATAAAGTGTGCTACACAACCACATGTGAGTCATTTCTTTACAGTTATCTCAACTATTTCATAATTTTTTTGGGCTACATACTATAATAATTAGGCTTTTTGTGTATAATTTATTCAATTTTCATTTTAAGGCATTTTATTAGTAAATATAATTTACATATATTAAAATTCTACCTCCACAATTTTTATTAAGAAAAATTAAATGTTATTTAAATGTCAAATTGATAGAATTCATACGATGAGGTAATATGTGAAATAGTTTAGAGCCATGTCTTATATAGTCTAGTAATACTTAGGCTAAGTTTAGCTATCCTAAATAAGTACACACTTTTTATCTTTTTATCTTTTTTCTATCACATCATCTCTCTATTTTTCTGTACATCTTTTCGTAAAAAGATAAAAAATACACTTATTTAGGTCATCCCAAACAACCCCTTAGAGTCAATACAAATTTCTTTTAGATCATTTTACATATATTGTGAAATACTTATGATTTGGCCCTCGCTGCCTTCTGTGCCCATATATCTAGGTTCGTATCTTTTTCCTTGTAAATCATTAATTTTTTGAAGTGTGTTACAATGTGTTGTATGAAAAAAATTAGGGATTTTTTGTGAAACTTCCCTTTTGGACCTTTTTATTAGGGTAAATGATAACTCAGTCAATTTTTTTTCAAAAAATCTCTGAATAAGAAATGCCTACCTTAATAAGGACATTTTATTATTTCTATTTTTTTTTTATCACAATAGTGCCTTTCTATATATACATATCATACATTTGAAATATTTAAAATCTGAGCTGAAGATATCGCAGGAACGAAATCGATGAAGACGATCTCCAAATCTAAAGATCTCGTAACCAAAGTTCTCTCATTTGGTCAATAATAAACAATCTCGCCGCCAACGATCAACACTCTCAATTAACGAGAGTTTCATTGAGATTTGTGATTATTGATCGAGTTTTAAAAGTTTTTCTTCTTAATTAGATATGTTGATTTGTTGATTAATTTGTTTTGTTTTTTTTTTTTGTTTTTTTTTTTTTTTTTTTGGGATTTATTTTTGTTGTTTTTGATCTGATTTCATTTGACAGAACCAGAGTAAAATTTTACTCTGGTTCTATTGCTCTGTTTTTTGTTTCAGATAATGAAAGTAAAATTTTACTCTGATTCTATTGCTCTATTTTTTGTTTGAGAAAATTATAGTAAAATTTTACTCTTGTATTAGAATGACAGTAAAATTTTACTGTCAAGAGGTGGTCATTGCCAAACACTTCAGCCGCCACAAACACTACCTCCGCTTTTTTACTTTTGTACAGAGTAACATTTTACTTTTAGATTCAGAGTCTAATATTTTACTCGTTTTTCAGAGTAAAATTTTACTTTTATACAGATTAAAATTTTACTTTTGTGCAAAGTCTAACATTTTACTATTTTTTCATAATAAAATTTTACTTTTATATATAGTAAAATTTTACTTTTAATTTCAAAGTGTAACATTTTATTTTTATTTCAGAGTAAAATTTTACTTTTAGTTTCAGAGTGACAACATTTTATTCTTATTTCAGAGTAAAATTTTACTTTTAGGCAGAGTAAAATTTTACTTTTACATTCATGTCTCAAGTTGTGTTGGTGACACACTTTATGAATTGTCAATCTTTGACAAACCTAATAGTAAAAATTAACTCTAAAATATAGTACAATGTTATACTAAACCACAGTAAAATTTTATCAACACAAATTGACTTTTGAACTTATGGTGACAATAAAATTTTACTTTAATTGATAGTAAATTTTTACTGTTAATTGTTTCATATTTCCCCACTTATATGGACGGACATTTCAGTCAATTCATGATATTTTTGTAATTGAGAGACTTTTGGAGTTATTATTTAATTATGTTGTTTCACACAAAATAGGCTCAATGAAAGGGACATTTCACCAAAAATCCTTTTTGTTAGGATTTGTTAGCTCAATATATAGAGATAGTGGGGTAAGGCAATTATAATATCCAGTTCTTCTACTCAATCCCGGCGGCTGAGGACTGTTGTAGTAGTAGTACAAATGCACCACAACCCAAAACACACAAAAAGAATATATTTAAAAGTTTTTAGGCTGTGTTTATTTCGTAAATTTGAAAAGGAAAAAAAAATAAAAAATAAAATATGAATGAAATATAACTGTATTTAACATACTTTTCATACACTTTTTTCATTTCTAAATCTTTATCCAAATTGATGAACTACACATATCTTAATCAAAATATTTTTAATTTCTTTTTTTTTTTAGATAGGACTTAATCAAAACAATTTGATTTGACCCTATCTTAGAGGTTGTGAATATTTTAAAGTAGTGGTTTCTCACCATCTGCATTTACAATGAGACTACTTTAGATCCGGTGGAGATACATATATTTTTGTTCTGTTTGTTAATTAAAAGGAGAATATTCACAAAACTCAAGAAAATTATATCTGAAAACTACGGAAATCCAACAAAGAGTCCCTCACCGGTGAGGAAGAAATAAACAATTAATACAACAAAGTTAAACAACTCAACAAAGCTCATTTTTATATTTCATCTATGAAAATAATTAAATTGATATGATAATTGTAATTATGTAATTATTTATTAAAAAATATATGATGTATGATTTTAAAATTTTAATAGAAAACACATGATAAAATTATATGACCAAAATTATCATATTATTATTTTATTTTATTTTTTTATATATGATCTACACATATATGCACTTAAAAGACAAACAAATTTGCTCATCAAAATAAATCTTGTGGTGAGGCCACAAAAACAAACTAGCCCAATCATTTTTTTTCTCTGTAATTCTTTCCCACAAAATTTGATAAATTCAAGATTCAAATAACATAATTTTTTTAAAATACATTTTTATAATGTTAGAAGTTATCTGGAGACTACCAAGATTCATGTTAGCATAGGCTGGTTGGTATATAGTATTACTGACAAAATATGTCAGTACTTTTTTTTTTTTTTTTTTTTTATAAGCAAACAAAAAACTTTGTTGATGAAAGAATTAAGATACAAAACAAGACAATCATCAACAAAGCAGAGAAATGCAGAAAGTATCAAAGCTAACCTAAACAATCCCAAGGGGGCGATAGTCATTTTACCACAAAGACGGAAAAATCTTAGAGTAGCAATAGCGAGTTCTAAAACTAGAACTCTAATATGAGTTTTAGTAATGTGACAAATAAAAAAATAAAAATCAAATCAAAACATCACATCACATCATTATATAGAACTTATCATTAAAATTTTCAAAATACAGTTCCAAACATTAGTGGAAATTTTATTCTTCAAGAGTAAATTATTCCATACAGTAGGAAGTATTCACTTTGCTTGGTTACAATTTTTTAAAAATACTTTTCAGAAAATTCTATTTTCTTATTTTCTGTGTTTTTTTGTTTTCACTGAATTTTTTTAATATTTTAAGCAATTTTTTTAATTTTTAGACATACCTAACATAAATATACCTAAAAGGTAAAAAATTTGTGAAAAAAACCTTTTAAAAATTCACTAAATACTAGGGCTGAGCAAGGAATCCGTGAAATCCGTAATCCGATCCAGTCCAGTCAAATCCGATAGGTTTGGATTGGTTTTTTGAATCCATGATTCAGTTCCGGATTGAAGAATTAAAAATCCATAGTCCACGGATTGGTTCCGAATTGAACCTCACGGTTCCAGATTAAAACTGATCCGGACCGTATACAAATAGTCTATATTTTTATTATACATCATCCCCCATATTATCTTCTCTTATTCCATATAAAACATAAACTCAAACCTAAACCCGCATAATATCTTCTTTTATTACTTTTGTTTGCTAGTTTTTAGTTTTAATTTGTAATGGTCTAAATACTTATGGTGAAACCAATTTTCTTAGGGCTGTTTAAATTCTAGAACAGTATGTCGCTATTATAAAAAAAAATATATATATTGTTATCGTGGAACTAATATAGCGCTATGTTTATGTTTTTATGAAATTAAAGTGTTACATATAAAATTTTTTGTTATTTAATTATGTAAATCCGTAGTCCTAAACCGATCCAATCCGTCTTTAAATGGATTGGTTCGGATTAGTTCCATGATTTAAACGGATTGGATTGGTTCCAATTTTTCCTGAATCGTAGATAATGGACTGGTCCTGGTTTTATCCCAATCCGATCCAATCCGGACCATGCTCACCCCCCACTAAATACCAAAAATACAAAAAAATACGAGAATTCAGTACATGTTTTTATATTTTTATGTATTTATTAATTTTTTAAAATATTTTTTACAAATTTTTTACTTTTTAGATACATCTAAGTAAGGTGTATCTAAAAAAATTAAAAAAAATGTTTATAATTTTAAAAATATTCACTAAAAATAAATAAAAAAAACACGAAAATTAAAAAACTTAATTTTGAAAAAATTCGATCCAAAAAGTTCAAACCAAACACGCTGATTGATTTCCGATTGGTGGACGGTCCATCATCGAAACAAAAAATGTGTTACTTCACAAACTCTAATACCAAAAATATATATATATATACAAAAAAATATATATATTTGCTATTTGGAAAGTCTCATTCAAACATTTGAAAAAACAAAAACTCACATTCAAACAAAATGGAACCACAAAATGTGAGACTCATGAGGTACGGTACGCACGTAGGTAGGTATGGCTATAACTGTGACCCAAATTTAGGCAAACGTTTTACAGTAATGCTAGAGACCTCTAATTTAGAGGCTCTAAACACACCTTTAATGAGGTGGAAAAGAAAAAAAAAAAAAAAAAAACAAACAAACAAACAAACAAACAAACAAACACAGACATAGCACTAACAGTGGTAGTGGGCACTGCCACATCACTAGTGGCACCTCTAATTAGAGGTCCCAAGCATTTTGCAAAGTTTTATTCAGTTGGGACCCCGCGGATGAACTCTCTCTCCATTTGAGTTTCCTCCGCCACCGCCACCTCCTCCACCCCAATCCCATCCCCAACCTTTTCCTTGACCACCACCGCCACCTCCACCTCCTCCAGTCCCTCCTCCGCCACCGCCGCCAACACCACTCTCACCATTTCCTCCTCCTCCTCCTCCTCCACCACCACTTCCACCTCCTCCGCCACCACCCCCACCATTTCCTCCTCCTCCTCCTCCACCACCACCACTTCCACCTCCTCCGCCACCACCCCCACCATTTCCTCCTCCTCCTCCTCCTCCTCCACCAACACTTCCACCTCCTCCGCCACCACCCCCACCATTTCCTCCTCCTCCCCCTCCTCCACCAACACTTCCTCCACCAACACTTCCACCTCCTCCGCCACCACCCCCACCATTTCCTCCTCCTCCTCCTCCACCAACACTTCCACCTCCTCCGCCACCACCCCCACCATTTCCTCCTCCTCCTCCTCCACCACCACTTCCACCTCCTCCGCCACCACCGCCACCACTTCCTTTGCCTTGTTTTCTTTTATGCCCTTTATTTCCTCCTTTTCCTCTGCCACCACGACCCCTGACACTTCCACCTCCACCACCGCCTCCACTCCCTCCGCCACCTCCACCGCCGCCACCACTACCACCACCTCCTCCACCACCGCCTCCACTCCCTCCTCCACCTCCACCACCACCACCACTACCACCACCTCCTCCTCCTCCTCCTCCAGTTCCATTGTTCTTACGAGTTTCACTACTGACCAGTACTGCGGAAGTAGTGTTTGTTCCTTGTATATCTCCAATAACACCAGTAGTAGTACTAGTACTAGTGTAATTGGATTGAGCAATGCGGTCTTTTGCTCCACCAGCTCCACCATCTCCACCATCATTGTGATTAATCCCATCAACCAAACATGGACTAAGCACCAAAGCAACAACCAACACAACCCCAAACCCCATCATCTTCTTCTTTTTCTGCTTCAACAACTTGAGATTGCAAAGCTACTCACTCACATCTTCTTATATACACCCTTCTGCATTATGGCCTAGAATAGTCACCAACAGCTGCATACACCCTTCTGCATTACGGCCTTGAAAGGTGGCTACAATATATATAAGAGTTTTAGAAATTAAAAGTTTTAATATCTAAAAGTAAGAATTTTGTTGTAAAAGATATATAGGGATTAATTTCTATCGTTATGAGAATAGTTGTTAAAAAGTCGTCCTGAAAAGTAAAAAATAAGGCTTTTAGCAACAAATTTTTGAAAATGTCATTAATAAATAGATTTTTAGGGACAAAATAATTTGGTCTCAAAATGATTTATTTTTTTAAACAAAAAATTTGGTGCCAAAAGGATAATAATTCATTATTAATGCCTAATTTTATTTGCTAAAAATATAATAAAACTTTTCACAATAAAAATATTTTATCCCTAAAAAATAATTTTATCTTTAAATTTTGATTTCTAAAACTTTAATTTTTTGAAGTGGGTGACACGTAAGAAAAAAAATCGATAAAAATTTAATATTAAGATTGGGGGGAATTCTTATATTCCATTATATTTGCTTATATATACTTATTATTATATAGATATATCGTTTGGGAACCATCATTTTTAGCCAAAACGTCAAAAAGTTACTAAATTAACCAAAAAGCCAGCAACCTATATCAAAAAGTCAAAGATTCTCTTTTCTCTCTACTTTTTGCACATCTTTTCGTAAAAAGTCAAAAAGTCATCCCAAACATACTAGTTTTTTTTAGCTCATATTTTAGCCAAATAGCCAAAAAATTACTAAATTAGCCTGTTCCCAAACGAGGCCATAGTATAGGTAGATATGTGATAATTTTATTCAATTTATTTATATTTTATTCACTTGTCGGTGAATACAGCACCACGTGAAGCGGATGGGATGTGAGGAAAAATTATTTGATGTTGTTAGGCGGCAACGTGACGGTATATGTTATTAATTAAAATTTTATATTTAATTTTATGTTTTTTAATTATTTAATAAAAAATTATGAATCTCATTTAATACTTTTAAGGCCCCAACTGACGACACCCACGACCAACTAATAATTTCTCGGATGTGAGAGGCACATGCAACATGCTTTGTAGCTTGGTATTGACGTACAGGATGGCAGTTGAAGGGATCCATCGCTAAATTAAATTTTGTATGAGGTCATAAATTTAATTTCTAATTTTTTTTTTTTTTTTTTTTTTTTGTGTGGGTATGTGTGCGCGCGCGCGCTAACTTTTAAAGTTATTGTACATGAATCAGGTACGTGTGTTGAGTGCAGGTATATATTTAGATGTTAGACTCATCAAATCATTTAAGGGTACGTGATCTCGACCGGAAAAAAAAAAAAATTATATTTTTATATTTTAATCAGATATGTGAGATAAAATAGTAGGAATAAGGATTTATGTTGTGCGTAATGGCACAATAGCCTGTTGTGAGGGGCTTTGGCAGTTTGTCCCGAGTCTATTTTTATGATCTGAACCGTTTATATTGTCAAATTTGTTGAGTAGATCATTCATCCAAAAAATCAAGTCAATTGAACATTTTTAGCCAATAACAAGACTACATTTATTTTATTTTTTTAAAAATGGTTAACATAATTTTATATTTAAAAAAAAAAAAACAACGAGGACATGATCATGGGACTATAGATGTTCAATTAACTTCATTTTTTTCATGGATGATATGTTCGACGAGTCCTATAATGTGAACAATTCAGATCATCAAAATAGACACAAGAAAAACTCCTAATGGCCCTGACAGCAGGGCTGTTGCGCCTTGAGGCACAACAGAATCCCCGTGTCCTTAAATGGTGCTATATGTATTTACAGTGTTAAAAAAATATTTATAGTAATGATAAAAAAAAATACGTACATATAATAATAATATTATATAAAATTATATAAGAGTATGTGAGGAGCAAATTGTGAAGGAAGTTAAAGCCAACTACAAATGCAACACACAATATGGTGATGCAGATTTTGTCAGCTCAAATATTCATGGTAAGATGCAGACCAAAGAGGAGAGCAGAAGGGAAGATGATAAGAATGACATGGAGGATGATGACAAGGATAATAATGAGGAGGTGGCAAAGGGGGAATCAACAGATCAGAGGAAGGATAAATGTGAGATAAAAGTAGAAGGTAGTTGGGAAGTACTAGCAGAAATGGAAGAGACTGAGGACTGCTTAGGGAAAGCAACAAAATAAGACACATGCGTGGAGGATTCAATGATGAGGATGGACAACATGCATATGTAGGTGTGTAATTATGATGCCCAAAAAGTAGATAGGCAGATTATTACACCTGGATTCATTAAAAGCATATGTGGATCGCAGAAGGATAAGCCAGGTATATGCATGGAGGTAAAGTTGGGCCAAAGCCATTTCAAAATCCAACTTAATGAGCTAGGCATGTGTAATCACAATGTGCAAGGTACTAGGCAGGTGAATGAAAACAGTGGTGGGCCTAGTATGGTGGGCTTTAAGACACAAAAGACTGATACCATTAGTATATCAAACTTTGAATCTGTCAATAATCAAAAGAAAGGAAAAAGAAGAGGAAAAAAAGATAAAGGGCATAGAAAACATATGTTAAAGGGAGGTTTTGTTGGATTTGTGAAAAGAATAGGGCGGAGTGGAGCAGGTTTCAGTAAAGGCAATCATAAAAATGTAATAGTTAGATCAGCTACTATTGCTATGTCAAAATCTTCTTCAAAAATGACATGCTCTATTAGTAAGAATGGGAGGGTGAATGAGGCTTAGGCAACTCTACGACTAGAGGAGAAGCTGGGGATTGTTACAAAGGGTCAAGATCAGGAAGTAATACAAAAATTAATTCTTATGGAGGAGAAGGACAAGGAGATGGTGGGAAAAAGGGAGTGGTAGGGCTGTGTAATTTGTGCTTTATTGGGGTGAATTGCAGTGTTTATAAATTGTTATTATGAAAATTTTAAGTTGGAATATTAGAGGAGTGGAAAGACCTGGGAAGATAAAGAAGTTACTATTTGAAAGGAGAATTGATATGGCTTTATTCCAAGAGACAAAGAAATCAAGGATCTCTGATTTAGAGGTGAAATCATTGTGTCATAGAGACAATCTTCAGTCTATGATTGTTGATGCTGAAGGTATAGTTGGCGGTTTGCTCTGCATTTGGGACCCTGAAGTATTTGCACTCTCAGAGTCCTGCAGCAACAGAAACTTTATCTTGCTGTCAGGTACTATTCAAAACTCATTTGAATGTGTGATTGTAAATATATATGCTCCAAATGATATGGTGAAAAGAGGTAAACTTTGGGAAACATTAGTGAACATAAAAGCAAATTTCCTAAACCATGGTGCCTTGGAGGGGATTTTAATGAAATAAGGAATGTGGGTGAGAGGATAGGGTGCTCAAGAAGAGATAGGGGTATGAAAGAGTTCAATGAATTCATAAATAGGTGTGAGGTAACTAACATTCAAATGCTAGGAAGAAAGTTTACCTGGTGTAATGCTCAAGATGGCTCAAAATGGAGTAAAATAGACAGATTTCTTCTATGTCCTGAATAGATGGAGAGGTTTAAGATTAAATTATGGGGTTTATCAAGGATAATTTCAAACCATTGCCCATTAATTCTAATAGAGGATGTAAGGGATTGGGTCCCAAAACCCTTTAAATTCCTGAATTAATGCTTGGTGTTTACACTCAAAATTTGGACCTTTTGTAAAGAAGGTGTGGAGAGAAACACATTTTCATGGGGCTGCTGGTGCTATTATGCATAAGAAACTACAGGCCTTAAAATTGGCTTTGAAACAAATGGAATAGATGTCTATGGTAATGTTGCATCAAAAATCAAGGATGGTGAGGATAAGCTGCACAACCTTGACTTGGAAGCTGAAGTTAGGCCATTGGATGAGGCAGAACTGAAACAGAAAAGGGAATTAAGGAGTGAAGTGTGGACGCTTAGCAGAATGATGGACTGGAAATGGCTCCAAAAATCAAGATTGGATTGGAACTTAAAAGGGGATAGGAACACTCGATTCTTCCATGTTACAGCAAGTTGTAGACAAAATAGAAATGCTTTGAATAGTATATCAGTTGGAGGGGTTGTGGTTGAAGAACCTGATCAAGTAAAGCAAGAGGTGTGGGATTATTTTAGGAATCATTTCACAGAAGATTGGGTTAGTAGGCCTGTACTAGTGGGTGATTTCAAGAGTGTTAGTCATAGTCAGTGTCTTGATAGATTAGAAGCAGAATTTTCTGAGGAGGAGATTTGGGCAGCAGTGAATGGTTACAATGGGAATAAAGCACTAGCCCTGATGGGTTTAATTTATTGTGCTTTCAAAAGCATTGGAAGGTGTTTAAAGAAGAGGTGATCATGTTTATGAAAAAGTTTCACAATAAAGGCAGGCTAGTTAATGGTTTGAATTGCTCATTCATTACTCTCATCCCAAAGAAAGAGTATGCAATTAAGTAGCTTAAGTAAGTATAGGCCTATTAGTTTTATTGGGTCTATGTACAAGATACTAATAAAGGTACTTGCAAAAAGGATGAAATCAGTTCTAACTGAGGTAATTAGTGATACACAATCTGTATTCCTAGGTGGGAGAAACATTTTGGATGGGGTGTTGATAGCAAATGAAATAGTGGGTGGGTGGAGGAAATCAAAGAAAAAAGGACTGTTGTTTAAGCTGGATTTTGAGAAAGCGTATGACTCCATTAATTGGGAATTTCTGTTTTCAATACTCTCAAACTTTGGATTTGGAGCAAAGTGGATCTCTTGGATGAAAGAGTGTGTAACAATAGCTAGGGTCTCAGTTGTTATTGCAAGTAGGCAACTCAAGAGGGAAGGTGAATTGGGTTATTAAAAATTTTATAATATTAAAATTAACACAATATTCAGAATTTTAACAAATAAAAAAAACAGAATAATAATTATCAATATAAAAGTAAGAGAGATAGGGAAAGAAAATAAACACTGAGATTTATAGTGGTTCAGCACACCAGGCCTGCGTCCACTCCCCAAGGAATCTCCATGAGAATTTCTTTACTATCAATTAGATAAATACACCACCAAGCTTGTGGATTTGGCACAGGACTTACTCTTATCTATTGATCCTCACTCAACAATAAATGCCTTACCCTTACAAAATCCCTCACAAAAATAATGAATAAAAATAAATGGTACTTAAACCCTCTTTTACAATAATTCTCTCACAAAGAGTAAATATGAAAGTGTAAGAACAAAGGCTACACTTAGATCTGAAAGTGAAAAAGCAGAATACAATATACTCAGAATTTTGGAACACACAGAAATTTTTCTCTTCAAGTTCTTGATTTTTCTCCACACACAACACTTCTATTTATACTAAAAAATATACCCGTTGGAAGAGAAGACGCTCCTTGCTGACGTCATGACTTACATAAGCACGCTCATTGATTTTAAATAGTCAACAAATGTTAATAATGAAAAAGATGATAATAATTAGTAAGACTGACTTTTTCTTTTCCTTTTTTGTTTTGTCAAATATGCAGCCACTGCTTTTGTAGAAAATTTTGATACAAAAATCACAACTTTTAACTAAGCAAATAATTTGCTTCATCTTTTTCTTCTTGTTTCATTATAATATATATATATATGTGTGTGTGTATGTGTGTGTGTGTGTGTGAGACATGATATAAAATTCAAACATGAGCCACCGTTTTGTAGGCAATTTGAATAATAACACAATTATCACATCTTTAAATTTAATATAAGCAAATAATTTTGCTCCATCATTATGGGTTCCTTGAAGTCAAAAGCCACATGAAATTTTGTCTATTTTGTAACTTTTCTTTTTCTTTTTGCAAGCGAATTCAAATCAACTTACAATTTTTCTTTTTTCATTCTATAGGCAAAACATCTTTAAAGATTTGTTTTCAATAAAAGAACTAAATAAGTTTTCTCCTGTAATCATTATAGTATATCAATTTCAAGATTTTGACTATATATATTTATTACAGATGCACCACACAAGTTCAAACTTGAGGATTTTTTCTTTTTATTATATCAACATATATATATATATGTATGAAAAAAAAATGCATCACATGACACCGTCCGCATCCCCAAACTTATAAATAATATATTATAAACAACATAAAAGTAATGTATGTATATTTGAATAAAAAGTCTGATTTGCTATCGAACACCACTTGAGTATGTTACACAAATCAAATATTTTTGTGATTGCTATATAAATATATCAACCATCCCATGTGAGTATATTAAATTTGTCAAAAGAAGACAACTCACTAAAATCACATTTGTCAAAATGATACAACTAATCAATTTTAAATTTATCAAAAGATGAAGAGTGATCAGCCTAATTTTTCAAAAGATGAATAGTAAAAAAATATTTATTTAAATAATATTTAACAAATGTATCATACAATATATATTTTAAACTGATAATATTTTGTGTCAAATAATATGTATATTAAAAAATCCAAATTTTTACAAATAATATTTTAGACATCATCAAAATTAAATAATATGATCAACATCAGTTCTAGTGAATGGATCTCCAACCAAAGAATTTTGCCCACAAAAAGGACTTAGACAAGGTGATCCTCTGCCACCATTTTTATTTACTGTGGTAGCAGAGGGTTTGAGTATTTTACTAAGAAGAGCAAGGGAGCTAGGAATTATTAAATGTGTGGAGATTGGTGCAAAGAGAGTTGTAGTGTCTCATTTACAATTTGTAGATGACTCATTACTTTTCTGTGAAGCAGACTGGGAGGAATTATTAAATCTTAAAAGGATTTTAACGTGGTTTGAGATTTTATCAAGGTTGAAGATCAATTATCATAAAAGTGTGGTGTGTGGGGTGGGAGTCTCTGATACTCTGCTGAAAGAATTTACACATCTGTTAAATTGTAAGATTATGAGCTTACCTTTACATTATCTTGGTTTGCCATTAGGTGCTAGCCCGAGTAGGAAGAAATATTAGAAGCCAATTATTGATAAGGTCAAGCTTAAGCTCACTGGATGGAAAAGAAGGTTTCTATCATTTGCTGGTAGGCTGACTTTGATCAAGGCAGTGTTATCCAATTTGCCAGTGTACTATCTCTCTTTATTTAAGATGCCAGAAGGAATAGCAAAAGAGATTGAAAGTGAGATTGAAAGTATTCAGGCTGCCTTTCTATAGGGAAGATCAGATTTGAAGAGGAGAATACACTTGGTGAAGTGGAAGGAGGTAACAAAAAGTAAGATGCAAGGAGGTCTAGGGATTAGAAGAATTAGAGACTTCAATGATTGTCTTTTGATAAAGTGGTGGTAGAAGTTTTCTAATGAAGAGGAAGCTCTATAGAAGAAAGTGGTCCATAGTAAATATAATCTAAATGGGGGAGTATTGTTTCCAACCTTGAACCAAGGTAAGAGGGTATCAAAGCTGTGGAGTGATATCTTAGCTGCTGCAGAGCAAAGGCTTATGCTGTTTAATTTTTTTTTACAAGTAAAGTACAAATTAGTGTGGGTATAATGGGAATAGAGTGAGGTTTTGGCATGATAAATAGTGTGGTAATGGTTGTTTTAAAGAAAAATTTCCCAAGCTGTTCAGGTTATCCACTAATAGAGGAGGTTCATTAAGGTCTTTTGTTGATAAGATAGGAAGTACTAGTGTTTGGGAAGTCAGCTTCAGGAGGAATTTATTTGATTGGGAGCAGGAGGAACTTAACAAGCTTATAGAGGAGTTATGTCTGGCTCCATCACTTAGTAGGAATGAAGAGGATAAACCTATTTGGTTAGCAGCACAGTCAGGTCAGTCTATTGTCTCAATCCTATATAAGCAGACAGATTTAATTGCTGGTGAGCAATTTAGAGTGAGTAAACTGGTTTGGGTGAATTATCTCTCTCCCAAAGTGCAATTCTTTGGGTGACTTGCATGGAAACACAAGGTGAAAACCTCTGATTTTTTTGCAGATGATAGGAATTCTGGATGGAAGTGTGTCTTATTAGTGTGTGTTTTGCAAAAATGAGCTAAAGATAGTTCAGCATGTGCTAATCTTATGTCCCTTGGTTTGGAAGGTGTGGATTGGTTTGCTACAGTGGTGGGGGATTCAATGGGTAGTTCCTAGATCAGTGGAGTGTTTGTTACAATAATGGGATGGTATAAAATTCAAAAAATCTGAGAGGAGAATCTAGATGGCTTTACCTCTGGTGGCTTTGTGGTACATATGGAAGTCTAGAAATAAATGCTTGTTCAATGGTATACAACCAATGATGGAGGAGCTGAAAGAATCAATCATCATCAAATTAGCTATTTGGCTGAAAGCTTCTTTCAAGGAGTACCAGTTTTCTATTATTGACTTCTTGCATAATTTAACACAGATTAGACAATGTATAGGTGGTTGATTGTGAGTTCAAGTGAAAGTCTACTTTATGAATTCATGAGGCTACTGCTGTGGATTTCTAGGCTAAGGATTTCTAGGCTGCTGCTGTGGATTTCTGGTGTGTGTTCCGCTATGGTCAGCCTGCTGCTGTGCTCTGTAGTGGATCTAGTGTGTGATCTAGTTGATATGTGATCTGTATGCTATGTGCTTTGTGGTTGAGCTTGACTTTTGAGGTTGAGCTTTGTATGCTGTTCTATTTTGATAGTATTTCTTAGATTAGTGCTTTTTCTAGGCTTTCCCTCCTGCTGGGTTTGGTCTCTCGCCAACCCTTTGTGGTTGAGCTTGCAGATGATTTAGACTCTCTTCTCGGTGCCAACCTAGTTGGGATTGGAATAGTTAGCTATGATTCATTCTGCTCATCCACTCCTTTATTTGATGTAATCTCATTTGTTTTATGGTTTTATCATCAATAAAGGTTTTTTTTTTCCCAAAAAAAAATATATATATACAATTATATAAGAAAAGTCCATTGATAAATATCCGACACATATCTCATACTCTTATTTGAGTGTCAATTGTCCACTACGAATATTTGATTTCTTTTAAAGAGTTGGTGTATCATATATAGTTTTAAAGTCATAAAAGATATGCACATTTTATGTTTGATAGATTTATCTTTGTATTTATTTTTAGGGTAAACTATCAATATGTCCTATTTTGGAGACTTATTACCCAATAGGTCCTATTTTGGAGACTTAATACCCATTAAGTCCTATTTGATAAATTTATTAAGTGATAAAGATAAATTTATCAGTCTTTTTTTTATGAATAAATTTATAGTGATAAATTTATCAGTCTCTTTGTTTTTATGAATAAATTTTTAGTGATAAATTTATCACTCTCTTATTTTTATAGTGTTAAATTTATTAGTTAGGACTTGTAGGTAAATAAATCTAGTGAATAGGACTAATTGGTAAGTACCCCTTATTTTTATGCTAAATAAATTTAGAATCTTATCATTTGAGTTTTATAATAAAATTGATATCTATAGATTCGATTTTTTGAAAATTTTAAAATAAAATCAATATTGAAAATAATTTTTTTAAATTCACTAAATACAAAAAATAAAATAAAAATTAATTATATTTTCATATTTTTGTGTATTTATTGGTTTTTGTTAATATTTTTCAGAAATATTTTATTTTTTAAGTGTATTTAGGTTAGATATCTAAAAAATAAAAAATGTTAAAAATATTTAAAAATTTACTAAAAACAAAATAATGCGAGAAACAAAAAAACTTAATTTTTAAAAAATCAATTTAAACTAAACAATAATATTATATTTGTTATTTGTTATTTTGAATCTGACCGATTTTGAAATTAGGAGTTGTTTAATTCCTAACATTGTATTAGGTTGTCCCACAAACTTGTATATGTTATCAATGGAGAAGCATTGGCATTAAAGGGTTCTGACAAGTTTTTGGCTTTCAGAGGGTTTGATGCAAGTTTGCTGCTATTGGTT
The DNA here is from genome assembly GCA_036172215.1 of Camellia granthamiana. Taxonomy (NCBI): domain Eukaryota; kingdom Viridiplantae; phylum Streptophyta; class Magnoliopsida; order Ericales; family Theaceae; genus Camellia; species Camellia granthamiana. The sequence goes on from CM069903.1 coordinate 75,084,709, forward strand.
TATTTTGGCTATTAGTTTGCTGCTACTGGTTGGTGATGATGTTGGTTGCTGCAATTCTGTTTTTCTAGTATTTTCATATTCTGTTTGATGTTTTGTATTGGGATTTGGATTGTACATATTGTATATAGGCTCAGGAAGATATTAGCTCTATTATTTGGGATTTTTTTTTTGATTGGTTTCTCACTAAATTGTGGTGTTTGTTCTTGTATAGGATTGGATTTGCTTTTTAATACTCACATATATAGTTGGGTTCATATTGCCTTGGTATTATATAGTTTTGTACTCATCATTTCTGTTTTTATTGATATATTATATGTATGTTAGTTTCATCAATAAAGTTACTATTCTATTTTACTGATAAAAATAAAAAGTAAAAAAAAATTAATACTACAAACTCATAAATTTTATAGAGAAAATTATTAAAATTATCAACATGTGATTTACATTTATTCTATACATGGACTTGATTTCCTTCTTTATTGATGCAAGTTATATTTGTACTTTGCTTTTTTCATCAATAAAATTTCTTCTTTTGATTTAAAAAAAATTAAAATTAATTGAACCAATTTTAGTTAAAATAAAAAATTCAATACTAAATTGATCCAACTAAAATTAAAGTGATTAAAATAACATATTAATTAAAACGATATAATTTGCCCTTATTTATATTATATTCCCAACAAATACAAACTGAAAGCAAAACATTATAGATAGCAAAAGCAATACAAACCAGACCAAGATTCAAGAAGCAGCCACAAAGCAAAATAGTTTAAACAAATTCACTACAAGAAAAAACACCTTTGGCGACTAAATTTTTAGTCGCCAAAGGCCCTATTTTAGTCGCCAAATGTCGAAATTTCACTTTTCCCGACTAAAAATTTTAGTCGCCCGTCTTGTCGCCAATACATGGCCGCGAATGCCTTTGGCGACTAAAAAACTGTTAGTCGCCAATATATATGTCTTCAGCGACGAAACAATTTGTCGCCAAATGTAATTCCATTTTTGGAAACTTTACATTTAGCGACTAAACTTTTAGTCGCCAATAGTGTTTTTTTTATTTTTACTTTCCCCGACTAAACTTTTCGTCGCCAAAACGAAAACCATTCGGCGACTAAACTCTTTAGTCGCCAAAAGCATTTTTGAGAAAAAAAAAAATTTCCCTCTCTGCCTGAGGACCTCCCACGGTTCGAACCTTAGACCTCCAAGTTCCAAACCTTCACAACACAGTCCCCCCCACTATGCCACTGAACCATCACGTGAATATAATTGCAACTTATATTATTTATATATTATTTTGACCGGTATTAATATAAAACTATATATATAAATATAATTATATATATTTAATATAATTTATGTAAAAAATAAATGATTTACTAAAAAAAATTTTAGGACACTTTTGGCGACTAAAATAAATTTTTAGTCGCCAATTTACTAATTTTCGGCTACTAATTATTTGTTCGTCGCTAAAAAATGAAGTTCCGTGTACAAATAAAGCAGTTTTGGCGACTAAATCTGGTTTTAGTCGCCAAAAACGTCCCCTTTTGGCTACTAAACTGAGTTTTAGTCGGCAATAGACAATTTTTAGCTACTAATTTTTTTTTGTAGCTAAAAATCTGCACTTTCAACGACAAAAATGTTTTTAGTCGGCAAAACACCTATAATCGGCGACTAAACTGTTTTTTAGTCGCCAAAACCATCACTTTTGGCTACTAAATTAATTTAGTCGCCAAAAACTGTTACTTTTGGCTACTAAACAAACTTTAGTCGCTAAAAACCCTATATTCGGCGACTAAACTGCCTTTTAGTCGCTAAAACCCTTATTTTCGGCGACTAAACTCTTTTAGTCGCTAAAACTGTTATGTTCGGCGACCAAAACTCTTTTAGTCGCCATTTCATGCACTTTCAGCGACGATTTTTTTCTTTTTTGTCGCCATTTGTGCTTTTTGTTGTAGTGATTTTTTAAATAACTTTGAAAATAATTTTTTAATTTCCTATTCACTTCAAAAATGATATAATTTTTCCTTAGTTTCATTTTTCTTCTTATTAAAATCTCGTTTGGAAAAAAATTATTTTAATAATTTTTTATAAAAAAAAATATATAAAAAATAATAATGTGATAATTTATAAGGATTGGTTGATTTTTGAATAAAACATACAAGTAACAAAGGAGACCTAAAGGAGACCTAAGCTCACTGTTTATGCTTTTTGAGATCATAAATTTTTCATGATCATTTTCATCACAAAATTTTCATGATTCCTAACTTTTTCCTTTTGAGATAACCCAAAAAATTATCAACAATGCTAGGTATCATGAAAAGTCTTTCATGAAAATGATCATAAAAGGCTTGTGACCTTTGGATTACACTTAAGATAAAAGCACCACATACTAATCAAGATAATCTAAGAGTCACAAATTTTTCATGATCATTTTCATTAAAAAAATTTCATGATCCCTAACATTTCTAAAAAATTATTCACGTACTTATCTTATACAGCATCGTCAACAAGCAACCCACTCATCTCTTTAACCTTCTCCCTGTAAATCCTGCCTTCATCCTCAACTATCACTAGTCTCAGTGAGTCGGCCACCGAGTCTCTCGTGAACGACCCGTCTTACTCCTCTCTCGATATCAAGTATGCCATTTTCTTCTCTTCCAAAAGCCTAGCGATCAACCCTGTGTCCGCCAGGGAAGACAACAAAATGAGTGGCTTCTTGAACTGTATAGCCTCAACAACTGAACTCAACCCAGAGTGAGACAAGAACCCACCCACCGAGTCATGACTCAGTATCTTGAGTTGAGGCGCCCAACTGGTGCAAACTACACCTCGTTCCTTCGTTCTCTCCTCAAACCCGTTTGGTAACTCGATCACCTCAGTATCAGCCACACCAAGCCGATTCCTCAGAACCCAAAAAATGGTAACTCAGATAGCTCTAACCCGAAAGCTATCTCGGTGAGTTCGGCTTGACTTGGCTTTGCTTCGCTCCCGAATGCAACGTAGACCACCGACCTCTTAGATTGCTTGTCAAGCCACTCCTTAATCTCCGTCCAAGCTTCACCGTTGTCACTACTATCATACGCCGTGGTGGGCAGTAGACCGATGGGTAGAATCGGCTTCCGGTGAATCTGTTGAAGAAGTTTTAACCATTCGGGTTCGAACTCATAAGAGCTTCTCACAGCCAACACGTCACAAGCTTCGATGCCTGCTCCAAACCGATATGTAGCGGGAATGTTTTCGTCATCGACACTGGCTACGTCGTCAAAGATACGCTTAACCTGAAAGCGCCGAAAGCATGCGATGTTAGATTTAAAGGGGATCCATTTGGGTGTAACAGTGAAGTCCTCGGGCGTTGCACGGTCATCTTCGCCCTTCAAGACTGGTATGGGACCAGCAAAGCACAATGAAGCGGCAATGAAGATGCTGAAGAAGACGCTAGAAATGCCAAGTTTCGCAGCAACAGGGCCTAGCCAATAAGGTGCGAAATCGTAAATCACCCAATCGGGAGCCATATCTGCTAGAAGCTGAGTCATGGGTTGTTGGAGTTGATCGTAGGCCATCTTCAGATACTTGACCTTGTCATAGGGAAGATCGGTGGTGAACTCTGCGTTTTCGGGGAGTTTTTCGACCTGAGGCGATTGAAGCTTCACTAGATTGATGAGAGGGGCTAGATTTGGAGGCATTTTTGGGAGTCTGTCGATGTTTCTAGGAGTGGATACAAAGGAGACTGTGTGACCCTTGTGAGCTATGAACTTGGAGAGCTCTAGGAAAGGAATCATGTGACCAAAGGCTAACCATGGGAGCATAACTATGTGTAGCTTATCATCACTTTCCATGGATGGTTTAGGCATGGATTCCATGTTCGGAACTGGTTAGTGGACGATTGGCCGAGTTCACTTGATGGGAAACAAGCGAGCTAAGGGCATCACAATGGGATAACTAAAATTGTTTGTTAAAGTGTGTTATATGACAAGAAGTGATAAAAGTGGGGTCCAAAAATATTTGTTAAGATGTGTTAAGAGTTTGTTAATTTTAAAGAGTGAGTAGTGGTGCAATGAATGTGTTAAGGAGTGTGTTAAATATATATATATATATATGTATATAATAAATAAAATGAATAAATAATTTAGTTTAATAAAAAAATTCAAGCCCAAAATTAAATTTCAAGTCCAAAAAAAAAATCCCAAAAAAAAAAAAAAAAAATTTGCCGTTGACCGGTCAACCCGTAAGACAAAAAAAAAAAAAAAAACGCTTCCCTTCCTTGCTAAAACACTCGCTGTAGACAACCAAGAACTTAGCAGTTGACCCTAACAGACACCCTTAATACACTCGTTAATAGGTCAACTGCAACACCAAACAATACCCTCAACTAACTAAAAATTGACAACTGACACTAACAGAACTTAATGTACCCATTGTGAATGCTCTAAATAGGGTGACTGCTAGTTAGAGCATTATGCATCACCTGTTAGCCGGTGCTACAATCAAACATTAGTTGTAGAAAAATGATGCAGATCACTAATTAGTGGTTGCTCTAATTATGTAGCAGTGGGTCTCATTCACTGTTACATGTATTTTGTGTCTTAGTTTTGTTTTTTTTTTTTTTTTACTTTCCACATCATTAATGGTGATGTTAGTGGTAAGAATTTACAGTAGTATTGTTGTTAGTTGTATGTGTTATATATGTTATTATATTATGTTGTCAGGTCTAACAAAATAGATTATTATTATTATTATTATTTTAAATTTATAAAATGTATCAAAAGCCATGTCATGTAAGTAAATTCTTTTTTTTTTTTTTCCTCAAAAGGAAGAAATAATGCAATGGTGGGATGCTCATCAGTTGAATGTCTGTTGCATTGGTGGTCCTCAAAATGATTCTTTGGACTCATTTGGAAAGTTATTTATTTTAGGGTAAATTACATTGACACTCCTTGAGGTGTGATTTAATTACTACTCATCTTCTGACATTTTGAAAATTATATTTTTATCCCTGTAATTAATAGTTTCATTTCACAAACTCCCATGCTTATATAAAAGGTAATAACTCTTAGTAGAAAAATAGAAAAAATTACATTAAAAAAAAAGTAAAGAAAATGAGAAAAAAAGAGAGAAAGTAAAACAAAGCAAAAAAAGATAGAGTGCATAAGTTCAATATCTTCATTTCGTCTAAATAATTACAATGACAGAGGGGGTTAGTGTAATTTTTCAAACGTCAGGGGGTGACATGTATTAAACCCAAACCTCAGGGGGTGTAAGTGTAATTTATCCATTATTTTAATAGGTTATTTTAGTTTTTAACTATTTTAGTAAGTTAAAATTTTTGTGTTTGAGAAGATGATTGGATTTTTCGTAGTTGGATGTGATATTCGTGAGAAAAAAATGAAATAATTATGAGTTTAATGTGACATTTTGTCTTATTAACTATTTTAACTTATTTTATCATTTTATAAATTTTAACTTAAAAAAAAGCCATAAATCCACTTCCCCAAAAGGGGAAGTGGATTTATAGTAAATTGCATTAAATATTATGTTCGCTAGAAATCATGAATTTTATTTTCATAAATCATTATCAAGAAATTTTATTTTGGACCCTCTGCTCACCTTATCTTGGCACATGAATCGTAAGAGAAAAAATATGAATAAAGCGTCGTCGCTCGAATTTCCCCCCCTAATCCCCTGAATGCCCAAAACGACGTCGTTTTGGGCGTTCTTTTTTTTTTTTTTTTTTTTTTCAACGAGTCTGAGACAGAGGGAGAGGGAGAGGGAGAGGAAGAGGGAGAGAAAGAGGAGAGGGAGAGAAAAGAGGGGAGCAGCAGCTCCGACCGCCGTCGTCGCAACAGCAGCTCCGATCGCCGATCGTCAGCTCGTCGCAGCTCCGGCCCCGCCTCCACCTCCTCCTCCCCCTGTGGTTATGGCCCCTCCAGTCCTCCTCCTCCCTCCTCCTTTCTCCCTCCTCCTCCTCCTCCTTCCTTCTCTTCTCTTCTCATTCTTTGTTTCTGAAAAAAAAATAAAATAAAAAATAAAAAAAAAGGGGGATTCGGGGGAGCTCATTTTCGAGCTCCTTAGCATTACTCAAAAAATATTATAGCATTGGCCCATCAAACTATAAACTGTTGTGATAGGGATCTCTAGACGCCCACACCCCCACACACATTTGTGAGTGAGAAAGGACAGAAACGAAAAAACAATAAGGGTTGGTTTGGGATGTTCTAAAAAAGTGTACTTTTTGACTTATTGGCTTATATGGGTTGGGTTTGATGTGATGTATTAGAGATGTGATATGATTTAAATAAGATGATGTGACTTAAATAGAATAGTGACTTTTTGACTTTTTGTATTATTTAGACTATGCCAAACTTGGCCTAAATGGTTAAAATTAGGAGGAATTAGTTGGCGGTGAGGCAGAAGATGTAAACCAAAAATCAATGAGAAATCTTTGAAAATTACACTAGTATGAAAAACTCCAATAATATTTGATAATTTAAATTTTTATAATTCAAATGATTCAAAATTTTGAAATAATATTATTTTAAAAATAAAATGATATTATTTTAATAAATTCAAACTATCAAATATTTTTCAAAAAATTAATAGTCATTTATCATTTCACCTGTAACTCTCTCATCTCGCATCACACACTCACAAACTGACACAATCAACCCCCTCCGTCACACGTCACTTTCCTCTTTTTTCTCTCTCTCTCTCTCCCTCTCTCCCTCACACATCACATCACCTACCTCTATTATTTTTAAATTAAAAAAAAAAATTACAAACACTCCCCTAAAAATTCACTTAAATTACAAATTATTTCTTATAGTTCAAGAAATTACATTATGTCCGTAAGATTTCTAATTTCATTACAAATGGATCCTTTTATTAATAAATTATCAAGTTAATTAATAATTTTTATTAATTTTAAAATTTTATTTCAATTAATAATTCAAATAATTTTATTATTGCATAGGTGAATAGTTAAAAATTTCACTTTTTTAATTAATTCTATTAAATAAAAAATTCTGACTAGAAAGTATTTGTAATTTTTTAAATCACATGAGATAATTCGTATTGTAAGCAAACCTCAGAGGGTGTATTTGTAATTTACGCAAATAAAAAAAACAAATTTTATTTTTTCTATTTTAATAAAATGCTCATACTTTTAAATATATAAATTTAATTTTTATAAAATTAATATTATTCAAAAAAATATCAACAAAATATTTAAAATGAGACTAATATTTAAAAAATTCAATAAAAATTTAAATTAATAATTTAAAAAATATATTAAAAAAACTTACATAATTAAAATGATCTATATGATTTAAAATTAATGTAAACAATAATTATTTAGAATTACCTTTTGAATAAAAATGTATTATTTTTATTTACTAAAAAAAAGGTCAAATGTTATAAATAAAAAATAATAAATCATACAAATACTAATAATAATTAAACCAGACAAACATTATTTTGTATTTTTATTAATTCAAATCATACAATAAAAATAAGACAAATTAATACAAAAAAGTTCATTAAAAATAATCAAAAAAAATAGTCACATATATTTTAGCAATAAAAATAGTTTCAAAAAATTAAGACATGAGAAATTCAATTCATCATTTTTGATTGAATTTTGTCTTCTATTTTTCTTTAAAAAAAAAAAAAAAAAAAAGTCAATTTCATATGATTCTAAAGGCTCCGTTTGGCAACGAGGTTTGGGGCTATTTTAGCCACAAAAGACAAAATAGGCTATTTTAGCTATAATAAACAAAATATCACATCCAACCCATAATCATTACACTCTTCTCTCACCAAAAAAAAGTCAAAAAAGTCAAAAAGTCAAAAAGCTCTTCCCAAACCAAGCTTATTAGCCCAGGCTAAAATAGCTAAAAAAGTTAAAAAGCCAACTCACTTCCCAAACGGAGGCTTTATAATTTATTTTTTTATTATTTTATTTTATAAGAAGACAGAATTCAATCAAATATGATAATGGAAAGTCTAATCTGTGTAGGGTGCAAGTTTAGTGTGTGGGGGGTGCAAGTTCATCTGTGTAGGGTGCAAGTCAAATCTGTGTGCGGGTACAAGTCTAGTCTGTGTGGGGTGTAAGTCCAGTCTATGTAGGGTGCAAGTCGAATATATGTAGGGTTGCAAGTCCAATTTATATGGGATACAAGTCAAAAGTGGAAGTCTAGTCTGTGTGGAGTGCAAATCTAATTTTGTGAATTAATATTTGTATGATTTGATTTGAATATATATATTTATTATTTGTATGTTTTGAATTAATATTTATACGGGTAAAATATTATTTATTATTACTTTTCTTAATATTTGTATAATATTACATCAAATCACATATAATAAAAATAGTTGAAAATATAATATTTACAAATATTAATTTTTTTTTAATATTTTTAAACTATTATTTCATCTTTTAAGCTTCAACCAAAAACTAGTTACAAAAATTAATTTTTGTATTATATTTCAACTTTAAACTATAAATAATTTTTATATTGTATAACTTTTAATAAAAATATTCCACCTGTACAAATATTAATTCAAATCATACAAATAAATAAATATATATGTATATCCAGACTGTACAAATATTAATTCACAAATTAGACTTGAAATGCACTAGCACATAAATTCAACTTGTATCCCACACAGATTAGACTTATACTCCACACAAACTAAACTTGCACCCTATGTAGACTAAACTTGAACCCCACAGAAACCGGACTTGCACCTTACCTAGACTAGACATGCAAGGCAATTAAATTGCACCCTTATGCGAATTATTTTTTTGTGACTATTTTTTGCTATTTTTATAACTATTTATAAAATTGAAAAATACTATGTGATTAATTTTTTTAAACTAATTTTTGTAACTATTTTTAGTATATGATTTGTGTTAATATTTTTATGTTTCAATCTTATTTTTTGTTGATAACTATTCTTTTTTGTTGATAATTTTAGTGACTTTTTTATTTTTATTTTTATAAACTGTGTATAAATTTTTAAATATAAATCTGATTTTTTTTAAAATTAAAAACATTGAGATGATATGGACCATACTTTTAAAACAACAATAATATTAAAAATATTTAATAAAAGATATAAAATAACAATTTAAAAAAATAAAAGTTAATTAAAATGTGATGTGTGGCTAAAGTTGGTACAAAAAATTACTTTTGATAATTTAAATTTAAAAATGATATTTTTAAATTTAAAAAAATGTAATTTTAACATTTACAAAATATCTTCTATTTTTTTTTTTTTCATCAAACTTATTTGTAGTTTAAAAAATAATTTTGCGAAGGTGACCAAATAGTGATCATTAGTGTTTAAAGTATTACGAATTGAATTTTTTTTTATTTAAGTAATTTAAATAGTTTATAGAAAAATGTTTAAGATTCACACGTAATCTCCCACAATTTGATCCACAATGATGTGATAGAAGATACATGTCAGCTTTTGATTTATCATATACTCAATTGTATAGGGTCTACCTTTCTTGCCATATTTAAGAGTCCAAATTATGAGTCTCTAACATTACTCATCTTTTTTTTTTCTTTTTCTTTTTTGCACGTTTTTTGTAAAAATTTAAAAAATCAACTAAAATTGTCAATTTCCAAACGTACTCAAATTTTGTTCATATCAATTTTAATCAAATATTTCATTTTAATCATTTAAATATTTTCAAACAGTGTAATTTTTAAATTATTTTAAATTATTATGTTAAATTTATTAAATATATTTAATATTAATTTCATTTTAAACGTATTGTCAATATATTCTTAACAATATTAATTTTATAAAAAAATTATTTATAGTTTAAAAGTTATACAATATATATGAAAATAAACTAACATTATTATTATTTGTATGTTTAATCATGATTTGTATGGTTTATTATTATTTTTTATTTATACAATCTAAGTTAACATTTATATGGTTTGAATATTATTATTATTATTATTATTATTATTATTATTTTATAAATTTTGAGTTAATATTTTAATTTTTATTAGTCCTTAAAATTTTTAGCAAATAAAAATAATATTATTCTATTCAAAAACTAATTCTAAATAATTATTATTTACATTAATTTCAAATCATACAAATAATTTTGATTATGCAAGTTTTTTTTATATATATACTTTAAAATTTTGTTAAATATAAATTTTGTTAAATATATTAAATATTAGTCTCATTTTAAATATTTTGTTGATATTTTTTGAATAATATTAATTTATATAAATTGAATTTATATATTAAAAATTATATGTATTCTAGAGCATTATGCATCACGTGTTAGATGGTACTACAACCGAACATTACTTATATGTGTTATATGTGTTATTATATTATGTTGTTAGGTCTAACAAAATTGATATTTTTTTTAAAAATTTATAAAATGTATCAAAAAACTGTCATGTAAATAAATTCTTTTTTTTCCTCAAAAAGGAAGAAACAATACATTGGTGGGGTGCTCAATGGGTTATGCGTGGATCAGTTGAATGTCTATTGCATTGGTGCGCTAGCAAGTGCTTCAAGAAATCTGAAAGAGAATCTGAAATGTCATACCTTTAGTTACCCTTTGGTCCATTTAGAAACACAGGAATGAATGCTTGTTTAATGGTATTCAAGCAAAGATGAAGGAATTGCGGGAATCAACATCATCATTGAATTAGCTATTTGGCCAAAAGTCTCATCCGACACTACAGAATCTGCACTTTTAGCGACTATTTTCGGCGACCAATATAAAAGTTGGCAGCTAAAAATTACCTTTTGGCGACCAAATATTAATTAGTCGTGAATGATCATTATTTTTGGCGACCAAATATGAGTTGGTCGCAGAAGGTCATATTTTGGCGACTAAAAAATGAGTTGGTCGCAGAAACTGGTATGCTTTTGGCGACCGACTACAAATTTAGTCGCGAAAGGTCACATTTTGGCGACCAAAAAATAAGTTGGTCGCGGAAGATCAAAAATAAGTTGGTTGTGGAATTGGCGACCAAAATTTTAGTCGCCATAAACTTATTTTCCCCAACCAAAAATATTTTAGTTGTCGTATATTGAGTTTTGGCTATTAAAACAATTTAGTCGCTGAATGAAAAATAAAAAAATATTTTTTTTCTTTGGCGACCAAAAATTTAGTCGCAAAAAACTTATTTTCAGCAACAAAAAAAAAAATAGTCGCCAAATTAGTACTTTTAGAGACTAATATTTTAGTCGCCGTTTATTGAGATTTGGCGACTAAAAAAGGTTGTCGGCAAAGGTACCTTTTCTGCGACTAATCTGGTTTTTTGGTCGCCAAAAGTTTGGGAGGGAAATTTGAAACATGGAGGCTGGAATTGAAATGTTTTTGCGACAAAAAAATTTGGTCGCCGATTGTAAAACAATGTCGTTTTGTACCAGGAAAACAGAAAAAAAATTTAAAAAAAGCCCTAATCTCCCATCTCTAGCTCGCTCTTTGTGTCTTTCTATGTCGGTCCGCTCTCTCCCTCTCTCTGTGTTCTCTCTCTCAATCAGTGCCCACTCTTTCTAGCTCACCGAAGTCCCTCACCACCGTTGCTCACGTCTGTCGCACATCGCCACTACCGTAAATCGCCATAGCTCTCTGTCTTTCTCTCACACAGATCGTCAGACCACACTTGACCGATGACCTTCTCTCTCTCTCTCTCTCTCTGTTCGGTCTCTTCTCTGTATCTTTGTCTTCTTGTGTTCCCTCTGTGATTTGGGTTCAGGTGAGTGTTTATCGCCTCTAAATCTGCAAAAGCAGAATGGTATCTGCAGAGGCGGCTCTTTGGCCTCTAAATCTCGCAAGGGCTTTCCGTCTCCCATCTTTCTGACAAAGAAAAATGAGTCGGTTGTGTAGACCCCCTTCGATCCTGGTACTCTCTCTCTATAATCTATCTATCTGTATATGTAATTGATCAGATCATATCTCTGTGTGAGATAAATTACTCTTCCTTTGCCCTTTGTGTGGTGTGTTCATGTAATTCAGATTCAGAATCAAATTTGAAGAACTCTAATGGAAATTGTGTGCAGTGGGTATTTTGATTTGAAGCGATCGAACTCCAATTGAGTTACAAATTGAAAAGAATTCGATGGAAATTTGATATTCCCATAACTAAATTGAAAAGAATATTTGTGATTGTCAAACCATATTTTTTGATCAAATAAAGTTCTATTTCTATGTTTCAAGTCTTAACAATTCCAGATTGAAAATTGCTTTGCTACTATTTCCTTATCTTAGCAGTTATTTCTTTTTATCTGTCATCAAGCTAGGTTGAACGAGATCATAACTTTGGGAGCGAAGGACATTCATAGCAACAAATCGCCTGATGCACCTTGGACGATCGATGGAGCTGGACTTCCTTCTAATGCTTCTGAGCTTCTACCCAAATTGGTAATTGGAGTTTGGCTGAATCAACTTTAGTAGCATATTTCAAATCTTATTTTTAATTGTTGATGAAATGGAATTTATTCAGAATCTGATAAGTTGATGAGAAATCTTAAATTCCTTTCTGACCCTGTAGTGTGGTTTTTGTTTTCATTCTGCTGAGTTATGCAATGAAAAAAAAAAATCAGTGTAGCTACTACTTTCACCACCCTAATTTACATCTTATTTTCCATTATGCCATTAGTTCAGTTCAAATTCCCTGGTTCTGAAACCAAATATTATTACGGAACACAAATTGAAAAGAATTCGATGGAAAAGAATTTTTTGGTTGTAAGGAAAAGAGGGTGAGTTATATGAGTTTTGATTCGATGTTTTGTGAAAATTTTAAAAAAAGGTACGAAAGAATAAAAGATATGTTCTTTATATATAGTCAGATCGTTTATGTCAATGTGGAAAGTTTTACTTTCAGAGCCCACACAGTATAGGAGTTGAAGACTGAATCTCTATGCACAGTTAATTAATCTTATTTGTGTCTCGGCATCGGTTACAAGGCCTTGGGTGTTAATGTATTTCATATATCATATCAAGCATAACATAGGACTTGGGTGTTAATTTTTTATTTAGAACAAAAAAAGTTCAACTTAATTTCTATGAGCAAGCCAAATATTCTGGTTGCAATCATCCCAGCTGATTGGGAGGATACCCCTCTTTGATGTTATACTTCACTCCTTTCACCCATCCTATTGATTTTAATGCAATAGTCACTATGGAGATGTGCTCCAATGCAGTTTAGATTGTGTAGAAGGTAAAAGTGTTTCAGTATAATTCAACTTAATTTCTATAAATACAACTTCCAAATGTCCCGTGGGTGTTACATTCTGATTCCGTGAAATGTTGCACTGATTTTCTGTAATTCTTTTATAGTTCATCTTAATTTCTATTAATACAAGCTCCAAAAATCCTTGGGGTGTTGCATTCTGATTCCATGAATCGTACATGCTGATTTCCATCACACTTTTTGCAATTAGCAGAAATTGAATTCTTAGTTTACCTAGCTAAAGTATGTAATATCCCAATGAGAAACAAAATCGCAACATTATTGTGTAGCAATTTGTCTTTATTTATGAGGCTGCTATTATTTTTATGGATTTAACTCATTGTTACCTATGAATACATAATTATCTTTCAGGCGGAGTTCATGGAACATGATGAAAAACCTCTTCCTATAAACATCCGTCTAGTTGGGGCTCTTGCAGATAAAGTATGTTGCTTGCTTTTGAAACCTTAAAAACTATCTTGGTTCATCTTGTGTATTCATGGTGTCCTTACTTTTCTACTCTTCATTTCAGTGTCGAGCATTTGCAAAGGCTTTGCATTATAAAGAGATGGAATTTGAAGGTGCACGCTCAAAAAAGATGGACGCAAATCCTGTTGCTGTAGTAAAAGCATTCATACATATAAACAATCAATTATATCAGCATGAGGTGTTTATTTGTCTCTCTTGAAAGATTAATTTTGCTAAGCTTGTAATATATGTTACTTACTCCATCCCATTTCAGGTGGCATGGTTGACCATGCACACAAGTTGAAAAAAACATACTGAATAAAAGATTTACAAAAATATCTTTTGTTCTATTTGAATAACCTGTTTTGGAATTTGAAGAAGGGTAATTTGCGAGTGATGATTAAACTTTTGAATCTTTTAACTTCTTCACTTAACGGGACTACCACAAATGGATGGACTTGTAAACTTGGACGGATGGAGTTTTTATAACGCTTCTCTTTGTTTCTTTTTTAAATGTTATTGTTCCTTAATTGTGGTTGGGTTGAATGAATTTTGTTCGATATTGGATTGAACATTTATAAACAAAAATTGATTGTTCTCAACAAAACAAAAAAATAAAGAGATTTGGCGACTAAAAAATTGGTCGGCAAATTCTACACTTTTGAGACTAAAATCATTGGTCGGCAATTCCTTACCTTTTGGCGACTAAATTGTTCGTCGAGGATTCCTCAACTTTTGGCGACTAATTTGTTTGGTCGTGGAATGTGACAATTGGCGACTAAGATATTTGATCGGGAAAATATCACTTTTTGCGACCAAAGTGTTTTACCGACAAAATGGATTAGTCGCAGTAATGATACATTTAGCGACCAAAAATTTAATTGGCAAATCCAACTTTTCCCGACCAACAAAAAATTTGGTCGCGAATTACTTTTGCCGACCCTCAATTGGGGCCAAAGTAGCGACCAAAAAAATTGGTCACGGATAACTTTTGTCGATTAAAAATGGGCTTTTAGCGACCAATTTTTTGGTCAGCAAAGGTGTTATTTCTTATAGTGCAAGGATCTACACTACTCTATCAATGATTTTCTATTCAATATTCTACAGATTAGAAATTGTTTAGGAGGAAGAGTGTGAGTTGTGTGTTTGATCTTGGGGTGTTTTAAGTTGTATTGAGTTGAAATCTCTCTAACTCATTTTGGGATTTTGGAGATGCACATTATTTGTCATACTTTTGGTGTCAACATAATTGGAATGCTTAGTTTGGACAATGATGCAATTTTTTCTCAAACCATTTCTATCATTCTATATTTTAATAAATTTGATTTGCTTGTTGTTTTTGGGAAAAAAAAAAAATACATAAAGTTGCGTAACAAAACAACAGGACTAATCCATCTTTGACTGATTCAAATTTCAACTTTTTAATATGATTTTTTGTAAGAATGATTGCAATTTCAATAAAAACATGTTTGGTTTAAATGTAACAAATGATTCTTTGAACTTTATAGTGAAGCTAATTAAAATTACAAGAATTAAAATAATATAACAATCAAAATAGATTGTAGAAAAAGATAGTGCTTGTTTGTAAATCACAAACATCATATCATGTGCTCTATATGGTTGCATATAATACTGGTACAAATTGGCTCCATATGATATATATGCATACATATATCTAGTTTCTAACCCAACAACATGGCCACGAGTCACCAAATCGAATTGGGCAAACTCAGAAAGCAAGACAGGGTAAGGCATCTTCCAAGCTTGTCACCATGCTTGGTTACCATTTTTCCAAAACACTTTTTAGAAAATTCTACTTTCTTATTTTTCGTGTTTTTTTTTGTTTTTACTGATTTTTTTTAATATTTTAAGCATTTTTTTTTATTTTTAGACATACCTAACATAAATATACCTAAAAAGTAAAAAAAATTGAAAAAAACCTTTTAAAAATTCACTAAATACCAAAAATATAAAAAAAAATACGAGAATTCAGTACATTTTTTATATTTTTATGTATTTACTAATTTTTAAAAATATTTTTTTACAAATTTTTTACTTTTTAGATACGTCTAAGTAAGGTACATCTAAAAAAGTAAAAAAAATGTTTAAAATTTTAAAAATATTCACTAAAAACAAAAAAACATGAAAACCAAAAAACTCAGTTTTCAAAAAACTTAATTCAAAAAACTCAAACCAAACACACTGAATAATATTGATAATAATGGTGAGTTTTGATAAACTAATAAATTGTAATTTTGGAGTAAGGAAAAAGATGAAGAAAAAATAATGGGTAAATTACAAATATACACTTTGAGATTTGATTAAAATACAAATCGCTCTTTGTGGTTCTGGAAATTATATTCCACTCCCTGAGGTTTCTAGTTTCATAAGACATTGCCCATTTTATTAATAAATTATCAAGTCAATTAAAAGTTTTTAATGATATTAAAAATATGTTTATGTGGGGAAGTATTTTGCGAATGATGCCACGTGGTCAAGATAGCCCTAAGATGTCAGTAAAGGTGCCACATGGATAAGTCACGTTGCCAAGGTGACCACGACATTGCCGAGATGTTCTGCGATAATATCAGAATCCTGAGGTACTTGGATAAGGAACAAGAGTCCTAGAACGGAAGAGACTCTTAGCCTAAATAAGGATAAGGCTCATGAGGAGTTTGTCCTTATCTAGCCAAGAGTCTAGAATAAGCATTGAGCTTGAGTCCAGTGAAGTGAGGCTTCTAGAGGACTAGGTCACTACTGGATATAAAAGTGAGGCACCCTCGTGAGACTGAGGTAAGTTTTTACTTGGGAATTTAAGTACTGTTTTGATATCTATGAAAGATAAGATTTACTAACTTGATCTTCGGAGTGCCCCTAGGTGGACGAACCACACTGTGGTATTCTCACCTTTTTATTGACAGGTAGTTGGCTCAATCTATTCTGTCAGTGCTCTCCAGCTAAGTTCCCTGATTGGTTGTGTGGTCAAAAATCAACACTCACATTTTGGCATCGTTTGTGGGAACTTAAGGGGAACAGATGGCCAACAACAGGCAGGAAGAGAGAATTGAGGACGACATCCATAATGAGGAGGGGGAATATGCGGATCCTAATGCCAGAGAAGATCGTAATGAATGAGTACAATGAATGATGTTGACAAGGAGCGCAATGGCCCCAAGAAGAGAGGTTGAGATGAATACTACAATGAAAGTGACCTCCAGGTATCTATTTTGACCCAGAAATTATAAAAGAAAGAAAAAAAAATGAGGAGAAATTGAAAGAAAAAAAAAAAAAAAAAAATGAACGACAAGTTTGACCGTTGTAACAAAATAAGCATTGAGTTTTTAATTTCGTTAATTTAAACTCTGAATTTTTTATTTGTTTTCAATCTGAATCATTTGTCTATTTTTGCTACGTAAAATCGATGCAAAATGAGCATTTTAGGCATTAAATTCAATGAAAATGTATACTTTAGATATTTTATGTATTCTTATATTTAGTATAATAACTAAAATACTATTTTTTTCGGTGGTTTTGGTTAACGAAAATATGTAAATAGTTTAAATTGAAAACAAATCAAAAAATTAGAGTTTAAATTGACAAAATTAAAAACTTAGAGTGTATTTTATTAGCAGAGTCAAATCTTGATTTTTTTTTTTTTCAATTGTCCTAAAAAACAATTTAAAAAGTTTTATGGGAAAAATTCATTTTACTCATTGTTAGAATATTAGAGAGAGGGGAAATATTATGTATTGTATTGAATCGATTGTCCTATACAATAGAAGGCATACATATATAGGCTAAGAAATAGTATCCTACTAGAAATCTAACTATGAGAAAGAGTATCTTATAAAAGACCTAACTATGGCAATACCTAATATTTCTAAGAAATCAATATCTAATATATGTAGGAATATATACCATATATACATTAACATCCCCCCTTAAATTCAAAGAGGATAAACATCTTGAGTTTGGAGAGAGAAACTAAAACATGAAATAAAACTAAATAAAATAAAAGGCAAATAGATTGCAAAATTCGAACGGGAGTGTAAGGGCGGTTGAAATAGATCAGAGGCCGGAACTAAAGTCAGAAGACAGTTTATGGTCGTGTCGAACCATTGTAGAAACTGGCTGAAACTAATGCCAGGACAATTTAAGGTCGTGCCAGACCGATATAGAAATTAGCTGGAACTAATACCGAGAGACAGTTTATGGTCGTGTCGGACCATTGTAGGAACTGGCTAGAACTAATGCCAGGATAGTTTAAAGGGGTTACGTTGGACCAATGTAGGAGCTAACCGGAATCAATGTCAGGACAGTTTACAGGGTCATGTTGGACCATTGTAGAGACTGGATGTTGAACCAGCAAGCGTGGCACACACATAACTTATGACGTGGTGCTGAACGATGATGACAACAGATGACTGAGTGTGTTAGGAGGCTGCTCGGATGGTGCACCAAGGGGCGAAGCGGCTTGGATTGTGTGCCAGAGAGTATGGCTTGGATTGTGTGCCAAAGGAGGCGGCTAGGTGGTTTGCATGGTGTATAACCATGTTCACCATGATATAGGTATAATACCTCCCCTTAAACTCAAATAGGTTGAAGATAGAAACTAATTTGAGGTTGAAGTAGAGAGAAAGATAAAGTGGAGGGAAAAAAAATGTATTACGAGTAAAAAATAAATAAATATATATATATAATAGAGATATTTGGGGTAGAAATAAACCAGCGGATAGAAGAAGAGATCACCACGAAGCGATACTGAAAGGAAAACATGACAGCGGAATAGGTTGAGGTTCGGCGGGCGGCCAAGGCGAGGCTTCCGCTTGCCGGTGAAGCGAAATTACTAGGTTCTTAACCTAGCTATGATACCATGTTAGAATATTAGAGAGAGGGGAAATAGTATGTATTGTATTGAATGAATTGCATTGAATCGATTGTCTTATACAATAGAAGGCCTATATATATAGGCTAAGAAAGAGTATTCTACTAGAAATCTAACTATAAGAAAGAGTATCCTATAAGAGACCTAACTATGACAATACCTAATATATCTTGTAAATCAATATCTAATATATGTAGGAATATACACCATATATACATTAACACTCATTTATAATTTGAAGACAAAGCACTTTATCTTCATGTGATTTTGGATCAAAGTGCAACTATTAACTCTGTTAATTATTATCATTTTTTCTTTGATCAACAAAGAAAAAGGGAAACTTTATTGATGAAAAACAAGCAAGTACAAGCATCAATTTACATCAATAAAGAAGGGAAGTGCAAAAAGCATCATAGCTATCACTCCACAATCGCAACTAGGTTAGCACCAAGGAAGAAGCACAATCATATGATAGCACTAGACCCACCAACTAGTGAGAAACTAATCCAAAGCAAGACAGAGATACAAAACGAAAAAAACAGAAATAAAAACCAACTAGCCACATAATAGGGACATCCTTATAGCAGAATTAATACTCCAGCAAGCTCCAGCAGCTTATAAACAACATCTAACCTGCTTCAAATTTGCAACAACATCATGCACTGAGTAATTAACACCCTTCATATTAGACTTAACCCATAGAGCAATTCTAACTTTTACCAGCTCCCCTATCTCTGCAAGATCAGCATGACCTTCCTTAAATAAACATTCATTCCTTAGTTTCCAAACATATCACAACATTGCCAAAGGGACAACCTTCCAAATCTCCAACTCATTCTTCTTCCATTTCATTCCAGACCACTATTGCAACAAAACCTCCACAGAGCTTGCTATTACCCATTTTACATCCCACTAATTCACCAAGTCAGACCATACATTCCAGATCAGAGGGCATAACAGCAACACATGATCTACTGTTTCCATCTTTGCCTTACTAAACACACAAAGAGAACTTACATTGTCATTCAATACTCCAATTCGATGCATAAAATCTACAGACTTTATTCTCTCTCTCTCCAAGCTAACCAACTGAAGAATTGAACCTTTAGAGGTGCTGAATTTTTCCATAAAACCTTTGAAATACTGAGCATTGGCTTTTTACCTGACTCCACACTTTGCTATATTGAAGCCACAGAGAACTCACCTGAACTTTGCCATCCATGAACAACAATCCTCAACTGTTTGATTTAGAATAGGTGTCTTTGATAACAATATATCAAGTCTTGAAACCTTTTCTTCCTCCTAAGCTAAGAGTGATCTTCTAAACTCCAACTTCCAATCTCTGTCCTGCCATTTTCTTTGATAGAAAACCTGTAATAAGCCTTCCTTATCCATTGAGAGACTAAACAATCTAGGAAAATCATTCCTCAGACTTCTGCCATTAAACCACCTATCAGTCCAAAACTGTTTCCTCTCCTCATTTCCTATGATAATCTTGAAATTTTGTGCAAACAACTCAGCCATAGCAGGGTTGGATGAAACAGATGATACAATACCCTTCCACACAGTAGACACCATATCAGATTCCACTGTTGCTGGGATCCACCTTTCCCCAAATCCACCATATTTGCTACATACCACCTATTTCCATAATGACTTTTGCTCTCAACCATACCTCCACCACCATTTTAACAGTAAGCAGATAGGCATTTGGCCCAATGATCCATGTATCTATCCTTTAGGATAGTGAGAAGGTCAGAGATTCTGGATTCAAGTTGATAGAGTGGGTGTGACTCTTTCATTGTCATCTAACATACTGACCTCTAACATATTATCATATAGCAAAAATAAAAAAATAAAAAAAATCTATTGATGTGAATAACTGTAATTCTCTCAAAATCTATACTTTTGTTTTTTGTTATTTTCTTTCTATCTTTTCTCTCGTACACATAATTTACAATTTTTAACATTAATTAAGTTAAATTATAATTAATCATAAAATTTTAATTATTTATTGTAATTCCTAACTTTTTAATTTAATTATGCTTTAAATCACAATTAATTCTAAATCCTTAATTATTTATTGTAATTAATTACATTTAATTATATTTTAATGTAATTATATTTTAGATCAGTCTTAAATTATTATTTATTTTATATTTTAATTTAATTATATTTTAGATCCATCCTTAATTATATTTTTATTTTATTTTATGTTAATTAGTATCTTAATCCAATTTTAGGTTTGGATAAGATGACACAAAATTGGTATTTTATTGTGTTAATTTACTAATTGGTTTTAGAAAATCAAGTCCACTCTAAAAATTGATGTACGAAGTAGCCTTTCTGTTAATTTAAATAAAAAAAATTAATGATAACTCTTTAATTTACAGTCATATAAAGATTTTTTTTATTATATTTAAATCATAAGAAGACAAAATATCTTGGTCTCAAATTTGGAAGGGATAGAATAAATTGTCATAATTTCAGACTGGCCTTTGAAAGCCACATGTCTTGAAGAGCACATGAATAGCAGTGGCCTATTTAAAAGAGGTGGAGCAACCCAAAAATAATGAAGGCATTTGTGACTCCCATGTGATGCCATCACGGTCAGAAGTTTTAATGTTATGGTCATGCATTTTTTAGAATGATAAACAATTTCGGTTAAATCGATAAATATTGTTTGACTTCTTAAGGTTAAATTTGTCATATTTTTTTTATTCATTTTAAGCATTTGATATTTATATGGTTGATATTTTGATATCATACTAAATATCAAGTATTAATATTTAGATAAATATGTCGTATTTGTATAGAATAGTTATGTAATATTGATATTTCATATGATACTTCTACGTACGTATCAGGTATACGAAACACGTACTTAAAAATAATATATAATATTCAGTACCGTATAGGAGTACTTAACTCAAACCGTATCGTATCTCAATCGAAATAATATTATTTCTAATAAAGAAAAAAATTTAATTTCATTGAATTTCTTGTTTTTTTTTTTACATTTTTTTTTATGCTTAGCATTTTTTTAAGTGATGATTTGTAAATTATTTAATATAATAATATGCTGCCCCAACCATCCCTCCCCCAACCCCCCAAAAAAAAAAAAAAACTTACAGCGTTGCCCAACAAAGCATTAATGAAATTCAACAACAAATGAAAATACGCATAGAATTTTACTTCAAAAAATAAGTGTAGATTTTTTTGATAGTCTGGTACCACGAAATTTGGTAGCTTATTTTGTTTTGTTATGTTTTGTTTTGTTTGGTTTTTTTTTTTAATTTGGAAATTCCAAATGACTTACAAAACATCAAAAGATAAATGGGCCAAGAGCTCAGGAGGTGGGTTTCCAACCCAATCCAGCGGAAGCATATCCATAAGGTTACATGACGCAAACCAATGGGCAACTCGAATTGCACCTGTAGAAACCAAAAGAGAGGAAATCTGACTCCTGGATCGAGCAAGCTGAAATTTGGTACCTCCAGCAATAGAAACAACAAAGAATATGATAATGTGGCTCTAATTGAGAAAAACCTGTCACAATTGTACCAAAATATTAGAACACCCAAATGAACACCAATCTCATAGAGTGTGTTTGTTTTTGAAGGGGATTGGACTATTAGTCTCACCGGACTAACAGTCCATTGTTTGTTTCATTTTTTTGCTCCGGATTAATAATTCCCCCGGACTATTAGTCCCACAAATATGGGACTATTCTATTCCATGGGGGGGGGGGTGGGATAGAAACCATGGGATTGGTATCCCATGAGATTATTTTGTGAAATGTCCATTTTATCCTCCATACTATTACTTAGCAAACAATTAGAAAATGATAAAATAGTCTTTTGAATATTTATAAATTTATTTAAAAATAATAAATTATAAATTATGGCCTTATAAATTAAATTTTTTAGTGTTGTTGAAAATTTAATTTATATATTAAATAAAATTATTTTTTATTGTCGTTAATTTAAAATCATATATTAAATAAAAAATATAAATTATAAATTTAATTTAATTGAAAATAATAAATTAAAATAATTAAAATATTGCACAAAAAATAAAATAAAACAAATTTTTATTTAATCTAGCTAAAAATAATTAAAATATTAAAGCTGTGTTTAATATTACTATTACTTAGTAAATAATTGAAAATGATAAAATAGTCATTTGAGCATTTATCCTTCTCCATAATATCCCAAACAAACATTGGATAACTAAAAATAATCCAATCCAGACATCTAATCCCATGACTAAACAAACATAGGATACAAATTTAGTCCAACCAAATAGTTTCGGGACAATATATCCCAGAACTAATAGTTCGATGGATTACAATCCCTCCTTATCCAGTCCGTCCAAACAAACGCACTCATAAGGAACACTAAACAACATCCTGCATAACATGTTTGAACACCAATTTATTCCTAGCTTCGCATAAACTCCACAATGGTCAATAAAACTACCTTTTTATAAAGTTTTGTTTTGAGAACTAACTATTTTAGTTGATTTTTGACTTTTTACGAAAAAAATATGTAGAAAAATTGAGAGAAAAGTTGACTTGTTGATAATGACATTTTGACTATATTTGGTGATTGCCAAACCAACTAGTTGATTTAGGATCCAAGTAAAAAATTTTCATTTTTTTCACAACTTTTTTTATTTAAAATTTGTGTCAATTTTTTTACTTCTTTGATCTATCTAGTGTGGCATGATTTAAACGGAAAAAAAAAAAAAAAAAAAACCTCAACTATTATTTATTTATTTATTTTTTTGGGTCTTTAATGGATTTTTTTTTTCAATTTTTTTATTTGTTTTTCCACTTGTTTGATTTGTCTAATGGAGTAGAACCAGAAACTATTTCTTTTTCTTTTAGAAAAAAAACAGTTCACTAAGACCAACTTTTTTTTTTATTTTTTGTTAATCATAACGAATCCCCTGTTCTCCTTTTTCTCCAATCCTCCTCACAGTATCTTCATTAATTCAAAATAATGAAAGCACCCGACACCACCACGAATGTTGATTAACACTGGTGATGGTCAGTCTCCTTGCCTCCTAAAATTTTCCAAATCATTAGCTTCTAAATAATCTATCTTTGTTGATTTTTAATGATTAATAACATAACCAATGATAAATATGTAACATTGATTGTTGACATATAACATCCTTTTTGGTAATTAACTAATGCATTTATTTCCTTTCGTTTCTAACAAAAGGCACAAATCACAAGCTGACCAGGAGATTAGTGTTCGATGCATCGGCCATAGCTGCGCTGAAAGCCAAAGCAACCAAGGACGGCAAAGTTCCGTCACGTATGGTGGTCGTGATTGCACTTTTATGGAAGTGTCTTATCTCTATTCAGGGCCGGCTTTGGGCATGGGCCAACCAAGCCATGGCCTAAGACCTCTCAAAATAGATCTAAAAAAGGAGCCCTCTTATTATGGTTTAGTGTAATATATTGGGTTTTTTACTGGCCGGTCCTGAGTTTTGCACTTATTCCCCTTTTAGTCTTGAGTTTTGATCTTGTGCACCAACAGGTCCTGAGCCTTTTTTTTTTGTACCGTTTTACCCCTCCCCTGTTCTGGCGCGTTTCTGTTTGGATTTTCCATCAAAATATTGTGTTTGTGATTTGGATTTCTGTGGAACTTCACGATTTGCTACTGTATTATTATGGAGCTTCGTGATTTCTGATTTCGCACTTGGTGTATCTCCTCGATTTGTGATTTGCGATTGCGTGCTTGGTGATTCTTCCTATTTGCGATTTCGCGTTTGGTGTATAGTTACATTTTCTGATTTGCGGTGTTGTGGAGTTAGGTCAACTGGTATGTTTGATTTTGATTTTGATTTCAATTTCAATGTTTTGGTTTTTTTTAGTTTGAGTTGGTGATTTTAATTTTGTGGTGATATTATTGTTACTCTGTTGTTTCTGTTGCGATTGAATTTGTGTTTTGATCATGATATTGAAAGTTTTGAGATATGTATTTGTTGATTGAATTTTAGATTTTTATTTTTTTTGGTTACGAAATTGTGTTGATTGAACACAGGTGTTGGTTTGTTATTTTATACAGTGATAATTTTATCACTGTGTATTTTGGGAGTGACGTTGAATTAACTTTTTCAATAGTGATAAATTTATGAGTGAGTATGGGAATAGGAGATGAAAAGGTTGCATAATGTAATGGTAAGATTCAAATCGAGTTACCATGTCTAATAAGTGTAAGCCTTATTCACTGTTCTTGGTCTTTGGAGTGTTGGTTTTTGGATGTGTTTGAGTTGGTTGATAATTTTATCATTGTATTTGATTTTGTTTTAGGGTGTTTGAGTTGTTTGCTGAAATGTAATTGTTGTTTGTTGCAAGATTTATAGTGATGGAGAATTGTTTGTTTCTTATGTGCAAGTTTAGAGGTGTGACATTGGTTATCAAGTATAATGATGGATTTAATTTCAAGGATTTAGTATATAAATTGTGTGCAAAGTGGAGTGAGTTAGTTGGTAGTTCTTTGAATATATCGTATTCAATGCCTGGACATTCTTCTTGTGGTCTACAAAGTGAACGAGGATTTGGAGGTTATGGTTGGACTGGCACTGTCTTGTGATATTCATCGTATTGATGTTTTTGTAAAGTGTTGTTCTTTGGATGAAGGCTATATGATTTGTGATGGTGAAGCTAGTAGTAGTAGTAGCAGTAGTAGTGTTGTTTGTGAAACTGATTTTTTGCCTTCATTTTATTCAAATCAACGGAAACCTTTACTCTCCGATGGGTGGGTTAATTGTATGAAATGAGTGGGACAAAGGTTTGCTCAAGGAGTTGTTGAATTTCGAGATTCGTTGTCAAAGTATTCTATTCATTTTGGTTTTAATTTTGATTTTGTTAAGAATGATAAGGATCGTGTCACTGTTCATTGTAAGAGAATGGCTGATTTGGGATGTTTATGGAGCGTGCATGCTAAAGTGGAAAATTATAGTAAAGCTTTTGTTATTAAACAATTTGATGATATTCATACTTGTGGATCTTCTTTTCGTACAATTAAACATGCTAGGATGACTTCAAGTATGATTGGTGGGCTAATTTCAAGTGATATTCGTAATAAGGCTTTGACATCGGTTAGTGAGGTGGTTTGTGATTTCAAGGACTATTATGGAACAGAAGTTTCTTATCGGCGAGCTTGGATGGGTGTTGAAAAAGCAATGGGTCTTGTTTTTGGTGACTATTCATCATCATTTGACGATCTTCGTTGGTATGTTGATGCCGCTAATGCTTGCAATTCGGGGAGTGTTTTTGATATGGAATTTGATATTGATAGTAAAAAAGACATTTCAAATGCTTGTTTTTTGCTTTTGAGGCATGTATTCATGGTTTCAAGTATTGTAGGCCTGTGTTGATGCTTGATGGAACTTTCTTGAAAGGAAGACACAAAGGTTGTTTATTAGCTGCTACGGCCAAAGATGGTAACCAAGGTATATTTTGTGTCTATTTGTTATTATTATTGAAACAGTGATAATTCTATCATTTTTGTTACTGGAGAGTGCTGATTATTGAGTATGGTCAATCTATTAGTGATAAATTTATGCTGTATACTTTTGTTAAATTTTTATATTTATACAGTGATAAATTTATCTATGGCTGGTGCTATATGTTATATACTTTGTGCTTTGATTTTCTTTTTGTAATTTTTTTATTTGTTATTGATAACGTGTGTATATATTTTGTTTGTAAGTTTATATCCGTTATGTTTTGCTATTGTTGATGGTGAAAGTTATGACAGTTGGCATTGGTTCTTGTCAAAGTTATTAGGTATTTTGACTCCGGAGAGGGATATTGCGTTTGTTACTGATCGACGTGGAGGTTTGCTGAAAGCTTTAGCTGAGGTCTTTCCGTTTTCTTCTCATTTTTTTTGTCTAATGCATTTGAAGACAAACTTGAAGACTTATTTGTCAGTGAAGAGTCGTGAATCTAAAAAGTATTTGCTTACTCTTTTTAGTAGATGTGCATATGCTCCTACTATTGAGTTGTTTAATGAGCTATTTGAAGAATTTAAGGGTCGTTGTGGTCGTAGTGTTGAGAAGTTTCTTGAGGATTTGCCTAATGAGTGTTGGTGTAACTCTTATTTTCAAGGCAAGAGGTATGGTGAAATGTGCACAAATGCTGCGGAATCTTTTAATTCATGGATTAGGGATGAACGACATTTGTTTTCAACTAGTCTTGTTGATGCTATACGGGTGAAACTAATGGAGCAATTTTCAAGAAGGAGAGAAGTTGGGAATAAGTGGAATCGTATTGTTTGTCCTTTTGCAAAGAAAAAGTTGGAAGAAGCTTTTAATGATACAAAAGCATGGATAGTTAAGAAATGTAGCGATGACATTTATGAAATCTAATTGGATCATTCAGTTATGGTTGATATTGGGAAATGTTGTTGTTCTTGTCGATTGTGAGAAATTGATTCTTTTCCTTGCAAACATGGTTTTTGTGCTATAAAGAGGAGTGGGAAGGATCTAAATTGCTTTCTTGATGATTACTACCGCGTTAGTAGTTATTGTGATTCTTATTCACATTCTATCTATCCAGTTCCTAGTATGTGGAAGCCAAATGTAGTTGTTGATGATGACGTTGTTTTACCCCTTCTTTGTAATAGACCAGCTGGATGTCCAAGAACGGAGAGAATACCTTCTAAGGGCGAAATCAAGAGAATTAGATGCAGTAGGTGTGGAAAGATGGGAACCCATAATCGAAAGACATGTAAAGAAGCTTTGCTTTAGTTGTATTGATTTTAATTGAATTACTTTGTTTGAGAGTTGAGAGGTGTTACTTGCATTGAATGATTGAGAATTTTTGGAAAGATGTATCATTTTGGTGCTCACATTGAATGATTGAGGAATTTGTTGATCAGAAATTATATTTTTTGCTGATATTTTTACAGGATTAAGTTTCACAGATTTATATTATTTGATTTGGGTTAAATGTAGTTGCTGTTTTTGGTGTTTTATAAAGTGATAAATTTATCATTGGTTGGTTTGGACAAGTTGATGGATTTTTTTTTTTTTTTTTTTTTTTTGTAAGAATGATAAATTTACCATTAATGTGGTTCTTGAATTTTGTTATTTTGAAAAATGATAAATTTATCATTTATTGTGTGGGAAGAGTTGATGGTTTATTACATTTATGTCAGTGGTTGATAAATTTATCACTGTCATATCCAAGCAAATGTTATTTTCTACAATGATAAATTTATCATTGTCTGGAGTTATCTAGTTTTCCCAGGAAAAATTTCCACAATACAAAGGTGTACATGAAATCTCTAGAATACATAATTGCATATCTGCTGTGTTAACTGCTTTAAAAAGCAAAAAATCTTAGATCAACTAACATGTTTATCTGGTTTAGCAACAAGTTCTCAGTCTGCATACTATTTTGTGGTCACTCAGAAACTACCTTTGGATGTTTGAGTTGTTTAACTGAAGTATCAAATAGTTTTGATTATTCAGAAATCACCAAGGATGGCATGTTCTTACATTCATTCTCAAAGTTGGGAATATCTACAAATTGTAACAGTATTTTAATTTTCAATTTGGACAATGTAATAGTGCTTGTGTTTTAATTTTCAATTAGGTAAATTTTTATATTATTTTTTATAGTGTTTTGTTTACTTGAATTGGGGGGGGGGGGAGAGAGAGAGAGAGAGAGAGAGAGAGAGAGTCGCTGGTTTTTTTTGTTTGAACATTGGTAAATTTATCAGTGTTCACAGTGATAAATTTGTTGAAACAGTGATAAATTTATCAGGGTAAACAAAACACTATAAAAAATAAATTTATCAGTATAGTGACTCCAAACCTGTTATTAACCTTTAAATTCAACACAAATACTCAAATTAGAATCAATTTTTTGAATGAAATTTGGATAACAAGACTGATATGAAAAGCCAGGTCTGGTAACGATATGGCTAAGAGAGACTGAATGTTTCATTGAAGCAAATTTGAGATTGTAACAAGCAAGCATTGTCTATAACTTTGACATTGTAACAACGAAGCATTGTAATATTCATTGAAGGAAAGTAAGAACCAAAATCATCAAAATACAGGTAACACTGTAACAAGCAAACAAGCGAAATGTATGAAATATTGACATTCTAACAATCAAATGAATCAGTGTTTCCTTTTGTTTTCTTCTATTCCAGATCTGTTGATTATTGCAGAGGCAAGTCATCAATGTTTTCATCAGGTATTTGTCGTTGAGCAACTTGTTGGTCAGTCAAGAAGATAGTTAACATATTAGCTCTCAATTGATTGCATTCTTCCTTAGAAAAAGTAGGCATTATGTTATTATTGGAAACATATTGCCTCATGATATAGCAAACAAGGATTCCACAATCAAGCCTGAAAAAACATTTTGAAAACAAAATATTATAATTTGGTTTCGTTGCTCTTTTTTTTTTTTTTTAATAATAGTGTTTTGTTATTGATAAACTTATGATGTGTCTTCTTGTTGTGGGCTGTTGATGACGTTATTTGTCTGCTGTTGAAATTTATCAGGGTGAATGAGAGTTGGGTTCTCATCCTTTATGTATTTTTCAATAATCTCTCTCTGCAACATATACATTTGTATAATTGTTGTATTAGAAAGTCAGTTGAAACAATTAATGAGAAACCATGGATTTAAAGAATGATAAATATATTACTATATAAATTTTTGATGTATAATTAAGCATGGATCAGGATTTATGTGTTGGATTAATGGTAAGTTTGATAGTGAAAAGATTTTTACCACTTCATTTGCAGCATTAAAGTGTGGATCTTTAGCCATTGCTCCCCTTGGTCTCATCGAATTGTAGAATTTCCATGAAGCTTCTTCAATGTCAAGGACAAGTATTGTCTAGTGAAAATTTTGGTGGATTGGGAAGAAAAGGTATCTTGCTTTCATGACTTTAGGCATCATTTTGTTGAGCATTCTCTTTCTTGCTTCCTTATCTTTTGTAGTCAACAAGTGCTAACAAATATAAATAAAAAAAATAATGTTAATTTAACTTTAAACTTTTTCAAATTAAATAGGTGGTGAGTATGA
Organism: Camellia granthamiana; assembly: GCA_036172215.1. Classification (NCBI taxonomy): domain Eukaryota; kingdom Viridiplantae; phylum Streptophyta; class Magnoliopsida; order Ericales; family Theaceae; genus Camellia; species Camellia granthamiana. The sequence goes on from CM069903.1 coordinate 75,114,359, forward strand.
AACGTTTTGTCACTATGATCAAAATTTTATCAATCCATATCAAAATTTATCAGTGCATTGCAAAATTCATCTATACTACATATAAAGGGAACACATCTATTGGTGTCTTGAGGCCTTTTTTTCTCCTCCATGTGAAATGGATCTTTATATCCCCTAATATATCTATACTATGCTTCTCTTTCATTCTGTAAATATTCATAGATGATTTGTAACAGGCTATATATTGATACTGCTTATTTCAAGTACACTCATGTGAGTGTGCACATCTACTAATATATATATATATATATCATGATTCTCTCCATTCCATAGTTGTAATGAAAGTTGTCCGTTACTTAATAAATTACATCAAACAAGAGCTCTATGAGGCTTCACCACTAACAAAATGAAAGTGAAATATGTCCTGCAACATCATAGCATATAATCAAGCTATTTCAATCTCAACATATCTCAATATTTGTTGAAGTTCTCAATATCATATGCAGTAGTTTTGAAAACCCAAAAAAGTGCCCAGAATTTGTAATCAAAGTCTAGGATTTACTCATACTGTGGCACCACAATAACAAGGTCAAAATATATAACAGTGATTACAAAATTTGAGTCAGAAATTTTGGTTTGTTTTGCTTGACTTTTTGTTTCACATGTCAAGCTTTGAATTAGGAAACAGGGCCAATTGAAGAGGGAATGTAGTGTCATATGTTTGAAACTAGTTACTCAGTTAAGCAAATAGAGGTTGTAAACTGATAAAAAACAAAAGAAGTGTTGTTCCTCAATTAAGCAAACTAGTTACTTACATGGCAACTTGAAATGAATACGAATGATGTTGTTCCTTGTTTTTGTGCAAGCAAGTGTTCTGCATATGCATCTATTATCTGTGTTGAAAACAAAAAACAAAACAAGGAATTAATATAAATCAAACACTAAAATGTTATTTTAATGAGTTACAAATTCAACTTACAATGCCTGCCAAATCTTGACCCTTCAATATTTTGTCAATGTCATTTAAGTAGACATAGGTTCCATGATGAGATCCTTGCCACACTGGCTGATCCTTGAAAAAAAGGTTATTAGTGTTGGAATAATAAATTTATTAATATTTTTGGACTATTTGATACTTATAAATTCAATATGAGTTAATGATAAACAGTCGGCAAAAGTGAACTACAGGAGTCAAGAGAGAAGATTGTTACTTTTTTTTTTGTATTCGCCCAATGTGTAATGAGATTTTGCCTTGATTTTTCTGGTAGGATGTTGAAAATTTCGTTTGAAGTTTTCAATTTCTTCATTGCAGGCTGGTGTTGTGTGTGTTGTTCTTTCGAGTACTTGTTTGCCTCAGCCAATGTTGCAATTCTCTCATGGAGTATTTTGATTTCTTCATCTTTCCTTTACATTTGTTTTTTGTGTTGATCTAGCATTTCCTTTTTCAGCTTGTTAAGTTACTGCTGCAGGTTATCATTTGCAGTTTGAAGGATGTCCCTTTCCATTTGTAACTTTTCCATTTTGAGCATGTCGTCTTCTATCCTCTCAAAAACAAGTACTTCTACCAGATTTGGATCCACTTCAGGCTCTTTGTCAACTTTGTTTCCTTCACTCTTTTGTGATTCAAAGGGTACTGTTTTCTTTTTCTTTTCAGGGCATATTTTGTGTGGAAGTGGTTCCCATGTTTCATGTTTGGATTTGTCTTCAATCAATGTTTGCTCTTCTTTTTCAGAATTTTCAGCCTGATTTTGTTACTGAAAATCGGCCTCTTCATCTTCATCTTCATCTTCATCTTCATCCTGAATTTCTCCTAGCAGCATTCGGTATTGTAGACGTCCCCGAACGTCCTGGGAGGGAATCCCGTTTCGTTCATTTGGGCTTACTACAGTTTAGGACTCAAAGTCACGGTCCTGTATCTAATCTCGCAGAGTGCAATGCAAGACCGATGAATCATCAAAGAGTCCAAATCCGGCAAATCGTTTTTGAAAACGGATTTTTTGAAAGAAGTGCCAAACATGGACTGCTTTGCCAGATACAGAGTCGCCGTCTAAATATTTTATTTTGGGGGAATTTAGGAAACCCTGACTCGTTGCCTAAGGCTATGTGTCCATCATCACTAAAGTTGCCTCGGCTCGGGAACTTGGGTACGATCGGGGAAGGTCAGCTATGAGCACCCCCTCTCGCCCGATCCGAAGATCGGCCTCTACTAAACATGATATCTTGTTTTGAAAATGTTATGCGTTCTTATTTCGATTAATTAACTAATCTTACTATGTGATGCGCACAACACAAAAGTATAGACTAGATCGCCTCATTTGGAACAAAGCATTGCATATCCGCTCGTTTGAAAGATGGTTTGAAATTTGCTACTCGCAAGTAGGCTAAAACACGGATTTCAACGGGTTGTTCCAACTCAAACAATCCAACCTTCACCCACAAGCATTCAGGCAGTTATATCACTTAAGCACGTAGCCTCATGGTAAAGCATGCTAACATGGCAACACTCACACGCATGCAAGATGCTAAAGCATAAGAACTTACCTCGTACTCCGAGCCAAAACATAAACTAGTTAGTAATCAAATGCATGATCCTAGTTCATGTTAAGATGGCTAATGCAACACATACAAAATGCAACTAGAATAGGCTCGGCTAATCTAAGAATGGCATGTGAAATGCGACAACTCGATACACGTATTCAAGTTGGAATGGAAATACAAATGCAAGTAGTATGATGCGCCGAGCCCGGTGCGTGCAATACGAATGAATGTATGCAGACATGCTATCATAAGTATGCTAATAGAAACATGCCCTAAACTAACCATCGAAAGCTAGTAAATAAAAAGGAAAAAAGACGTGGGGTTGGAAGACATACACATACTCACGCGCACTTATTATACAATTGCCCTCACTCGGAGGGTCCGAATAAATATTACAAACAAATAAATACTACTAAATTAATTACTACAGAACTTCTAATTAATTAACGAATTAAATGCAAAAGGAAGGTGGCCGCAGTCCTGCCTCGGAATGTGTGGATGATGCATGCTTGACTCGCCTTGCTCGGAAACCCGTGCCATGCCACTATTGCCTCTGTTTACACTGCCTTGCTCCTCTAAAAATTATGAAAGTTTCCAGAACTACTCTGAGTTTCCTTCTGAGTGCTATGGAGTGCCACTGGCCAGAACAAAAGGCCACCGGCCATGGGAATGGGATTATCGGCCAAAGATTGTGTCATCGGCTAGACACTGATGGCCGGTCGACACTAAAGATGGCCGGTCGGCCATTTATTCCTGCAGAATCCTGCAGTTGACAGCAACAGAGGGCAAGCAGTGTATGGTATGAAATTTTCAAGCAAATGTGTGCATGGCCACTCTCCCAATCATGTTATGGACTCAGGGGAGTGTGGCCCTCGACCCTCGGGCCATCAATTGCGCATTTCGATGCATGATGGCCTAAGAGGCCAAGTTTGCCATTCAATGTAAATGCATGCACAAAAGAAATGAATGCCTCATGCCCTATCATGTTGAGGTCAAGGGCATTGGCGACCGAGGAGTGAGACGTGTTTCGTCACTTTAAGTACGAATACGCCTTATTCCTCAAGTTTGGTTTGACACCCCAAACCAAACAAGATGCAATGCAAAGTGATGCAACTCATGCGAGGCAATATGAGCATGCTAAGCTAATGCAACATGACACTACTTGCTCATGCAAGCTAAACTAATGCAATATGAACATGTCAAGCATACAACAAGACTATGTGATGCACTCAGCTAAACAATACGCAAACATGCAAACAAGATATAATGCAAGCATTTAACTATACAAGGGTGGTCTTAAACTGAAATGGGAGGTCTCAGCGCTGCCCCAAAACAGTGGCCAAAAGTGGTGGAAATGGTGGACAAATGTTCATGTAAACATGCATACTAATGGGCCTAAGACTAAGGCATAAAAAGGAGCATTCTACTACAACTATCATGACCACTCATGGCATGGACTAAGCAACCAAAAACAGAGTTTCTATGCATCAAAATATGCCCCAAAACCCACTGATATGGCAGCCCCAAAGACTTAAACACATAAGCATGGACAATGGCTTATATATGGAACATAGGATCACATCTCTTCAAAGCATTGAAAGGATAACAAAATGCAAACATGTAAGCATAAAACATGGACTGAAATGACCTAATAAGTGATTCCAAATCACTGAAATAGCCAAGATAATGCATGCCAATGACTCACACACCCGATACCAACATGCTAGAATGCAAAGAGACTATACAAAGCATGAAAGGCATGACCAAATCAGCACCCAACAGACCTCAAGCATGATGAAACATGACCAAAAGCTTCACAAAGCTAGGCAAAAACATGTAAGCATGATGGTCTAATGGCAAGATGCACTTCTAGGCAAAATGAGAGAATACAAGGCAAGTGTATAATGCATGAAATGGACCACTAATCCGACCAAAAACAGAGGCATATTATGATCTAACAACACCCAAAAACCTCTGAAATTGAGCCAAACACAACTACTCATGCATGCTACCATTATGAGCCAAAAGCATAGACAAAAGAGACACAAAAGGAGAGGGGTGTCCCTCCCCTATGCAAGACCTCAAAACCACTTCTTGACCACTGAAAATCCTCTAGATTTCAGTGGTGAGAAGACCAACACACGAAGGTATTCAAAGCTCAACCAAAGAAGGCACAAAAGGGCCAAACAAGGCCTAAGAGGGGGAGGTTGACCCCCAACACCAAAGTGACCTTAATGAAGTATCTTAAGCATGCAAATATAAGACTTTTTTCAGTTATACACAAATCTTATATTAGTGTTCAAGATAGGTCAAAGACTAGTGCAAGATTGGGGAAAATAAAGCAAAAGTGTTACCCTTGAAGAACACTTCAAGAACAGCAAGTGCAGCCACCTTCTTTTGATCAAAACCAGCTCAAAACTTGAAGAACAAACCCTCAACACCTCCAAAGTTGAAGTATGGTGTAATACTATGTGTTCTAGTGCAAAACTAAGAACAAACTACACTTTTAGGCCCTCAAACACACACAAATCAGGAGAGAGAGGGAGATATAGAGAGAGAGGGTGATATATATCAGAGATATATGTAATTAGGTCTGGTTTTTGCTGAACCTCCTCAAAGGAGAGGGAAGGTCTCCTTATATAGACAAGGCCAAGTGTTAAGCTTCTTAGAGAAGCTAACAAAAGGGTCAAGGCTTCTAAGGGAAGCTAAGGCAAAGGGGCCAAGGCTTCCTAAGGAAGCTGGGACAGGGCTGCAAGCTTCCTGAGGAAGCTAAGGCAAAGGTCCAAGCTTCCTCAAGAAGTTAGACTAAAAGGGTGCAAAGGGTGCAATTCCTCCATATACGTGTATGGAGGACAAGTCCGTGCACTCCAGCTGGCACAGCTGGCATGCACCATGCCTGAAAAAGGCAAAAAGAAGGTACCAGCCAGAAAAGGAGTCCATCGGCCAAATATATGGTCGACTGACCACACAAAGAGCCGACCGGCCATCACCAATGGCCGGTGGAAAGAAAACAAGGCCGGTGGCCCTAAGCCATGGCCGGTGGGGTGTGGGGATGGCCAACAAGCCATTCCCTGTCCCTCGGAAGCAAAACATAAGTGTTTGGTGCAAACCAGACACAAAACAGGCAAGTCGAGAGGTCTTGAGGCAAGGCGCAAGGCCGAGGCCTCTGGGAACTCAAGATGAACACAAACATGGATGACCACCGAGTGCTCAAACGGTGATGTCCAAGTCTTGAGGACGGTCAAAAATGGGGTGTCTACAGGTATATTTTTTTCTCTTCATCTGTGTGCTTCAAATTGTTCTCCTATATAGATGAAAATTAAAAAAAATGAATGATATGATACAAATTTCAGAGATAAATTTCTCATAGCAAATTTTATCACTCAATTAGGAAAATTAAACAAATCTATGATTGTTATAGCAAATTTTATCACTGAACTAGGCATAGTAAGCAAACCTATCATTGTATATCAAATTTTATCACTGAATTAGCAAAAGTAAGCTAATGAAGTAAATATAAGACAAAATGTCTAATTCAATTCATTTTTACGGATAAATTTATCAATACAGAAACCTAATCAATTCTAGTCGAATATAAAGTAACACAAATAAAGTAAATATGAAACAAAACTCATGCACAGTAGACAAGTAGAAAAACATTCACTGCATAAAAGAATTTATCACTCAATTAGGTATACTAAGGGAAATTTGTCACTAAATTAGGCAAATTAAATAAATATATCAGTGTGAACAAAAATTTATCACTGCATAAGAAAATCTATCATTTGTTTAAACAAAACAAAGGTTAGTATTGCATACCACAATATCTTTTAGCTCTTGCAAGGATGAACTTGCCAATTGATGTCCCAAACATGTGATGTTCCATTTAGCAAATCTTGGGATTGCATTTTTGGCATTGTCTTTGATGGTGCTTGTGTGTTCGCATATCCAATACTGTTGAAGACAAAAAAAATTGTTATAAACAAGTATTTAGTAAACGTAAATATTATAGTTCATAAGTTATAAGTAAGATATTTACTTACCAATACGACCATCACACATCCGGACACTTTATCAATTTGGTTAATGTTTCTTTCTATTGATTTTATAAGTTGTTGCTAGGGATGGCAATGGGGGGTTAATGGGGTGGATATTAATTCCCCATCCCCATTCCCCTATAATAAATTTTCCCCATTCCCCATGGGTACCACCCTCTCCATTTCCTAATGGGTTTGGATTTTCCCCAACCCACTTTAATCCCCATTTTTATGTTATTTTTATTTTTTATATTTAATGTTAACAATAATTTTTTTTTTTTAAAGGTTCACAACAAAAGCTAAATATACCTTTAATCTTTTTTCTTTCTTTTTTAATATATTTAATGTTAACAATCACTTTTTTTTTTTTCTTTTTTTTCTTTTTTTTTTTAAGGTTCACAACAAAAGCTAAATATACCTTCAATCTTTTTTCTTTCTTTTTTAATATATTTAATGTTAACAAATTTTTTTTAAAGCTAAATATACCTTCAATCTTTTTTCTTTCTTTTTTTAATATATTTAATGTTAACAACTTATTTTTTTATTTTTTTTAAGGTTCACAACAAAAGGTAAATATACATTCATTCTTATTTTATTTTATTTGGTTGAACAACAAAATCAAATATACATTAATTAATTAATTAAAAAGTTTGTTTTATAATAATCAAATATATAATTTTGAGACAATCAAATAAGTTTTAGTAATTAAAAAAAATTACAACCATCTCTCTCTCTCTCTCTCTCTCTCTCTCTCTCTCACTCTCACTCTCACTCTCTCCCCTACATGTTATAAGAACCTGTTTACAATGTTATAAGAGCCTGTTTGAAAAAATAAAATGTGAAATAACCTGTTTGAAGAAAGTGTTATAAGACCCATATTAAATTTAATCAGGGCATAAATAAGGAATTGTTTGTTGATCTCCATCAACCAACACTAATACATAGCTATCCCTGTTCATCCCAACGGTAGCGCACACAAAAAAATAAAAAAATTGCACATCAAAGATCTTAAAGACAGAACCAACAAAATAATGTCAAAAAACTCTTTGTCAACCAAAACCCACATATGGATAACTTCACTCTAAATACACATGTATGTCAAAGTATCTATCTGTGTAATTGTAAACATCATAAATGAATTACACAAAATTATTAAAGTAGTTAGATGTTCATAGTAAGGCTTAATTCAACTAGAAGCAAAACACACTAACTCCCAATGCTTCTTTAGCATTTTAGCTCCCAATTCAACAAAGTGCATTCTTTGACATTTCAACTCTAAGTCTTTACAAGTTTCTTACAACAACAACACTCCAGCAGCAGCAGCATTTCAACAGCAGCAACGCTCGAGCAACAAAACCTACACAAGGATAATAAAGATCAAAGAAAATGCCTGTGTATGGAACCACACCTGGTCTCACCCCCTGTGTCTAAACAAGGAAACAAATGAAAAATAAGAATGATTTGAATATGATATGATATGAACTTTTAGAGATGTCAAAAACAGTTCAGCAAGCACAAATGTTATTACAAATCACATTCAATTCCAAGGGACTGAATCAACTGAGCAAACCAAACTTGAGCATATTATGTGTTTCCAAAGCATAACCAAACTTGAGCAAACATGAAGTAAAAAAAGATTACTTTAATGTAAAAAAAGGTGTTAGAGCACATTAATCAAGGCTTAGCTATTGATAGACAATAATGACACAGAAATAAAAGCACAAGTCAAATGGAATCAAATAACTATAGACTAGATCTACAAATAAGGAATGTAGATCTAGAATAAAAAACAGAGCAAGTGCACAGAGCACCTAATGCAGATAGTTTTTTTCCCTGAACCCATAATTCTCAGTAGCTACTTTATATCAGATCTATTACAAATACAAGATTCAAAACCAGATCTACATGTTCCAACATCATAACACACTTGATCTATCACATATGTATCTATACATGGATATGTAAAACTAAAACAGGTCTGAAAAGCCCAAAAAACTGATAAAAAACTATTACCAAATGATATGAAACAGACAAGCAAGGACACTGGTAGATCTAAAAGTGAAAATACAATTATGGGTTGAAAAGATTCATGCAAAAAAACAGCTACAAACAATATGGGTATTGAAGATTGACTGAAAGAGAGAAATATCTAGCAATCTTAAACAACGGCAAGTATTGACCTTGAAGATCCCTTTAGGTCCATCACTAGTACAAAGAGAGATTCAGGACATTTCTGTGGATCTCCTACTTGACACAATTCCCAAGTGGACTTTCTTAATAAAAGCAGAAATCTAACCTCAGAAACTTGCACGTGTATTCTCCTCATCTTGTTCTTTTTCCTCATCAGAGTTCAATTCTACAAAATCAACTTCTTTTGAGGACAACAGCTACAATCCTACACATAAATATTGAATTAATATTACCTCAACACTACCAAAGGGAAACAAATTCACAAATAAGAATAAAATCAATGTACTAAAGGCATACCTAATGCAAAAGAAAGATCAACTCTGATTCACATCCATATCATCATATATAGTGGCGTATCCAACTGATTCTACTGTTGAATTTCCTGAAAAATAAGAAGAAAAAAATGAAGTATTGAGACTATTCAATGAAAATATATTTATTTTAAAAATAATTACATATTGATTTATTTAAGTACCTTGCATCTCTACAGCCCACAACCAACTCTGTGCACACATCAATGCTTCCAAAGTATCTGGATGAAGTCTACTCCGATACGGGCTCACCAACCTACCGCTAGTGCTAAATGCAGACCCCGAAGCAACAGTGGATACCGGAATAGCTAAAAAATCCCTAGCTATTGCCTGTAAGGTTGGATACTTTGATGCATTTGATTTCCACCAAGTCAACACATCAAAATTGGGAGTTCTTGTCACAACATCCTCTTCTAAATAATGGTCTAACTCTGATGTTACATTGTTGACTTTTTTTCTTCACTTTCTACTAATAAACAAATCATAATCTGAAACCACCTCTGAATCCCCAAAATTTGAACTTGTAGAAGATTCAACATTAGCATCAGTTCCCAAACTAAGTTTTCTTTGATACTCTTGCAACAAATCATAACAAAGTTGGCGAATCTTCACAATTTCCTCTTCAGCTGTATCTCCATAAAGTTTATCAAAATAAAACTCCAACATACTAAGTTTGTACCTAGGATCAAGTACAACAACAATCCCTAGAAGACCATGTATAATAATCCAATATTTGTCAAACTTTCCCAACATTTTTGATGCCATTGATCTAACAACCTCAATTGAACAAGAGAGCCATTGGGAGATAGTTATCCTAATCTCACATAAATTTGGAAAAGCAACATTAGCTGTGGGATATTTAGTTCTAGAAAACAATTCAGTTGCTCTATAAAATATTTTAAATCTCCCACAAATTTCTCTAGCGAACTCCCACTCCTCCTCACTTGGCAATGTTGTATGTTGGGTCTTTTTATATTTCAAACGGTAAAATACATCCTTATATAACAAGGCAGTTTGAAGCATCAAATATGTTGAATTCCACCTAGTAGCACAATCAAGTCCCATCTTTTTAGTATTCAAATTTTTTACTTGACGAGCTGTTTCTTCAAATTTTTCTACTCTTTTAGGAGTTGCTGTCCAATAAGCTACACTATCCCGAATTTTCTCTACACCTACTCTTATCACATCCAATCCATCTTTGACAATCAAATTAAGAATATGTGCACAACAATGCATATGAAACAAAGTCCCACCCAAAAGAAGAGAACTACTATCCAATTTATCCAACAAAATGTTAATCATCGCATCATTGGTGGAACAATTATCAACAGTGATGGCAGACACTTTTCTATCAAGATCCCAATCCATCAAACAATTGAGCAAAGTATCACAAAGAACTTCTTTTGTGTGTGGACATGGCACATAAATGAACCTAAAATCATAAATTAAAACATAAATTAATTTATATGCATATAATATATGATGCAACAACAATCTGTAATAAAGCATAAATTAATTTATATGCAAAAATATACCTCAAAATACGGCTTTGCAATGACCAAGAATCATCAATAAAGTGTGCCGTGGCCGCCATGAACCCTTTCTTTTGATTACTAGAAGTCCACATATCAGTTGTGATTGCCACTTTACTTTGATTGCTCTGTACCAATCTCATTATCTTCTCCTTCTCATTGTCATAGATCTTCAAAATATCACTTTTTATTGTGTTTCGAGAAGGTACTTTAAATAATGGTTGAAGTGCCATAGAATATCTTTTGAACCCAATATGATCCACAATAGACAAAGGGTATTCATGCAAGATTATGGCATTTGAAAGCTCTCTCCTAGCAATATCTTCATCAAAACTATAAGAGACTTTCAGACTCTCCTTGTTAAAGTTGCTAATTAAAACTCTTTGTCTCATGTCCATTCCCTCCCTTTTCTTAAGACAACTCCTATAGTGATCACGCAAATGTGAAGTTCCATGCTTCGGATTACCCCTAAGATGCTTCTTACAATAATTACATATAGCTTTCCACACGCCATCAATTTTTTGTTTCTTAAAGTGTTGCCACACAAAACTAGGGTTTTTTCTAGTAGCTAAACTAGAATCAGAATCATCTACATCAAGGACATTTTGATTGGGGAGGGGAGGTTGTGATGGTAAAGAGGTCTCACTCTCAACCGATATTGATGGTTGTAAACCATCAACGGGTAGTTGGGAGTTTGCTTGAGAGTTTGCTCCAACTTCCGACATTATCAATGCTTAAAAATCCTAAAGAACATAAATTAGAACACACACAATCATATTGATATTCCCTAACAACATTTTTGCATAAAAAAGAAAAAAAAAACAAGAGAAGAAGAAATAACAAATTCTAGGAAATTGAGTTACACCAAATGATTAGAACATGGATTTCATACCCATATAAGGAACAAACATCCAACAATTTATATTAACAAGTTCAATTCAACTAAAATTGGATTCACATAGACACAAATGGAAGATCTATTCACTCAATACCAATAACTCAGATGGATTTGGTTATATCATAAGGAGGGAGAGGGAAAGGGACAGTGAAATATAAAAAATAAACAAGAATTATTAAGACAGTTAAACAGAGCATTTTAATAGATAAGCAAAACAAAGTATACCGATGCAAATAACTTGGTTATTGTATTAAAAGTGAGGCAAAAGCCAAGGCTTTTCCATGTGTGGGAACATTTATTATTATATACTACACTTCACACACAGATCTCACACCAAACTGGAACAGCCTTTGATCTAGGGAGCACCTTTTTGGTTTAACTCATCCAAAATTATTAATAATTATAACAAGCTGTACGATCATAATTCAACCATACAACATTTATATGCCCAACCACATTACTTTATATAGGCCTATTTCAGAAAGTAAATTAAAATTTATTTAAAAAAAAAAACATATAAAAAAAAAAAAAAAATCATATTGACAACTGTAGACGTCCCCGAACGCCCCGGGAGGGTTAAGTCCCGTTTCGTTCATATTGGGCTCACTACAGTTCAAGGACTCGATTGTCACGGTTCTAAATCTTGAACCAAAGAGTCCAAATCCGGCAAATCGTTTTTGAGAAAACAGATTTTTGAAAGAAGTGCCAAACATGGACTGCTTTGCTAGATACAGAGTCACCACCTAAATATTTTTTATGGGGAAATTTAGGAAACCCTGACTCGGTGCCAAAGGCCACGTGTCCGTCATCACCAAAGTTGCCTCGGCTCGGGAACTTGGGTATGATTGGGGAAGGTCACTTCGTGAGCACCCCCGCTCGCCCGGTCAAAGACCGGCCTCTACTAACCATGATATCTGTTTTTGAAAACATTGTGTGTTCTTATTCCGGTTATTAGCCTAGGTTACTATGTGATGCGCACAGCATACAAGTATAGACTGAATCGCCTGAATTGGAACAACCCATTTCATGTTTGTTTGAAAGATGGTTTGCTACCCGCAGGTAGGCTTAAAATGCAGATTTTGCCACCCTCAGGTGGGCTTAGAAAACATGGTGTTGCCACAATCTAGTGGGCTTAAGACAAACAATCAATGCATTATTCCAATTCAGATAACCCAACCTTCACCCACAGGCATTCAAGGCAGTTATATCACATAAGCATATAGCCTCATGGTAAGCATGCTATCATGGCAGTCACTTACACACATGCAAGGATGCTAAAGCATAAAACTCACCGAGTACTCCAAGCCAAAACAGAAACTACATTAGAAATCATGCATGATTCTAAGTATGCTGAGATGCCTAATGCAACACATGCAAAAATGCAAACTATGGTAGGCTCGGCTATTCTAAACATGGCATATGGAATGCTACAACTAACACGTATTCAATTTTGGAATTGAAATACAAATGCAGTTTGTATGATGCGCCGAGCCCGGTGCATGCAAAACAGATGAATGATGCAAACATGCTGTCATACTGTATGCTAATTGAAATATGCCCTATATCTAACCATCATAAGCGGGTAAATAAAAGGGAAGAAAGACGTAGGGTTGGAAGACATACATCACACTCACCCACACTTATTACAATTATGCCCTCGCGCAGAGGGTCCGAATAAATATACAGTCCCAAATGAAAGAAATAATACAGTCCAAATATTACAGTCCGAATAATATAAATTCCTAATCAATTAACAAATTAACTAAGAAAATAATAAACTGGCATGCAAGCCAGGGACTGCCTTGCTTCTGATGAACGATGTATGTTTGGGCTGCCTTGCGCGGAAATCCACTGGGATGCCCCAATTAGCCTCTGTTTCGCAATGTTTCTCAAAAAGCGCGCCAAGCTTCGGAAGACCGTTGATTCATGATATGCTGCAACAGAGAGCAGGAAAGGGGCATAGCAATGTATTTCACAGATATATGCATGCCTCGATCCTCGTGCCACCAATCACGCATATCGATGCATGATGGCCGAGGAGCCGAATTGCACAACTCAATATAGGATGAATGCATATGAATGCTACAACAAAACCTAACTCCATCACGGATAATCCGGAGTGTCGGTGACTTGGGAATTGAGACACGTTCCGTTACTCGGGGTACGAAACGTGCCTCGTTTCCCGTGCCCGGGCTAACTCCTATCCCGAACACGATGCAATATGCATGATATGCATGAAATGCAACTAAGATACAATCCTAACGTACATAATGCTATGAAAATGAGATGTCTCGGAATGCGTGCACACGGTCACGCAAACCGAAGAAATGATCCTAAGGCATAAAATGGCATATGCAATGCAATTAGGCTTACACTAACATGAGTGGACTTCAGCCACACTCACATAAGAGGCCGTCAGATAAAAAAGAAGTGCCTCGAAATACGTGCACACGGGCACGCAAACCGAGGCAATGGCATACGGAATGCAATGAGACTAAAATGGCATACAGAATGCAAAATGGACTTACACTAACATGAGTGGACCTCAGCCACACTCACATAAGAGGCCGTCGGATAAAAAAGAAGTGCCTCGAAATGCGTGCACACGGGCACGCAAACCGAGGCAATGGCATTAAGGCATGAAATGACATGGAAAATGATATGCAAACATGCCAATGGAATTTCAGCACTGAAATATGGGGGAAAACAGTCCCGAAAGATGGCGAAATGACACCAAATGCAAGGAATGGTCCCGAAATGCAAATTTAGGCACCCGAAATGGCCTATAACTATGCAATGCATGCACAATATGGACATGGAGTGAAAATACAGTAGCAAGGCAGTCCCAAAACAAGCATTTTCCAGTCTAAAACATGGCCAAACAGCAAGCACAGATAGGGCAACAATGGCATGCAAAAATAGGGGCCAAGAGAGGGGTATTGAAGTAGATGGTAAATTCAAAGCCCAAACAACAAAATACCCTTCTACAACACTGAAGAGGGGCCAAAAATATGAACATTTACAGTTTATGACAGCCCCCAAATCAGTATACAAATGTGCTCAAAATGTCATGCAAGATGAGGCTCAAAAGAGGCTATAACATGAGGTATACAAAATAAACACAAAACAGCCAAAGACCCTTAATAAATCATGTCAATAAGGTCAAAAAATGACCACTTTCAGTCCTGATCATGGCCTAAAAAAAAAGGCAAGGTAAGCTCACAAAGCATGCAAAAATGGGGGCGAAATAGGGGTATAATGGCAAGTATGACACGGAGGCCCCCAACAGTGTTGATCCCTTCTACAATGTTGTAGAGGGACTCAAAATAAGCCTACTCACAGTTCATGGCACACTCCAAAACAATTTACATATAGGCCAAACAAATCATGCAAATTTACGGTAAATAGGAGGGATTATGAAGTAAGTGCAAGATAGGGGGCCCAAAAAGGGTTGATCCCTTCTTAAATGTTGAAGAGGGGCTCAAAATAGGCCCACTTACAGTTTACATTATGCTCGAAAACAGATCACACATAGGCTAGAAATTTCATGCAAAATAATGGCATACAAAGAGGTATTGAAGCAAGTACCAAATGGGGAGCTCAAACAGGGTTGAGCCCTTAAACAAACATGAAGAATGGCTCAAAATAATGACCCTTTAAGTTAGGGTTGGAGCCCAAAACAATAAGAAAATAGGCTAAGAAATTGGTGCAAAAATGGGCTACAAAAGGGGGAAAGTCTACTTACCCTTGAAGACCAATACTTTGACTACTTCTTGGACCAAATTTGATGACTCTAAGATGCTGGAATTCCTCCTTTTGCTGCTGGAATGGAGTGGTGATGGTAGAGCTTGAAGATGATGAAGAAATGGAGCCTAAACTTGAAGGAAATGGAATGATATGTATGTATATGCTCAAACCGATTCTTGTAACCTTTTCTCTAGAGTTGGGAGGCCCTCTATATAGACAAGAGAGGGAGAGGAGAATCAAGGCCAAAGTGGAGGGAAATGAGCCCTTATTTCCCTCCAAAAGGGTCCCCCGGATAGAGATATTTTCTGGGGGAAAACAGTACACAGCTGTAAAGTACATACACTGAGGATGCTGGCCGGCCAGGCACTTTTGTTGCAGGTGGCCGGCCGGCCACCCCCCATGGCCGGCCGGCTAGGGGTCAAAAGGTTCAAGCTGATTTAATGGCCGGCCACCAAATATTGGTGTCCTCCCAGGTCTCCTCAACACAACCCTATGGTTCAAACTGGGCAACTCTAAAACAGGAGAGAGAATAGGCCACTTTTAGGAGGGGTTCAAAAGGTTCAAGTTGAGTTACTGGCCGGCCATGTGATATTAGGGTCCTCCCATGTGTGTACAACACAAATATGTGGTTTGGGCTTGAAGAAAATGCTCCTAGGGTGGTCAACATTGGCTCGGAAGTGAGAAAAACGGGCGTCGGAGGGCGCCGGAGGAGCATAACTGGTTGCTGAGACAATTGATGGCCTCCCACCCTTCAGTGACCTTCCTGGTGATAAAACAGAGGTACCTGCCAAAAATGAACAAAAACCGATGCAAAACGAAGGCTCGGGGGCCAAAACACGCAGTTCGGGGTCCCGAAAATAGGCCGTTAAGCACCGAAAGTGGCATTCGGCCACGAAGTGGGTCTCTCAGGCCCCAGTGTCCCTCGAAAGGGAGTAAGTGAGATGCATGCCAAAAACCGGAGGAATCGGAGATGGTTGGACGGTCCCGAATCGAGGCACACGGCCTGACGGCTCCGAAAACCGGGAACCAGGCTCCGAAATGGGCAAAATGGCCTACGGCCACGAAATGTAGCCCACGGCCACTGAGAGATGGTCTACTAGACCTCTCCCTCCCCTCAGGAAGAAAAACAGAGAAAACCGAACCTGGTTCGCAAACCGAGGCAAGGTACAAAAGAGGGTTCGGAAGTCCGGAGGTAGGGCCCACGGCCGTGACTCTGAGACTTCTGAACGAGCACAATATGCAACATCACCGAGCGCTCAATCGGTGACGTCTGAGTCTTAAGGTCGGTCAAAAATGGGGTGTCTACAGTTGCCCCTCTTTGACAGAACTCGAAAGTTACAAGTGACGGGAGTGAATGTCAAAGCCCAGAGGCGACCCATTTTTGACAAGGCCGAAGACTTAGACAATCATACAAGACGAAACAGAGATGTGCCCACAGGCAGGGGGCAAAATGCAAAGCGATATGCACGGGGCCAGATGTAACTCGATGATCATGCAAATGCAGCAAGCTGTAATGAAGCAAGTATTCGCAAATAGATGCAACAGTTTTAAGCAAGAATGCAAAGCAACAACTACATTTCATGTAGTTAGGAATGCGGAGAATTATTCAATTCTTGTCGCGTCTCACACGGAGAAGATACGATACCTGCGCGATTCGTCTGGTCGCACCAGCCTCAAATGAACCGTACATACAATATCGTGCCTGCAAAAGAGAGAAATTGAACAAGAACAATATGCTAACAACATATATTCAATGGGATTCCTGTGATTCCGAAAGTTTGACACACGCAGTGTCGGCGAGTGAATGCATCGCAATGCAAGAAAGGGAACGTGCGTGACAACGCATGCTCAAGCACAGAGGTATGCTAACACCAAGAAAACATGCATGACAATGCAAAATGCTCATGAGAATGCAAGTTATGTGTACAAGAATGCAAAACGAGCATAAATCAGGGTGCTCGTTTGTTGCGAAACAACGAGTAAAGAAACGCGCGTTTCGGCGAAGGTGACTTGATCGCGGCCTCTGGTTCACCTCCCGGAGAGGTTACAACATGTTCAAAAAGGATACACCTTGATTTTGATGAGTAATGATGAGACACATGTCAGAAATTGCAGCTGAAGTTCCAGCGGAGCAGTTTCGCGCCAGAAAGTACACTTTTCTTGAACTTTTTCAGGTCCCGGGAACTCCAATCTTCCTCAAAATTTGCAGAGGACTAGGGGAGGATGTGGAGAGCACCACCGGCCAGGTGGTTGCCCTAGGGGAGGTCACCGGCCAGGAACCAAAAAGCAAATGGCCGGCCAGCCAGAAAAGGTGGCCGGCCGGCCACCTGTCCAAAACAGGGGGCAGTTTTGTCTTTTCGCCTCATTTTCTTTATATTCCCTCATCCATTCAATCCGAGACCACACCCACAGCTGCGAAAACTCCTCCTCTTGCCTCCCAAACCATTTTTTCCTTCAGATCTGCACTTTATACGCGCTTTTCAGCCTTCCACGCAAGTTGTTTTCGCGAAAACATTCGATTTTAAGCACTTTGGACCGATTAAATTTTGATTTCGCGGCTTCTTTTCTCATTTTCACCACTTGAGGTAAGTTTGTCTCAATATTTGGAAGATTTTCTCGGGAGTTGACTTTTGTTGACTTTTTCATTTCCCGAGAGTTGACTTTTGTTGACTTTTTCCAATTTTGGCTCATTTTTGCTCGTTTTTTTTTTGCTCCTTTTGCAGATTTTTTTCGAAATGGCAGGTAATTTCCCTCATGGTGGAGGTCCTCCAGGCGCCGGGGATGATTTTGATGCTATGACGCTACCCCCGAGGGTCCGACCTTTTATTCCCGAGAGATATGCCCCATCGGTACACATTCTTCCGCGGGCTATTTTTCGTCATTTTACCGACTTCAATGATCGGGTACCCGGGGATCTACTTCTGCGAGAGCCAGAGCATCACCTCTCTTACGAGGCACGAGAGGTATTTTACTTCATTTTCTGCATTTTTCGTGCATTTCGTACCTTTGCCATGCTTGAACACACAGTTTAGCTCATGACATAGCACTTTGCTTGCATTCTGAACATGTGGCTTAAACACCTGAACTTCTGAACACTCGGCTCATTGATTGATTGTGAACGCACAGTACACATTAGTTAAGAATTGAACCCGCGGCTCAAACACTGATTTGTCGAATACACAGCCTGAATTTGAAGGTGAACACACGGCACACACTGACTAAGAGTAGAACACACAGTCCCAAACTCTGATTTTCTGAACACGCAGTCCAGATTGAAGTGAACACGCAGCCCACACTGATTGAGAGTAGAACACGCAGCCCCAAACTCTGATTTTCTGAACACGCAGTCCAAAGTTGATGGTGAACACACAGCCCACACTGATTAGGAGTAGAACACGCAGCCCTAAACTCTGATTTTCTGAACACGCAGTCTAGATTGAAGGTGAACACACAGCCCACACTGATTGAGAGTAGAACACGCAGCCCTAACTCAAATTTTCTGAACACACAGTCCCAAACTCTGATTTTCTGAACACGCAGTCCAAAGTTGATGGTGAACACACAACCCACACTGATTAGGAGTAGAACACGCAGCCCTAAACTCTGATTTTCTGAACAGGCAGTCCAGATTGAAGGTGAACACACAGCCCACACTGATTGAGAGTAGAACACGCAGCCCTAACTCAAATTTTCTGAACACACAGTCCCAAACTCTGATTTTCTGAACACGTAGTCCAAAGTTGATGGTGAACACACAGCCCACACTGATTAGGAGTAGAACACGCAGCCCTAAACTCTGATTTTCTGAACACGCAGTCCAGATTGAAGGTGAACACACAGCCCACACTGATTGAGAAATTTAAACACGCAGCCCAAATAACAAATTTCTGAACACGCAGCCCAGATTGAAGTGAACACGCAGCCCACTGATTGAGAGTAGAACACGCAGCCCTAACTCAAATTTCCTGAACACACAGTCCAAGTTGATGGTGAACACACAGCCTACATTGATTGAGAGTAGAACACGCAGCCCTAACTCAAATCTTCTAAACACGCAGTCCAAGTTGATGGTGAACACACAGCCCACACTGATTGAGAGTAGAACACGCAGCCCTAAACTCTGATTTTCTGAACACGCAGTCCAAATTAAAGGTGAACACACAGCCCACACTGATTTATAGTAGAACACGCAGCCCTAACTCAAATTTTCTGAACACGCAGTCCAAGTTGATGGTGAACACACAGCCCACACTGATTTTGAAATTTGAACACGCAGCCCAAATAACGAATTTCTGAACACGCAGCCCAGATTGAAGTGAACACGCAGCCCACTGATTGAAATTTGAACACGCAGCCCAAATAATGAATTTCTGAACACGTAGCCCAGATTGAAGTGAACACGCAGCCCACTGACTTTGAAGTTTGAACACGCAGCCCAAATAATGAATTTCTGAACACGCAGCCCAGATTGAAGTGTACACGCAGCCTACTGACTTTGAAATTTGAACACGCAGCCCAAATAATGAATTTCTGAACACGCAGCCCAGATTGAAGTGAACACGCAGCCCACTGACTTTGAAATTTGAACACGCAGCCCAAATAATGAATTTCTAAACACGCAGCCCAGATTGAAGTGAACACGCAGCCCACTGATTGAAGTGAACACGTAGCCCACTGATTTTGAAATTTGAACACGCAGCCCAAATAATGAATTTCTGAACACGCAGCCCAGATTGAAGTGAACACGCAGCCCACTGAACACAACTCATTTATTTGATTTGCACACAGCTCATTCATTTGATTTGCACACAGCTCATTCATTTGATTTGCACACAGCTCATTCATTCTGATTGCAGGTTGGTGCTCGTACAGTGCGAGGATATGGCTCCACTGCTACGAGAGAGTGGTACACTGAGCTTCCGGAGGCTGTCCGGGATTTAGTTGATCTAGCAGGGTTCGGGGCCTTCTGCGTAGGGTTATCACATTGTCCTGCCAGTAGGACACTGTTAGCCGCTTTGGTGGAGAGATGGTGGGACACCACCAATTCCTTCCACTTTTCTGCCACCGGGGATCTGACCATGACCCCGCTAGATTTTGCTGTACTCACCGGCCTAGACATAGGAGGTTGGCCCATTCCTTTCGACGAGGATATGGGCGAGTGGGAGGCCGCTTGGTTACATCTATTGGGGGCCCGCCCACCTGTGGACAGAGCTTCTGGGAGAGTCAGATACACCTGGTTCTCTTCCCGTTTTCGGAGGCCGGAGATGGAGCCTGAGTCTCCTGAGGAGGCCGAGCAGTACGCCCGCGGTTTCCTTATGTTCCTCTTTGGCACCACTCTGTTTGCCGATAGGGGGAACACTGTCGGGTTATATCTTTTGAGTGCTCTGGTGGACCTATCACAGGTCAGTCGGTACGACTGGGGTGGCGCCGGCCTGGCTACCCTCTATTGCTATATGAGTGCTACCTCCCGCGGGCAGGGAGACTTACTCGGCGGCTATTGGAGAGCCTGGGAGGTATGTTTTGTCCTCTTGGTTTACATTTCTGCTCCTCATTACTTGTTCATTGCACACACGGCACACTTTACATTCTGTATTTTGCACTCAGCATTTTGTATTCACATTCTGCACTGTTTTCCACAGTTATGGGTCTATGTATATTTTCCGACATTAGCCCCGGAGATGGAGGTGGCAGGGCCCCTCATGACCCCGTATTCCTTGGTATTCGAGGGCCAGCACCGACCGAGACCTCGCGAGACTCTCTTCTACCTGCGACAGTACTTTGACACTGTGCGGACGACAGAGGTATTCCAGAACTCTCAGTTCCTTTCCGTTTTCATCTTTGATCTGCCTTGTATATTCCCGATTTCTGATTGATTTATGCACTGGTTATCTGCAGATTACGTGGCAACCCTGGGCGATCTTGGGCGATGGTCTCCGATTCCAGTATGCTGGAGGATCAGGCACCTCCCAGTACAGGATCCTGCTTGAGGGACCGGTTGGTAGAGCATGGTTCCTGGGGGAACATTTTCTGCGTCAGGTGTGGGGATACATTTCTCAGGATCCTCCTGCAGCACCTCCAGCCACTATGCGGACTGCTGATAGACTTTCTACCCAGGAGGTCATTAGCACTATGCAGGGCACCGATGCTTTGCTACACCTTACAGAGGGAGACTACGCCACTTATCGTCACACATATCTGATGCCTCCCTTGACAGGAGTGCGCGCTCCGCCATTGAGGCCCACTGATGTACCATCTTCGAGTCGGGCTCGTGCTACGGATATCCCCTCATCCAGCAGGGCTGGTACGTCTCGAGGTGGGCGCGGATTCATCCCTCCGATCCCTCCGACTTTTCATCATCCTGGGTGGCCAGACATGCCGACCGAGTTGATGGGGTGGCAATATGGGACCACTTCTCCGATTTCGATCCCTATAGAGCCTCCGATGCCTGGTCACAGATATGTCAGCGATCCTGACTCACCACTGGTATGTTCCAGCATTTTTCACTTATCACACAGACACGTTGGCAGTTGCTTATTTATTTGATGATTTGAGCTTGTATTTGCAGCCACCCCGGGAGTACATGGATCAGGTGCTCGAGATGGTGGCCTCACTTGAGGGGATGGTCCTGCGTAGAGAGGCGCAGTTGTCCATCATGGGCTTCCAGGTACTCTTTAGTTTTCTGGTATTTATCGTACTCCTGATGATATGCTGATTTTGAACATTCTACTGCAATGATAGGCTTTTTGTGTAGAGCACATCTGACACACACCCTGCTCTCATACTGTACTTGCATCTGAGTTTCATATTTGAACTGATGTATTGAACTTTCCACTTTCAGATGCCTCCTGTATATGCTCCACCGCAGGCTGGGCCACCCGGGCCTTCTCAGAGAGGTCGAGGTGCTGGGCCATCTGGGCCCTTTCGAGGAGCTGGGCCATCCAGGCCTTCTCAGGGAGGTCGAGATGCTAGGCCATCTAGGCCTTCTCGAGGAGCTCGAGGAGCGGGGTCATCTCGCAGACGTAGGGCACATGTTATAGAGGCAGAGCCTGATGAGGAGGAGGAGGAGGAGGCCGCAGATCGTGAGTCAGGGACATCTGCTGAGGAGGGGGGTTCTAGTCTCGGTTCCGGGAGTGGAGGCGAAGCTGAGGGGGATCCTGAGGATGACAGTTCCGACCCGGATGGTGATGATGGTGCAGAGGTTATCCCGCAGAAGAGGATGAGGGGGCCTCCTCACTCCCGCTCTCGAGGATATTGATGCTATTGTTTCCTGCTTTATTTTACTTTTTGCTAGTAGTTTGTAGCACTTTGCATTTTGTCAGGCAGTTTTATTTTCTGTAAAACTTGTACCCTTATTTTGTTGTAAAACATGATGGAATGAAACAGCTTTTGAAAATGTGTTTGTGTTTGAAAATCTTAGCATCGTATCGCATCATTTTGCACAAAAATGGAATTGAATGGAAATGTGCCTTGTGTATTTACCGGGTCAGGTAATGAACCGACGCAATAAACTAAACAAATCGACTCACTAAGAAATAACAGAATCTCAGCAAGTTTACAACTCGATAAGCAAAATACAACAATGTTAACGACTCGATAAACAAGACTTAACAAAATTGCGTAAACAAAGAGTAACAACTCAAAACACAAAATGCGACAGCTCGACAAAACTTACAACTCGATAAACAAAACGACAACTCGATAAGCAAAATATAACACAGCGTACTTCGGACGATCTAGGTGCTGGGACGTATCCGAAACTGAGAAAAAAAAGAAGGCTTCCAACATTCCCGACGCGTGAAAGTGCCTCGAACTTCCTTCCGGAGGGCAAAACAAGACCAATGAGCATGGCCAGCCATATTTTGCATCTGGGGACTGAAAGGTGGCCGGCCGGCCATTTTTTTTTTGAGTCAAAGGTGGCCGGCCTGCTAGAATAGGTGGCCGGCCGGCTACCTTTCCCTGCAACCCACAGAATTCTGACACTTGTCCTCCTTCGAATAGTGTTTCGCCTCCTATAAAAGCTCCAACTTTAGAACTCATCCATTTCATCACTGCTTTGCACAAAAATGGAGGCATTTCTCATAGAAAATCTCACATCTTGGATCTCTTCTTTAGATGGCTCGGAGAAGTTGAACTTCCGGGGTTTCGGCCTGAATGCACTATTCACGCTGGGCCGGACTCCACTGCACCTTCCTTTCCTCCATGCGGCGGCGAGATTTTGGAACCCGGTGACGCACGTTTTCAGCTTCGGAGGGCAAGAGGTATGTCCTACTTTTGAAGATTTTCAAGTTTTGATGGAGTCTGAACGCTCAGAAGAGATCTTGCTTCAGTCTCATTTCGGTCATGCCCAAGCTTTAGGGCGGATGTACGGTCTCAACGCGCATGACGCTCGATCCCTGATTTGTAACGCGATGTTGGATATCCCGAGCCTGATTTACCGATTCTCCGATGCTGGTGACCGCGGTGACCATTATCGGCAAGGTTTCCGACAACATGCCCTCTGCTTGTGCATGCTATCTCATTTTCTGTTTGTCTCGAGCTCCGGGGGAGCTAACATCCGTTTGATTGAAGTTGCTCAAGGCTTAAGGAAAGGAAAGAGCTGTACCGCCATGACATTGGCTGAAACACTGCTGGGTTTGGATGCCTTCTACCGCCAGGAGACAACCAGGTGTGCGGGGAGTCCACTACTGCTGCAGGCAATGTTTCCCACCCAAGCTTACATATGTATTTGCTCACATCGCTCGGCCCTCAGGCTCGGTTTTTCTCACAAAACCCTCATCTTACTTTTCTCTCCTCGCACATCTCTCTATTCTTTATTCTCTCATTTTTCATCCCTCCCCAGATATGGTTGATGGATAAATTGCAAGTTGTGGACTCTTGCCCTGCTTACTCAACCCGCGGCTACTTCTTTCGACAACGCCTGGTTGATGCCCTTGATGAGGGATGGTGGTTGGAATGGATGTGCAACTTGTCAGCCGAACGCATTGTTTGGCGTTGTCCTTGGCTTAACCTTCCGGCGATGAGCTATAGCATGTTCCAGGATACTGGGATCCGGTTGATTGGCCTGACCCATTGTGTATTCTATTTCCCATTCCGCATTCTGCGCCAGTTCGGCCATGACCAGACTTGCCCTCCGGAGGGGATAGAGTATCCGGTCGCCTTCCCGATCCGAGGTGCACACCTCGCCCGACATACTACGGCTTGGAGGACTAGAGAGCTCCTGCCCCCTACTCCTATCTTTGGTTGCACTTTGTCTGATGAGTGCTGGGATTGGCTCAATGAGGAGGCACAGATTGGGCCTAGGTCGGCATCGGAGGCTTCGACTAGCTCTGGGAGGGGGCGCAGGGACACCTGACTTGACTATGCCCCAGATTTATTGCTTTATTAGTACTTTCAAGTTTTCTTCATGAGTGTAATAAAAAGCAACTTCAATTGTATGCAAGAGCAAGAGAACTCTGTTTTGAAATCAATGAAATTGAAGGTTGTGGTACTGAAAATTTTCCGCTTTGGTCCGAAAATGGTCTTAGTTGTGAAAAGATTAATTTGAACAAAGTCAACTTTTATTAAAACTTTTCAAAACTATTTTCGATATGGATCAGAACTGGACATGCCTGAGATCTGTCACTGAGATGCACAACCCCGGATCCTAGCAACTGGAAAGTTGCCCCTAGTTTGAACGGTACCACAGCACCTCCTGGCAACGGAAAGTTGCCCCTAGCCTGAACAGCACTGCACCGGAGATTACGATGAATGCTGATGGACAAGGATGACTGAGATGATCAAAATGGACAAAGTTGATCGGGGAAAATGTTTATGGCTGAACTTCAGGATGAAGCTGCCTACGTATCCCAAAGATGGGAATCAAGCCTTACGTAGTTCAGGCTTAGGTTCGCTCGGGTATTTTCACTCTCCTTTTGCGCCCTAACTTTTGCCAAGGCCGCCCTTTGCGGGTTTTCAACCTTTGCGGGTTTTCAACCTTGCGAGCTCAGTTTTTATATTTTCGAATTTTTTGTGCTCTGAGTTTTGCCTAGGTCACCCTTTCGGGTTTTCGGCCTAGCGAGCCTCTCAAGAATAGTATTTCTTCAACTTGTCCATGTTGATTGGTTGTGAAAACTCTAAGCCATCCAGATCCATCAGAACCACAGCTCCACCTGACCAGATAGACTTAATGATGTAGGGACCAGTCCAATTGGGTCTGAACTTGCCCCTTGGGTCATGGATGGGAGCTCGGTTGTCCTTGAGTACCAAATCTCCTTCCTTCAAATTCCTGGACTTAACCTTCTTGTTAAAAGCCCGGGCGATTCTACGTTGATAACTTTGGACGTGGTACAGTGCCTTCAGCCTTCTTTCATCAAAAAGCATGAGTTCCTCGAATCTGCTCTGTTGCCAATCTGCCTCGGCTATCTGGCACTCAGCCAATACTCGCAATGACGGAACCTCAATCTCAATAGGTAGAACGGCCTCCATCCCATAAACCAATGAATACGGAGTCGCCCCAGTAGAAGTTCTGATTGAAGTCCGGTAGCCCCACAGAGCAAACGGCAGCTTATCTGGCTAGTCCCGGTAGGTTTCCACCATCTTCTGTAGTATGCGCTTAATATTTTTGTTGGCGGCCTCAACCGCTCCATTGGTTTGCGGCCGATAGGTAGACGACTTATGAAAAGCCACGTTGTATTTTTCCAACAAGTCTATCACCTCCTTCTTGAAGTGGGAACCGTTATCTGAAATTATCTCATTTGGGACCCCATAACAACAGATGATGTTGTTTCTGATGAACTTCGCAACGTGCGAAGCCTTCAACACCGCGTAAGATTGGGCCTCAACCCACTTTGTAAAATAATCTATCGCAACCAGGATGAACTCATGCCCATTTGACCCCTTTGGCGTAACGGCCCCGATCACATCAATTCCCCAGACTGAAAATGGCCATGGTGAAGTCATGTTGTACAGCTTTGTCGGCAGGATGTTCATGCGATTTGCATGAATTTGACACTTGTGGCATCGCCGGACGAAACCAATACAATCCTCCTCCATGGTGGACCAGTAATAACCCTGTCTGAGGATCTTCCGTGCCAACATTACCCCGTTCATATGTGCCCCACATTCTCCTCCATGGATGGCTTCCATTACACGCTTCGACTTTTCGGCATCAACACACAGTTTATGCATTCCCAGATGACCTCTTCTGTACAGCTTACCCCCGCAGATGATGAACTGAACGGCCAATCTTCTTATTGCCCTTTTGTCTTTAGCATTTACCCCTGGCGGGTATGCTTCTTTTTCCAAGAAATTCCAGATGTCGTAATACCAGGGGTGTTCGTCCTGAACTTCATCTATGGCTGCAATCGACTCATAGGTAGGTGCAAATTTCTGGTCAATGATGACTGGACGCATCCGGACTCCATACGGGATGTCTATCATAGAAGATAGAGTTGCTAAAGAATCTGCGAACCTGTTGTTCTCTCTTAGTAGATGAGTAAAACTTAGCTTCTCGAACCAAGGAATTAGCAAATCCAAGGTTTGGTGATACATCATCATCTTTTCCTCTTTTACTTTCCAGTCTCCTTTAGCTTGAGACACAACAAGGTTTGAATCTCCGATGACATCCAGCCGTCTTGCCCCTAGTTCCAGGGCTGCTTCTAAGCCAGCAATGCACGCCTCATATTCTGCTTCATTGTTCGAGACTTTGAATCGGAGTTTGAAGGCTAGAGGGATACGGGAGTTATCGGGTGCTATCAGCAACACTCCTATCCCATACCCATGTTGATTTGACGCTCCGTCAAAGTACATCGTCCAAGCTTCGTCATCGATATGCAAAATGGCTTCATCTGGGAACAAGTATTCAACTGCTTCATCCCCCTCAACCGGATGGTTGGCAAGGAACTCTGCTACTGCTCTTCCTTTGACTGACTTGCGTGTGACATACTTCAAATCAAATTTGGAGAGCAACAGCAACCAACGAGCTAGCCTACCCGTAAGTGCTGGTTTCTCGAAAAGATATTTGATGGGATCGAGACATGAAACCAACATTACGGAGTGAGCTAACAAGTAGTGCCGCAGCTTCCTGGTGGCCCATACCAAAGCTAAGCAAACCTTCTCCAGCGGTGTGTATCGAGTCTCATACTCTAGCATCTTCTTGCTCAGCTGGTAGATGGCTCTCTCCACCCTGTCTTCGAACTCTTGTGCAAGCATACAGCCCATTGTGGTCTCAGTCACTGATAGGTACAAAATCAACGGTTTCCCTGGTTCTGGTGGTGATAAAACGGGCGGGTTCTGTAGATATTCTTTGATCTGTTCAAACGCTGCTTGACATCGGCCGTCCCATTGAAATTTCTTGCCTTTCTTCAGAAGGCCAAAAAGTGGTTCACAAGTCAGGGTTAATTTTGAGATAAACCGTCTTATGAATTGCACTTTACCCAGAAAGCCTCTCACCTCCTTTTCAGTCCTTGGTGGGGGCATTTCTAGGATGGCCTTGATTTTAGAAGGGTCGACTTCGATGCCCTTTTGTGTAATCAGAAACCCCAGCATTTTTCCCGCTGTAACACCAAATGTACACTTTTGAGGGTTCAGCCGCAACCGGAATTCCCTGATCCTTTGAAAGAACTTATGCAAGGCGGTGTAGTGGCCCTCTCTTTCTTTGGACTTGACAATCATGTCGTCCACGTACACCTCAACCTCCTTATGGATCATATCATGTAATATTGTGGTCGCGGCCCGTTGATAAGTAGCTCCAGCATTCTTTAACCCAAACTGCATGACTCTATAGCAGTATGTCCCCCATGGGGTGGTGAATGCAGTCTTTTCCCTGTCTTCTGGTGCCATTACTATCTGATTGTAGCCTGAGAAGCCATCCATAAATGAAAGCAATGCGTGCCCTGCTGTGAAATCCACCAATTCGTCGATGTGCGGCAAGGGGAAGTCGTCATTCGGACTAGCTCTGTTCAAATCCCTGAAGTCCACACATACCCGAATCCTGCCATCTTTCTTCGGCACCGGAACAATGTTGGCCAACCAAGTCGGATATTCAGATACCAGCAGGAAGCCTGCGTCAATTTGCTTGGTGACCTCTTCCTTAATCTTGAGAGCCCAGTCCGGGCGGATCCTCCTGAGTTTCTGTTTGACAGGTCGGGCCTCGGGGTCAAGGGGGATCCGATGCTGTACAATCTCAGGATCGATTCCAGGCATGTCTTCGTAGGACCACGCGAAAACATCTTTGAAATCTTTTAATAAAGCGACTAAGCGCT
The DNA here is from genome assembly GCA_036172215.1 of Camellia granthamiana. Taxonomy (NCBI): domain Eukaryota; kingdom Viridiplantae; phylum Streptophyta; class Magnoliopsida; order Ericales; family Theaceae; genus Camellia; species Camellia granthamiana. The sequence continues at coordinate 75,142,832 of CM069903.1, forward strand.
CGCGTTCCTCCGAAGACAACGTGGACCCGATCTGGACCAGCCGCGGGTCCTCCTCAGTACCAATGTTCACGGTAGTGATTTCGTCCACTAGGGGTTTAACAAATCTCTCCTGCTCTTGCTCAATTAATCGTTGCAAAACCGGAGGAACTTCGTCCTCGTCGTTTTCAAAATTTTGAAAGTCTGAATTAATGCAATAAATTAAGGGCACAGAAAAGTACTCAGAAACCACAGTTGCTTGATTCTCATTAGGCATATCCAAATCGTCCGATTCATTTACAACAGACTCAAATGAAAAGGAAAAAGACGACCTAGACAGGACTGTGGCATCCGGGTTAACATCCCAAGGAGTACCAGACTCAGACTCAGTCGAGCTGGAATCTGATTCCGACTCACAAGACTTGGTGGAATCAGATTCCGGCTCACTACCTGACCCGGTGCTGCTGGACAAAAATCCCTCCTCGTATTGCCAAGTGAGAGAGGGTGCGATAGATGCATCCAAGATAGCTGCTGGTTGGCTCACGGCCGTTTCATCCCCAATCATGGAAACCTCGGAGTTATCCCCCAAGCACTTATGGTCGATCGGAGGATCAGAGAGTAGACATGCCAGCGCTACCCCCGTTTCAAATTCTGTGACCTCAGGATCCACTGTTCTACACTGCTCAACCTCAACTGATGGGTCCGTCTGCTCTTCGGCAACATCCTCCCCGGATAACTGCAGGTCGAAAAAGATCTCAAAGCCGGGCACGCGCTTCTTCTCCGCGTTTAACCACGGCTCTGGGAAGCCGCAGAATGGAAAGTCCTCCCCCTCCCGGACGAAGCGTCCGTTCAGGGTACCCTGGATGGGCCTATGCATCAAGTCAAATGGCTTCCCAGCCTGCTTTGCTCTGGCTCTTCCGGCCATTTCTTTTCCTTTCCTCACCCAATCCTCTTTGGTGGGAAGATAACCCAGTCCAAAGGTATGCGGGTTGTGTGGCACTTCGGCCAATGTTGCGACGCCTTTCCTGCCGCTCCTTCCTAATCCCATCCCGGGGATGTGTTGTAGCTTGTTCATGAGGTAGACGGATTGAGCACTGACGTACATACCTTCATTCACAGCCATAATGTTTTACACAACCCGGGCCTCGGCCAGAGTAAATCCTGATATAAACACGTCCTCCATGCCGTGCTTTATTTCTAGGACTGGTGTAGACACCTCCGGAGGGGGATGGATCGATGAATTTCCAAACACAATGGCTACTCCCTTTCCATAGGGGTATTTCACCATCTGATGCAGAGTGGACGAGACGGCCTTCACCTGGTGCAACCATGGTCTCCCCAAAAGTAAGTTGAAAGTTGCGGGAACCTCCAAGACATGGAAATCTATCTCGTGTTGTCCAGGTCCAACCTTCGTCTGAATCTTGACGGTCCCCATCACTTCTCTGCTGGTATTATCGTATGCTTTGATCACCTGAGTTGTCGGGAGGAAGTCCGCGGGCTTCAACCCGATTGCATACGCTGTTCTGGCTGGGCAGACATTGATGGCAGACCCAGTATCAACAAGTACCACCGGTATCCACTTGTCTCTACATTCCACGGAGATGTAGAGAGGCTTGTTATGATTCACGCCCTCAGGCGGCAGTTCTTTGTCTGAGAAGGTTAAAGCCGGGGAACTTCCTCCCGGAAAAACCAGCCCAACCAGCTGCTCTGGTGTAGTGTCGATAGAGAGTTTGGCTCTGTCCATAGCGGATAGGACAGCCTGTCTGTGCACCCGCGAAGCCATAAGCAGTCCCCAGATGGAGATGTCTGCTTGTATCTTCTTTAATTGTCTCAACACAGCTTCTTCTTCAATTTGTTTCTCTCTCTGTTTCTCAGCTTCTTTGTCTTTCCCAGATGCTTCTGGTTGGTCTAGGTGTGGGGGCTTGAAGTACCGCCCACTTCTGGTCATATGGTCCACCTCATCGAGGTACCACGTGCTGTCTGGTTGATTTACTCCCCAATCTTCGTCTGTGTGGGCAAGACATAAGTCGTCGTCTTCCCACCACATCCCGTTAGCGTCCAAAAGACACCTGTCTGGTTCTGGCAGATGTGTACTCTCAGTACCTTCATCCCATATGCTCACAGCATTTTCCGTTCTTGTGCCCACAGCACTCTCAGCCCCTTCGTGGGCTTTTGCCTTTCTGATTCTCTCAGAATCCCAAAACTTCTCATGTTCTGTCTGCGTCGCTGCAGTTTGTTGTTCCACTGTCTTTGCATCCACAATGCTTAGGTCCTGAGCGAAATTCTTTGTATCGGCGCTCTCCGGCAATCCATTCTGACTCTCGACCCTTCCGGCCACCATTGATACTTTTGCCCCTGCCGGGCCTTGCTCTGGCTGAAATTCCACAATATCAGGCTGACCATCTAGCCACCCGGTGGCCTCCGCCGACTCCTCATATTCAAACCAGTTGATCGTTGCATCTCCTGATTCTTGGTCGTTGAAGAACTGGAGGTTGGCGAAGTCCTCTTCCACTGTTGTCAGATTATCTGCCCCCTGTTCAAGTCTGTCCCCCTGAATCATACACAGTTCGGCTTTTTCTGGCAGCCCCACACTCGGCTCAGACTGGCCCATTGATAAGATGTACTCGCTTGGATCATAGGCTCCTCTAGTATAATCCCCAGACTGGTGAACCCCAGACGCAACGATTCCACTTTCCTCTGAAACCTGCCCTGTTCCATCTTCAGTAGTCACCACCTTTGGCTCAGATTGGGTTGTGAAGGTGTCCAACATGCACAAGGAATTGGTGCAATCAGGAAGGATCACCTCCGGCTTGGGTAGGTGGGAGGGAGTAATATAGATACTAGGATCGTAGGATACGACCCCAGTTTGGATAAGGTTGACTCTTTTGGGTGGTGGATCTTGGTTATGGGTAGGGAGTGGGTTGGTTGTGACGTTAGGTCTTTCTGGAGGTAGAATAATATTTTTGTCGATGAGGTCCTGAACCTCGTGACGCAGCCTGTAACAATGGTCGGTATCATGACCGTGCTGCTGGTGGTAGGCGCAGTACTTGGCTGGGTTGTGAGAGGGGGGGAGTGGATTTGGTGGCGGCCTCGGCTCCAGGGGTTTTAGATGTCCCTTTCTAATTAAGACCCCCAGAACCTTGGACAAGGGCATGTATAGTGGAGTAAAGGTTCTTTGGCCCCTGGACTGATATCTCGAGGCTTGGGTACTGCTCCCGGATGTACTGGAAAAGGGTGTGGCCGCCGCGGGCCTTGGCTAGGGAGGAGGATTGGTGGTGACCATACTGACCTCCGAAGTTCTGGTATTTGCAGTGCCACTCGGGCCTGCGTTGTTATTGCGGTTAAATGTCCTCCGGGGTTGCTCCCGGTCCTGGTCAATCAGACCTTACTTCATCGCATCCTCGATCTGTACCCCCATCTCGTGTAAGTCTGAGAAGGTGGGAAAGGGGAGTACGATCATCTTCTGCATGAGTTTTGGTTGGAGATTGCGCATAATCATCCTAATTTGATCTTTGTCTGTAGGCCTCAAGGTCATCATCGATGCCTTTGCCCTCCATCGAGTTACAAAGTCTGAGAAAGTCTCCTTGGCCTCTTGCCTCGTCGTTTCGAGATCACGAGTTGTAATCTCGATCTGTGTATTGTACGAGTACTGTGCAACGAAGGCCTCAGCCATCTCATCCCAGTTTCTCTTTACCTTATCTTCCAGCTTTGCATACCAGATGGCGGCGACACCTGACAAGGTTCGGCCAAATAGTGAAAGTTTTTGAGGTCTGGTCAGGCCCATTGGTCGCAAGATGTCTGAGAATAGCCGGAGATGGACCATAGGATCCCCGGACCCATCAAAACGATCAATCTGTGGCATCTTAAATCTGTCTGGCAATGTTACGGCCACATCAGTGTACCCATCCTCGATGTCTGGGATGGCCTTCACCCCCTGGGACTTCTTAAAAAGCTTCTCTAGTTTGCTCAATTTCAGAGCTGTATGATCTATCTCGAACTCGAATGGAGAGTCCGGATGGTTGGCAGGTGTATGGGTCTTGGACAGTTGCGGCAGAAGCGGGGGCGGAGCCAGCCCCGTTGGATGGCCTGTGTCCTCTTGAATATTCTGGACATTGGGTAGGGTGTTCTGGGTGTTCAGGGGGGTATTCTGGGGGTTTGGCAGGGCATTCTGACCAGTGGATGCCTGCTCGGGTAATGGAGCTCAGTGTGGAGGAGGAGCCGGGTGCGAGGTTGATGTTCCGGTTTGCTGCTGGAGCCTAGTAATGAGCTCAGCCTGTTGGGCCATGACTGTGGCCTGTTGCTTAGAAAATTCTGCTTGGCGGATGGCATCCTCTTGCATCTGTTTCATGCTCTCATGCATTTGGCGCATCATCGCCTCCATCCCTGATGTATTCGGCGGATCCATCTGAATAATCGGTAAGTGTATCTCTATAGCGGAAACAGAAACCTCAGTCTGACTGTTTGCTGCTAAAGTAGACTGCTGCCCCGGTAATCTTTGCTCTGACACACTGCGCCTCCTTGGCTTTCTTCTAGCAACTGGGGGTAGGGAGTGGAACACTGGATGTCCGTTAACCAGATCCTCGGATCGAATGAGTCGGCGACCTCGTGTCCAAAGTGCTTGGGGTATATCTACAGGTTCAGAAGCAATTGTGCTACAAACCTGCCCTAGCAAAAAGATAAATAAAGCGAAAAGGAAATAAATAACCAGATAAACGGACAGCATAACGGCTTAAATTAAATACACAACACACAGTCGGGCATACAACACACGGTTGATAAGCTGGGTATACATTGCCCTCAATCACTGATTACTGTTCCTGTATCACTGTTCCCCAAAACTGAATCCGGTACCCGCGGATAACTGATTCTCAGATACTGACTGATGCCCACAGGCGTGATGCCTAATCTCAAAAACTGATGCCCGCAGGCCTGATGCCCAAACTCAGACACTGATACATGCATTCCCTGTAGAGACGCACTCTAACAAGCACATAACAGATAAGTGAGAGCCAAAACACCCCTATGTTGGGGTAGGGTTTCCCTGTCCTATTTTGTCAGGAACTAGGGTTTCACTACGCACGCAGCGGCTTCAAACAACCTATAAACGGGTAAGCAACCTGTCCTAGTTTGGAATGGTCACTATGGATCCGAATATGCACTAGGTCGAATGGTCAAAAAGGGTGCCCCGGTAAAACCGGGGTTTGTGTTCCCATACTGGCAGAGCCCGTAACCGATCAGCCTTACGGACATGCCTTGACAAGACAAGCCTCCGGCAAACCGCTCAGGAATAGCAGATGGCAAACACGGTGTCCTAGGCACACCAATGCAAATGCAATGCAAAGAAACACACAAGTGTAGTCAAAACCAGATATCATGAGTTCGAGTCAAGTTCTCTAAATCCCCAGCAGAGTCGCCAGAAACTGTAGACGTCCCCGAACGCCCCGGGAGGGTTAAGTCCCGTTTCGTTCATATTGGGCTCACTACAGTTCAAGGACTCGATTGTCACGGTTCTAAATCTTGAACCAAAGAGTCCACATCCGGCAAATCGTTTTTGAGAAAACAGATTTTTGAAAGAAGTGCCAAACATGGACTGCTTTGCCAGATACAGAGTCGCCACCTAAATATTTTTTATGGGAAAATTTAGGAAACCCTGACTCGGTGCCAAAGGCCACGTGTCCGTCATCACCAAAGTTGCCTTGGCTCGGGAACTTGGATACGATTGGGGAAGGTCACTTCGTGAGCACCCTCGCTCGCCCGGTCAAAGACCGGCCTCTACTAACCATGATATCTGTTTTTGAAAACATTGTGTGTTCTTATTCCGGTTATTAGCCTAGGTTACTATGTGATGCGCACAGCATACAAGTATAGACTGAATCGCCTGAATTGGAACAACCCATTTCATGTTTGTTTGAAAGATGGTTTGCTACCCGCAGGTAGGCTTAAAATGCAGATTTTGCCACCCTCAGGTGGGCTTAGAAAACATGGTGTTGCCACAATCTAGTGGGCTTAAGACAAACAATCAATGCATTATTCCAATTCAGATAACCCAACCTTCACCCACAGGCATTCAAGGCAGTTATATCACATAAGCATATAGCCTCATGGTAAGCATGCTATCATGGCAGTCACTTACACACATGCAAGGATGCTAAAGCATAAAACTCACCGAGTACTCCAAGCCAAAACAGAAACTACATTAGAAATCATGCATGATCCTAAGTATGCTGAGATGCCTAATGCAACACATGCAAAAATGCAAACCATGGCAGGCTCGGCTATTCTAAACATGGCATATGGAATGCTACAACTAACACGTATTCAATTTTGGAATTGAAATACAAATGCAGTTTGTATGATGCGCCGAGCCCGGTGCATGCAAAACAGATGAATGATGCAAACATGCTGTCATACTGTATGCTAATTGAAATATGCCCTATATCTAACCATCATAAGCGGGTAAATAAAAGGGAAGAAAGACGTGGGGTTGGAAGACATACATCACACTCACCCACACTTATTACAATTATGCCCTCGCGCAGAGGGTCCGAATAAATATACAGTCCCAAGTGAAAGAAATAATACAGTCCAAATATTACAGTCCGAATAATATAAATTCCTAATTAATTAACAAATTAACTAAGAAAATAATAAACTGGCATGCAAGCCAAGGACTGCCTTGCTTCTGATGAACGATGTATGTTTGGGCTGCCTTGCGCGGAAATCCACTGCGATGCCCCAATTAGCCTATGTTTCGCAATGTTTCTTGAAAAGCGCGCCAAGCTTCGGAAGACCGCTGATTCTTGATATGCTGCAACAGAGAGCAGGAAAGGGGCATAGCAATGTATTTCACAGATATATGCATGCCTCGATCCTCGTGCCACCAATCACGCATATCGATGCATGATGGCCGAGGAGCCGAATTGCACAACTCAATATAGGATGAATGCATATGAATGCTACAACAAAACCTAACTCTATCACGGATAATCCGGAGTGTCGGTGACTTGGGAATTGAGACACGTTCCGTTACTCGGGGTACGAAACGTGCCTCGTTTCCCGTGCCCGGGCTAACTCCTATCCCGAACACGATGCAATATGCATGATATGCATGAAATGCAACTAAGATACAATCCTAACGTACATAATGCTATGAAAATGAGATGTCTCGGAATGCGTGCACACGGTCACGCAAACCGAGGAAATGATCCTAAGGCATAAAATGGCATACGCAATGCAATTGGGCTTACACTAACATGAGTGGACTTCAGCCACACTCACATAAGAGGCCGTCGGATAAAAAATAAGTGCCTTGAAATACGTGCACACGGGCACGCAAACCGAGGCAATGGCATACGGAATGCAATGAGACTAAAATGGCATACAGAATGCAAAATGGACTTACACTAACATGAGTGGACCTCAGCCACACTCACATAAGAGGCCGTCGGATAAAAAAGAAGTGCCTCGAAATGCGTGCACACGGGCACGCAAACCGAGGCAATGGCATTAAGGCATGAAATGACATGGAAAATGATATGCAAACATGCCAATGGAATTTCAGCACTGAAATATGGAGGAAAACAGTCCCGAAAGATGGCGAAATGACACCAAATGCAAGGAATGGTCCCGAAATGCGAATTTAGGCACCCGAAATGGCCTATAGCTATGCAATGCATGCACAATATGGACATGGAATGAAAATACAGTAGCAAGGCAGTCCCAAAAAAAGCATTTTCCAGTCTAAAACATGGCCAAACAGCAAGCACAGATAGGGCAACAATGGCATGCAAAAATAGGGGCCAAGAGAGGGGTATTGAAGTAGATGGTAAATGCAAAGCCCAAACAACAAAATACCCTTCTACAACACTGAAGAGGGGACAAAAATATGAACATTTACAGTTTATGACAGCCCCAAAATCAGTATAAAAATGTGCTCAAAATGTCATGCAAGATGAGGCTCAAAAGAGGCTATAACATGAGGTATACAAAATAAACACCAAACAGTCAAAGACCATTAATAAATAATGTCAATAAGGTCAAAAAATGACCACTTTCAGGCCTGATCATGGCCTAAAAAAAAAGGCAAGGTAAGCTCACAAAGGATGCAAAAATGGGGGCCAAAGAGGGGTATAATGGCAAGTATGACACAGAGGCCCCCAACAGTGTTGGTCCCTTCTACAATGTTGTAGAGGGACTCAAAATAAGCCTACTCACAGTTCATGTTACACTCCAAAACAATTTTCATATAGGCCAAACAAATCATGCAAATTTACGGTAAATAGGAGGGATTATGAAGTAAGTACAAGATAGGGGGACCAAAAAGGGTTGAGCCCTTCTTCAATGTTGAAGAGGGGATCAAAATAGGCCCACTTATAGTTTACATTATGCTCGAAAACAGATCACACATAGGCTAGAAATTTCATGCAAAATAATGGCATACAAAGAGGTATTGAAGCAAGTACCAAATGGGGAGCTCAAACAGGGTTGAGCCCTTAAACAAACATGAAGAATGGCTCAAAATAATGACCCTTTCAGTTAGGGTTGGAGCCCAAAACAATAAGTAAATAGGCTAAGAAATTGGTGCAAAAATGGGCTACAATAGGGGGAAAGTCTACTTACCCTTGAAGACCAATACTTTGACTACTTCTTGGACCAAATTTGATGACTCTAAGCTGGTGGAATTCCTCCCTTTGCTGCTGGAATGGAGTGGTGATGGTAGAGCTTGAAGATGATGAAGAAATGGAGCCTAAACTTGAAGGAAATGGAATGATATGTATGTATATGCTCAAACCAATTCTTGTAACCTTTTCTCTAGAGTTGGGAGGCCCTCTATATAGACAAGAGAGGGAGAGGAGAATCAAGGCCAAAGTGGAGGGAAATGAGCCCTTATTTCCCTCCAAAAGGGTCCCCCGGATAGAGATATTTTCTGGGGGAAAACAGCACACAGCTGTAAAGTACATACACTGAGGATGTTGGCCGGCCAGGCACTTTTGTTGCAGGTGGCCGGCCGGCCACCCCCCATGGCCGGCCGGCTAGGGGTCAAAAGGTTCAAGCTGATTTAATGGCCGGCCACCAGATATTGGTGTCCTCCCAGGTCTCCTCAACACAACCCTATGGTTCAAACTGGGCAACTCTAAAACAGGAGAGAGAATAGGCCACTTTTAGGAGGGGTTCAAAAGGTTCAAGTTGAGTTACTGGCCGGCCATGTGATATTAGGGTCCTCCCATGTGTGTACAACACAAATATGTGGTTTGGGCTTGAAGAAAATGCTCCTAGGGTGGTCAACATTGGCTCGGAAGTGAGAAAAACGGGCGTCGGAGGGCGCCGGAGGAGCATAACTGGTTGCTGAGACAATTGATGGCCTCCCACCCTTCAGTGACCTTCCTGGTGATAAAACAGAGGTACCTGCCAAAAATGAACAAAAACCGATGCAAAACGAAGGCTTGGGGGCCAAAACACGCAGTTCGGGGTCCCGAAAATAGGCCGTTAAGCACCGAAAGTGGCATTCGGCCACGAAGTGGGTCTCTCAGGCCCCAGTGTCCCTCAAAAGGGAGTAAATGAGATGCATGCCAAAAACCGGAGGAATCGGAGATGGTTAGACGGTCCCGAACCGAGGCACACGGCGTGACGGCTCCGAAAACCGAGAACCGGGCTCCGAAATGGGCAAAATGGCCTACGGCCACGAAATGTAGCCCACGGCCACTGAGAGATGGTCTACTGGACCTCTCCCTCCCCTCAGGAAGAAAAACAGAGAAAACTGAACCTGGTTCGCAAACCGAGGCAAGGTACAAAAGAGGGTTCGGAAGTCCGGAGGTAGGGCTCACAGCCGTGACTCTGAGACTTCTGAACGAGCACAATATGCAACATCACCGAGCGCTCAATCGGTGACGTCTGAGTCTTAAGGTCGGTCAAAAATGGGGTGTCTACAACAACTAATCATTATAGGAGATATATTTGATAATCTTTAAAGAAAATTGAACCTTCAAGCTTTTTAATTCTTTAATTTTAACTATATATTTGTAAATTAGTTTCAATCCTATGATCATTCAAGTTATCTTATCTAACAGTGAGAAATTAAAATATACATAACACTATAGCATAATATTAAAATATAAATTAGTTTCAATCCTATGATCATTCTTTAATTTCAGCTTCTATGATTGTTGAATATGCTATGTCCAAATGACTACAGTAGCCTCTACCCACCATTGCTTTTTGTGTATCTGCATCAATGATATAAAGTTCTGAATCAAAAAGCAAGGGAAAACATGTATCTTAGGACCCAAAGCCTATAAACCAACACTCCAGCCCTCAAATGTGATCATGCCATTCAAAGTTGTAGAAATCAAAATTGAGATTATTATCTGAGACCGCATTCTGCCTCTCTGCTGTGCAAAAATATTTTAATGATTTTTGCAGTCACTACTCTTGGGAAACTATTAACTGGGTTAGGTAGTGGCAAGGTAAAAATTGTGACAGCATTAGTTTTTTTTTATGTTAGGATGATGGTGTACAAACAAAAATTCTGTACAGAATTTCTATATAGGAAGATGTATCCCTTCATTCTCCTTTCATTTTCAACTAAAACACCCATTATGACTTATAAGTTTGACATTGTCACTGCCACTTGATTCTGATTGAGACAGAATGAACGTTGTTAATTATGGAAGTTCCATTTTGATGTGTGTTTGCCATCAAATTGCAGTATCTAACGCATCAAGTTTTGTAAATAACCAGGACAATCAATCAAAAGTTTAAAAATAAATTTCCCCAAAAATCAATCATCAACTAGGTATTTGCCCATATGGGTTCCTCAATCAGACCCAAAAACAAAGCAAAAATAGCCGAACAAGAGAGAGAGAGAGAGAGAGAAACGAGAGATCGAACTCACCACGCTGGAGAACTGTGTTAAGCGCCAATGAGATCGCCGGAGAACTCTGCTTTTGATATTGGAACTCTAGCTGCTTTCGATGCTTGACTCTGATTTGGAGTGGGAGTGGGAGAGTGAGAGGGGTGAGAGAGAGTGAGAGAAAACCCTAGCTGTGAACAGAGGGTGTCAAAACATATGGAGACATGAGCTTGACCCATTCCCCTACCCATTCCCCAATGGGGAATTAAATTAGATCACTCACTGACCCGTTGGATAGAAAAATAAGGGAAACCCACTCATTTCGGGTAGGATCTCCATGGGTAACCTGGGTACGGTTTCTATTGCCATCCCTAGCTATTGCTTTGCTGCGTCGCACCAATCATAAGACTTCATTTTGTCAATATCCTCAAGATATTTCATGAACCCCCAACCAATTGTAGTGCCAGTACCAGGATATAACAACAACAAGCAAATCAAGAGGCACACAAGCCTCACAACATCTTCTCTGTCTTCTTTCTTCTTGCTTCTCCAAAGTTTGGTTATCAACTTTTGGATTAAAGCACTTGTCATTCTATTCTCTCTTATTTTCATTCTTTTTACCAAATCTATGTCTCTTTTCTTCCATATACAAGATGTATCTTCTTTTGTCCACATGCAATCCCAAAAATTAACTTGAAATCATTTCTTTTCAACTTCAGCTTCTTCCCTCCAATTTGAAATGTGGTTCTATCTATTTGGTATGTTTGCAAGATTTTTGCAACCACATCATCATATTTTATTGAATCTGCTTTTTGCACCTTCTTCTTTGACAAAATGTCAACTAGAAGGAAGAAGGGAGTCTTTTTCAATATTTGGAAATGCTCATTTTCAAGTTTTGTGGCATTGAAGAATCTGATGAGGGATAGCATGTTTGAGCAGTACACATATTTTGCTTCACGGTCATGAATTTGATCACTTCTTGTTTTTATTCCCTCTATTTTCTTCTTGCCTTTTGGTTTGTGCTGCTTTGGTTCTTGTTTGTTTTGTTGGGGCTTGGTTCTTGTTTCTGCTTGTTTCTGTTGTTGGTGTTTGGTTATTCTTTCTTTTTGTTCTCCTTGTTTTTGAGCTTCATTTGCAGGTTCATCCTTCTGTTGTCTCTGTCTTTTCTTCTTTTCTTGTTGTTTGCTTGTTGTTTCTCTTGTTGCTGTTTCCTTTTTTTTTTTTTTTTTTTTGTCTTGTTGTTTCTCTTCTTTTCTTTTTATGTTGGTAAGAACCAACATGGTGAACTTTTGTCTTTATTTATTATTTATGAAAAAAAAAAAAAATAGGAGAACTAGATTAAAAATTATTGGATTTTAAAATTTTCAAATGAGTTCAAAAGTGAAGGTGTTACCTGAACTATTCGTTAATTGTGAGTGAGGGTATTTCTGTCAAATTTTTGATAACTAATGCAATAAATTTATTGCTTTGAAGACCTAGACTAGTTGAGAAACTTTTTTTTGTCCTTGTTCTTCTAAGAAACTATTACTCGGGATCTTAAAAAAAAATTTAAAAAAAAAAGAAAAAGAAAAACCTCATTTGCTTATATCGCTAGATACAAAGACATAACTTTCACATCTATGGCCCCGTTTAGTAAAGCTGTGAGAAAGTGATTATAGATTATAATTTAACAGATTATAGATTATAGCTTTAAACATAAGTTGTTAACCTATTTGTGCAGCTGTGAAATTATGGATTTAAAAAGCAGAGTAGTGCTTGGTTGATAAGCTGTAAAATAACTTTTTGCTATGTAATTGTCCTTTTTGCCCTTATATGATATAAAAATGATTATTTTGTCATTTTTTTTTTCAGTTTTAATTTTAAAAAAGTTGTTTCATTAATAAAAGTTAATATAATTAGTATTACAAAAATTATTATTTTCATTAATAGTATCAATTAGTATAAAATTATTTCATTTTTTCATTATAAATTAATTAATGTCAATTAATGGCTTAATTAGCATCAATACTTTTTTTTTCTTTTTTTTTCTTTTTTTTTAATCTTTTTCTTCATTATAAATTAATTAGTGTCAATTAATGGCTTAAAAATTATGATTATGTTTTTATTAATTTTTTTTATTACAATTAATAATATAACAATTGTGAAATTTATTTCTTTATTTAAATTGTGCAATTGTGCAATTTATATCAATAATTGTGAAATAAATTGTGTAATTTATTTAATGGATATAAATTGAACAATTTATTTCAATATTAATTGAAATATTTTTTTTTAGTGATATTTCATTTTTTTATTTTTAGTAATTCATTTTTTCATTTGACAAATCCTTTTATTCTTTTCAATTTAAATCATTTTTTTTAGTGATATTTCACTTTTTTCATTATAAATTAATTCGTGTCAAGTAATGGCTTAAGTAACATCAATTAATACTAAAATTATTAGTTAGTATCAATTAATATAAAATTTATTTCATTACTGCTAAAATGCTTAATTATTATTAAAAAAAACACTGAAAACCTCAATGTAGACGTCCCCGAACGCCCCGGGAGGGTTAAGTCCTGTTCTGTTCATTTGGGCTCACTACAATTCAAGGACTCGATTGTCACGGTTCTAAATCTTGAACCAAAGAGTCCAAATCCGGCAAATCGTTTTTGAGAAAATAGATTTTTGAAAGAAGTGCCAAACATGGACTGCTTTGCCAGATACAGAGGCGCCACCTAAATATTTTTTATGGGGAAATTTAGGAAACCCTGACTCGGTGCCAAAGGCCACGTGTCCGTCATCACCAAAGTTGCCTCGGCTCGGGAACTTGGGTACGATTGGGGAAGGTCACTTCGTAAGCACCCCCTGCTCGCCCGGTCAAAGACCGGCCTCTACTAACCATGATATCTGTTTTTGAAAACATTGTGTGTTCTTATTCCGGTTATTAGCCTAGGTTACTATGTGATGCGCACAGCATACAAGTATAGACTGAGTCGCCTGAATTGGAACAAAACATTTCATGTTTGCTTGTTTGAAAATGGTTTGATGGTGCTACCCGCAAGTAGGCTAAGACGTGGATTTGCCACCCTCGGGTGGGCTTAAGAAAACAATGGTTTTGCCACTATCTAGTGGTCTTAAAACAAACATTTGATGAATTGTCCCAATTTAAGTAACACAACCTCCACCCACAGGCATTCAAGCAGTTATATCACATAAGCACATAGCCTCATGGTAAGCATGCTATTCATGGCAACACTCACACGCATGCAAGGATGCTAAAGCATAAAAACTCACCGAGTACTCCAAGCCAAAACAGAAACTCATTAGAAATCCATGCATGATCCTAGATATACAGAATTGCCTAATGCAATACATGCAAAGATGCAAACTATAGCAGGCTCGGTTATTCTAAACATGGCATATGGAATGCTACAACTAACACGTATTCAATTTGGAATTGAAATACAAATGCAGTTAGTATGATGCGCCGAGCCCGGTGCATGCAAAACAGATGAATGATGCAAACATGCTATCATACTGTATGCTAATTGAAATATGCCCTAATCTAACCATCATAAGCAGGTAAATAAAAGGGAAGAAAGACGTGGGGTTGGAAGACATACATCACACTCACCCATACTTATTACAATTATGCCCTCGTACAGAGGGTCCGAATAAATATACAGTCCCGAATAAAAGAATATTACAGTCCAAATAATACAGTCCAAAATGTACAAATTCCTAATTAATTTACAAATTAACTAAGAAAGCTGTAAAACTGGCATGGCAAGCCAGGGACTTGCCTTGATTCCGCTCCGGGTGATGAATGATGCATGTTCGGGTTGCCTTTGTGCGGAAATCCATGACGATGCCCCAATTAGCCTCTGTTTCGCAATTATTCTTGGAAAGCGCGCCAAGCCTCGGAAGACTGCTGATTCTTGATTTGCTGCAACAGAGAGCAGGAAAGGGGCATAGCAATGTATTTTCACAAATGTATGCATGCCTCGATTCTCGTGCCACCAATCACGCATCTCGATGCATGATGGCCGAGGAGTCAAATTGCACAATTCAATATGAAATGAATGCACATGAAAACACAACAAGACCTAACTCCCTCATGGATGATCCGGAGTGTCGGTGACTGGGGAATTGAGACACGTTCCGTCACTCGGAGTGCGGAATGTACCTCGTTTCCCGTGCCCGGGCTAACTCCTATCCCGAACACAATGCAATATGCATGATATGCGTGAAATGCAACTAAGATACAATCCTAACATACACAATGTCATGGAATGGCATACACGATGCAATATGGGCTTACACCAACATGAGAGAGCCTCAGCCACACTCACATAAGAGGCCATAAGATGAAAACAAGACAACTCGAAATGTGTGCACGCGTGCACACAAACCGAGGACCGACCCTCAGGCACCGAAATGCCACTCTAATGAGACATGGCAAAGACATGGAATATGATATGCAACATGCAAAAAATCAGTAGCAAAATGAGGGGGAAAACAGCCCCGAAACAAGGCGAAATGAAACCCGATGCAAGGAACGAGTCTCGAAACATGGAATTAAGCACATGAAATGGCCTATAGCTATGCAATGCATGCATGATTCGCACATGAAGTGTGAAGACAGAAGCTAGGAAGCCTCAAAACAAGAATGTTTACAGTTTAAAGCATGGCCAAACAGTGGGTACAAATAGGGCAAAATTAGCATGCAAAAATGGGGGGCCAAGAGAGGTAATGAAGCAAGTCACAAATTCTGGCCCAAAACAGAGAAGGGACCTTCTACAATATTGAAGAGAGGCCAAAAATATGATGTATTACAGTTTATGACAAACCCCAAAAACAGATACAAGTATGGCAAACAACTCTTGCAAGAAATGGGCCAACCAAGGGGCAAAGAAGTAACTGATATATGCTGGCCCCAAACAGGTTAGGGCCTTTCAACAATGTTGAAGAGGGGCCCAAAATATGGCTTTTTACAGTAGATGATCAAGCCCAAAACAGTGTAGAAATATGCTCAAAATGCCATGCAAAATTAAGGCCACAAGAGGGCTATAACATGAAGTATACCAATGATGTCTCAAACAGCCATAGACCCTTAATGAAACATGACAAGGGGGTCAAAATAGGGCCATTTTAAGTTCGGACCAAGGTCCAAAATCAGAGACACAATAGCCTAATAAACCATGCAAAAAAGGGGGCCTAAGAGGGGTACAATGACAAGTGATACATGGAGGTCCCAAAAAGTATTGAGCCCTTCTTCAATGTTGAAGAGGGGATCAAAATAGGCCTAATTACAGTTTACATCAGGCCCCAAAACAGATCACACACAAGCTAAAAATATCATGCAAGAAAATGGCATTCAAGAGGGTATTGAAGCAAGTGCAACATGGGGGGCTCAAAAAGTGTTGAGACCTTAATGAAACAAGAAAATGAGCTCAAAAAAATGACCTTTTTAGTTTTGGTCGGAGCTCAAAACAGCAAGCAAAGAGGCTAGAAAAATGTTGCAAAATTGAGCTCAAGAGAGGGGAAATGATGCTTACCCTTGAAGACTACCCCTTGGATGCTTCTTGGCTTGAGAAGTGATGCCTCCTGGCTGCTGGAAAGCTCTCCAAGCTGCTGGAAATGGAGTAGTGGTGGTGGTGCTTGGTGGTGGTGAAGAAATGAGGTGTAGGACTTGGATGCTTGGAGCTTGAAGTGAGGGAGAGAGAGGGGTGCAATACAAGGAGCTTAAGGGAAATTTTCTAACCCTCAAACCAGACCTGGGAGGCTGGTTATATAGGCCAAGAGAGGGGAGAAAAGGAGGGAGAAAAGGGAGGGAAATTGCATCAAGTTTCCCTCCAAAAAGTTCACTCCAGATACAGGTTTTGGAGGGAAAAACAATGCACAGCTGTAATGTACATATCCTGAGGAAGCTGGCCGGCCAGGTATTGGAGCTGTAGGTGGCCGGCCGGCCACCCCCCATGGCCGGCCGGCCAGGGGTCAAAAGGGTCAACTTGAATTAGTGGCCGGCCACCACAAATTGGTGGCCTCCCAGGTATCCTCAACACAACCATGTGGTTCAAAATTGGCAACTGTAAAACAGGAGAGAGAACAAGCCATTTTTCAAAGGGGTTCAAAAGGTTCAAGTGGAATTAATGGCCGGCCATATAATATTTGTGTCCTCCCAGGTGTCTACAACACAAATATGGGGGTTAGAGTTGAAGAAAGTGACCCCAGGGTGGTCAACATTGGCTTGGAAGTGTGGAAAACGGGCGTCGGAGGGGGATGAAGGAAATATAACTGGTTGCTGAGACAATTACTGGCCTCCCACCCTTCTACGGCCTCCCTGGTGATGAAACAGAGGTACCTGCCAAAAATGAACGAAAACCGATGCAAAATGAAGGTTCCGGGGCCGAAACGCGCAGTCCGAGGCCCCGAAAACTGACTGTTAGGCACCGGGAGTGGTGTTCGACCATGAAGTTGGTCTCTCGGACCATAGTGTCCCTCAAAAGGGGGTAAATAAGGTGCATGCCAAAAACCGGAGCAAACGAAGATAGTTAGGCGGTCCCGAACCGAGGCACATGGCCTGACGGCTCCGAAAACCGAGAACCGAGAACCGGGCTCCGAAATGGGCAAAATGGCCTACTACCACAAAATGTAGCCAACGGCCACTGAGAGATGGTCTACGAGACCTCTCCCTCCCCTCAGGAAGAAAAACAGAGAAAACTGAGCCTGGTTCGCAAACTGAGGCAGAGTACAGAAAAGCCCGGAAGTCCGGAGGCAAGGCTCGCAGCCGCGACTCTGAAACTTCTGGACGAGCACAACATGCAACATCACCAAGCGCTCAACTGGTGACATCTGAGTCTTAAGGTCGGTCAAAAATGGGGTGTCTACACTCAACAACAAAAAAAACCCCTAAAATCCATCGTCGGAGAGAGAAGCGATGGTTAGGGTTCCGATCGTCATGCAGTCCATCGCCGAAGAGAGAACACTGAAATCGAAGGCACAACGGTGATGAGGGATGGGGGACGACGACGGACGGTTGATCGTCACCGTCAATTGTCACGCAATCGATCGTAACTCTAGGGTTTCAGATCGCGATCGTCACGCAGTTGATGGTTAGGGTTTTGATCGTCACGCAGTCCATCGCCGGAGAGAGAAAACACTGAAATCGAAGGCACATCGGCGTTAGGGTTTTTGGTTCGTGAATGTGAGAGAGAGTGAGAGCTCTGGTTTTTTGCCGAAAATTGCCTCCTTGCCGAAAAATTCGTGTCAGAAATCGCCTCTTCTCTCTCTCTCAAGTGAACAATGTTTGAGATATGGGGTTTATATAGTTTGGTTTTTGGTAATAGTTGAGATTGACTAGGGGCATTTAAGTAATTTTACCCCTCAATTTTTAGCCTCTCACTTAAGCTCAATTCAAAAGCACCCCAAAGGCCACTCAGCTAAAAATCACTTTTTTGGCTTAATTTAAGCTACCAAAAGTGATTTTAAGTTCTACCAAACACACCAAAACAGCTTAAAATAATCTAAAAGCTGAGTTAAGCTGCTTTTAAGCTCTACCAAACAGGCCCTATATAACAAAACAAATGAGTTGATGGGACATTTGTCTATGTGGCATACAAATCACAGGTTGAGATCACACTTCAAGGGAATACAAATCAAAGGCTGAGATCACATTTCTCTTACCTTCTGTTTTTCTTTTGGGTGAATACCCACTGTTTTTTAAATTTCAAATTTCAAACATATTCTTGAAGACGCTACCCTTCTCTCTCTCTCTCTCTCTCTCTCTCTCTCACACACACACGCACACACACACACACACACGCACGCACGCATGCACCCCCTCACTCTCTTCCTCACAAACCTCAACCCCTCCTTGTGCAACCATAACAGCCTCATTCGAGCAGGTAAGTGGTTTATTTCGATGATTGAAGCTGTTAAAGGGAGCATGACGGACTGAGAACAGATTGAAATTTTGAGTCTCAACAACAGATGAGGTGGGTATTCCCCCATCACAATCCCCTAATCTCTCTTTACATTTGTGTAAATAATTTTCAATTATTATTCTAAATTATTGAACTGAAATAAGTGAATCGCAATGGTAAATCATTCATATGTATTTAAGAAGATTGGGTAAATTTTTATGTTCTTTTTTTTAGAAAAAAAAAAAAAAAATTTGTGTTAGTTTTTTTAATTGTTTTTGGTATTGATTTAGTTATTTATTTATTTATCTATTTTGTAGCTTTAATCATGATTGATTCTTACAATTTGTATATGAAGAATTGCTTTCAATTTGCTTAATAGGCTCACATTAGAGAGCTTGAGAAAAAAAGTAAAACTTTTTAAGAATCTTTTGCATCCAAACATTATGGTTGGTATTTGATTACATTTATGTGTTCTCATTGCCTAAAAATTTGGTAGGCTCACATTAATTTTATTTATTTTTTTTTTTTATCAATTTAATTCTACATTGACTCATTTAACACTTTGTTTTTTTATTGACAAATAGTAACATTTTATCAACAATCCCATGATTCTTTGATTTTGAATAGAGCTGATTGTCTCTGTGTGTTTGTTTTTTTTGTTGACTTAAATATACTATGTAATTTCTTTCTTTTTTGTATGTTATTTGAGAGAGAATTTGTACAGCCATGACCATATCCATTTGTAAATGGGTCAAAGAAAGGTAGAGATTGTTTTTTTGGGTCCAACATTATTATCCAAATTCAAAAGAATATGTATAATATTAATTTAGGTCTATATTTTGTATTTTTTTTAGTACAGGGGTAATTCTTCTACTTTCTCCACTTTTTTTTTTTCCCCTCCGTCTCATATGCAAAATCAGCAACCACCTCAAACTAAAATCCTATTGTTGAAGCATATCATGCAGTCCAATCCTCTTGATTCATGAACAATCCAATAATCACCTCCTATGGTGAGTTGGCTTTAAAATGAAGTGCTACCACCATCTTCCCAGCTTTGTTGAAGCACTCTAGCCTTGCACAATCTCCCCATCCCCCTCCCCCCCCCCCCCCCCAAAGCTCCAACTCCCTCTTCCCAGTCACTGATTCCCCCTTCTCCCTCAGGCACAATTTTTGTTCTTTGTAGTATCATTGTTTGTATAATTTTGAATATTTTTTACGTGGTTTATGAAATCTGTTTGTATTTTTTTATAACCATTCCTATTACTGATATAATTTTTTAAAAATCTAATTTCTTATTTAATTTGTATTACAAGAGAATTTGTAATGTCCCTTGGTTCTTCGGTCGTAGAATGGTGAAACTATGTCAAAGGTATGAAAATTAGGCATGGATTTTTTTTCTAAATCAATTTCTGAAATTTGAATTCTTCTTTCTTAAAGATTAACAATTTTTGGTGTTTCTAATAAAATCACTATCTGTAAGACTATTTTTTATGTGATTCAAGATTTTTTGGGTTTTTTCTAAATCTATTTCTGAAATTTGATTTCTTCTTGCTAAAGGTCAATAATTTTTGAGGTTTCTAATATAATCATTATTTGTAAGAATATTTTTTATATGATTCATTATTTTTTTTCCTATGTATTTTTTTTTATCATTTGAATACTCATGAAATCTGTTTGTATATTTGAGGTTCATGTAATTTTAAAAGCATTATAACAAGAAGAGTGCTCGTATGGCTGAAGTGAATCACAATCATTTTAGTAACTCATGTACTGTTGTTTATTTCCTAGCTACACTTTTTGTTATTTTAGTCAATAATTCCCAAGCCCACTTCACAATATTTCCTGCACATTTAAATGACAACTTCTTAGTAATTAGCAATACATTTTATTGCTTTGCATTTTCACATTCAAAATTTGTTGTACATGATTTTCTAGAATGTAATCCCCTCTAGATGATCTTTTGCTTTATTCTGTAGGAAATAATTGAAGTAATTCTGATTATGCTTTTACGAGATCATCCAAATAATTGAAGGTATTCATTGACATCTACTTTTCATATTATGCTTAATCAATCATGAGAGGGTAATTTGTATAGACAAATTGAGCTAAGCTAGGTAAAAACCTCTTTGGAAGTTGGGCCACACAATGGGCCAAGATAAGAGCTTTTGTAGCTCAGTCTTGGGCTAAGCAAATACTAGGCTGGTCAGAGATGTGTTGCTAAGGCCTGAACCTAGCTATCTGAAGGCAGTCCTTTAGTGGACTGAGATGTTGTCAATAAAAGGGGCCGAGCTATGTGTAGCTTGGCAAGGTGCTATCCTATAGCTAGGGTTATCATGGCTCTGCCAAGGGGAGTATAGAGCCGAGATAGCTCGGTTTCCAGCAACGACAGCCGAGCGAAAGAGTTTGAACCATCTCACCAGGTTGGTAGTGAGAAGGGTGTTCTAAGGATAAGCATTATCCTTTAAGAATGTGATTCCTATGAGGATTTTGCTAAGGAGAGATAGAGTTCTACTAGGATTGGGCCATGCGAAATCTATAAGAGCTTATGACAGAACCTATGCATATGCATTGCAATTCTTACTAAAAAATACATAGAGTTTATTGTCTATTGTCTACTTGCTGACTTAGGCATCGGAGGGGTTTCTGGCACACACCCGCCGGTTAGCCTACATGTGTTTTCAGGTAGCAAAGCGACGACATTTGGAGGAGTGCAAACTTAATCGACAGGATTATACGAGACATATTATTTCGTGCTTGTACAAATCATTATTTTTGTTGGTTTTTGATTTTGATGTTTTTGATTTTTTATTAGTTGATGCGCTTTTAAATTTCTTCAGCACTTTAGTTGTTTTACTTTGGTTTTATTGAATTTCTATCTTTATAGATTTGGTAAGTTATTGGTGAAACAGAGAGGGTGTGCGGTAAGTGAGGGAAAGACAAAGAAGGTGGTGGCAATGCGATAGGGGAATAAATTTGAAAAAAACAAAATATTTAGTTTTAGACAAAATTCTATGTAGCAAGAAAGGGTAGTATTTGATATAATGGCTAGGATTGCTTCTCCCTTTCATCTACGGTCTATTTCCAAGACTGATTTTAAAAATTTATTTGTTCTATGTGGCAATTTGGATAGTCTAGATTAATTTAAACCAATGTTCTATTTTTTAACACTTCACCCATCTCAGATTCTAGATATCTCTTAACCCCTATGTTAGAATACTTATTTTTGTTCTTTTGTTCTCTTGTTAATATTTACTTAAGTTGAGAGTACGATGGTCATATTGCTATGTTAGGGTTTGTATATATATTTGGCTGATGTAAAGTTGAGGCGCAATGATTATTCAATATATATAAAATTTCTCTTTCTTCTTCCTCCTAAATTCCAACCCTAAATTCCTTCATTTTACATTCTAACTTGGTATCAAAGCAATCTATTCTTCATCAAAAAGGTTTCTATAGACTTTGGAGATCAATCTAAGGTGACCGAGATGTGTTGATGCCATCAGCCGTATGATGACGTCAGAATGACGTAAGCACTATACGGACAGGTCCTTCACCTCTAGACTCGAAATTACCTCTTGAGATTTATGGTGATTTTTGTGGAATTTTTTTATCATCCCTGATGTGAGTTTTCAATTTTTGAAAGTATTTCATGTTTTTTGGGACTGTTTTTCAAATCTGCTCTTGGGACTACTTTTTGCTATTTTTTGTTGCTAGAATCTCTACCCTAGCGCTGAAAATACTAACCTTAGTGGTCCTTGATCTCAATTTGTGGTTTTGCTATTGTTGGGTTGATGTTTTGTTCGATTATTGCATATTTATGGTCCAACAACACTGTTTTCTTCATTTCTACCTATTGAAAGTTCGTATATAAGGGCTGAAATCCTTTTAGCAGGGGATATTTGTTCTCTATTTATTGATTTCTGCTATTGAGTTTGTGTGTTGGTCTAATTTGGGTCCAAATTTGGTTGGCAGACCTGTATTCTCCTCACTCTTGCCTATTTTTGCTGTGGATTTTATTTTATTTTTTTAGCTAGTTCTATGTCTATATTGGTGATTATTGGTGTTGGTTGTTGCGGGTATTGGATGTTTGCAAGTATTTTGCCCCTTTCATGGTCGTGTTGTGAATTTTGTGTGATTAATCAATATGGTTGAGATTGAGGCTAAGGCTATAACTATGGGTAAGGATGATGACATGCCTAAATCTATCACTACTAAGAAATTGAATGGTGCCAATTATTTGGCTTGGGCCACACCATCGAAATTTTCTTACGTGGTAAGAAGAAGTCTCGCTTCATTAGCGAACTCTCTCCTCCTACTGATGATAAAGCTTATGATGATTGGTGTAGTGAGGATTCTTGTGTTATGGGCTGGATTTGGCATAGTCTGGAACCATATGTTGCTACTACAGTTGAATTTTGTGATACCTCTAAGGACATTTGGGACTTCCTGGCTGAGTCTTTTTCAAATCAAAGTAATGTCTCTCGGGTCTATGAGCTATATGAACAGATTTTTACTATGCATCAATTTGGCCGATCTCCCCTGATTATTATAGTAGTCTCAAGACTTTGTGGGATCAGTTACTGCAGCATCGACCTTTCACTACTGATGTGAACAAGCAGAAGCAAAATTAGGAGGAGTTTATGATAGCTTCTTTACTTTATGGTGTAGCTCGACTTTTTCGCGCCCCCGTTCGAAAGTTCGAAAGAAGCCCTAAAATTCGGACTCCCGTGGTTCTAAATCCAGTCTCACAAGTGCAATATGAAACTGATAAACACTAAAGAGTCCAAATCTAGCAAATCGTTTGGAAAATTGATTTTGAATCAAAAATGCCAAAATTAGACTGTTTTGCCAGATACAGAGTCGCCACCTAAAGATTTTATTTTTCGGGAAATTTAGGAAACCCATGACTCATGCCAAAGGCCACGTGTCCGTCATCATCAAAGTTACCTCGGCTCGGGAACTTAGGTACAAGAGGGGAAGGTCATGAATTGAGCACCTTCGCTCGCCCGATCAAAGATCGGTCTTTACTAATCATGATATGATTTTTATAAACATTATGTGCTCTTGTTCTGATTTATTAAGCTAGCTTTACTATGTGATATGCACAAGCAAGTATAGACTTGTTTGCTCAAGTTGGAACAATTCAAATTCATGTTTGTTTTGAAAAAGGGTTTGAATTTGCCACCTCAAGTGGGCTTAAAATTTGTGAATTTGCCACCAAACATAGTGGGCTTAAAACTGATTTGCCACTAAACATAGTGGGCTTTAAAATGTACATTTGTTGAATCATTCCAATTTAAACAACAAGCCTTCATCCACAAGCATTCAAGCAGTTTATCAAATAAGCATTTAGCCTCATGACAAGCATGCTAGTTATGGAAATCACTTACACTCGTGCAAGTATGCTAAAGTATTAAAACTCACCTAGTACTCCAAGCTAAGAAGATATGAGTTAGAAAAATATGCATGATTCCTAACTATGCCAAATGTCTAATACAATACATGCAATATGCAATTGATAGGCTTGGCTACTAATATGGCATATGGATCGATTTAAATAACATGCGGTTAAATACGTATTCAAAGAATTATTGAAATGACAATGCAGGTAGAATAGCCTTTGTGCATGCAATACGAAATGAATGGATGCAAGCATAAGGTATGCTAATTGAAACATGTCCCTAATCTAACCATCAAAAGTAGGTAAATAAAAGAAAGAAAGATGCATGGTTAGAAGACATACACATTATTACATTACGCTCTCACGAAGGAGAGTCCGAATGAATAAACGCTAACTAGCTAGCAACTAAGCTAATTAAGCTAATTATTACAAAGCTGAATAAATAGCTAAACTAATTTAACTAATTATTACAACACTTGAACTAATTAGTTAACTAACTAATTGAATAATTATAACACAAATTAATTAGCTATAACTAACTAATTAAAGAGTACAACACAAACTAATTAAATTACAAAATAGGCTAATCATAGGCTAATTAAATTAAGCCAATTAACTAGATAACTTGTCTCGGGAAGCGAGGGAGACCCATGCATGCTTGGTTTCCACCCGAAGAACATCCGTTGTCTACTTTTGAAAGCCTCTGTTTGCACAACCTTTGCACTATTTCCTTCTCCAGATCAACTCTACCATGCTTTATAAGCACACTGCTCAAAATTCATTGGTGGCCGACTGGCCACCATTGAGGAACTGTCATCTAACATTGATGGCCTGCCGGCCAGTAGCAGTGGCCGGCTGCCTTTCCTTGCTACAACAGAGAGCAAACAGGGCAAAGAGAGGGTGTTCTCATAGGTTGTTTGTACTCTGTATCCCTCCTTATCATCAAAACAATCTTAAAGGGGTGATACACTTTGTTCCAAAACCACCAATCAAGCAGTTTCATTACATGATGGCCAAAGAACCAAGATGTACAAGTTAATGAATGCACAAATAAGACTCAACAACCATCACCCTATCATGCATGATCAAGGGCAATGGAGACCTTGGAATTTTGACACATTTCATCACTTTGAGTATGAAATGACCCAAATTCTCCTTGTGTTCAATTAACGTCCGATTGAACACATGCAACACAAACAAATGCTTACCTTACAATTTTACTTGCCACTTTTATTTACTCATTTTAATTACCAACCATTACTTAGTCAATTAAGTCGATTGGTGAGAGTTTTCTAAAGTGAAAGAAGTGTCAACCAAGGGGTGGTTTAAGGCATGAGAGAAGTTTCATGCCGTTGGTAATGAATCCTCAAAAGCGGATTAAACCACTAAGCATGGACCTCAATCTCAAGCTTAAAGAATCCCAAGTTTGAAACAACCTTCAAAGCAAATAAAAAGTGAAGAAATGAGGGAGGTTGCAGAGCTTTAGGTGCTAATATGAAGTGCAAAACAACACCAAAACATGCAATCAACTCAAACAAGGGGTGTCTAATGGCCTAAAACACCAAGCTTGTGAGGACCTTTACACTACAACCATGCAAAACAAGACTTAACTGACCCAAACAGCCCAAAACAGAGCTAAATCAATCTAAAACAAAGACAAAAATATGCTAGAATATAGCTACAAAAAGCTAGAAAATCATGCTAACATATGGAGTTAACTACGCTCGCAAACAAGACACAAGGAGGGGAGGCTAACCCCTCTAATTTTGGACTTCAAAACAAGTTTTTTGCCACTGAAAATACTCTAAAATTCAGTGGTTAAAGGCCCAAAAAAGATTGGTTTGAAAGTGGGAAACACAGGTGCAAAAGCCTTAGAAGCATGGAATAAAGAAGGGTGAGACACCGCCCTAACCTTAAATGGCTTAAAACACCAATTTCAGCCCATTAAAACAGAGATTTTTACAGCTAAAAAATGGCCCAAAAATAGTGGGAAAAGATAGAGAAACAAGTGTACTAAAACAAGTTAAAAGACAAGTGTTATACCTTTTGAAGCTAAGCACAACTCTAGGCACAAGTACAAGTCAAAACCACCTTCAAGAGCTCCAACAAGACCTCAAGGGACCTTAGCTCAAAGGTGATCAATTTTGGTTAAGGATGTGTATGCAAAAGAGTGATATAATTAGGCAAGTGTACACAAAATTGCAAGAGAGAGAGAGAGAGATATTTTGGTCTCAAATTTTCTAACCCTCAAAAATGGGGGAAGACACCCCATGTATATAGAAAAACATGCATTTGGCTGAGTTAAATCAATCCATGCACGTGTATGGTGATAAAGCTCATTGTGCCAACAGCTGGAACAACTGTCAAGAAAATATCTGCAAAAAGGCATCAGTGGCTGGCAGGCCACATCACTGGCTGACAAGGCACAAAAGGAGGCCATCAACGCACTAGAGGTGGCCTGCTGGTCCCAGGGTGTTCAGGTTTGAAGAACTGGAGTTTTGGGTGTGAAAAACTAAGGTTTTAGTCCAAAACAAGGCACAAAACAGACACGGTTTTAGGGCTCAAAGACAGGTGTAGACTCAACTTTCTTCGCACCCCCTTTCGGAGTGCTCGAATTGGTCCTATAGTTCGGATTTCTATCACAGTTTTGAATCTAATCTCACAAAATGCAATGTGAGACTGATAAACACCAAAGAGTCCAATCCGGCAAGTCATTTTGGAAAATTGATTTTAGATCAAATAATGCCAAAACTGGACTGTTTTGCTAGATTACAGAGTCGCCACCTAAATATTTTATTTTTGAGAAATTTAGGAAACCCTGACTCATGCCAAAGGTCACGTGTCCGTCATCACCAAAGTTGCCTCGGCTCGGGAACTTGGGTATGAGAGAGGAATGTCCTGAAATGAGCTCCCCCACTCGCCTGATCAAAGGATCGGCCTCTACTAGACATGATATGTTGTTTTATAAACCTTATGTGTTCTTATTCTGGTTTATTAGCTAACTTTATTATGTGACGCACACAAGCAAGTATAGACTAAGTTGTAAGAATTGGAACAACTCAATTCATGTTTGTTTTTGAAAATGGTTTGAAATTGCCACCCTCAAGTGGGCTAAAGCGCAGATTTGCCACCAAACATGATGGGCTTAAAACATGATTTGCCACTTCGCAAAGTGGGCTTAAAACACACATTCGTCGAATTGTTCCAATTCAAACAATCAAGCCTTCATCCACAGGCATTCATGCAGTTTAACAAATAAGCACATAGCCTCATGGCAAGCATGCTATCACGGCAACACTCACACTCATGCAAGCATGCTAAAGCATAAAACTCACAATGTACTCCAAGCCAAAACAAAAGCTAGTTAGAAATCATGCATGATCCTAACTATACAAGATGCCTACTGTAACACATGCAATAATGCAATAAGATAGTCTCGGCTACCTAACATGGCATATGATTCAACTTGATAACATGCTTTGAAACACTTATTCAAAGAAGTATTAAAATACAATGCAGTTTGAATGATGCGCCGAGCCCAATGCATGCAAAACAAATGAATGATGCACGCATGCGAGCATAAGGTATGCTAATCGAAAATGTCCCTAAACTAACCATCAAAAGCGGGTAAGTAAAAGGGAGAAAGACGTGGGGTTGGAGGACATGCACACACACATGCACACTTATTACAACATTGCGCCCTTGCGAAGGAGGGTCTGAATAAATAAGCTAAGCTACACTAAGCTAAGCTAATTATTACAAAATAACTAATTAACTATTCTAGGCTAATTAATTATCACAACACAATTGAATAACTAGTTATGCTAAGCTAATTAAAATATTAGAAAACCAAATTGAATTGAATAATTAGCTACACTAACTAACTAAAGCAATTAAGTGGCCTTGCGGGCGGGGGAGACATGCATGCTCGGTTGCTTCCTTCCCGAAAATCCATCGCCTTGCCATCGGCTGCCTCTGTTTGCACTTGCTCTATTTTCTGAACATTGAACCAACTTCCAGACTGCTACTGCTCCAAAATAGGAACACTTTTGCATCAAAATGGACTGGTGGTTGGTCAGCCACAAAAAATGGCTACTGGCCGGTCGGCTAGTTTAAGTGGCCAGTCGGCTACCTCAAGTGGTCAGTTGGCCACCTCTTTTTCCAGACTCCTGCTTTTGCTGCAATAGAGAGCAACAGAGGAAAAGCAATGTAGT
This sequence comes from Camellia granthamiana, assembly GCA_036172215.1. Taxonomy (NCBI): domain Eukaryota; kingdom Viridiplantae; phylum Streptophyta; class Magnoliopsida; order Ericales; family Theaceae; genus Camellia; species Camellia granthamiana. The sequence continues at coordinate 75,171,179 of CM069903.1, forward strand.
TTTCAAGGAATGTGTGTACTGCCACCCTCCTTATTATTTCTTAAGCTCAAAGGAGTATGGCACTTGGCTCTCAAGCCACCAATCAAGCATTTTCAATGCATGATGGCCAAAGAACCAAGCTTGTACAAGCTTAATGAATGCACACATAAGACTCAAATGGCCACCACCCTATCATGCATGATCAAGGGTGATGGCGACTAAGAAACATGACACGTTTCATCACTTTGAGTACGAAACGTCCCACATTTCTTGTGTTTGGATTAACGTCCGATCCAAACACATGCAATGCAACAAAATATACTTATCTTGTTCATATTTTACTTGTTCGATTTTGTTTACTCATTTTATCATTACCAAACCATTCTTTAATTGGTTAAGTCCAAGATGAATGTCCTCTAATTGGAAAGATGGTCTAAGCCACAAGTGTCTTGAGAATGAAAGAGGCTTCATGCTGTTGGTTAGGAAGAACCCTCAAGAGAGGGTTAAAACCATTAGGCATGAGAGCCTCAAGTTCACACTCAAGCCAACAAGGGGCTCAAGACCACTTTCAAAGCAAATTAAAGAGTAAAGAATAGAGGGAGGTTGCAGAATTTTCAGTGCTGAAATGGCATGAAAAATGGCACTGAATCATGCAAGCAACACATGCACAACATGTTCAAAAGCCAAAAGCATTAAACTAGTGAAGAGCATTATACTAAAGGCATGCAATATCAAGCTTAAATGACCAAACTAGCTCTGGACAGAGCTTAAACATACCAAATTAGTAGCCAAAACATGCTAAGATTAAAACATAAGAGGCAAGAAAAACATGCGCACATGATAACTCGCAAACAAGGCTCACAGCACAACTCTCAAAAGCAATGAAAAAGTGAAATAAGTGAGAGTGTGACAGAGGTGTATGCACTAAAATCACATGTTAAATGATGCTATATCATGCAATCATCTCAAGCAAAGCATGATAGAGGCCTTGAAATACTAAGCTAGTGAAGGCATTTACACTATAGCTATACAAAGCATGAGTCATATGATCAAAGAAACCCAAAACAGAGCTAAAGTAGGCCCAATCAGTAGCTAAAACATGCTAAGATCAAGTCACAAAAAGGTAGAAAAACATGCTCACATGTTAGGCTATCTACACTTGCAAACAAGACACAAGGAGGGGAGGCCACCCCCTCCTATTTTGGACCTCAAAACCAAGTTTTTTCGACTGAAATTCCCCTGGAATTTAGTGGTTAAAAGAGCCCAATAGGTTATTTCAAAAGGCTTTGAAAAGTAGCACAAAAGGCTTCACAAGGCAAAGAGCAAAAGAGAAGACAACCCCCTAACTCAATAAGACTTAAACCATCATTTTAAAACCTTAAAAAAAGAGTTTTTTATGGTTGAAAAACCAGGTCAAAATAGTACAAAAAGATGGCCAAGCAATCAATTAAAACAAAGCTTAAAAGAGGTAAGTCTTTACTTTTGAAACACAACACTAAAACAGCAAAATTCTGAGCCAAAACCAAGCTTAAGACCTCAAATCAAGCCTCCAAGAACCTCATCTCCAAGGTGAAGGTCTTTGGTCAAGGGTCTCTTCGCAAGAGTGTAGAGAATTCTCACTTTCAAGCGCAAAATATAGAGAGAGAGAGAGAGAGAGAGAGAAGAAATTTCGCTCACAGAATTTTCTAACCCCTCAAATGGGGGAGAGACCTCCCCTTTTGCATTCATTCCTCCATACACGTGTATGGAGATGGCAATCAGTGATCAACAGCTGGCAAAGAAAATATCTAAAAAAGGAGAAGGTGGCTGGTCGGCCATCTCCCCTAGCCGACTGACCACTTCAAGTGGCCGACAACGGGGAAAAGTGGCTGACAAGAACCAAAAGTGGCCGACAAGGCGTTTCCCCCTCCAAGCAAGAGGCACGAAGGTTTGGTCTAAAAACAAGCACAAAACAAAGAGGGTTTAGAAGCCCAGAGGCAAGGCGTTTCGCCGAGAACTTCGGGCTCTCAAAACGAGCACAAACATGCACAATCACGGAGTGCATAAACGATGACGTCCAAGTCTTGAGGTCGGTCAAAAATGGGGTGCTTACAGTAGGGCACTTCGCCGAGGACTTCGAGCACTCAAAACAAACACGTGCAATCATAATCATTGTGTGCACAAACGATGACGTCCAAGTCTTGAGGACGGTCAAAAATGGGGTGTCTACATCTGGCTTAGATCCTGAGTTGCGAGGGTTCAATGATCAGATCCTTGCCAGTCAGACTCTACCTTCTGCTGCCAAAGCCTACTCGAAGCTGTTACGCTTTTCATTGGGACAAGCACAATCCATTTCTGGGTCCTCTACCTTATCATCTACTACATTGGTTTCCAGTAGTGGTGATCATGGGGCTACTAGCGGGGGTTTTCATGGTTCATCTGGTTCACAGGGCTCTCATGGAAGTGGTTCTCGTAGTGATGGCTCACGTGGTGGTTTCCATGGTAGAGGTAGTAGTGGACCTGGTTCTCGTACACGTTGTGATTGCAAGTGTACTCATTGTGGTTCCCAAGGTCATACTGAACCTTGGTGTTGGCAGAAGTATGGCAAACTTGATCACGTCCATCAAGTAATGGATGTCCCATCCTCACAGTCTTCCTTGTTGTCCACTGGCTCGGATGCTTCTCTGGTTAATTCTTATGAGACACTCACTACTTAGATTACTGAGCTTACTGCTCTTATCCAGTCTCTCCAGCCTAGTCTACCTTTATCCTCTACTGCTACCATGGCTATTTCAGGTAATATTGCATATATGGCTAAGTCCCCTCAGCCTTGGCTCCTAGACTCTGGTGTTAGTTCCCATGTCTCTGGTAATTCCTCTCTTTTTGATACTCTTAGACCTGTTGATCATACCATTATACTTGTTGATGGATCTTCTTAACCTATCTGTGGTCAAGGTCCTCTTCATCCCAATCCATCCATTTCCTTACCTTTTGGTCTTTATGTTCCTAAATTTTCATTTAATTTGCTTTCTGTTAGCCAATTGACTCAAGCTCTCTACTGTTCGATAACCTTTTCTCTTACTTCATGTGTTTTGCAGGACCTCTAAACCAAGAGGATGATTGGTTTGGGGCATGAGAATGATGGCTTATACTTTTTGGACAATGAGACCTCTCCTCATCCTCCATCTACGGTGTTGAGTGCTAGTATATCTCCTCTTCAGTGGCATTTTCGCTTGGGTCATCCCTCATTGGCCAAGCTCAAGTTAGCTGTTCCAGGTTTGAGTTATGTTTCTCAGATTGAGTGTGAAGCCTGTCAATTTGGGAAGCATTATCGTAGTTCTTTTCCTAGTCGGAGTGTTAGTTATGTGTCTGAGTCATTTGCTCTTGTCCATACAGATATTTGGGGTCCTTCTAGAACTCCCACTGTTAATGGGTTCTTTTATTTTGTTATTTTTGTAGATGATTACTCTCGGATGACTTGGTTTTTTTTTAATGAAACAAAGATCTGATTTGCCTTCCATCATCTCTAAGTTTTATAATGAAATCTTTACTCGATTTGGCAAACGGATTAAGATATTTCGGTCTGATAATGCCTTAGAATATGTGCAATCTATTGTAACTACCTTTTGTGATACTCATGGTATTATCTATCAAGCTAGTTGTTCTCATACATCCCCTCAAAATGGTGTTACAGAGCGAAAACACCACCATTTGTTAGATATTGCTCACACACTGATGTTTAATATGCATGTTCCCAAACAGTTTTGGGGTGATGCAGTTCTCACTGCTTGTTTGCTTATCAATCGCATGCCCTCTAGTGTTGTACACACATCTCCATATTCTCTGTTATATCCCACAACATTTCATTTTCCCTTGCCTCCTCGCATTTTTGGTTGTGTGGTCTTTGTCCATGTTCTTGACCCTGGTTTGGATAAGTTATCTCCTCGAGCACGCAAGTGTGTGTTCTTAGGTTATTCTCGCACTTAGAAAGGGTATCGATGTTATTATCTTGAGTCACGTCGCTACTTTGTCAATGCTGATGTTACCTTTTTTTGAGTCTACTCCATTTTTTTCTTCCTCTGGGCAACAGTTATCTATTGATCTTCTCTCTTCTCGTGAAGGGGAGCCAACCTTTCTCACTCCTACTCTTCCCTCTTATGCTCCTTCTACATCCACTCCTATATCCTCTCTATCTCCTCTCGCTTCTACCCCTCATTTGTAGGTTTATCAACGGTCTCAAGCTTGTCGCATTGTGTCTTATGGCCCGACCAGTTCATCTCCTTCATCTGAGGCCCTTATTCCACCTACTAGTATGCCATCTGATGACCTTCGTATTGCACTCCACAAAGGCAACATCCTATTGCTCATTTTGTTTCTTATGATTGCCTTTCTTATAGTCTTCACTCTTTTGCTTGTAGCTTGTCTAGTATTTGCATTCCCCGCTTCTATCAGCAGGTTATGTCCATCTCTAGTTGGAAGCATGCCATGGATGAGGAAATATATGCTCTTCATCAGAATCGGACGTGGGAACTTACCCCTCTGCCGTCTGACAAATCTATTGTGGGTTGTCGTTGGATTTATACTGTTAAGTATCTTCCTGATGGAACTATTAAGTGACTTAAGGCTTACCTGGTAGCTAAAGGCTACACCTAGACCTATGGTGTTGATTACTTGGAGACCTTCTCTCATGTGGCTCATCTTAACTCTATTCGGATTCTTCTTTCTATTGTAGTTAATCAGTCTTGGCCTTTATATCAACTTGATATCAAAAATGTCTTTGTTCATGGTGATCTCCAAGATAAGGTCTATATGGATCAGCCCCCTGGCTATGTTGTTCTCAGCCAAAAGAATCTTGTTTGTTGATTGTGGAAGGCCTTGTATGGTCTTAAGCAGTCCCCTCATGCCTGGTTTGATCACTTCAGTGCTGTTGTGCTTGCCTATGGATTTCACCGTTCCACCTTTGATCACTCTGTTTTTGTTCGCCACTTATCTGCTGCAAGTATTGTTCTTATTGTCTATGTTGATGGCATCATCATTTCAGGGAGTGACTCCAATGGTATTGTTGATTTGAAGCAGTATTTGGGACAACAATTTCACACCAAAGACTTGGGTCATCTTCAGTATTTTCTTGGGATTGAAGTTGCCCGCTCTTCTCAGGGCTTGTTTCTTTCTCAACGGAAGTATGTTCTTGATCTTCTTACTGAGACTGGCCCCTTAGGCACTCGCCCCAGTGATACTCCCATGGATTCTAGTGTCAAGCTTGATGGTGACACTGGAGACTTATTTCCCGATATTGGTCGTTATCTTCGGTTAGTTGGGAAGTTAATATATCTCACTGTCACTCGTCCAGATATTACCTATACCGTGGGTGTGGTTAGTCAGTTTATGCATGCTCCCCGCCAACCCCATTTTGTGGCTGTGTGTTGTATCTTGCAATACTTGAAGTGTGCTCCAGGTCGAGGTTTGCTCTATCGTCCATCTTCCTCTTTGTCTGTCACTAACTTCAGTGATGCTGATTGGGCTGGTAATAAGAGTGACCGTCGTTCCACCTCGGGCTATTGTACTTTTGTTGGTGGTAATCTTGTTACTTGGCATAGCAAGAAACAGACTGTTGTTGCTCATTCTAGTGCCAAGGCTGAGCATCATGCCATGGCTTATACTACTTCTGAGATGCTCTGGGTTTAGTCTCTTCTCCAAGATTTTGGCTTTTCTGTTCCCACTCCTATGAGCATGTCTTGTGACAATCAGGTTGCTATCTTCATTGCCAATAATCCTATGTTTCATGAACGCACCAAACATATCGAAGTTGATTTCCATTTTATTCATGATCTCTTACTCTGCAAGCAACTTGTGACTCCTTATGTTTGTTCTATTGATCAATTGGGTGATATTCTAACCAAGCCTTTGGCTCGGCCTTCGTTTCATCGTTTATCCGTCAAGCTAGGCCTGTTCAATCTCTATGGTCCAGCTTGAGGGGGAGTGTTAGAATACTTATTTTGGTTCTTTTGTTTTCTTGTTAATATATACTTAAGTTGAGGGTACGATGGTCATATTGCTATGTTAAAGTTTGTATATATATTATGCTGATGTAAAGTTGAGGCACGATGATTATTCAATATCTATAAAATTTCTCTTTCTTCTTATTCTTCCTCCTTCGAAATCCCAACCCTAAATTCCTTCATTTTACATTCTAACTCCCTCCTCAGCTTTGCCCTTTCCTCCTAGCCACCACCTCATCAAAATCTAATTTTTGTTGTCTAGGTTTTCTAATTTTTGCTTTCACTATTTTTGTGCCTCTTTCATTACATAATGAGCTTTTCCTTTTTTGGTTTTTTGGTTTTCCCATTATGCCAACTAATAGATCTCTAAAAACATTTCTATCTTTAGCTCAAGCTATAGTGAGATCCTTAGGTGCCTTTGTTTTCTATTTTGATTTTGATTTGGTGTTTGTTTACAATTCTATTTTAGGTTTGTTTTTATACATGTATATTCCTAGCATTGTTGTTTAGATTATATGAGAGCTCTTTTATTTAGATTTGTATTTGTCTTCTTACTTTTCTTTTCAGTTTTTCTTTTTATTTATTTATTTTTATTATCGTTTGTTTTGGACTTTGTTGTTAACCATTTAGAGTGAACTTTTTTTTGGATGAATATTTAGAGTGAGCTTTGTTGCATCAATATCCTTAATTTGATTTTCTTGGGAAAATTGAATGTTTGAGGATTGTTTGAGGATTAAAAATGGAGTGTGAGGCTAATAGTGAGTTTAAGGACATATCAGATGTTGATAATTTACGCTTCATTTTGGTTGGGGAGTGCCTTTAGCCACGGGTCATTTGCTAGATTATTTTGATATATTCTTCTTTTTGGTAATATCTTTTTCCTCACAGAAATGTTTGCTTTTCTTTCTTTCTTGTTTTTTCTTTTTTGGTGAGATGTTGAGTTTTTTTATTTTATCACAAAAGTATTTTTTTTTTTTTAAATTTTACAAGAGGTTCAACAACCTTCAAACCATTGACATCGCAGTTTTTTTTAGTCCCATGATAATTCTTGAATAAAATTCTTATCAACTGGTATGGTTCTCGAAACATTTTTTTTTTTTAACAATTAAAATATTAGTATGATTCAAGACTACTGTTAGAAATTGGGCGCCCATGTGGCATGACCCATGACCCTTTTGAACCTCATTCATGTAAGTTTGAATTTGAATTCAAAACCTATTTGGATAACCCACTCATGATATCTATATCTATCAGATCAACTGATTTGGATAGATGATATACTTAGCCTATATATCTGATACGATATATGGGATGTGGGATAAATCAAATAACGTATGTTTTTTCCCATATTGACTCTCTCCCATTAAAATAACGATCGAGCATTTTGCACTATGACTTGTGTGGGTGATACTCATATTGTGATATCACTCCACTGCTGGGTGTTCGTTGTTTGCATTTTTAAAGCATGTGACTTACCACAAGATTCTTTGCTTCAAGTTCTATCACCTAAGGTATGATCTGATAATTTTTTCCCGCTGCGTTATACTTGTTTTACAACTACAAAACACTTGATGCTTCATAATATTAGTATTGTTGTTAAACTTTTATTTAATTTTACTTGTAGGTTGTGTTTTGTCAAGTTTATATGTGACCTATAATTTTTTTGGCTTATTATGAAAAAAATGTACAGAAAGTAGAGAGGTGATGTGACTTAAATAAGCCAATAAGTCAATAAGATGGCTCATAAGCCACTTACCAAAATAGCCCTTGGGTTACAGGTTTTGTTGATCTAGATGTTTTGGCTTTTGTAGATTTTGTGAATGATTCGATTTCTTAGATTTGTTATCTCTTTGGGAGCTGAATTTTTGTATTCTTTGCATCATCTTGATACTTTTTAATAAAGTCTGCTTATTTATGAAGAAAAAAATTATGCTAAAAGCTCCTCATGTTCGAATTTTGAATGCAACATTGTCGTCTTTTCTTAATTCCGACACTGATACATACTTAGGAATGTAGTAATAGGTGTAATATCAGTTTTTCCATTGACTACTAGATTTGCCATGTCCATCAAAAATAAAGAATTTAAAGTGTTGACATTGTAATTTTTTTTAGTCCCAGGATGGTTTTTGAATAAAATTTTTATCGACTAATATGGTTCTTGAAGCATCTTTATTTTTTTAACAATTAAAATATTAGTATGTTTCAAGACTACAAAGCACTTGATGCTTCATAATATTAGTATTGTTGTTAAACTTTTATTTGATGTTGCCTGTAGGTTGTGTTGTGTCAAGTTTCCATTGTTATTCTTCTAATTATGTCAAAAGCTCCTCATGTTTGTGTTAGAATAGTAGAGAGAGAGAAAATAATATGTATTGTATTGAATGATGTCAAGTTAAATGATCTATATAATAGAAGGCCTGTATATATAGGCTGAGAAAGAGTATCCTACTAGAAACCTAACTATGGCTATTCCTAAATATATCTAGGAAATCAATACCTAATATATTTAGGAATACCACATATACATTAACATCCCCCCTCAAACTCAAGGAGGATAAATATCTTGAGTTTGGAGAGAGAAACTGAAACATGAAATAAAACTAAATAAAATAAAAGGCAAATAGATTGCAAAGTCTGAACAGGAGCGCAAGGGCGCTTGAGATATATCAGAGGGCGGAGCTAATGCTGAGAGACAGTTTAAGGTCATGCCGGACCGTTATAGGAGCTAGCCGGAACTAATGCCGGGACAGTTTAAGGTCATGCCAGACCGTTGTAAAGATTGGATGTTGAACCAACAAGAGTGGCACACACATAACTTATGACGTGGTGCTGAACGATGATGGCAACGGATAACTGAGTGCGCCAAAGGGGACGGCTTGGGTGGTGCGCCAAAGGGGGCGGCTTGGATTGTGCGCCAAAGTGGGCGGCTTGGGTTGTGCACCAGAGAAGACAGCTTGGATTGTGCGCCAGAGGGGACGGCTTGGATGGTGCGCCAAAGTGGGCGGCTTAGGTTATGCACCAGAGAAGACAGCTTGGATTGTGCGCCAGAGGGGGCGGCTTGGATGGTGCGCCAAAGGGGGCGGCTTGGGTGGTTTGCATGGTGTATAACCATACTTACCATGATATAGGTATAATACCCCCCCTCAAACTCAAATAGGTTTGAACATAGAAACTTATTTGAGGTTGAAGTAGAGGGAAAGACAAAGTGGAGCAGAAGCACCAAAAAAAAAAAATGATAAGAGATATTTGGGATAAGAATAAACCGGCAAACAAAGGAAGAGATCACCATGAAGCGATAGTGACAAGAAAATATGACAGCGGAATACGTTGAGATCCGGCGAGAGGCCAAGGCAAGGCTGCCGCCCGCCAGTAAGGCGAAAAACACCAAGAGCTTAACCTATGGCTCTGATACCATGTTAGAATAGTAGAGAGAGAGAAAATAATATGAATTGTATTGAATGATGTCAAGTTAAATGATCTATATAATAGAAGGCCTGTATATATAGGCTGAGAAAGAGTATCCTACTAGAAATCTAATTATGAGAAAGAGTATCCTACTAGAAACCTAACTATGGCTATTCCTAAATATATCTAGGAAATCAATACCTAATATATTTAGGAATACCACATATACATTAACGATTTGAATAATTGAATGCAACATTGTGGTCTTTTCTTAATTCGGACATTGATACATACTTAGGAATGTAATAATAGGTTAGTTTTGCCATAGACTACTAGATTTGTTATGTTCATCAAAAACAAAGAATTTAAATTTAGTGAGATGCCAAATTTGTTCCTGCATGCAGGATTTTTTTTTTTTGGTTTGCATATTCGGGATTTTTCTTCTAATGAACAACTGGATAAGTGAATATTGACCCAAGGGTACAACAAGATGGTGGATTTGATGGCCATGGATCTCATGGATTTTTTTTATTAGTTTAAACACTTTTGTAATTTCTAAGCTCTTATTTCTTTTAATGGGATTAAGTGAGAAATGAGGGATAATGTACTATTAATGATTGTGTAGGATCTTAGATTTTAAATATCCAAGCAGTCTCATCACTGTCTAATGAATCATGCATGATGTAGTCAATAATTTTTTTCAATTAACTTTTTCTTCAATGCCTATTTATTTAACATGCTTAATTATGTGATTTCTTATGTGGCTTTTTGTGAACAAAGTATAAAGGTTCTTCAGATCAGGGAAGTCGAAGGAATTGAACTAATCTTTTATATAATTCACAGATTGTAGTGATGGATGCATTTGGTAATTCTTGAAGGCATTTGTAAGCATTGTCCTTTTTTTTTTAACACTACGTAAAAGAAAGTGCAAGACTTTATATTTCTTTTCCTATTTAGTTCTATAATACTCCATTACAACTGGAGGCAAATTTTTTTGAAGGGAATAAACCGGTTATCTACAGTACACCTTCATACTTATGAAGGTAGGGAACCTTGACTAGGTGTTCTATCTTTTTAGTTTTAATACAATTTGTTTTGCCTCTTAGTTTTTGTTGGCAATAGTCAATTTGGATCGTTTCGATTTTCTGAAGTGTTACATTTTCTTAGTGGTAACTTTTTTTAAACGATTTTTTTTTTTTTTTTTTAGCCTTCTATGAGGAATTGTGTATTTTGATCACGAAAAAATTGTTCAAGTGTGAATGTAATAATTGCTGGTATTTAGTTTGATAATTGCAAGTAACTTGGGGAAGACACTGGTGCTTTTATCAAGAAGAGTTATGTCAGAATTTTTTTTATGTTTAATTTCTCTTAATTCATAATTATTGATTTTTCTGTTTCTCATAAATATTTTGAATGAGTTTTTTTGTTATGATTTCTTTTACTTGATTTTTTTTAAGTTGAATTTAGGTGTTGGAGTTATTTTGTTACAGGTGACTGATCAACATTAGAAACATTGTGGTTGTGTTGTTTTTTTCTATCTGTGTTAATGGTTGGTCTTTTATTTCTAGCTGGATGATTAGTGTTTTTTTTTTTTTTTTAATAAGCTATAATGATTATTCTTTTGAACCAAAATGTTCATTCACCATTTCTCGTATGCGTCAAGTATGTCATTTTGAATTGATTTGTTATAATTGTGTTCCATAGCGCAGTGACATTGTTATCATTCTGAATTGATTTATTTTAATTGAATTCTATAATGCAATGAAATTGTTATCATTCTAAATTGATTTATTTTAATTGAGTTTTGTAAAGTGTGAGTTACCAAAAAAATTGTTGAGAGTGCCTTTAGGCACGAGTTATACATTTATATTTTTTTTACCTTACATTTTACTATTTTGATTTGCAATATGAACATTATAAATTTTATATGTTTATTCCTTAACTTGCATTAAAGTTAGGAGGAGTTGTTATTTTTAATTGAGTTCTATCGAGCATGTCATACAAGTAAAATTATTAAAAAAATCTTTAAGAAGAATCAAAAAAATGCTATGGACTTCACAAATTTTAACATAATACGTATAAATTATAGCTATATTTTGATCTCAATATTATTTACACCGTGCCTTTAGGCATAGGCATACATTAGTATATTTATAATTTTGAACCCTATAATTCGGTTCTAGTGGCACCAAAATTTGGTGAGATATCCATTTATATATAGGCATTACTCTATAAAATAAAAAATAAGAGTGAGATTGCTTTTGTTTTTCAGACATTTTATTTTGGTAATCTAAACAAAATGGAGTTACAGGACACAACAATTGATATTATAAATAATTTGATTGTCATAATATTAACATAAATATAATTAGATTAATATTAAGATATTACATTTTCTTAGTGGTAGTTGCAGTATAATTTTTTAAAGATCCCTAACAATATTTTCTTAAAAATAAATATAATTAGAATAATTTAGTTTTGGAATCGTGATTCCAATAAAAAAAAAATTTAAAACTCATAACCAAACATACAATTCAAAAACTATTTCCAAAACTCATAGATAAATACACAACTCAAAACTCAATTCTAAAATTCTTTTCAAAACTCATAACCAAACTCTTTTCAAAACTCTATTTAAAAATTAAAAAAAATCATTTTTTATTTTGTTCTTCAATTTTTTATTTTTATTTTTTATTTTTTATTAAAAATATTGTTTATTTTTATTTTTGAAGAAAAATATTTTTTATTTTTTATTTTTTGAAAAAATATTTTGTTATTTTTTGAAGTATTGGCCAAATAATTTGTTATGATTTAGATATATATGGGCAATCCATTTTTTTTTTAAACTTTGAAAAAAAATAAAATACTGAAAAAAAGTAAATAAAAATTATTTAAAATATTAAAAAAAATAAAAATATTGGAAAAAATATCTAAAAAAATAATAAAATATTTAGAATAAAAAATAAAAAATATTTAAAATAAAATTTATATATTTAAAATAAAAAAATATACAACTCATTTAAAAATTTTAAATTTTTAAATATCTAAAAAAACATATTTAAAATATTTTAAAAAATGCAGCACACACATGTAGTAAATACAGCGACATTAAAAAAAATATTTACCCTAAAAAAAATGAAGAAATGTTTTTAAATATTTTAAAAAAAATAAGTCCAAAAAATTTCAAAATACAACTCAAAACTCAAACTTAAAACTGAAAATACAACTTAAAATTCTTTTCAAAACTCGAAAAAAAAATTTCAAAACTCTTTTTAAAACTCATAACAAAAAAAAATTTCTCTTTTAAAACTCAACTCAAAACTCAAACTTAAAATACAACTCCACACTCACATCATGATTCTAAAACTAAACCAAACGAATAGTTTTAAAAACAATTTTTGAGAGCTCAAAATCCAAAATTTATTTGCTTTTATAAATTTTTTAAAGCTTTTTTCAATCACGTTTTCTATCTCCTCTTTCATTCTCTCACATTCTACTAGGGGTATATATTCGGCTCGACCTGACCCATAGTCAAGTCTCACGGGCTCCCGCCAATTTTCGGGTCGAGCCATGTGGGAAAAATCTCAGGCCAAGCCTAGGCCCAGGCCCAAGCCCACTCAAAATTGGGTCGCGAGCCAAGGCCTAGGCCCAGGCTTGGGGTGGGCTTGGTTTAGGCTTGGGGTGGGCTTTCTTAAAACATTTTTCACTAAATTCTTTTTTTCACCAAAATAGTTTGAAAATGGCATTAGGCCTCGAGCTAGCCTTGGAACAGCCCGGTGGGCCAGAATTCGGGATGGGTTGATCCCCAAAATACACGGCCCAGACCTAAGGTCACGAGCTGGACTCGAACTCAGGCCTAGTCGCTCTAGGTCGCGGGTGGGCCGTGGGCCGATAGACTGATTTTACACTCCCACATCTTACACATCAATCAATCATTTTTTCTCTCATGCCTATCTATTCAATTATAAAAATAAAAAAAATAAAAAAAAACTACAAATCATCCCAAATTATAAAACTCCAACTATAAAGTACAAAACTATTTTCAAAATCAAACCCGCTAGGCAGCTCGAGATAACAGTGGCTCGAATGGCTCGAGGTCATTTTGGCACCTTTTTTTTTTTTTTTGCCTTTATCTTTTTCCTTCAGTAATCTAACATCTGGGTGGGTCAAGATTTGCCTTCATGTCCATGAGTGATCTGAGCTCGGCATTTCCACAAACAGGTTGAGGGTGAGCTAGTGTGAAGAAAAGGAGAGAGAAGAGAAATGGTGGGTCTTCATTACAAAGACAAGTTTGGGTCTTCATTACAGAAATGGTGGGTCTTCTTCATTACAGAGAAATGGAGGGTCTTCATTCTCTTGATATTGGTTTTCATCTTGCTCTATTTTTTTTTTTTTTTTGGTCTTCATTACAGAGACAAATCTCTCTTTCTCTGTAAAATACCAAAAAGTATAAAACAATCGAGTCCCAAATTCCCTCTCCCTAGTCTCCATTGTTTATCTTGCATACTCACATCAATTTTTGTGAATTGAACTGAGTCAAAAAATAAAGGGAATGGAGGGGAAGTTACTAGAATTTATCTGGGTCTTATTCAACTTGCTGTTGCCGTCCCTATTCGTCGGCTCAGGTTTGGCAGATGAGAGTGAAAATAAATGAGGGAAAAGGACGACCAAAAAAAAAAAAAATGAAGTTCAATTTCATTCATAGAGTTCTGCAAATGGTTTTTTTTTTTTTTTTTTTTTTTGAACAGACAAAGTGGGTTTGATTCATGAAGTTGAAGAAGAAGAAGAAGAAGAAGAAGAAGAAGAAAAGATTCATCAAATTATTTACCTTTAAACCAGATCTAGATACATGAAGCAAGAATTTCCTCTTTCTTCAGAGAAGAACAAAAAAATCAAAATCAGAATAAAAAAAAAAAATCCCACAACCATAGCCGCAAATCATTCACCAATTGCTTGGACTTTCATCGTTCAATAAGGTTCCACTCAGCTCAAATGTCTGTTTTTCTTTGTCAAAAAATGGATGAGTTCACAAAAAATCAAACCCAAATCAAAGAAAGGGATGAGAGGTGAGAGTGATGAGAGTGTTTGAATGGATATAGAGAGGAGAGGAGATAGAGAGTAAAGGAAGAGAGGAGAGAAAAAATTTTCGGGCCACTCGAGCCAAAAAGTTTCGAGCTAGGAAGCTTTTTCCTTTCAAAATATATTACCAAATAAATTTTCAAATTTTAAAAATATTTAAAAAAATTTATCTTTCAAAAGTAAATCAAACACCGCCAATGCCTCTATACTAGTCCTTTGATTTGAGATTTGTCGAAAAGCCAATGGATTGTCCATCAAATCGGATTGGACAAGAAAATATTAACATACACTACAAGAATTTTCACTTTTGGCGACTAAATTTTAAGTCGCCAAAAGTCACTATTTAGTCGTCGAAGACTTTTAGCAACAAAAATATTTGGTCGCAGAATTAGTCGGTGAAGAATTGTCCGGAAAGGTCATTGGCCACTAAAATTATTTTAGTCGCCAAGTGTACTACATTGCCGACTAAGTTTTTAATCGCTAAAAGGTTTGAAATAAAATTAAATATCATATTTTCGGCGACTAATTTTTTTGTTGCTAAAAGTTTAGTTATTTTTAACGACTAATCATTTAGTTACGGAAAAGAGTTTTAGCTACTAAATATATTAGTAGCCTAAAGTAAATAACAATGTTTTGGCTACTAAGATTTTAGTCGCCTAAAGTCAAAAAAAAATTTTGCCTACTAAAGGTTCAGTGCTTAAAGTCGTACATTTTTAGCTACTAAGATTTTAGTCGGCAAACATTATGTGTTTTGGCTACTAAACCTTTGGTTGCCTAAAGTCTCACATTTTTTTGCTGCTAAAGTCTTAGTCGCCCAAAGTTTCTTTTTTCTTTTTTTTTTAATTTCTTCAACTAATTTTTTTAGCTACGACATATTTTAATCGCCATATGTTTGATTATTTTTTTTGGCTACTAAACTTTTTGTAGCCAAATGTTTGATTGTTTTTTTTGGCTACTAAACTTTTAGTAGCCAAAACTATTTTCCGAATTTTTTTTTTAGCTACTAACAATTTAGTCGCCAAAAACATGCTCTTATGTTTCATTGCAAAATTATAATTTATTCACAACCTGTCTATATTCCATGCAACCTGTAATACGTATATAAACAAAACAATACATATACTATCCATCATTTCACAACGTAAAATTATCAATCATGCCACAATCCATATTACTTCCAACCATCCAAAAATAAATAACTTTAAATGTATATATTCCATACAAACCAACTATTGTCCAAACTAAAATTATATTTCCATTCAAAAATCCAACCCGCATATACAAAAAATATATTTACTACCATGCGATATAGCCATTTGGCGTGGTACAACTTACCATTGTCATTTGTACCACGACAAAATGTGATCTATATGCCACACCAGAAACTATCAGTTGGATTACAAAAGTTATATGTATCAGTAATGCTAATATTCACAAAAGCAGAGGAAGACATGGTTAGCAGGATTATACAAAAGTGTCAAGTGTCTTCCATAAACAAAAATGTAGACTATCCACAAGTCCACGCCAAAAGCCATCTACAAAAAATAAAAAAACGATTTCACCCATTACAAAATATCAATTCATTCAGACATAGAAAAAGGTTGTAATAACATGCATTTAAGGTAGAACAATCTATAAAAACCTTTTTTCGAAATACAATCATATGTATGTATCATGAAAGATTTATTCCACACTAGATTTCAATTTACAAATAATACAATTTCTAGGAGCATACCTCTTCAGAAAATAAATTTTTATGAGTAGAATGTTTTGGTGGTAAATTTATTTTAACTCTTATTCATTCTCATTTTCCTAGTCAAAGTAAAATGATCGAGTAATCTATGGGGTTATCTCTATAACCATATCATGCTTTCTTAATATGTTTACCACCCAAATGACCACCGTGTATGATGAAACAATGGCATCATTTACAATGAAAATGTTGAAAATTTATTGGATGTCAAACTCTCATTTTTTCGAATAAGTTTAAGTCATTTCTGGCTCTAACTCCCAAACTACGTGTGCTAATGACATTTTCTCTATTGTCACAAGTCTTATATGTCATGGGGAAGCTGGCCATGACATCCTTATGGTGGTTCCGGGGCGGTTTTGCTTTTATGCTCCCTTAACGCCCTTTTTCGGTTAAGCTTAAGGCATTTTTAGCTCTAACTCCCAACCTACACGTGCTAATTAAATTCTGTCTATTGTCATAGGTCCTATTTGTCACGGGGAAGGTGGTCGTGACATCCGTACAGTGGCTCAGGGGCTGAATCGCATTTTCGCCCCCTTAACGCCATTTTTTGGTTAAGTTTAATGCATTTTCAGCTCTAACTCCCAACCTAAATGTACTAATTACATTCCATCTATTGTCACAGGTCCTATTTATGACAGGGAAGGTGGCCGTGACATCTGTACAGTGGTTCGGGGGCTGATTCGCATTTTCGCCCCCTTAACGCTCTTTTTCGATTAAGTTTAACGCATTTTCGGCTCTAACTCCCAAACTACGTGTGCTAATCACATTCCATCTATTGTCACATGTCTTATTTGTGACGGGAAAGGTGGTAGTGACATCTGTACCGTGCTTCGGGGGCTATTTCGCATTTTCGCCTCCTTAATGCCCTTTTTCGATTAAGTTTAAGGCATTTTCGACTCTAATTCCCAACCTAAACGTGCTAATTACATTCTGTCTATTGTCATAGGTCCTATTTTCCATGAGGAAGGTGGCTGAGACATCTATACGCTGGTTCGGAAGTTGTTTCGCATTTTCGCCCCCTCAACGCCATTTTCCGGTTAAGTTTAAGGCGTTTTTGGCTCTAACTCCCAACCTACACGTGCTAATTATATTCCATCTATTGTCACAGGTCCTATTTCTGACAGGGAAGGTGGCCGTGACATCTGTACGATGGTTCGGGGGCTGATTCGCATTTTCGCCCCCTTAATGCCCTTTTTCGGTTAAGTTTAATGCATTTTCGGCTCTAACTCCCAAACTACGTGTGCTAATTACATTCCGTCTATTATCACAGGTCCTATTTGTGATGGGGAAGGTGGCTGTGACATTCGTACTGTGATTCGGGGGCTGTTTCGCATTTTCGCCCCCTTAACGCCCTTTTTTGGTTAAGTTTAAGGCATTTTCGGGCCTAACTCCCAACCAACACATGCTAATTACATTCCGTCTGTTGTCACAGGTCCCATTCATCACAGGGAAGGTGGCCATGACATCCATACAGTGGTTCGAGGGCTGATTCGCATTTTCATCCCCTTAACATTTTTCGATTAAGTTTAATACATTTTCGGCTCTAACTCCCAAACTACGTATGCTAATGACATTCCGTCTGTTGTGATAGGTTCTATT
Organism: Camellia granthamiana; assembly: GCA_036172215.1. NCBI lineage: Eukaryota > Viridiplantae > Streptophyta > Magnoliopsida > Ericales > Theaceae > Camellia > Camellia granthamiana. The sequence goes on from CM069903.1 coordinate 75,188,972, forward strand.
TGTCATGGGGAAGGTGGCTGTGACATCCGTACCGTGGTTCGAAAGCTGTTTCCCATTTTCACCCCATTATCACCCTTTTTCGGGTAAGTTTAAGGCATGCTAATTAAGGTGTTTTGCCACAAGTCCTATGTGTTTTTTATTTTTATTTTTATTTTTATTTTTAGTTTAAGGCACGCTAACTACCCATCTCTTCACCAACCTCATCATTGACCTAAGACTACTACACTCCCATAAATTTACTTAATTCTACATCTAGAATCTGACTTGAGACTGGTTTGATCACAACATCTATAACAGTTGAAATAATCAATTAAGTAAACGTACATGATGTGAGGATCACATGCATATTTTTCCTATACGTACAATGCTGCACCATTGATAAAAGCATTGGACCAAAGTCCAAACATAGTTTTATAAGCTAGAAAGTGTCATTTCATCAACTCTAAGCACTACAAATGCAAATAGACTCAAACCTTGACAGCCAAAGTAATTTGTCCACAATTTTTTTTAGTAATTTCCAAATAATGTTTGACAACCAAGAGTAGAGTCACAAATTCATATAATTAATTTGATATAAACATTCAAGTGTTAAGAAAAATGAAGAAAATGAGGACATGAATTTGATATAAACATTTAAGTATTCAACGTTTGAACGTACCAAAAGTGTAAAAGTTAAACCAGCAACGAAGCATAAAGTCACATCGCCCTATCATTGGCTAAGAATAATAGATCGAGGCAAAGACATGATAAATTGTTATTAAATTCTATAAATTTTATTGTATGAATTGGAAGTACAAGCAAAACCCTAAACCCTAAGCAAATTCCAAAGCATTCGATGGAAGAAGAGTTTTGGGGGTCGCATTGTAGTTGGAGTGCTTATTTTTTGTATTTATAAATGGTTACATGTATCTCAAACTAATTCATATTTCTAAAAGTATGAACGTATAATATTAACCATCTTGTGAACTTTTATAATTCATTTATCTTATAACCATTGCATATTATTCTGAAATAGATTTGCTAAACTTGTATGGGCCCTATCATCATATTTGCCATATTTTCCTCTTGCTCTTCAGCAAAGAACAACATGCCAATTGGGCCTATCACATATTGGACCATTATTAACATCCGAAAAGGAAACGCAAGCATGTAGGATATAAGGTAAAGGCTATGTAGTACGCCATGCACACACAAAGACAAGCATGTAGTTACTTTTTAGACCATATTGCCACTGAAATAAATTAATAACACCTCCCTCTATCACCCATTAAAGGCTAATTGATTATTGCATAAGATTCCAGAATGAATTTTTTTATGGTATCTCAAAATAATTCCAGTAGTGACATATATTATAAAATAGTGAATGCTTGATAGCTAGCTATTTCCATATGCACGACAAAACATGTTGTGTGTAAGTCTATGGAATTCACATAAATGACAACCAAAGTTAAAACTACTTTATTTGTCTTTATAATGCACAATAACTGATATATTGGTATTCCAGGACATGGCACACAACAAAGTGAATGGGAAGGAAACACAAAATTTAATTGTCATGGGGAAGCTACCCTAAGTTTAAGCCGTTTTCGGCTCAAACTCCAAGCCTACGGGTCCCAATTACATTCCGTCTGCTATCACAGGTCATAATTGTCATGGAAAGCTGTCCGTGACAGCCATATAGTGGTGAGGGGGCTGTTTTGAATTTTTCCCCTGGAACACCATTTTTCGACTAAATTTAAGGGTTTTCGGCTCAAACTCCAAGCATACGGGTCCTAATTACGTTTTTTTCGCTGTTATAGGTCCTAATTGTCATAGGAAAGCTGTCCGTAACAGCCATACGGTGGTTTGGGGACTGTTTTGAATTTTTTTCCCTTGGAACGCCCTTTTTCGACTAAGTTAAGGCGTTTTAGAACACTTAAATTGATAAACGAAGGCTTCTTTACCAGCAGTTGTCTGGTATTGGTTTGCATAACTATTGAAGGATCATTTTGTATGAGATGATCAATGGTGGTTGTTGAATTGCTTGTGAGACCCAAATCTCCAATAACTGCAATTCGACGAGGATAGCTATTGGGTCTAGACGATGGTAAGGTTTCAAAGATTTGCTCATCACTCATAGTTGGAAGAGAACTATCACCACACTTGTAATAATACTTTGTTCTAGGTTCAAGACATATAATAAAGCCTAGAGCTCCTCAATGTTAGTTTGGAAAAATCAGCCCAAAGTACTGAAATCAGAAAAAAGAAAATAAAAAAATAAAAATAAAAATCTTATAAACCACTCAAAGGACTCTCCATCAATGGCAGTTACAGCATGATACCATCTCGCAAATAGTATAGTGGTTTGGTTTTGATTTGAACTAGTTTCAAACATTTATCTTGAGTACTAATATATGAATACATTCAAACATTGGAAGACCTAATCAGATTAGCATGAATGGGAGAAGAATACACATCAATTGATCCAATTTTAAAATTCAGTGCTAAGAATGGGAAGGAACTATTGTATAACTCACATCCACACTCCATTTTCTTGCTGAAAAACATGGATTATTTTGGAAATTAGTTGTACAGAAGCTTAAGTTTTCTAATCAACAACACAAATCCTTATTTCCATGTAAGGGCCATATGTTTTAACTCCTGTATGGAGTATGCAGTGTTCATTAACAGCAAAATTCATATTGAATAGCCATATGGCAGATTTGGGGCATTGCCAGAGCAGGTTCATACTCAAGGACTACCATGATTAATCAAATGATTGTTGCCTAAATCACCAGTCCTAATACTTCTTATCACTGTGCCTTTATATCGGATCAAGTAAAGGGATAATTTTTTGTTTAATGTATTTATCTTTATATCTTTTCTTAATTGCTATGTTTGAATTGAGTATGTTAAGCATCAAAATGCCAACAATTAAAAGAGTTGTGTTACTTCTTTCCTACCAATTTTCACATGATGAATGATGCCAGAGGTGTAATTCCAAAGAACCTCAAATGGGTACAATTGACTGTAAACTATAGAAATAGAGGCAGAGAATAAAAGGAGAGTGGGGTACACCTCAAGGCTGAACCTGGAGCTGGACTGAACAGGAAAATCTGGTGTAGAGTTTTGATCAGAGAAGATCGATGGGTGTAGACACCTCATTTTTTATTGCCCTTACAACTTGGATGCCATCACTTGCACACCCAATGATGAGTGTATATGCTTGATAAGTGCTTGAAGTCCTTAGTGGAATGCCACAGCTTTGAGCCTTTCAAACCCTACACACCTGTTGCCTTATTTTTGGACCAAAACCAGAGATTTTCAAGCCTGCAACCTTTTGTGGCCTGCCAACCCTTTCTATTGCCTGCCGGCCATTGCTTTTAGTTGCCGGCCACTGATGTGGCTTGCCAGGCACCAGTAGTGGCCTACCGGCTACCAATGTGTTTTGCAAATATTTTTCTGTTAGCTGTGCCAGCTGTTAGCACAGATGCATGCACCTTCCTACACGTGTATGTATTGATATTTCTGAGGAAGTTGCATGGTTCTCTATATATAGGAGGCCTCCCCTTCCATTTTTAAGGTTGGAATTCTTTTAGAGCAAAAATTCTCTCTCTCTCTCTCTCTCTCTCTCTCTCTCTCTTACAATTTCTTAGCTTTTTGCAAGCTTTTTCCTATACACTCTAAACCAAACCTCTCCATCTTTGAGCTGAGGTACCTTTGAGCCTTGTTTAAGCACTTGAGGGTGTGTTTGCCTTGTTTTGTTGCCTAGATTGGTTATTCTCTTCAAGAGATATGAAGCTTTGCTTCTCTACTTGCTTTAATCTTTTTTTTTCCTATTGTTTTTCCTTTGTTTTTGGGCTGTATAAACTCTGTATTTTTAGGCTGAAACTTGTGGTTTAAGGCCAATAAGGGTTGAGGGGTGGTTCACCCTTCTTTACACCTTGCTTTCAAGGCCTTTGCCCTTGTGTTTCCCACTATTACACTATCTTTTTTTTTAGCTTTTAAACACTAATTTTCAAAATTATTTCAGTGGCTAAAATCATGTTTTGAAGTCCAAAATTGGAAGGGTTAGCCTTCCCTCCTTGTGTTTTATTTACTAGTCTAGCATGCTCCATATTTTAGCTTATTGTTCTAGCTATTTTTGTCTCAATTCCATCATGTTTTAGAACTTATTTAGCACTGTGTTAGCACTATTTTTAAGTGTTAATTGCATTTGGGCCTTGTATTGCATGCTTGTAGTGCAATTGTCCTTATAGGTTTGGTGGTTTAGGCCTTAGCCACCATGTTATTTGAGTTGATAGTGTTTATTTCATGCTTTCTATACTTGTGATCACCTTTAATCACCTCTGTAACCTTCCTCATTTCTTGACTTTTTCTTTGCTTTGAAAGTGGTTTCAAATTATTTGTTTGTTTAAGCATGAGATTAAGATGTCATGCTTAATGGTTTAATCCCTTTGGGGTTCATTACCAACGGTATGATGTCTCTTTCAAGCCCAAAATAACACTTGGTTTGAGCCATCTTTCCATTAGAGGACATAAAATTCACTTTTGGACTTAATTGATTAAAGAATTGAGAGGTAACAAAAATGGAGTAATAAAATTAGTGAATAAAAAAAGGTGCAAGATAATAATTTGGTTTGGGTTCAATCGGACGTTAATTGAAACCTTGAGTCTCGAGTCGTTTCATATTCACTAGTGATGAAAATGGTTCAAGATTCATTGTCAACTACTTTCCTTGATCATTCATGATGGGGAGGCGGTTTTAAGAGTCGTGTTTTGTTGCATTTATTGAACTTGCACTTTGGTTCATAGGCCATCATGCAATGAAATTGCATAAATTGATGGTTTGTGAATCAAGTTTTACTACTCCTTTGAGCTGTTCAAATGATAAGGAGGGGTAAGTTGTGCAAACAACCCTTAAGAATACCTTGTCCCTGCTCTATTTGCTCTCTGTTGCAGCAGGACAAACCAGTCATCAGTGGCCGGCAAGCTACCTTCACTGGTTGGCAGGCCACCATCAATGACCGGCAGGCCATCATCAGTGGACGGCAAGCTATCTGTCGGCCACCTGTGCAAAATTCAGCAGTGTACTTTTGAAGCAGAACAAAATTGGTCTTGAGGTGGAAAATAGTGCAAGTCTTTAACTGTGCAACAGAGGCATTTGGTAGCAGAAACAATGGCTTTTTCGGGTGGAAAGTCCGTGCATGCATAAGCATTCTTCGTTTCTAGAGAAGGAGTAATTAAAGTAGTTAATTTAGTTACTTCATGTTGTACTTAGCTAGTTAAACTAGTTATTTAATTTTGTCTTGTAATAATTAGTTAGCTAGAATAGTTAATTAATTTGTTGTAATAATTAGGTAAGTAGTTTAGCTAAATTTTTCATTTGGGTTTGTAATAGTTAATTAGCTTAGCTTTAATTAGTTAGTTAGTTAGTTAGTTTATTCGGACCCTTCTGTGTGAGGGCACAAATATTGTAATAATGTGCATGTGTTCCAACCCCACGTGTTTCTCCCTTTTATTTACTAGCTTATGATGGTTAGTTTAGGGGCATCATGTTTTGTTTAGCATTCTCCATGTTTGTATCCACTTATTTTGCATACACCGAGGCTCGGCGCATCATTCTAACTTGCATTGTTAGTTGAATACTTCTATGAATGCATGCTTAGACTGCATGCTATCAAATTGATTCATATGCCATATTAGTAGCTGAGCCTAGTAATTGCATATCGCATGTGATGCATTAGTCATGTTGTATAGTTAGGAACATGCATTTTTCTAACTTTATCATCTTTTTTTTTTTTGGCTTGGAATACTAGGTAAGCCTTTACTTGCTTTAGCATATTGCATGAGTGTGGTTGTTGTCATATCTAGCATGTTCACCAAGAGGCTAATTGCTTAAGTGATAGTTGTTTAAATGCCTATAATTGCTTGAATTGGAATAATTTGAGTAATGTAAATATGATATCACTTTTTCAAGTGGTACATATTCGAAACAATTTTGAAAACAAACATGAATCAAATGCTCCAATTTTTGGAAGTTAGTCTATACTTGTGTGTGTGCACATCACATAGTAATGCTAGACTAATAATCGGAACAAGAGCATATAATGTAAATAAGGTTCATATCATGATTAGTAGAGGCCGATCTTTGATCGGGCGAACCGGGGTGCTCAATTCATGACTTTTCCCTCTCGTACCTGAGTTCCTGAACCGAGACAATCTGGGTGATGACGAACACGCGGCCTTTGGCACGATTCATGGGTTTCCTAAATTTCCCAAAAATATTTAGGTAGCGACTCTGTATCTGGCAAAGCAGTCTGTTTTTGGCAATTTGATTCAAAATCGATTTTTTAAAAGATTTCCCGGATTTGAACTCATTGGTGTTAATCTATTTCACATTGCACTTGTGGAATCAGATTCAAAACCGCGGGAGTCCGATACTGTAGGGCTTATTCATCTTCTGAAAGGGGGCACGAAAAAGTCGAGCTATAGTTTCTGGCAACTCTACTAGGAAAATTACAGAACTTGACTTGAACTTCATGATATGAAATTTTATCTACACTTATATGTTTCTTTGCATTGCATTTGCATTGGTGCGCTTAAGTCACTGTGTTTGCCATCTGCTATTCTTGGACGGTTTGCCGGAGGCTTGCCTAAAAGCTTGCCAAAAGGCTGACCAGTTGTGGGCTCTGCCATGATGGGAACACAACCCTTGGATCTAGACTACCGCTGTACCGTTTGATCCTCCTTTCACTTCTCGGTGTTAGGTGTGAGAGGTATATTAGATAGTCTTACCGAGGCACCCCTTTTTGACCATTTGGCCTAGTAGCGTATAGTAAAGCCATAGAAACTGTTCCAAACTAGGACAAGATGCTTACCCGAATACAGGATTGTGTGAAACTACTTTGTCTGAGTAGTGAACCCTAGTTCCTGATGAAACTAGGACAGGGTAACCCTACCCCCTCATAGGGGTGTTTTGGCTTTCACTTAACTGGTATGTGCTTTATAGTGAAACTGTACAGGAAAGTGCATATCAGTTTCAAGTTTGGTATTTGTTTTGGGGGCAGAATTTAGTGTTGAATGCAGTTCTATAGCTTTGATTACATCTATGTTGGTAACATTATTAGCTGAGATGCTGTGCTGTTTCTGATTACTGCTTTCTTTTGATTTATTTCTTTTTAATAGGTAGTTTAACACCATAGCTTCAGAAAGTTCAGACATCCCCCAAGTACTCTGGACTCGAGTCAGAAGGCTCTGCAAAGCCGAGGGTCTTGTTCGGAGACAACCCATGTTTACTTCACTCCCACCGGTTACGAGACGGAGGAGAGTCAAGCAGAATTCACCAGTTCAGTTTTTACAGCAATCACCCCTCAATTCACCTGTATCCCGTCAGGCTCAGGGACAGTCTTTTACATCTAGTCCAGCATGAGATCACTCACCTATTCCGATGACGCAGTATCTCACAGTCAGTATGGAGGAATTGATCCATCATCTTTAGCAAACAGTTAAAACCCTACAGCAAGATACTGCTCGTTAGGCTAAGGTCACACCCCGTCAGGCCAAATTAATAAACAGGCTACAACAATAGCAGCCGCAGCCGGCTGCGGCCTCTGCATCCCATGCACCTTCTACGAGCATCCCAACACCCAGAGCCACTGTCCATAATGTCTAAGAAAATTAGGGCAATCCAGCAAAGCCGATCGCAGCACAAGCCTCCAAAGCACCTGGGTATCAAACTGAAGCTCCATTTGAGTTTGAGATGGACCCAACTGTACTCAAGGTCAATAAACTGAAAAAGCTATACAAGAGAGCACAAGGTGTTAACTCCATCTCGGACTTAGAGGACGGGTATACCGATTCTGCAGTGACATTACCAGATCGGTTCAAAATGCCGCACATCGACCGATTTGACGACTTTGGAGATCTGATGGTCCACCTTCGATTGTTTTCGGACATCTTGCGGCCAATGGGCCTGACTAGACTACAAAAGCTGTTTCTCTTTGGCCAGACCATGTCAGGAATAGCAGCCATATAGTATGCGAAGTTGGAGGATTTGTTAAGAAGAATTGGGAGAAAATGGTCGAGGCCTTTGTTACTCAATAATCATATAACATGCAAATCGAGGTCACAACTCGTGATCTCGAGGCAACGCACAAAGAACCGAAGCAGGGCTTTTCTGAATTTGTGACAAGGTGGAGAGCTAAGGCTTCAATGATGACCACAAAGCCTTCTGAGAAAAATTAGATAAGGATGGTAGTCCGCAAACTGCACGGGAAGTTGTTACAGAAGATGATTTTCCTACCTCTGTTTACTTTCACCGAGCTCTATGAGATGGGGGTGTAGATTGAAGACGCCATGAAACAAGAGAGCAAGCAAAGAGGCCTTTTATGCACAGTTCCAATGCTACCACCAATGGTAGCACAGCTGCGAGGTCATCAGATGTGAGCGTTGTCACCACCATAACCAAGACGGCCAATCCCTTTGCTAACACAGCTCCAGAAACTTCATCCAATCCTACCCGATCAGAGAGGACCTTTACTCAGCTCTACATGACCTTGTCTCCAGCCATGAAGGTGCTAGTCAAAAAGGGGCACCTCTAACCATTAGAACCCCGCCCATTACCTGATCCTCTTCCACCCAAACACAACCCCACCAAGTACTGCGTGTTTCACCAACAGCATGGTCATGATACTGACCAGTGCTTCTGACTGCGTCATGAGATTCAAGACCTCATTGACAACAAGGTGATCGCATCACCCTAGAAACCAAATGTAACTACAAACCCACTCCCGGCCCACAATCAAGTTCTTCCACCCCCAAAATCTAAACCTGATCCATACACTGGCTATCCCCTATGACCCCAACATATATATTACCCCTTCCCACCTACCAAGATCAACGTTGTTCATTCCCAAAAGCACAGATTTGTGCATGATGGACATGTCCGCACTTCAACCTAAGCCTATGGTGGTGACAGTTGCAGTAGAAGGGAGGTCGACCTTGGAGGAAGGTATGAGTCTATTGCTAGAGTGTTCTGAGGACTTACCTAATGGGGTGTACGATCCAACCTGCTACATTGTGCTGACTGGTCAGATCAAGCTAGAATTGGTGTTGCCAACTGTAGTGGAGGTTAATGTGGTTAGAGAGGATGGTCCAAGCCAAGGGTTGGATGATTTGGTGGAACTAGAGGAGGATTTAGACAACCTGTAGTTCTTTGACGAACAAGATCAAGGGGATGTATAGATTGGCTAGTTCGACTTGAACAGATCAACCGACAACTTTGGGTGGCTGAGTGATGAGCCGGATAAGGAGAAAGGAACTGAAATGAAACTAAAGGAGAAGGAAGCAGGAATTGCTGTAGTGGCTGGAAGGGCCGATGAGAAGGGAAAGCTGCCAGAGAACGTTAGCATAGAAAATTCAACTCAGGAACTGGGTGCTATGAGCACTGCGGACATAGGACAGAAAGCTGCATTGAAGCAGTTTCAACGAGAGAGGGTTGAAGACAGCCAGGAAGCTGTATTGGCCCAACACCCTGTAAGGGATACCTGTGATGTGAAGGTAATACAAATAGAGCCATACAACTATTTGTCAGCTGCTGAAGGTGTATAGTGGGACGATGACGATCTGTATCTAGCTCACACCAATGAAGACTAGGGTGAGTGCCTCTCAAACAACACGTGGTATGCGGAAGAAGTAGATCACATGCAAGAAGTGGGCGGTATTTTAAACCACCGCACTTAGATTAAGCTGAGGCATCTGGAAAAGATAGAGAGATCAAGAAACAGAAAGAGAAATAACTGGACGAAAAGGCAGTGTTGAAGCAACTTAAGAAAATCCAAGTTGACATCTCAATCTGGGGCCTTCTCATGGCCTCCTGGGTACATCGACAGGCAATACTATCAACAATGGACAAGGCTAAATTGTCCATTGACACTACCCCCAAACAGCTTGTGGGATTGGTCTTCCCAGGTGGCGCCAGGCCAACCTTAACTTTCTCTGACAAAGAACTACCACTGGAAGGCTCAGTTCATAACAAACCTTTGTACATATCTATCGAGTGTAGGGAGAAATGGGTGCCGGTAGTACTGGTAGATACCAGTTCGGCCATCAATGTATGTCCTTCCCACACAGCTTATGCAATCGGCTTTAGACTAGCAGACTTTGTGCCCACAACCCAAGTAATTCGGGCGTATGATAATATAAGCAGAGAGGTCATGGACACGGTGCAAATTAGAGTTCATGTGGGCCCAGCTGTGCAAGATGTCGAGTTCCATGTCTTGGATATGCCAGCTACCTTCAATTTGCTGCTAGGGAGGCCCTGGTTGCATCATGTGAAAGCCATCTCCTCCGCTCTCCACCAAATGGTGAAATACCCTCCCGAGAAAGGAGTGGCGATTGTTTTTAGGAATTCATCCATCCATCCCCCGCCAGAGGTAACTACACCAGTGTTGGAAATCACTCATGGCGAGGAGGATGTATTCCTCTCAGGGTTCACTCTGGCTAAAACCCGGGTAGTACAAACCATATTGGCCTTAGACGAAGGCATGTACGTCAGCTGCCAGTTTATCTATTTCATGAACAAACTACAGCATGTGCTAGGAATGGGACTTGGAAAAAGTGGCCAGAAAGGTGTGGCAGCACTGACAGATGTGGCACACAACCCACATGCCTTTGGTCTGGGCTATGTACCCACCAAAGAGAACTGGATCAGGAAAAGTGAAGAAATCAGAGGCAGAGCCAAGGCTAAGCAAGCCGGGAAACACTATGAGCTCATCCACAAGCCAATCCAGGGAACATTGAATGACCGCTTTGTTCAAGAGGGAGGAGATTTCCCCTTTTGTAGTTTTCCCAAGCCTTGGGTGAATTCCACGAGGCAGCGTGTCCCCGGGTTTGAAATCTTTTTTTGACCTGCAGCTGCAGAGCAATGATATTGAGAAAAGGACTGAACCAAGCACAAAAGCTGAGCAGAGCTTGGAAAGTAACTCAAACAGTAGCGAACTTGGAGTAGGGACAGCACTGGCTGGTCTCCTAACAGATCATGCAGTTGACTTAGAGAACTTGGGAGATAATCTTACCATCTCCATGATCGGGGGAAGAACCAGGTGTGAACCCATTCAGTAGTATTTTGGATGCATCAGAGGCACCATCTCTTATTTGGTAGCTGGAGGACGGCTATCTATCCAGTTCTGAGTCAGGTAATGAGCTAGAATCTGATTTCACTGAGTCTGTGGAGTTAGAATCAGATTCCAGTTCTTCTGAGTCTGAGTCTAGTATTTCTAGGGGTGGTAACCCAAATACCAAAGTCCTATCTAGGTCTTCATTCAGCTTTTCTTTTAAGTCTGTAACCGAAGATCTAGACCTTTTGAATGAGAACTCTACGAATTTTGTGTACTTCTCTGTGCCATTGGTTTATTGTGTTGACCAAGATTTTCAGAATTTTAATGAAAACGAATAAGAAGGAATTTCTCTAGTTTTGAAAAACTTGATTAATCGAGAGGATGAGAGGTTTGCTAAACCCTGTCCTGATGAAATCATTGTCATTAATGTGGGTACTGAGAAGGATCCGCATTTGGTCCAAATCGAGTCCACGTTGTCTTCAGAAGAGCACGAGCGCTTAGTCACTTTATTAAAAGATTTCAAAGATGTTTTCACGTGGTCCTATGAAGACATGCCTGGAATCAATCCTGAGATTGTACAACATCGGATCCCTCTTGACCTTGAGGCCCCACCGATCAAGCAGAAGTTGCGTAGAATCCGTAGGGATCAGGCGCTGAAAATCAAGAAAGAGGTCACCAAGCAGATTGAGGCAGGTTTCTTGTTAGTATCTGAGTATCCGACTTGGTTGGCCAACATCGTCCCAGTGCCAAAAAAGAATGGTAGAATCTAGGTGTGTGTGGACTTCCGGGACTTGAACAGAGCCAGTCCAAAGGATGACTTTCCTCTGCTACACATTAATGAGTTAATGGACTTCATTGCAGGCCGTGCATTGCTATCCTTTATGGATGGGTTTTTCGGGTATAACCATATTCTGATGGCACCCCAGGACAGAGAGAAGACAGCATTTATTATGCCATGGGTTACCTACTACTATCGGGTTATGCCGTTTGGGTTGAAGAATGCCGGGGCTACCTATTAGAGGGCTGTAACCACCATTCTGAATGACATGATCCACAAAGAGGTCAATGTGTACGTCCACGACATGATTGTCAAGTCTAAAGAAAAAGAGGGCCACTACATCGCCTTGGAGAAATTCTTTCAACGGATCAAAGAATACAGGTTGAGACTGAACCCGCAGAAATGCACCTTCGGCGTAACGAAAGGGAAAATACTGGGCTTTTTTATCACACAAAGAGGCATTAAAGTAGATCCTTCCAAAATTAAGGCCATCCTAGAAATGCCACTACCAAGGACTGAAAAGGAAGTGCGAGGCTTTCTGGGTAAAGTGTAACTCATAAGACAGTTTATTTCCAAATTAACCTTGACTTATGAACCACTATTTGGTCTCCTGAAGAAAAGGAAGAAATTTTGATGGGATGATCGATGTCAATTTACCTTCGAGCAGGTCAAGCAGTACCTTCAGAATCCGCCTGTGTTGTCGTCGCCAGAGCCGAGGAAGCCTTTGATTATGTACCTGTCAGTGACAGACACGACCATGGGATGCATGCTCGCCTAGGAATCTAAAGATAGGGTAAAGAAAGCCATCTACTACTTAAGTAAGAAAATGTTGGATTACGAGACCCGCTATACTCCGTTGGAGAAAGCTTGGCTAGCCTTGGTATGGGCTACTAGGAAGTTGAGGCACTACATGTTAGCTCACTCTGTAATCCTAGTTTCGAGATTAGATCCCATCAAATATTTTTTTAAGAAACTAGCGCTTACGGGTAGGCTAGCCCATTGGTTGCTTCTTCCCTCCGAATTTGATCTCAAATATGTCACCCGCAAGTCGATCAAGGGAAGAGCTGTAGCGGAGTTCTTGGCAGACCACCTAGTAGAAGGGGATGAGGCAGTGGAATACTTGTTCCCAGATGAAGCCATTTTGCAAGTTGAAGAGGAAACTTGGACCATGTACTTTGATGGAGTGTCCAATTAGTACGGTTATGGGATAAGTGCGTTGTTGATTGCACCTGACGACTCCCATATATCTATAGCCTTCAAACTCTAGTTCAAGGTGTCCAATAATGAAGTGGAATATGAAGTGTGTATCGCTGGTTTATAAGCCGCCCTGGAACTAGGGGCAATAAGATTGGATGTTATCGGGGACTCGAACTTAGTTGTTTCTTAAGCGAATGGAGACTAGAAAGTCAAAGAAGAAAATATGAAGGTTTATCACCAGACCCTGGATGTTCTGATTCCTAGGTTTGAAAAGCTGACTTTCATGCATCTACTGAGAGAGAACAACAGGTTCGCTGATGCTTTAGCAACTCTATCTTCTATGGTAGACATCCCACTTGGAGTCTGGATGCGTCCAATTATCATTGAGCAGAAATACACGCCGGCTTATGAAACTATTGCCGCGATAGATGAAGTGCAAGACAAAAACCCTGGTACTACAATATTTGGAACTTCTTGGAAGAGGAGACATATTTACCAAGGGCAAATGCCAAGGACAAAAGGGGAATACGGCGAATAGCCATCCAATTTATCATCTGCGGAGGTAAACTGTATAAAAGAGGTCATTGGGGAATGCATAAGTTGTGTGTCAAAGAAGAGGAATCAGAGTGCTTGATAGAGGCCATCCATGGAGGAGAGTGCGGGGAGCATATGAACAGAGTGATGCTAGCCCGAAAGATTCTCAGGCAAGGTTACTACTGGTTCACCATGGAGAAGGATTGTATTGGTTTTGTCCGGCGATGCCACAAATGCCAAATTCATGCCAATCGCATGAATATCCCGCCGTCAAAACTGTACAACATGTCTTCGCCATAGCTTTTCTCAATCTGGGGAATCGATGTTATCGGTGTAGTCATACCAAAATGGTCGAATGGGCATGAATATATCTTGGTTGCGATTGATTACTTTACAAAGTGAGTGGAAGCCTAGTCTTATGCAGTGTTAAAGGCATCACATGTGGCTAAGTTTATTAGAAATAATATCATTTGCCGGTATGGAGTCCCAAACAAGATCATATCAGATAATGGCTCCCACTTCAAGAAAGAGGTGATAAACTTGTTGGAGAAATACAATGTGGCTTTTCATAAGTCATCTACATATAAGCCGCAAACCAATGGAGCTGTTGAAGCTACCAACAAGAACATCAAGAACATCTTGCAGAAGATGGTTGAGACCTTCAGGGACTGGCCAGATAAATTGCCATTCACACTCTGGGGCTATAGAACTTCGATTCGAACGTCTACAGGGGCAACTCCATATTCTCTCGTCTATAGGATGGAAGCTGTTTTGTCAATTGAAATATAGGTCCCGTCCCTGCAAGTTATGGCTGAGTGTCAAATAGCAAAGACGGACTGGCAAGAAAGCAGATTTAAGGAGTTGATGTTTGATTAGAGAAGGCCGAAAGCATTGTATCATGTTCAGGGCTACCAGCGCAGTATTGCCAGGGCTTTTAACAAGAAAGTTAAGTCCCAGAATCTCAAAGAGGGGGACATGGTGCTGAAAGACAACCGAGCTCCCATTCATGACCCTAGGGGCAAGTTCAAACCGAATTGGACTGGTCCTTACATCATCAAAGCTATCTGGTCAGGTGGAGCTGTTATTCTCATGGACTTAGATGGCTTGGAATTTTCACAACTGATCAACATGGACAAGTTGAAGACATACTATCCCTGAGAGGCTCGCTAGGCCAAAAACCCGAAAAGGCAACCTAGGCAAAAGTTAGAGCACGAAAAATTAGAAATAAAGAAAAACTAAGCTTGCAATGTTGAAAACCCTAAAGGGCGACTTCGGCAAAAGTTAGAGCATAAAAGGAGAGAGTTAATACTCGAATGAACCTGAACCGAACTACGTGAGGCCTGATTCCCATCTTCGGGATACATAGGCAACTTCATCTTGAAGTCCGGCTATAATCATCTCCAACTCAATTGTCCTGTCCATGTATCTGATCAAGTCATCTTTGTTTGTTCTTTATCTGAGAGTTCGGTTGTGATCTTTACTCTGAGAAGAAGAGCTGGTTACAATGCAGAACAGTGTATGCAATCAGGGGTAGTTATGATCTTTTGATTCGAGGTTGTACATCTTGAGGATTGATTCCGTGCGTGTCAGGTGGTGATCCTTTTCAAAAATGGTTTGGGAAAGTTTTAATAAAAGTTGATTTTGTTCAAAATTTTACCTTTTACAACTTAGACCATTTTTGGACTAAAAGGAAAATTTTTAGTGCTCACAACTTTAACTTCATTGATTTCAATATAAAGTTCTCCAACTCTCTGATACAAATCAAAGTTGCTTTTATTACATCGAAAAGCTTGAAAAGAAAAGTCAAAGCAATAAACTAAGGGCATAGGTGAGTCAAGTGCTCCTGTGTCCTCTACTCATGCTTGCGGAAGCTTCTGAAGCCAAAATGGGCCCGGTTTGTGCCTCGTCCTTGAGCCAAGCCAAGAACTTGCTAGAAAGGGCATAATTGAAACCAAGGGCGGGTACTAGAAGCTCTCTCTTCCTCCAAGTAGGGAGGTACCAAGCTAGGTGTGAACTACAAACTAGAAATTAAGCTAGATATTCTACTCCCTCCTCTGTGCAGGTCTGATCATACCCGAACTCGCGTCTAAACTGGAAAAGAAAGTAGAACACGCAGTGCATGAGGCTGATCAATTGTATGCCAGGCTGCCAAGCCATGCTGTAACTCATCCCGGTCAGATTGATCTAGGGGCAGTGCCAAGCTATGTCGGTTGCAGATCTGCTGCACATCCGGTTGCACCACTATCTCTCGTTGGAGAAATCTACTAGTCGGTGGCGGAAGAAATAACCTCTAGCTGAGTACTCAGGGCAAGAGTCCACTACTTTAAGCTTATCCATAAGCCATACCTGGAAAGGGACGAAAAATAAGAGAGATTAAAGAATAGAGAGATGTATGTTGAGAGAAAAGTAAGAAAAGGGCTTTGAGAGAAAAATAGAGCATGAGTGTCGAGTGATGTGAGAAACACATATGAGAAAAGGGTGGAAACAATACCTGGAGAAGTAGTGGACTCCCCGCAAATCTGGTAGTCTCTCGCCGATGAAAGGCATCCACGCCCATCAAGGTCTTGTCCAGCGCCAAACCAATGTAACTCTTCCCTTTTTTCAGACCTTGGGCCACTTCGATCAACCGAATGCTGGACCCGTCAAAACTAGGGGCAAGAAGGAAATGGGCAAGCATACATAAGCAGAGAGCATGCTGCCGAAAACCTCGCCAGAGAAGGTCACCTCTGTCACCGATGTTGGAACGAGTATGTCTAGTTCTCCGTTATGGGCCAAAGATCGAGCCTCATGCAAAGTGAGCCCACACATCCGTCCCAAAGCTTGGGCGTGGCCAAAACGGGGCTGAGGCATGATTTCCTCATTGCACTAAGTTTCCATCAATGCCTGAAATTCTTCAAGTGTTGGGCATATTTCTTGTGCTCTGAAGTGAAAGGCATATGTAATTGGGTCCCAGCATCGGGCTACGGTGTGGAGGAACAGAAAACAAAGTGGAGTATGACTCAACGAAAAAAGTGCATTTATGCTGAAACCCTAAGAATTTACCTTTTCCGTGCCGTCTAAAGAAGCTATCTTATATGTGAGCTTCTCGGCAATGAATATCTCTATTTGTGGAAGAAATTGTAACTGAAATGAGGTTCTAGAGAAGAAATCACGAAGCAAAACCTTTTGTAGAAGATATGGCTATAGTGGAAGCTAGTTGTCAACAATCTGGAGGTTATTCACTATCAGCCACCTCTTGTGGCCGACAGGCCACCTCCTTTGGTCAGCAATTCTTATCTCTCGCTTGCTATCCACCTGTGTGCTAGGCAGTGTTGGCAGTATGTGTTTTGTCTTGATCTTTGAGTGTTTTAAGGTCTTGTTTTGAGTCTTTTGGTTTTAGCAAGTATATTTATTTGTTTTTTGAGTTGTTTTTGCTTTGTTTATCGAGTTGTATTTTGTATTTTAGTTGTTGGTCAGCTCATTACCTGATTAAGAACATTGTTTCAATCAATGCTCTCTTTGCAAATTTGATTACAAGTCCATTTCATGCAAATATGGTGCTCGCGATGCAAAAATAACAAACACATTTCAGAAAAACTGTGAGGCTTTATTTCGATCATGGTTTTTTTACAAAAGAGGAGTACAAGTTTCAAAGCAAATAAACCTATCTGAAGCTATACATGTGCTAATGCTACCAAACAAAAAGAAACTAAGCAAAAAAAAAAAAAAATCAGCGCCAATCGCCTCAGAATGCCCTCTTCGTTCTCTTCCTCGGAGGGGACTCGAGAGCACTATCTTTATCAGCACCACTGTCGGAATCAGACTCTTAACCAAAGCCTGTATCATCTCTGCTCCCTGCCTCAGAGCCCGTCTCGGCGTCACCTCTACTCTCGGACCCCAAGCCAGCATCATCATCTCCACTCTCGGTTGACTCAGCATGTCGACTCACCGCCTCCTCGAAGTCACTAGTCTCAGCATCATCGTCACTCAAAATGGGCTTTGAAGGACTGCTCTGGCCTCAGGTGCCCCTATCTCTGCCTCAACCATGGCTCACATCTTGGCTACGAGTTGGGGCCTGTTTCTTTCTGCTCCCTACTGCTGGAGGAGGTACTGCTGGTGCTGTTGCCGCTGGTGCCCTTGGTGTAGAGGGAATCTGAAAAAATAGTTGTCAACAAATTAGCTACAGTGTGTGTATCAAATACAAGCAGAGTATGCAGAATAAGTGTCATGCAGAAATCAAATACAGTATGAGTACAGTGTGCCAATGCAGTATATCAATGCAGTTTAGGGAAGACTACAGTTGAAATGCCGATGTATCAGTGGAAATATGATAGCGTGATGCACAACAGAGTGAGTAATGAAATGCAGGCTGAACTAAAAGAAATTACCTAGATACCGTGGAGACTAAGTAGCATCTCCCTCCTCTACACCATGCCCATTAGAGAAGCCACTAGCTCGAGGAGGCTCCCTGTATACTCTATAGGTGCTTGCAAGTGTGTTTGGGTGATCAATGTCTGGAATAAACATATCTAAAATGGAAATGTGGGGTGCAAATTGTAAAGTATGGTCCGTACTTGAGACGTGTCTCGAACTCTGACAAACTCGTGCCCTGCTTCGGCCGGCTCGATCGAAATCTGATAAGCAGTCCCAGTCGGTCGCCAACACGTAAACGCAGTGGGAAGCTCCGGCCAACGAGTAATCTACTCAACAGGGAGAGCCCCTCTAGTATGGGCCCTAGTCACCTGAGTTGCCTCGCCCGCCACAGGAGCCCAAACTCCTTCGCCTGCGTGATCGACCGTCAAAGGAGGCATAAGATGGGTCTGAATAAATGTCGTGTATTCGCCCTCTCCTCTGAAGAAATTAGCGTCTAGCCCTACCATGCACTGCATGACTGCGTCAATTGATAGGCTATCTGCTGCCCTCAAAGACGGTGGGGGTGGCATCAGAACGGACTGGATCGGCCGTATGTATCTTTCACTCAAAAACCAAGCCCAGCAAACTAAGCCCTCCAGCAAAATCCAAAAGCGCGATGTGTCCCAGGCTTCCGCATGCTGATCTCTTACCCCTGGCTGACATCGTCGCCCAAGGTTGCCACGCGATCTGCAAATAGAGAATGTACAGATTGTTAGTTTCCATCAGTTGCCAAAGTGTGAATTAGAGTAGTATAGCAAAAATGACTGTGAGTTTCGAGTTACCTTAGTAGCGACTACTATATCGAAGTAATAGCAGAAGAAGGCGAAAGTCTCACGACTCATGCGCCGACATTGACCTTCGTATCGTCTCGAGTAGGGAACCACAAGGGGGAGCTCTTCCCTAGGCTTTGGAGCGAGAGAGCTGGAAAATATGCATAAACCCATAGCTGCAAGGAAAGTGTAGTGATGTGAACCAAGTATGAACAGATATAGAAAGTGCAAAGTAGAAAACACAAAGCATGAACAAATAAAGAAAATGCAAAATAGAAAACACAGGTGTTGAGCAGCTATAAAGCAGAAAATGTGAAGCAGCAAGTATAAGTACAAGAGGGAACCGAAACGCATACCTCCCAGGCTCGCTAGTTTTTCCCCTTCGATCTGCTCTTTCCTCATACAGGAGGTAGAGCTCATGTAGCCGTAGAGGGTGGTGAGGCCAACTCTGCCCTAGTGGTATAGAACCAAACCCGGGAAAGGGTCACCAGGGCACTCAATAGATATAAACCTATAGGGCTTGTTTGGTTTGTTTTTAGGAGAGTTGTTTTAGAAATTTTTTTGGTTTGTTTGCTTGTATATTTTGAGAGAGAAATTTTTTGTGGGAGTTTGGGATGATTTGATATTTTAGAAGAATTGAGTAGATGTGTGTGAGAGAAAAAGTGATTGAGAAGGAGAGAGGAGAGAGAAAAAGTGATTGATTGATGTGTAGGAGAGAGAAAGTGATTTTGGAAATTTTTTTGAGAAAAACTCAAACCGAACAATTTTTAGGAAATTTTTTTCTAAAATTCATCTCCGAAACTCAAACCAAACAAGCCCATAGTGTTCCACTTATTCGAAAACAAGGTGGTACTGTGGACAAACATCAGGAAGCCCCGAGCATACTACTCCATCACCTCCAGTGTCTTGGGCTCGCTCCTGCGGAACTGCTCAGCAAACCAACTGTATCTAACCATGGCTAGCCAGTATAGAGGTGGACGCGCTCCCAATAGGTAGACCCAAGCAGCCTCCTACTCGCCCATGTCTGTGTCAAAAGGGATCGGATCACCCCCTACGCCTAAGCCTGTGATCATGGCAAAGTCGTAGGGAGTCATCGTTATCTCTCTAGCAATAGAGAGGTGGAAAGAGTTGGTGGTGTCCCACCACCTCTCCACTAACGCTCCGAGAAAGGGGGCAGCTCGCTATGACGCGTGTCAAACCCAGAGTAGAAAATGCCGAAGCCAGCCTCATCAACGATGTCACGAACCCTGGCAGGGAGTTCATCGTATCAGTCCCTCGCCGTCGTCACTCCGTACCCCCTGTAGGCATGGGAGTCTCCATGTGGTAGAGAACAAGTGAATCAGATTAGGTAGTAATGAAAGTGCAATCAAATGAAAGGCAGTACAAGAAATGCAGTTAAAGGAAAGCTAGGAATGCATGAAAACAGAGTTCATACCTCAGTAACGCTGGAAGAAAGGTGGGAGTCCGGCTTCCTCAGCAGGAGGTCCTCTGCTACGCCGCGAGCAAAATCACTGAAACGCCTGATGCCTCTAGGCAGCAATATGTGCGTGCGGGGATGATATGTCGCCAGATCAAAGGCCACACTCTCCATGGTAACGGCTTTGGCTCGAACTCTAGCGCGAACTCCGCCTCAAGGTCAGCCTCAATTTCCTCTACCACCTTGCCGACCTTGGCAACTGCTGGTTTCTCTACCTCGGCTATAGATGGAACCTCGGGAGGAGCTCCATTGTGAGGCATATCGTTTGCAATTTGGAAAATGGGTGAAAGGTAGGTGAAAATTGAAGAAAAATAGAGAAAGGAGGGTAAACTTGGAAAAAGTCAACCCCAGGAGAGAAAATGGGAGAAAAAGTCAAAACCCGGGAAAGTTCACGAAACCTGAGAGAAACTCGAGGGAAACAAGAAAAAGCGACGAAATCAAAATCTAATCGGTTTAAAATGTAGAGAATCAAGAGGGTTTTACGAAAAGGTTTGCGTGGAGTGTTGGAAAACGCGTACAAAGCACGGATCTAGAGAGAGAAAGTACTCTAAAGAGAGAGAGAGAGACGATTGTCGAGCTTGGAGAAGTGAGGAAATGAAGTGTCTTGACCTATACTTAAAGGCCCATGCGTAAAAGGACGAATCTGCCCCGAACTGCCACTGGGTGGCCGGCAAGCCACCATTGGTGGCCGCCAAGGTTTTTTGGTGGCCGCCAGCTAGCCGACGGCTTCCTCAGATGGCCGACGGCTTCCTTAGGTGGCCGGTGGGTGGCCGGTAGCTCTCAATCGGGTCCTAGTGCTGTTCTGTGCTTCTGTTTCCTGAGTAATGTATGAAAGGTTCTGTTTTGAAAGCTTGTAGCTATGTTCCAGTGTGTAAATGTGTCCCACTGGCTACTATGAACGAGGTGTATCCTTTTTGAGCATGTTGAAATTCCTCCGAGAGGTAAATCGGAGGTTACCACCTGATATCGTTTTATTCGTTTTGTCAAATTATGTCTTTGTTCTCTTCTGTTGCATAGAATGTGCATTTCACATATACGTATGCTGCATGCGTATCTTACACCATTTATGATTCGTACATAGAACTTGCTGTCAATTTCGCATAGAATATGCTATTGTTTCATGCATAGAATATGCTTTTGTTTCTTGCATAGAACCATCCTTCAATTAACATCATCCGTCAGTTATCTATCTTGCATAGAACATGCGTTGTCACTGTATTCATTTGTAATCACGTTCACTTTGTGCATCTATTGCGCACCTCTCTATTTTATCTCAGGACGCGTGAAGAGCGAGCCCGAGCAGTTTCTCCTTTATCTCAGGACACGTGAAGCGTGGCCCTGGGCATGTTTTATCTCAGAAAGCGTGAAACGCGAGCCCAAGCGATTTCTCTTTTATCTTAGGACGTGTGAAGCGCGGCCCTGGGCGTGTTTTATCTCAAGGCGCATGAAGTGCATGCCCGAGTGATTTCTCTTTTATCTCAGGACCTGTGAAGCGCAGTTTCTCTTTTATCTCAGGACGCATGAAACGCAACCCTGAGCGGGTTTGATCTCGAGACGCGTGAAACGCAAACCCGAGTAGTTTCTTTTGTTTCGTAAGACGCATAAGGTGCGATCCTGGGCGGCCTTCATCTCGAGACCCATGAAACGCGACCCCGAGCGGTTTTCATTTTTATGTTTTTTAGGATGCTTGAAACGCAACCCTGAGCGGTGTTTTCTTTCTTCGTCCCGTATTTTGGTGTGGTTAGAGTGTGTTTTAAATCTTTTTGCATGAAACCTGTGTCAGTTTTAAGCTTGAAGCTGCTCATTCATATGTTGTTATCTTATTATTACTTATTGCATTTGTTATTGCTTATTGCGTCATCTTGCATGGTCATGAGTTTTCAAAATAGCCGGCTTCGCGAGGCGTGTGAGTCCAGCTTCAAAGTATATTTTTCATGCATATCATTTGCACCTTGCCCTAGAACTACGCTGGTTTAATTCCTTGCAAAGGGATACGTAGGCAGCTTGCGAGCGCAACCATTTAATTTATGTCTTGATTATTTGTCCAAGTCTTACAGCCTTGTCAAAATAGGTTGTCTTCGGGCTTTAACATTCAGTCACATCATTTCTTGACTCCGAGTTCTGTCAAAGAGCGGCAACTGTAGACACCCCATTTTTGACAGCCCTTACGACTTGGATGCTATCGCTTGCACATTCAATGATGAGTGTATATGCTTGATAAGTACTCAAAGTCCTTAGCGGAATGTCACAGCTTTGAGCTATTCAAACCCTACACACCTGTTGCCTTATTTTTAAACCAAAACTAGAGATTTTGAAGCCTACAATCTTTTGTGGCCTATTGGCCCATTCTATTGGCTGTCGACCATTGCTTCTGGTTGCCGACCACCAATGTGCTTTACAGATATTTTTCTGCCAACTGTGCCAGCTGTTGGCACAGATGCATGCACCTTCCTACACGTGTATGTACTGATATTTCTAAGGGAGTTGCATGGTTCTCTATATATAGGAGGCCTCCCCTTCCATTTTTAAGGTTGGAATTTTTTTAAAGCAAAAATTTTATCTCTCTCTCTCTCTCTCTCTCTCTCTCTCTCTCTCTCTTACAATTTCTTAGCTTTTTGCAAGCTTTTACCTATACACTCTAAACCAAACCTCTTCATGTTTGAGCTAAGGTACCTTTGAGCCTTGTTTAAGCTCTTGAGAGTGTGTTTTCCTTGTTTTGTTTCCTAGATTGGTTCTTCTCTTCAAGAGATATAAAGCTTTGCTTTTCTGCTTGCTTTAATCTATTTTTTTTCTTATTGTTTTTCCTTTGTTTTGGGGATGTATAAACTTTGTATTTTTTGGATGAAACTTGTGGTTTAAAGCCAATAAGGGTTGAGGTGTGGTTCGCCCTTCTTTACACCTTGTTTTCAAGGTCTTTGCCCTTGTGTTTCCCGCCTTTACACTATCTTTTTTTTGAGCTTTTAAACACTGATTTTCAGAGTTATTTCAGTGGCTAAAATTATGTTTTGAAATCCAAAATTGGAAGGGTTAGCCTCCCCTCCTTGTGTTTTACTTACCAGCCTAGCATGCTCCATATTTTAGCTTATTATTGTAGCTATTTTTGTCTCAATTCCAGCATGTTTTAGAACTTATTTAGCATTGTGTTAGCACTATTTTTAAGTGTTAATTGCATTTGGGCCTTGTATTACATGCTTGTAGTGCAATTGTCCTCATAGGTTTGGTGTTTTAGGCCTTAGCCACCATAGTTGATAGTGTTTATTTCATGCTTTCTATACTTGTGATCACCTTTAATCACCTCTGCAACCTCCCTCATTTCTTGGATTTTACTTTGCTTTGAAAGTGGTTTCAAATTATTTGTTTGTTTAAGCATGAGATTGATGTGTCATGTTTAATAGTTTAATCCCTTTGGGTTCATTACCAATGGTATGATGCCTCTTTCATGCCCAAAAGAACACTTGGTTTGAGCCCTTTTTCCATTAGAGGACATAAAATTCACTTTTGGACTTAACTGATTAAAGAATTGAGAGGTAACTAAAATGGAATAATAAAATTGGTGAATAAAAAAAGTGCAAGATAATAATTTGGTTTAGGTTCAATCGGACGTTAATTGAACCCTTGAGTCTCGAGTCGTTTCATACTCACTAATGATGAAAACGGTTCAAGATTCATTGTCAACTACTTCCCTTGATCATTCATGATAGAGAGGCGGTTTTGAAAGTCTTATTTTGATGCATTTATTGAACCTAGATTTTGGTTACATAGGCCATCATGCAATGAAATTGCATAAAATTGATGGTTTGTAAATCAAGTTTTACTACTCCTTTGAGCTGTTCAAATAATAAGGAGGGGTCAGTTGTGAAAACAACCCTTGAGAATACCCTGTCCCTGCTTTGTTTACTCTCTGTTGTAGTAGGACAAACTAGTCATCTGTGGCTGGCAGGCCATCATCAATGGACGGCAAGTTATCTGCCGGCCACCTGTGCAAAATCCAGTAGTGTACTTTTGAAGCAGAGCAGAATTGGTCTTGAGGTGGAAAATACTGCAAGTGTTTAACTGGTGCAACAGAGGCATTTAGGCAGCAGAAGCAGTGGCTTTTTCGGGTGTAAAGTCCGCGTATGCATGAGCATTCTTCGTTTCCTGAGAAGGAGTAATTAGAGTAGTTAATTTAGTTACTTCATGTTGTACTTAGCTAGTTAAACTGGTTATTTAATTTTGTCTTGTAATAATTAGTTAACTAGAATAGTTAATTAATTTGATGTAATTTAGTTAAGTAGTTTAGCTACATTTTTTATTTGGGTTTGTAATAGTTAATTATCTTAGCTTTAATTAGTTAGTAGTTAGTTTATTCGGACCTTGCTGTGTGTGGGCGCAAATATTTTAATAATGTGCATGTCTTCCAACCCCACGTCTTTCTCCTTTTTATTTATTAGCTTGTGATGGTTAGTTTAGGGGCATCATGTTTTGTTTAGCATTCTCCATATTTGCATCCACTTGTTTTGCATGCATCGAGGCTTGACGCATCATTCTAACTTGCATTTTTAGTTGAATACTTCTTTAAATACGTGCTTAGACCGCATGCTATCAAATTGATTCATATGTCATATTAGTAGCCGTGCCTAGTAATTGCATATCGCATGTGATGCATTAGTCACGTCGCATAGTTAGGAACATGCATTTCTCTAACTTTATCAGCTTTTTTTTTTTTTTTTTGGCTTGGAATACTAGGTAAGCCTTTACTCGCTTTAGCATATTGCATGAGTGTGATTGTTGCCATATCTAGCATGTTCACCATGTGGCTAATTGCTTAAGTGATAAACTGTTTGAATGCCTGTTGATGAAGGCTAATTGCTTGAATTGGAATAATTTGAGTAATGTTAATATGATATCACTTTTTCAAATGGTACATATCAAAACAATTTTGAAAACAAACATGAATCAAGTGTTCCAATTTTTGCAAGTTAGTCTATACTTGTGTGTGTGCGCATCACATAATAATGCTAGACTAATAATCAAAATAAGAGCATATAATGTGAATAAGGTTCATATCATAATTAGTAGAGGCCGATCTTTGATCAAGCGAGCAACAGTACTCAATTCATGACCTTCCCCTCTCGTACCTAAGTTCTCGAGCCGAGATAATCTTGGTAATGACGGACACGTGGCCTTTGGCATAAGTCATGGGCTTTCTAAATTTTCCAAAAATATTTAGGTTGTGACTCTATAGCTGGAAATGTTGTCCATTTTTGACAATTTGATTCAAAATTGATTTTCTAAAAGATTTGTCGGATTTGGACTCTTTGGTATTTATTTATTTCACATTGCACTTGTGGAATCAGATTCAGATCCGTGAGAGTCCAATACTGTAGGGCTTATTCATCTTCCGAAAGGAGGGCACGAAAAAGTCGAGCTACAAGGGATCAATTGAACAGAAATGGAGAGAAAAATTAGGGCAAAGATGAACTGTTCCATCTTCCGATTACATTTTTGACGAATTAATGTGCCTCGCTGCTTGATCTTTCTCATCGCAATCAACCCGTTCGAGATCGTCATTTTGACGAGTCCGGCGGTAGTCTTTTGTAGACAAAAGTTCTGAAACAGTTGAGGAGAGTGTAGGGTCTGGATTCGAACATATGGCTTGTGGAGGGATTGAAAAAGATCGAAGGCAGGGTTAGGGTTTTGGAATCAATGACGAGAGTGGAGAAGACGAAGTAGACAACCAGTGAAGATCGATGAAGAGGAGGTGGCGGTGAGTGAGGAGGTGGCGGCGGCTGTGGTGGTCGCCGATGGTGCCACCAGAGGTGACGACATAGAGGCGGAAGAGAGAGAGAGAGAGAGAGAGAGAGAGAGTGTGTGTGTGTGTGTGTGTGTGTGTGTTAGGTTAGGGTTTAGACTATGTATAATATATATATATATATAAGGTTAGGGTGGTTTGGTCAGGGTTTAGACTCTATATAAATATATATAATCACACTTATTTAAAATGTGTGATTAAAAAAATATTATCTCACTCATTAAATTAAGTGTGATTAAAAAAATCATTTTAATTTTTTTAATAAAACTTCTAATAAAAGTGAGATATTTTTAATTCTTCTTATGTGATCTTTAATCACATGTTAATTAGAATGTGCGATTAAAAAATATATATATAATCACACTTAATTAAAAAGTGACAAAAAATAAATATTATCATACTTAGGCCTCGTTTGGGAACATGCTTTTTTAGTAACTTTTTTGACTTTTTGGTTAAAATATGATATAAAAAAAACTAATATGTTTGGAATGACTTTTTGGCTTTTTACAAAAAGATGTGCAAAAAGTAGAGAGAAAATAGAATCTTTGACTTTTTTGTATAGGTTGTTGACTTTTTGACTTTTTAGTAACTTTTTGACTTTTTGGCTAAAAAAATCACTTGCCAAATGAGACCTTAATCAAATCAAGTGTGATTAAAATATCAATCTAATTTTTTTTATCACACTTCTAATAAAAATGAAATATTTTTATTTGTCAAAATATAATCTTTAACTGTTTTGTAATAGTGTATAGAACTGCTCAGTTTGGTCAACATAAAAATTCATAGTGATTTGAAGTGAAATGATTGAAATGCTAATTTTTTTTTTTTTTAATAAAATTGCAT
The DNA here is from genome assembly GCA_036172215.1 of Camellia granthamiana. NCBI lineage: Eukaryota > Viridiplantae > Streptophyta > Magnoliopsida > Ericales > Theaceae > Camellia > Camellia granthamiana. The sequence continues at coordinate 75,215,853 of CM069903.1, forward strand.
TGCGAGTAGCGCATATGTGCCTATGTATGATAGGTTTTAGAGATTAAGGCCTTGTTTGGGTACTCCCAAATAATCCAAAAAGTCAAAAAGTTACTCAAAAAGTTAACACTATTCCCCAAAAGTCAACAATTACGGCTGCACAACTCCCAATTCAAATTTTCCTCTAAAAACCAATTTTCACAATTTTTTATTACACATTTTTCTATAAAAAGTCAAAAAGTTAACCCAAACATCCATATTTTCAACCTCAATTTTTTAGTCAAAAAAGACAAAAAGTGCACTTATTTAGTCTTCCCAAACTTGGCCTAAATTTTGACTCTAAAAGGAAAAAAAAAAAAAAATTTGTTAGAAAAAATATTAAGAGAATTTTTAGTTGTTATGTGAGCTGTTACTACAAAGACGATTTTGAAAAGTCAAAAAAAAAAAAAAAAAAAAAAAAAGGCAAAATTTTAAAGATGTTGCTTATGGATATATTTTTACAAAACAAAAGAAAAATTCATATGAGAAGATTTACATTTTGAGACATAAATTTTGATTTTAAAATGATAGTAGTAATCCATTACTAAGGTGCCATTTAGTAACAATTAGAGTTCACCTTTTTTAGTTTGAAAAAAAAAACATTAAAACATGTTTATGTTTATTTAGTGTAAAAAGAAAATATATATATATACTTGATATATATATATGTATTTTAAAAATTTATTTTGAAAATAAGTGAAAAGGGTGGCTGCGGGTGATGGTTGTTGATGGTGACCGAAAATAGTTATCGATTGTTAAAAGTGGTGGCCAAAAATGGTTACCAGCAATTGGAGGTGGTGGCTGGATGTGGTTGCCACTTATCAGATATATGGTTGGCAGTGCAGGAGATAATTGTCACGGGAACTAGTGACCTCAGTGGTTGTCAACAGTTAGAGACGATGGTCGGTCAGCCACCTAAGGTGATTGCCATAGGTCGTAAATGCTAGTAAGTTGTGGCTGGCAACCGAGGAAGATGGTGGCCAAATGTTCTTGGTGGAGGATGTCATGAGCAATTGGACAACGGTGGTAGAGATGAGCACCATGAAAGTGAGATATTTAAAATATTAACAAAAAGATTATCAAAAATAGTGCATTATGAAAGTGTGTTACGCATTGAACCTACACTTGTAAAACAATTATCTCTACTTTAGAAGTATGCTAAACATTGAACTACGATTGCTTAGGAAAAATAAAATATTATTGCTTAATTTATATTTCACACTGGTTGTGCTATATTTCATCACTTCCGGATATTAATGTTGAACTTACTACTTTTTTTTTTTTGAACGGCAAAATAAATCTTTATTGATGGAACCAAACAAAGTTTGAAGTAGTACATTAATAAAGAGGAGCTCTGAACTAAATGAAGCTCAAAGCTCCAGTTGGTGAGAAACCAACAAGAAGAAAAGAGCAACCAGATTAAAACTGCCAAAAGTAGCTGCTAAGCAAAGCAGATCAGTGCAGAAAACAAACAAGGGGTTACCAACAACCTATATCTGAGACTAATAGATGATAGAGTTATATATATGTCTTTCGCTGTTGTCCACTGCAAACCCCAAACTACAAAGAATATATGCTGATGTCCACGAATCTAAGAGCATCTGAGACTAGCAGTGGCAGTAACTCAGCAATACACCCCAACTCCACAAGCAAAACCGCAGTATTCAGACAGATGCACACTTCAATACACACTGCAATACACACTTCAATACACACTTCATTGATAACAGAATATATTACATCAAATGATATACTTATTATATTAATGATACCACAGTATACCACATCAAACCATAAATACAAATGATAAAGACTTGTTTGTTTTCCAGGAGAAGAGAGATTGGTTGGTTTAGTTCAGTCCCTTCAATTTTGAATCTTTGTTTCGCTCTCTGTGAGACTTGAAGTAATCCAATAAGTTGTTGACATATTTGTCTTGAACATTCCTGTCCACAAACAATCCTTTCATTTCTTTGATTCTCTCTCTGTATATCTTCCCCTCTATCTCAACCATCACCAATCTCAGTGACTCGGCCACTGAGTCCCTCGTGAACCACCCGTCTTGCTCGTCTCTGGGTACCGAGTATCCCATCTTCTTCTCCTCCAGAAGCCTAGCATTCAATCCCTGCTCTGTCAAGAAAGTCAACAAAATAAGAGCCTTCTCGAACTGTATTGCTTCAACCACCGAGCTCCACGCAGAGTGACTCAAAAACCCACCCACTGAGTCGTGACTCAGTATCTTGAGTTGAGGCACCCAGCTCGTCCACACCACCCCGCGTCCCTTCATTCTGTCCTCAAACCCATCTGGCAACTCAACAACATCAGTATCAGCCAAACCACGTCACGTCCTCAGAGCCCAAAAAAATTGTAACTTGGACAGCTCTAACCCGAGAGCTATCTCTGTGACTTCGGCTTGACTCGACTTTGCCTCGCTCCCGAATGCAACATAGACCACTGACCCTTTAGACTGCTTGTCAAGCCACTCTTTCATGGCTTTCCATTCGTCGTTGTCATCGTAGTCCCCAGAATTCAGAATCGGAGGAAGCTGGCCAACCGGTATAACTGGTTTTTGGTGAATCTCTTGAAGAAGTTTTAACCATTCAGGTTCAAACTCATGAGAGCTCCTCACAGCCAACACATTGCAGCCTTCAATAGTAGCTCCCACACGATAGGTAGCCGGAATATTTTCATCATCCCCGGTGGTTACGTCATCAAAGACACAGTTGATCTCAAAGAGTCGAAACGCGACGGTGGATTCAAAGGGCACCCATTTGGGTGGCACAGTGAAGTCCTCAGGTTTTGTGCGGTGGTCTGGAGTCAAGCCCATTAAAGCCGGTGCAGGACCCAAAAAGCATAATGAAGCATCAATGAAAATACTGAAGTAGGCACGTGAAATGCCGAGTTTGGAGGCAATAGGGCCAAGCCAATAAGGCGCAAAATCGTAAATAACCCACTCTGGAGCCATATCTTGTAAAAGTTGAGTGATGGGTTGTTGGAGCTGATCGTAGGCCTTCTTGAGGTACTTGACCTTGTCATATGGAAGATCGATGGTGGACTCCGCGTTTTCGGGGAGTTTGTCGACTTTAGGCAATTGAACCTTCACTAAGGGTTGGTTTGGGGTGTCCTAAAAAAGTGCACTTTTTGTCTTTTTAAGAAAAGATATGCAGAAAAGTAGAGAGGTGATGTGATGGAAAAAAGATAAAAAGATGGATTATATAGGTTATGCCAAACAAGGCCTAAATTAATGAGAGGAGCTAGATTTGGTGGCAATTTTGGGAGTCTGTCAATGTTTTTAGGAGTGGATATAAAGGAGACTGTGTGACCCTTTTGGGCTATAAGCTTGGAGAGTTCTAAGAAAGGAATCATGTGACCAAAAGCTAACCATGGGAACATTACTATGTGTAGCTTTTGATCTTTGCTCATGGATGGGTTACTTGTGGAGTCCATGGTTAGAACTTTTAATGTTTCCTGTTCGAATTCTCCTATATATAAAATGGAATTGCACTGACTGAGTGGCAGTTAGGAGATTGACTGGTGGTTGATTAGAACATCGATGCCATCTATTAACAAAACAAATTTTTATTGATTTTTAACATTTTTTTTTTTTGGCTTTGGTTTTTGTTTCTTCTTTCTATTTGGTTTAACTCACTTTATTGAAAATTAAAATTTTCATTTTTCGTGTTTTTTTATTTTAATAATTTTTTAATAGTTTAAGTAATTTTTTTATTTTTTAGATACACATAATTTAGATATATTTAAAAAATATATAATTTGTACAAAAGTCTTTACAAAATTCATTGAATACAACAAAATATGAAAATATATTGAATTTTCATATTTTGTTTGTAATTTTTATATTTGATGAATTTTTTTTTTTTAAAAATAAATATTATTTTTTAAGTGTATCAAGATTAAGTAAATCTAAAAAATTAAAAAAGTTGATTAAAATATTTTAAAAAATCACTAAATAAAAAAATACAAATTAAAAATTCAGAGAAACTATGGATCATTACAATTCAAACAAATCCATTTATTATTGAATGATAAATATTTAGTTGGAGGGTATTATTGGGTTTGGTGGGATTACTATTTATTTTTTTAGATTTTATGTGTAGATCATTAAAAAAATAGATTAATTTGATAATCATAACTATATTATTTTATTATATTTATTTTTCAAAAAATTGTTGGAACATAATTTTGATAGCCACCACCCTAGACAGCCACCCTAGCCGCCGAAAAAATCTGTGATCAAAGATTTGTTAAAACATAGAAAGTCAACATTTGTAGGCTTAAAATCAAAATAAGATTATATTGTTATGCCTTTACATTATTAGTTTTATCTATATATAGCTATTGTATTATGAGAGTTTCGTGTGTGGGAGAGAGAAAGAAAATAGTGTAAGAGTTAGAGAGACATAGAGTGTGTTTCTCCTCGTTCTATAATTTTCTCAAGAAAAGTCTATTTGTTTGTCTTTAAATTTATCTCTCTGTATTTTATTTCTAGTTACCATAAGTTGTTTGAACTCTCTCTTCCACCAACAGTGGTATCAGAGCCGAAGGTAGCTTGAATTTGCTGACATTCTGCAAAATTTTCAAGAACAAAGCATTATTGCAAAATTTTTCCAAAAATCAAAGTGGTCGAAATCCACTTTTGATCACATCAACTTGAATCTCTTGACGAGACGAGCATAACCGTGAAAACCGCGTCGAAAATGGATCTCGGACAACTCTGCACGCGCCACTGACGCCGTTCTCACGTGCTTCCATGCTCTCACGCGCCGCACTCGCTGCCAGAGGAAGAAGACAACGAAGACAGAGTGAAGAAGAGTTAAGTTAAATAATATAACTTGAGACTTAAGAACAAAGGAATTTGTTTGGCCAAGTGGTTGATTCTCACTTCTAAATTCCAAGGGCCAACGTTTGGAACTCGGCAGCGGCACTTCAAAATTAGTTTTTTGTTTTGATAAGCAATTAGAGCCGAGCCGCGCTGCCAAGCCAAAGATCGAGCCGAGTCGAGCCCCGAGCCAAGCCGAACCGAGCCGTTGAGCTCAGCCGCAGATCGAGCCACGCCGCCAAGCCGCAGACTGAGCTGAGCCACCAAACTGCTGACGTTACACTGATGTCATTTGATCCAGAAAATTATCTGGTGCTTCTCAGAAGTCTCAGATTCCGCCGATCTAAGCTGTTCAATTTTTTTGCTAGATCTAAGCCGTTTGAAATCCATTTTTGGTGATCCAATAGTGCTTTCCAACTATTTGGAATATGCTGAACACATCTGTACGGTCAGAATTTGCAAATTCTATCCTGAAAATTTGTAATTTTTTAAAGACAACCAATGGCCAACACAAACAACTTCTTTCAGCCCCAGTTTCCAAAACTCAACAAGGAGAACTATGAAAATTGGAGTATTCAAATGCAAGTCCTACTAGCCTCACAAGATTTGTCGGAGTTAGTGGATCGAGGATATGACAAGCCAGCTACTCTCGAAGATGAAGGAAATTTAAATGAAGCTCAGAAGACGGCATTAAAAGATTCAAGGAAGAGAGATAAAAAGGCCTTGTATCTACTCTATCAAGGCATTGATGAGTTAAGCTTTGAGAAGATTTTAGCAGCAACAATCTCTAAAGAGGCATGGCGTATTCTTTGCGATTCACACCGTGGAATTGAGAAGATGATTAGAGTTTGACTCCAGGTGTTACGTGACGAATTCGAAATACTGAGAACGAGTCAATTTCTGAGTACTTTAACAGAACATTGACCATTGTTAATTAGATGAGAAGATATGGAGAGAAGATTCTATGATCAATTAGTCCTAGGTTTGAGCACGTGGTTATAGCAATAGAAGAGTCCAAGGATCTCAGTGCCATGACCACTGATAAGCTGATGGGCACACTTGAGATTCATGAACAAAGGATCAACAAGAAGACTCCCTCAAGTTCTCTAGAGCAAGCTCTTCAATCAAAGCTGTCTTTCAGAGATGACAAAAACGAACAAGGGGGAACATCACAAAGAAGCTGAGGAAAAGGTCGTGGTTACAATAATCGAAGTTCTGGTTTTTAAGGACGAGGTCCAGCCATAGGAGGAAGAAGTCAACCACACTTTGCTCTAAGAGGAAGAGCAAGAGGTAGAGGAGGTGGTTACAACAACTGAACAGGAGTTGACAAAAGCAATGTTCAGTGCTACCAGTGCTATAAGTTTGGGCATTACAGCAATGAATGCAGAAGTAGAGTAACAACAGAACCTGGAGAGCAAGCAAATTTTTCCGAGTAGGAAACAAACAAAGTTGGTCCTACAGTCCTATTTGTCCACCATGGAGACACTGAAAACCAAAACAATGTTTGGTATCTAGATTCGGGAGCCAGTAATCACATGTGTGGTAAAAGAGAGTTGTTCGTTAAGCGTGACGAGACTGTACAAGCACAAGTCTCCTTTGGTGATTCTTCAAAGACTCCAGTGAAAGGAAGAGGTAATATTCTGATCAAGCTCAAGAATGGACATCATGATTACATCTCCAGTGTTTATTATGTTCCTGCCATGAAGAACAACATTTTGAGTATGCGACAACTCCTAGAGAAAGGATACGACATCAGCATGAAAGATTGTCATCTTACCATCAAAGACAATCATGGTAATTTGATCGTTCGGCTAAGAATGCCCAAGAATCAGATGTTTGCATTGAACATCCAACATGATGTTGCGAAGTGTTTAAGTGCCATCATCAAAGACAAAGACTGGCTATGGCATTTAAGGTTTAGACATCTCAACTTTGGAAGCTTGAAGCTGTTGTCAAGCAAGAATATGGTGAAAGGGCTCCCTCATATTGTTCATATTAATGAGGTCTGCGAAAGCTGCATTCTTGGCAAGCATCACAGAACTAGCTTTGCCAAAGAAGTGAAGTGGAGAGCAACAAAGCCGTTGGAGCTAGTGCACACTGATGTGTGTGGTCCATTGAAGCCAATGTCAAATGGACAGAATATATATTTTCTCACCTTCATTGATGATTATAGCCAGAAGACATGGGTGTATTTTCTTAAAAGAAAGTCGGAGGTGTTCAGTATCTTCAAAGAATTCAAAGCTTTTGTAGAGAAGCAAAGCGGCTACTACATCAAGACATTGCAATCACATCAAGGTGGAGAATATACATCAGATTCTTTCGAGAATTATTGCAAAGAGCATGGAATCAAGCATCAAACAACACCATCCTATACGCCACAACTGAATGGTGTTGCTAAAAGGAAGAATTGCACAATCTTAGATATGGCAAGGAGCATGTTGAAAGGAAAAGGACTACCCAAACAATTTTGGACTGAAGCCGTATTATATGTTGTGTATCTGTTGAACAGATGTCCAACCAGGAGCCTTCATTCTATGACTCCAAAAGAAGCTTGAAGTTCACATAAGCCAAGTGTCAACCATCTCAGAATATTGGGGTGTGTTGCATACACCAAGATTCCAGAAACAAGAAGAACCAAGCTCGATGATAAGGGAGAAAAATGTGTCCTTGTCGAATATGGAGATAGAACAATGGGATACAAGTTGTATAATCCCATTACCAGAAAGGTGATCATGAGTAGAGATATGATATTTGAAGAAGAAGAAGCTTGGAACTAGAATCAAGATGAAGTTGTTAAAGATGTAGAACTCATTCTTGAAGATGAAACATCAAAAGCTCCGGTTGAAATTACAAGAGAAGTTCAAGATGAGCCACAAACTCCTCTACATAGAATACCGGTACCTAGATTGCCAGTTTCTCACAGAAGTGTTGCATCATCATCATCATCAGTATCATCAGATGATAATTTTTTCAAACAACCAAGACCAATGAGAAATTTATAGGAGATATATGAAGCTACAGAAGAAGCAGATCTGAATTTGTTCTACCTACTCACAGATAGTGATCCACTTACCTTCTTAGAAGCCATCCAAGAAGATAAATGGAAGAAAGCAACGGATGAAGAAATTCATGCCATTGAGAAAAATGACACATGGAAGCTTACCAGTCTACCGGAGGGGCACAAACCCATTAGAGTGAAATGGTTATACAAGACAAAGAGGAATGCACAAGGCGAAGTGCAACGCTACAAGGCAAGATTAGTGGCAAAAGGTTACAAGCAGAGAGGTGGAATTGATTATGGAGAGGTGTTTGCTCCAGTTGCCCGATTGGAGACTATCAGGCTAATGATTTCTTTGGCTGCCCAGCACAAGTGGCAGATTTATCAACTTGATGTGAAATATGCATTTCTTAATGGTTTCCTTGAAGAAGAAATCTATATTGAACAACCTTCGGGTATGTTCAGAATGGGCATGAAGACAAAGTGTACAAATTGAAGAAAGCACTTTATGAATTGAAGCAAGCTCTGCGTGCATGGAATACTAGAATTGATTAGTATTTTCATGACAATGGTTTTGAAAAATGTCTATATGAGCACGCACTATGTTTGAAGAAGGAAGCTGATGGAAGCATGTTGCTTGCTTGTCTTTATGTTGATGATCTAATTTTCACCAGAAACAATCCAACCATGTTCAAAGACTTTAAAAGAAGCATGGTCCAATAATTTGAAATGACAAATATTGGATTGATGGCTCATTTTCTCGGGATTGAAGTGGCACAAAGAAAAGATGGAATTTTTATTTTCCAAAGTGGCTATGCCAAGAAAATTCTCAAGAGATATGGAATGGAAAATTGCAATCCAATGAACACTCCTATAGACAGTGGAGTAGAGCTCAAAAAAGGTACAAAGGCAGGTGATGTGGATCCAACTTATTTCAAGAGCTTAGTTGGAAGTCTTTGTTATCTTACTTGCACCAGGCCAGACATGCTTTATGGAGTAGGACTGATTAGCAGATATATGGAAACACCGGATTAGTCACACCTTTATGCAGCAAAGAGGATTCTTCGCTACATCAAAGGTACAGTCAATGATGGTCTATTCTATAAACCAACTAATAATTTCAGTCTTGTTGGCTACTCAGATAGCGACTGGGGACATGACTTGGATGAACGGAAAAGTACTACAGGATTTACTTTCTTTATGGGAGATACAGCCTTCACATGGTCGTCCAAGAAGCAAACCATTGTGACATTATCGACTTGCGAAGCTGAGTATGTTGCAGCCAACTCAGCTGTGTGCCATGCAATATGGTTAGGAAACATGCTAAAGCATTTGGGATTTCCACAAGAAAAACCCATTGAGATTTATGTTGATAATCGCTCGGCAATTACATTGGTAAAGAACCTAGTTTATCATGAAAGAAGTAAGCATATTGACACCCACTATCATTTCATCCAAGAGCATGTGAAAAATAAAGAGGTAGAATTATTTCCTTGCAAGTCTCAAGATCAGCTTGCAGATATTTTCACAAAGCTATTGAAAAATGATCTGTTCAACAGAATGAAGATAATGCTCGGAATGAAGCAGCATGGAGAATCAAGCTTAAGGGGGGATGTTGGAACATAAGCTTGATAGCCACCAAAAGCCACCCTAGCCGCCGAAAAAAATCTGTGATCAAAGATTTGCTAAAGCATGGAAAGTTAAGATTTGTAGTCTTAAAATCAAAATAAAATTGTATTGTTATGCCTTTACATTATTAGTTTTATCTATATATAGCTATTGTATTATGAGAGTTCAGTGTGTGGGAGAGAAGAAGAAAAGAGTGTAAGAGTTAGAGAGACAAAGAGTGTGTTTCTCCTCGTTCTATGATTTTCTCAAGAAAAGTTTATTTGTTTGTCTCTAAATTTATCTCTCTGAATTTTATTTCAAGTTACCATAAGTAGTTGGAAGTCTCTCTTCCACCAACAAAAATGAACAATGACTATAATTTGAAAAATAGACTAGTCATTTTTTAAGACAAACAAAACAAAATTATATATCTATAATTATTAAATCAATTTAATTTTTTAAATAAAATGATCTCATAATTGGCTCCACGCACCCTTCAATACGCACTCAATACAAACCAAACCCTATAATTTATAAATATTTGAGAGTTGTTATATGTCCTTACTTTATTCCATATACTTTATTTGAATATGTTACTATCACTTTATTCTATACAATATTTGAAGGTGATTCAAACATAGTGAGTAAATTATTAAATTTTAATTTCATCAAATTAATTATTAATGTAGCTATTTTAGTTTTAGTTTTAGTTTTAGTTTAGTGAATTTAGCCCAATAAATCTAGTTAGCAATTTAAATTAGTCAAACATGAAATTAATCTATATAATGGAAGATTGAGTAGGAGAATGCAATGAATAATATGAGTAGGGCTGCAAACGAACCGAGTTGTTCATGAACAGCTCGAAGCTCGGCTCGTTAACAGCTCGTTTAAGCTCGTTCGATTACCAAACGAGCGGAGCTCGAGCTTTGTTACCAAGCTCGATTATTAAACGAGTCGAGCTCGAGCTAATATGAGCTCGGCTCGATTAGGCTCAGCTCGATTATATTATATTATATTATTATATTATATATTAGTCACAAAAAAAAATTGAAAATATTAATTATAACCAGTTTCCAAGTCATCAATAAATAATAAAATCTCCAAGTCATTAAAAAATAATAAACAATTAACAAAGCATTGTCCAGCAAAAAAGAAGTAAGAGAATGGAAACAATTTATAATGGGTGAGATTCCTTCAAGTTGCCTTATCATTCGATGTGGGACAGCCACTGAACAAACTTCAAGTTGCCTTATCAAGTATCCCACATCGCTCACTACAAGAAAATACACAATTGGCGACCACTTTTGCCGACCAAAAATATTTTGGTTGCCAAAAGTTGTGGAATTGGCGACCAAAAACTATGTTAGTCGGTAAAAGTACAATATTTACCTACTAAATTTTTTTAGTCGGGGTATATTAATTTTTGGCGACTAAAAAAAAATTTAGTCGCTAAAAATATCACAATTGGCGACTAAAAAAAATTTAGTCGCTAAATTTTCCACAATTGGCGACTAAAAAAATATTTTTGTCGTTGTATATATAGTTTGGCAACTAAAATAATTTAGTTGCTGAAAGAAAAATAAAAATTTAGTTTTTATCTTTCGCGACCAAAAGTTTGGCCGGCAAAACCTTAATTTCAGCGACTAAAAATTCTTTTGGTCGCGGTATATATAGTTTTGGCAACTAAAATATTTTAGTCGCTGAAAGAAAAGTAAAAAATTATTTTTTATCTTTTGTGACCAAAAGTTTGGTCGGCAAAACCTTAATTTCAGCGACTAAAAATTCTGTTGGTCGCGGTATATATAGTTTTGGCAACTAAAATATTTTCGTCGCTAAAAGAAAAAGAAAATTTTATTTTTTATCTTTCGCGACCAAAATTTTGCTCGGCAAAACTTTAATTTTAGCGACTAAAAATTATTCTGGTCGCGGTATATATAGTTTTGGCAACTAAAATATTTTAGTCGTTGAAATAAAAATAAAAAATTATTTTTTATCTTTCGCGACCAAAAGTTTGGTCGGCAAAACCTTAATTTCAGCGACTAAAAATTCTGTTGGTCGCGGTATATATAGTTTTGACAACTAAAATATTTTAGTCGCTGAAAGAAAAATAAAAAAATATTTTTTATCTTTCGTGACCAAAAGTTTGCTCGGCAAAACTTTAATTTCAGCGACTAAAAATTATTCTGGTCGCGGTATATATAGTTTTGGCAACTAAAATATTTTAGTCGTTGAAATAAAAATAAAAAATTATTTTTTATCTTTCGCGACCAAAAGTTTGGTCGGCAAAACCTTAATTTCAGCGACTAAAAATTATTTTGCTCGCGGTATATATAGTTTTGGCAACTAAAATATTTTCGTCGCTAAAAGAAAAAGAAAATTTTATTTTTTATCTTTCGCGACCAAAAGTTTGCTCGGCAAAACTTTAATTTTAGCGACTAAAAATTATTCTGGTCGCGGTATATATAGTTTTGGCAACTAAAATATTTTAGTCGTTGAAATAAAAATAAAAAATTATTTTTTATCTTTCGCGACCAAAAGTTTGGTCGGCAAAACCTTAATTTCAGCGACTAAAAATTATTTTGGTCGCGGTATATATAGTTTTGGCAACTAAAATATTTTCGTCGCTAAAAGAAAAAGAAAATTTTATTTTTTATCTTTCGCGACCAAAAGTTTGGTTGGCAAAACCTTAATTTCAGCGACTAAAAATTATTTTGGTCACGGTATATATAGTTTTGGCAACTAAAATATTTTCGTCGCTAAAAGAAAAAGAAAATTTTATTTTTTATCTTTCGCGACCAAAAGTTTGGTCGGCAAAACTTTAATTTCAGCGACTAAAAAATATTTTGGTCGCGGTATATATAGTTTTGGAAACTAAAATATTTTCGTCGCTGAAAGAAAAATAAAAATTTACTTTCACTCATCACTCTATCTCTCTTTCTATCTATCTGTCTCTCTTGTTCTCTCTGTGTCTCTATCTCTGTCTCTCTTCTCTTTCTTTCTCTCTCTCTCACTCATTACTCTTCTCTGTCTCTTTCTTTGTGTCTCTCACTCATCTCTCTTTTCTCTATCTCTCTCATCTCTCGTCTCTCTCTGTCTCTCTTCTCTTTATCTCTCTCGCTCATCTCTCCATGTATCTCTTTCGTTTATCTTTTTCTCTCTCTCTCTTTGTCTGTCTCTTTTCACCCATTTTTTCATCGTCCTCTCTCTGTTCTCTTTCTCTCTCTTACTCAT